>CM066328.1:98840316-100051983 GCA_033807585.1 Hydrophis major
TTTACTAGGAACCCATGATCTTGGAGGGCAGAAAGAGTAGCTCTGATATCCTTTTCTGCTTGGGGTCTGGAGTGAGACAAGATGAGGATGTCATCCAGGTAACAGTAGAGACGAACCGGGAGGTCCCTGAGGTGAGCCGCTAGGGCTGCGAGGACCTTAGTGAAGGTTCTCGGGGCAGAGGCCAATCCAAAGAGAAGTGCCACATATTGGAAGTGGTGATGATTGTAGCAGAACCTGAGGAATTTGGAATGGGAGGGCCGGATTGGGATGTGAAGGTACGCCTCTGAAAGGTCTATGGAGGATAGCCAGTCCCCCTGCCTGATGCCTGGTAGAATGGATTGTAGGGTGTGCATCTTAAACCTGCAGTAGGTCAGGTAACAGTTAAGGCGTTTCAGGTCTAGAATAGCCCTCCATCCCCCTGAAGATTTGGGGACCACGAAGAGGTGAGAGTAAAACCCCTGCCTCCGCTGGGATGGTGGTACAGGTTGTATGGCCTGTATGGAGAGGAGATGGCGGATAGCTGAATCCATTAGGTTGCATTTGGAGGGGGGGATGCCATAAAATATTCAGGGGGGGCGCACTGAAATTCAAGTACGAAGCCCAGTCTGATGGTCTCCCTGACCCAGGCATCGGAGGTGGAAGAGTCCCACCGGTCGGCGAAATGCTTGAGGCGCCCACCAATGGGGAGGGGTGGATGGGGTCTATCTGTTGCGCCGGAAGGGCTTCCCTCCTGAACCGCTGAAGGGGCGCCTGTAGCTGCCGCCCCTCCTGCTCCTGTCACCCAGATTGGCTTGATCCTGGGGCTGGAAAGGCCGGAAGGAGGGGGGTCTCGGGTACCTGGGCGGGAAAGGAAACTGGTAGAAAGGTCGTGAGGAACCTCTCCGAAAGGGCTGTGCTCTTGAGTCTGACCTACGGAAAAGGGGGGGAAGAAATTTTTTCTTGCTTCTGGTTTCTGATAGAAATGGCTCCAGGATGGTGCCAAATAATTTGTCCTCTTTTATGGGGGTGGTGGCCAGCTTAACCTTGTTTTTTACATCCGCCTGCCAGTGCTTGAGCCAGAGTAGGCGGCGAGCTGTAACATGAGAGGATATTGCTCGGGCAGAGAACTTAACCGCGTGGTATGTGGCGTCGGCCGAGAATTCTGCCGCAGCCGTCAATTTTGCTATGTCCTGGTGTGCCCTTGTGTTGGGGGGGGACATGCTGCCTCAGTTGACGGAGCCACCGGATCAAAGACCTGGTGAAGAAGGAAGCGGAAGTGGCCGATCTAATGGCCCAGGTGTCCGCTTGGTGAACCCTACGTAAAGCAAGCTCGGACCTCTTGTCCTCGGGCTTCAGGACCTCCAGGGGATCACTGGGGGAGGACAAGGATGCCAAACCAACAATGGGCTCATCTACCTCGGGAGTGTCGAGCAGGTTGCAGAAGCTCGACTCAAGGTTAAAGAACCTCCTGTCCTGGCTGGATGGGGCAAGTGGGGCCCTTGTGGAGTCTAACTGGTTTGAGACTAAGTCATGAAAAATGGGCGGGGCCGGGATCACCTCCACCTCCACCACAGGCTGCCTAAAGATGGCATCCTCCTGTCCCTCTGCTGGGGAAGGGAGAGCCAAGGAGGACTGTACAGACAGGCCAGAAATGTTCCTGGCCTTAAATAGGAGTGATTTGAACATGTGCGGCTTGAACAGGCCCACAAAGGTGGGTTGATCCGGGGTGAGGCCCTCGTCCTTGGACATGTCCCCCTCCATAGGGTCTATCTCTGATAGGGGCTCCCCCTGGTGCGTAGACCCCCATTCCAATTCCTCCTCCTCCCCGAACCGATCTAGGTCCTCCATGGCCTCCTCCAGATCCCTTTCTGGGAGAGGACTGCCCTCCTGTAAAGGTACCTGACCAAAAGTTGGGTCCGATCTAGGCGAAGACCTGACTGATGGCGAGTCATGTTCGGCCCCATCGAGAGAGGACTAGACCTGGACATCTGTTGCAGGCCCTCTGCAATCCCCTGGCGAATAGCCCGTTCCATCCATGCCTGCATGTGCGCAGGAATCTCAACTGTGGCGACCTCCTCATGGCGCAGACCAGTGGCCGTGGGCGTAAATGTTGCTTCCGGCGTCCGCCTGGTCATTGGTCCAGGAACCTGGTGTCCCTGGGATGGGCTGCACCTGGAGAGGGAAGAGCAATCTGGAGGAGGGGGGGGTGTCTGGAGGTAGAGGGAGCAGAGGGTGGGGGGGGCTGGAAATACCGGTTGTGTCTCTCTAGATCGTCTGTCAAATTCTTTCTTCAGTGCCCTATGACGTCTTAGAGCATCCCTCTGAGAAGCTTTGGAAGTTTCTTTAGGGGCTTCCTTAGCCTGTTTGCGCAGGTAGTAGGATTTAGATTTGGCCTTCAAAGAAGGGCCTTTAGCGGAATTGTCATCTGCCATTGTAGAGGAAAGGACTGTAATACAAATGTAAGGGCGGTTGGCTCGCCAAGGGTTCGACCTACAACAAAGGCCGGGTGTCCTTTCACTGGCCTGTACCCCTTTTGGAATTTTAAATGTATATAAACTAATATAATTATTAATACCTTTATGCCTAAGCGTACAATCAAGATATATAAGCCAACCAGTGTTGGCAACGTGAAATAGCCAAATATTGATCAGATGTAATATATATATATATGCAAATACGTACATATATCTATCTATCTATCTATCTATCTATCTATCTATCTATCTATCTATCTATCTATATATATATATATATATATATATGTGTGTGTGTGTGTATCTAAATATATTTAGATATCTATGTAATGATAAATATTACTATTAGTCTTATTATTATTTATAATATTTAATCCAAGGTCTGGTTGGAGCTCCCAGGAAGGAGTGACCCCAGGAATTGCTGTTAAGATTGCCAATGTGCCAAATAAAACGCCTGAGGCTGGAGTGAGGCCTCGGGCAGCTGGAGCTCCCAGGCAACAACCGGGAGGGATAGGCTGCTATTTCCTGCCCTGAGCGTGCTGCGGAAAGCCAACAAGTTTACCAATTTCCCTAAATCTCTGATAGCTCTCACAGGCTGGAAGGCCTATAATTAGAGCTAGTCCCTTCGCAGCTCAATGAGGCCTCTAAAAGCGGTGCCCGACACGCGATGGCACCCAAAATGGCAGCCGCCCATGCTCCCTTACTCACGGGCTGCTCAGGGCCAAATTCAGCCTCTCCGGCATGTCTAGGGACCGAGAGAGGCAGCCAGGTGATTTTCACCCCTTCCTGGGGCGATCGGCATTTATGGTGGGAGGGAACACCAGCTGCGCTATTACAGCGCGATCAAATAAAGCCACTACGAGTGCGGCATAGAAAAGCGGCACGAAGAGGATCGAATTGGGGGGGGGATTGGCACCGGAGCGTGGAAGCCGCCCGCTGTGCAGCCCCCCAAGGGCAAAGAAACGCGCTCCCCTGTTAAATCACTAACCCAATGCGCTTAGAGGCTAAGGAGAACCGGGGCAATGATAATCAAACCTGATGAATAAAGAGCTCTTAAATCAGCCAAGGAGTGATGAAGTACACAGCCTACTCTCACGAAGGCTGAGCGTAAACTGGGGAATGCAAGGGAGCCACGTGACGGAGGTAGGAGCATTCCTCAGTAATTAAGCTCAGCCTTCAACAACGCAGACTGAAGCACCTCCCACTCTCTGGATGATCCGACCGGCTCTCAGGAGAAACAGGGGTGTTTTATTTGCATGCTGGTGCTCTTGATTCTTTTTGCATATTGAGTATTAAATAATCACCTTAAAAACATAGTTAGTTTGATCCAGTATGTAGAATTTTACCATATCTCAATTACTATGAGAATTTCTTGTCTTTCTGTTCTACTTTAGTGACTCTTCATAGGAAATGAAGTAATTGTTGACTGGAACATATAACCAAATGCAACTAATTAGGAGCATTTTATTTGAAAAAAAGTGACATGACTGAAAATAATTTTCAAACTATTTTTTTTAAAGAAGCAAGCTGATTTCTCATATACAGAAGAAATCAGTAAACTCTTTCCTTTCCTTAAAATATATTCTGAGCCACTTAAACTAAACAAGTTCAATAAAAAATCTACACTTTTACAAATACTTCTAAAATATTAAAATTAGTTTTCATCGTGTGAAACAAACAATTGATTATTTATGAAAGGAAAACCTAGTCAGTTCTTTGAAGATGGAAGATGCTACTGAAATTAAATCTGAACACAGATTGGAGAAATCAAGCTTATTCAGTATACATGATGACAATACTTTGCACATTGTTGCAACACTCATGATCTTTTTCCTCAGGACTGTTGGCCACACTGTATTCAGTTCCAAAGAGATATGATAGATTCCACCCCTTAGCAGTAAATTAATTACACATTTACAAAACATTCAGCAAAGTTGCTCACGTTAGAAATTAATTTTACATAGGAAGCATCTCCATTCGTGTACTGTCCACAACATTTTCTGCTGGGTTTAATTATTTAATCTTATAACATGGTGGGTTTGTTCAAATTTCAGAGTTTCATCAAAGCATTTAATACAGTGTTCATATGTTTTAAGAATGCAGACTTTCTAAGGAAGCTTACAATACGAAATATATATTCCCATACCAATATAACATTCCTGAAACAATAAATCAGATTTACATATATTTTGAGCAAGTTTAAACAAGTTAAATCCAATGCTTACCCAAAATGACATATATAACTTAAAATATACTTTCAGGTGAAAGCTAAAGAAAATAGAAATTTAATGTTTTAAAAGTTAAGTCTTAGCCTTTGAATTGGCTTGGAAATGCAGCAGTAATGTATACACTCTAAAGAAGTTAAGTAATAAATGTCAGGGTTTATTAGAATATTTTGGGTTGAAAGAGAAAAAGTTACTTCAAAACAGATGGGACACTTGGGTAATGTATTATATATCAACTGTTCCTTAAAGCAGCTGCATCTTTTCTCAAGATTGTATACATCCATGCTAGGCAGCTGAAATTCAGTCCTGACTCCTGAGAAAAGAGCCATTGATTTAAGGAATCACCAAGACTGTTGAATTTTGATGTGCTCTCACCTTCATTATTTTCTTACAGATGCTTCAATAATAAACTGACATTATTCCTGTCAGTTGCCAAAACTTGCTACCATATTCACTCATCCATGTTTCAAAACACCTTTTCACTTTCTAATCAGGGAGCACTGCATAGCCCCGATACCTATCACTCTATTGTCAACAAGGACTCAAATATATTCTATTAAATGAAGTCCAAATAGCCTACTATAAACTATCATGGGTATAACAAGTATTAAGGCTACTTATCAGGTTTAATTAGTTTGTCTACTTTTAAGGTAGGCTCACTGGACTACTCTTCAGCACAAATTCTGATGTCATGCACGAATGTTAGTTTCATGACCTTGGTTGACTAAGTAGGAAATTATACCTGTTAGCAAATCTTGGCTGGATCTTCATGTAATCCAGTCAGTCACTACTGCCATGTCGAACTTAAGATTCCAAGGAATTTGATGCTGGAAAGCCTGTTTCAGAAATATGTAACAGAGCAACTCTTCAGAGATTGGTGTGCAATCAACCAATGAGCAAAGGAGGAGGTGGTCAAATGACAAGGATCCTAGTCCTTTGCAGCCATCCCACCCCAAGATGCACTATGCACTTCAGAGGGCAGAAGAGTGACACTTGGTGTGCCCCCTTGCCTCTCCAGAAGATCTTCATCTCTAATAAGTTCCTGCCAGTCAACTGTCTTCTACCTGGACTTTACATGGTAAAAACATTACAGTTCTTATCTTCTAAAATTTTATCCTTTGAACCTGTATTATGATGCCCTACTTGTGAATGTTTAAACCCTCAGAACATGGTTTGAATGTTTTTGATGCTGACTTCACCTTTCAACAGGACTCTTTGCAGATAAGCTTGAAAATGCTGGGAAGATAATTTAGTCCTACTTATATACCTGAATGAGAGAAATTTATACATAAATATTGTATAAATGTAGTTTTCTAACCACTGATTTACTATGGCTCTTTATAAATAAAATAAACAAGTTGTGATCCTCTGATTTGTGTTTACAAATGAAATGGTGGAGCTGGTTAAACTATGTGCTTGCAACATTTTGGAAGCCTCAAACTTCAAGGCATAAGAACATGGAAAGCAAATGTAGAAAGATTGCAAAGCTAGCACAATGAATAAGAACACTTGTTCCATAACTAACAAATGGTTCAAATAAAAACATAGACACATGATATTTTAAGGAGATGTTCTCGTGATAAATGAAGGATACATTGCAAACTTCCTAACCAGAGAATGAGAATCTCCATTAAGATTCTACAATTACAAACTGAATTCCAAAAGGCACTTAACTATTCCCACAAGTGCTCAAAAGGCTTTTGCAGTACAAGATCATTAATATTCTATTCATAACTGTAATTCCTTGTTTTAAAAGCATCTACAATGAAGTAGTAACCAGTTGAAAATGCAAGATGGGCTGTTTTCTTATTTATTACATTGTAATTCAACAAAATCTGAGCTGTAGTCTTTGTTTGGTTACACAACATTACAAACTTATTGTGTCTCTTTAAGCCCCAGAGTCATCAATTTCAGTGGATACATAATTGTATAATAGATTGTACAAATCAGTTTGTTATTAAATAATCCTGATTTCTGATAGATTGTAAATTTTGCCTATTACTAAATGCCTCAAGTAAAAGATTTTTGAGATGCCAAATAATCACTCTTTCAATTGCAAATATTTATAAGAATAAATTTGCACATTTTCAAAATTACATTAACACATGATGTTATTCTCTAGGTCAGTGTTTCTTACAACTATGATTCTAGGAACTCTGTTGGTCCTCAAGACCCTTTTATTTTATTTTATTTGATTTGTCAATTGCTTACAAGATACAGGTATAAGAATAAACAGTTTTGAATACATGAGATAGATACTTAGAAGAAAAATAAAAAGAAACTATAGGACAGGGATGGTAGGCACGATTGGTGCGCTTATGCATGCCCCCTTCTTAGGGATCTGCAAAATAAAAAATATTTGCTAATTCAGGTTGAAAAATAATAAAATATTACAATCCTATCAAACCATCTTGAAAAGCAGTAGTAGCAGCAAATGTCAATTTTAATCTTCAATGCAGCAAAAACAGACAAACACATCCCATAGAAACTAAAGCACTTTTGAGGTTCTCCATAATCTGTAAACATGGGGAAGGGTGTTCAGATAGAAAAAGGTTAAGAAACAGTAATCTAGATCAATTCATTTTACAACTACAAGTATATGATTTGGAGATCTGAAAATATTTTTCCCCTCTCCTTCAGTTTGTTCCCCTGGGAAAAGAGAGAAAACAAAAGTATACTACACCTATGAAGGTTCTCAATAATCTAGGTCATGTTTGTCCCAAAGATGCTTTTCCGAAAGGCAGCTGGACTTTCTTCATTTTTTTCCTTGAAAATGTTTCCCATCTCATCCAGTGAGAACTGAAGAAGTTTCTTGGAAGTTTCTTTTTCAAGGAAAAAATCAAGAAAGTACAGTTGCCTTTTGGAACTGGGACAAAATCTACACCACATTTCTAGCCCATGTACAATTATCAGGCAACTTATGAGAGTTGACATAACACAGAGTAAGTAGGTGGTAATTAAAGTATACTTCCACAAGTTCCAGAGTGGAACAAAAGAATACTCCTCTGAGTTATATTTATCTTAAATTGAAACAATTTTATACAATGTTGGGAGAAAAAAAAGTACAAAGCTCTTCTTTACTTTTTTGTTGCCAGAAAGACACAATACTTGGTACAAGTAGCATGCTAAAATGATAGCATTCCAATAAATCATAATATATGTAAATCATAATATATATAGATCATAAACTTCCTAACAGATAGGAAGCAGCAGGTGAAGCTAGGCAGAATCAACATCCGATACCTGTACAATCAGCATAGGGCCCCCCTAAGGCTGTGTGCTATCTCCACTTCTCTTCTCCCTTTATACCAATGACTGCATCTCAAATGATCCATCTGTTAAAATACTGAAGTTTGCTGATGACACAACAGTGATTGGTCTCATTCGAGACAATGATGAATCTGCATACAGACAGGAGGTTATACAACTTGCCTAGTGGTGTAACCGGAACAATCTGGAACTGAACACACTCAAAACCATAGAAATGGTGGTAGACTTTAGAAGAAACCCTCCCATACTACCACATCTTACAATACTAGACAACATAGTATCAACAGTAGAGACCTTCAAATTTCTAGGTTCTACTATATCACATGGTCTAAAATGGACACCTAACATCAAAAACATCATCAAAAAAGCACAACAAAGAAGGTTCTTTCTGCGCCAACTCAGAAAGCTCAAACTGCCCAATGAGCTGCTGATACAGTTCTATAGAGGAATTATTGAGTCTATCATCTGCACTTCTGTCTGGTTTGATTCTGCAACCCAACAGGACAGACACAGATTTCAGAGGATAATTAGGATTGCAGAAAAAACAATTACTACCCACCTGTCTTCAATTGAGGACCTGTATACTGCACGAGTCAAAAAGAGGTCTATGAAAATATTTACAGATCCTCACATCCTGGACATAAACTGTTTCAATTCTTTCCCTCAAAATGACGCTATAGAGCACTGCACACCAGAACAACTAGACACAAGAACAGTTTTCCCCCGAAAGCCATTACTCTGCTAAACAAATAATTCCCTCAACATTGTTCAACTATTAACAAAGTGTACACTACTATTACTATTAATCTTCTCATCATTCCTTATCACCCATCCCCTCCCACTTGTGATTGTAGGACTGTAACTTTGTCACTTGTATCCTTATGATTTATATTGACTGTTTCCTAGTATGATTTGATTGTACCCTATGACTATCATTAAATGTTGTATGTTATGATTCTTGATTCTTAACGAATGTATCTTTTCTTTATGTATGCTGAGAGTATTTACACCAAGACAAATTCCTTGTGTGTCCGGTCATACTTGGCCAATAAAGTATTCTAAATAACATAACTTATACTTAGTTTTTGCAAGCACTGATTCTCTCATTTCTTTAATGTGCTGTGTTAGGGATACACACCCTAGCAGAACGTGCAACTGCAGGCAGGCAAATTATGTGAAATAAACATTGTTGTAGTTTACACTCAGTAAAATAGATAAACTGTGCCAGTTAAATAGTTTTTTATTCCAGCAAGAGTTATAGCATAGTCAAACAGTCCATATGTTATATACTAGTTCAGGCCATCCGGGGATTTATCAGTTGCAAAGTCCAGTGTCGAAAATAGAAGTCAGTAAACTTACAAATAATCAGTCCAGCAACATATCTCTTTTGCAGTCAGAGATATGAAGAAAATCAAACCCCTTTTCTTCGTTTCAGCAACAGCAGGGAAACGCAGTTATCACCATCAATCAGCCATCAATCATTGTCAGCTCTCCAGTAAAAGCCAGCCAGCAAACAGTGAGCTCTCTTGCTCCCTCTTATGGTGATTTTACAACCGCACCCAAAATACATGTTTTGCAGTTAAAGTGATACACACACTTATACTCACTAACATAGTTTATATATTATTTCTACCCAAACTAAGTTAGGTAACCAATGTTATCCCTAACATGCTGCATATGGCATCCCCCCCCCCCGCAAATAAAAAGCAACTCAGTTATTTCCTACTTGGATTATATTTCAATTGTTTTTGCAACAAATCAATAACATTTGCATTTTGTCAATGGAAACAAAACCTGCCCAAATATGCAGCAGAATTTATATTGAATAATATTATACCATTTTAGTTTCATAAGAATTTAATTTCACGTTATCTCCTTCATTTACTCATCACAACAAAAACCCTAATCAAAAGTAAATATTTGTCTCCATTATAAAAAAGCTTATACTCAGCTAATGCAGATGGAAAATAAATGTGTGCTGTCATCAAAGGCATTTTCCGGTGGCAGAGTAAGACTAGAATAAGAACAATTTTTATTGTGTGGCACAAGTGAAAAATGCAACTCACAAAATGGACACAAAAAAGCTAATAAAGAATATATAATACGTTTATTCTGATACCTGTATCTTATGTTTATTCTGATACCTGTATCTTGTAAGTGATTAACAAATCAAATAAATGAACAAACAAACAAACAAACAAATAAATAAATAAACATTGTTATTGCCTTGCTATTTACAAGAATAAAATACACTGGCTTGCAATATACAAAGTGAGGCTCAAATTATGACACTTTAACTGACTGCTTCATTTTACAATCCAACGAACACGAAAAAAAAATCATGAAATGAAGTACAGAGGGAAAAGGTGTCAGGTATATAACAGTCACTAATAATATAACTAAATAATGTCTCTCAAAAAATATAATAAATTGCAGATGATTAACCATGGAACTCCATGAAGCATATATAGCATGCAATTATTCTAGACTATGTAAGTTATTTGTACACACTTATAAATCCTAAATGTAATTTTTCAGTTAATAATTTTACAACTTTTGATTTGGTAAGCCAAATCAAAACATTTCATTGAATGGACATGTCTCCATTCAGCATCTGAGTGTATAAAACTATAGAAGCTATTAAATTTTCATGGGTTAAATCCTTTGATTTCTGTACATATAAAAAGATATATAAAATAAAGCCATAAAAAATGAACAAATTAAATCACTCATATCAAGAACTTTTAAAGAACAAGGTAGACAGGCAGACAGGCAGGTGTAAAAACACATTATGGTTTACACAATACTCTTTCTAAATATTTGAAAAGGTCTACATGGATCTCAATTATGTAGAAAGCTTTTAAACTGAGGCATTATTAGCAAAATTGGTGACTGACAGATTAAAGACTTAATTTTAATTTATTAGTTATCTGAAGTTTGCTATTCAAACAAATAAAGTTCAACCAGATTTTAACAAAAACTTTAAAAAATTATCCAGCTATTCGATGAGTTGATATCAATAGAAATGAGAAAAAAATGTTGTATTTGTCATTTGTCCTGATGGTTTACAAGAAGTCAGGCTTCCCTATTTAGGCTGAAAAATGTATAAAATCACCTGATATCAACATATAGATGTCAACTCATAAAACATTTCTCTGGCTGTTTTAGAATTGCCAACAGAAAGGGAGGGGGGAAAGGGATTTGAAAAAGCAGTGTGGCAGCTTGGGAATCGAAAGTGCATTCCATTCATAGTTTTTCAGAGATTGTAACTAGGTGACTGAAGTTTCTGCCATGCAAAAATCTAACTGGAGAACATGATTGATGACTCTTGGCTATGGATGTCTCTCATTGGAGAATATGAATTATGATACACACAGGGGGTGGGAGGAAACCAGGGTCAAGGGTGATGGTGAATTATGTGTCTTAGTGTCAGCTATACCCAGGTAGTGCCGGCATGTTAACTCCCAATAAATCCTGTTTAGTTCTGAAAGTTTGGCTTGAGGCTCATGGTTTAACTGGGGCAACTGCCGGAATCCTGACAATAGAAAACTGTCTTCATTATTGTTGTTGCCTGTATTTTTGTGTTCTAGATGTGGTAGTCCTATAATAAAATGATAAAATCAAACTAAAGTAAAACTTAAAAAGTTTTTTAAATGAATTATTACTAGAAGAAGATACTTTCTTCAGCTTCCTTTAATTATGTGGACTACAACTCCCAGAATATTCCAGTCAACTTAAAAGTTCTGAGACACAATTCACAAAACTGATGGACAATTAATTTGACTGGAATAAGTCTTTTGTATAAACTCATCACTACTAAGAAGGAAATATGCTTATTATATCCCAAATAACTGGATGTATATCAAATAGCTGAGGAGACAGACAAAGTATTTAAAGGAGAGAACAGGAATTAAATGTAATAATTTGCCTCTAAAAGCCAAGAAAATATTCTCAGTCTATCCTATCAAAGTATAGTATATACTTTTCAAAGTATAGTATATATTCAGGTGATGAGAACCTTAGGTTTATGGTCTCTTTTCTGATACCTCTTAAGTCTTATGCCTATACTCATAAGTTTTAATCATACTTTAAAAGAGCAATTTCAAATAATATTTTATAAAGCTGTTTTATTTTAGTAAATGACAGTGAGGAGACAAGGCATTTAGGATTCAAGCACAATGTTAAATATAGCTAACTGAAACTGGAAGCTAAAGCTTTTAAACTTCTCACCAGACTCAAGAAAAATGGGAAGAATACATAAGTCTAAAGCTTGTGATTATAAGAATATAGTTCTGTTTAAACGTAGTTTTTCTATATGAAGCTTGTTTTATTTTCCTTTCTTCTGTTTCAAATTAACTTTCCAAATGTAAGGATCTTTTTGTAAATGCGAATATTTTGTGACACATGATGGTTACACTAAGTGTTACAGCAAGTGAAAATATATAGCTTTCTTTAGGAATAAGAAAGACAGTCACTGTACTAAGGTGTATTATTTGAGCCAGAAGCTTTTAATTGTTTGAAGTTTTTTTATCTTAATCTAAGATTTATTAAATTCTGCTTACAATCTATGACCAACATATGGTAGAAGAACATGATGTACCCCTATCTCACTATGCATATTCATCCCACTTTGTTCTAAAGTGCATGATCTTTGTGATGGGTAACAGAAAACACATTTTAGGCAAGTAAATATTCCTTTGTTCCAAATATGCAGCTCAGAATCAGTAATCTAGCAGATGTCTCCTCTTACGCAACATGCATCTGACCTATTAAGATGTCAAATATAAGAGAATAGCAAGCAGTTAAAAAGCTTATTCCACAAGAGACACTGCATTAATAATTCAGCTGTTAATGGACATGTAACTAGAGTATTTTTCTTAATGGACAACAGCAGAGTCCACACCCTGTGTATGCAGCATACCCTTCTTCTGATTTCACTTTTCATTTAAAGCAAAAGCATTTACCAGGAAAGCAAATATACTAAGATTTGAAAACCACAAGCTTGAACAGTTGACAGTACTTTAAAATAGGAAATCGGAATATGATGAATGTGTAGAGTTTAAAGAATAAACATAATTTGTAAAATTGAAGTGGAAAATGATAAATGGTTATACATTTACCCACCCTTTCTCTAGCTTCATTTAAACAATATCTTTCTGTTCCAATGTACACACTCAATTATACAATAACTTATACAAAGAAAAGTTGGAATTTTGTATTTTTTATTTTGAATCATCTATATAGATATTTTTGATTTGAGATGTTAACATATAGCATATTATCTCATCACATTCATATTTTATCCTAACATTTTTTTCTGATGAACTACTCAATAGAATCTAAGAGCAGCAGTCAGATAATGAAGATGAAATATTAAACCAAATTTTTATACAGCCCTGATATGAATAAAAAAATTTAAAGGCCTTTTAATTATGAACAATTTTACTGTTTTTAGTCTACTAATCTGAAAAAGAATATGGATGGGAGTTATATAAATTGGTGCTTAAAAGTTAGTGAACTCTTTATATTCAATATTTCTACATAAATATCTATTCTCCATGAAAGTCTTAAAACTAGATGAAGAGTATCCAGTTAAACTAATCAGTCAGAAACACATATTTACTTATTAAATTTATATGCTGCTCATCTCCCTACCAAATGATCCTTGATAAACATTATTCTTGTTCTGTTATTTTTTGAGGAAAATAATCCTAAACTACATTATTTGTATGTTGCAAAAGCATGTAAACCTTTTGCTTTCAGTAACTGATACTAGCATTGGGCAGCAATAATTGCAATTTTTTTTTTCTGCTGCCATTATTTACACAGTAGATGAAATGACTAATCAAAGGCCAGTCCTTTTTGAGATTGTCCATTCAAATTACTCATAGTATTTTTCCAATGGCCCTGGAAAGTTTTGTGTTTGTTGATATATTGATAGAGATATATATGAAATAATGGAAAATCTTGCATGATGTTTATTTCTTTCCCTTTCTCTGTTCCTGGTTGCCTTTTGTCTCAATTTGCCAGTAAAATGTTTCTGATGTTCGCTGATGTTTAACAAATAAACAACAAGCTATATTTTTGCTAGCTGTATTGAGTGGTATGTATACTTGTTTTGATACAGATACAGAGAATATGGAGTCTTACTTGGTGTAAAATAAACTGAAAATTATCCATAGTAATTTTCAAACAGAAACAAGCAGCAAAATGTTGGGTGGGATTATATCCTGGTATGGTTTATGTCAAATACTATGATTACATTCTTATAAACCTATAGAATTTAATTTTATTTACGAATAACCCCAGGGCTGATTTTGATCATGTTTAAGTTCCAAGTCAGACTAAAGCAGAAGAGAAAACCAAATCACTTTCTAGGATACAGAGATAAGCATGTATACCATTTTCAAGGAGAATACCAGGAATCACTTTGAAATCCTGAACTCCATTGAGAGGGAATCTGAGGAACTGTGGAATGAAATTATTGTTTTTTAAAAAATAAGTTGTTAAGAAAAAAAATACTTCTAGAGATGAAAAAACAGAGAAAAGCAAATTGTATACCAGTAGAAAGAGTGGAAGGAATGAGACAAAGCTGTATACTCTTCCCTTATTTATTCAACTTATACTTAGGAACAGAAGATGGGAAAATGAGAGTGGTTTTCAGAGTAAAGGAAAAAATATCAACAATATAAACTATGCTGAGTCACTATTTGATGAAAATGCAAATGAGATGAAAATGCAAATGAGCTCAGTAAAGAACAGGACTCAAATGAAATATAAAGAAAGCAATGACAACAAGCATAACACCCAACCTTAGAATTGACAATGAAGATAACAAAATGGTAGGAAAAGTCTGATTTATAGAATTAATTATCTATACTAAAGGAAGCAGTAGTCAAAAATGTCCCAGATTAGCATTTGACAATAGCCATAAGGCTTTGGAAAAGATCTTCAAATGCTACAATACGTCTATGCCTACAAATGCAAGCAATGGTTTTCCTGAAAACTCCATAGAAGAAAAAAAAAGGGGAGGGGGATGTGAAGAAGCAAGATAGAAAGTGTGTTTTTGAACTTTGAGTTGGAGAATATTTCCAAAAATAATATGGATAGCAAAGAAAACAAATAAATGGATCATAGAAGGGGTTAATCCAGAATCCTTACTCAAAGCAAAAATGATTGAGCTCAAATTATATTTTTGACAGATGATACTAAAACCTATTTTTCTGAGCTTATAATGCTGGGAAAAATGGAACACAAGAGAACAACCAGCAACAAGATGGATACAATGAATTACAGTCATAGTGAGTACTACACTATGGAAGCAGATTGCCCTGGAGAAAATCTATCTACTATATCTGGTCACTAAGTTAACATCTTGATGGCACATCAAATATGAGTTCTATATGAAATTTTATTTCAAAACTGTTAAGTCCGCGTGGAAAGAAGCCAGGAGTCGGTGACTTTGTATCAAGCTCTTTATTGCAGTCAGGAACCGAACTGGCTCTTAGAAAAACTTTGCAGCTTTTTATTCCCAAGCTGCCGTGGCCAATGACACCGCTTTGAATCTCCCGCGATTCGAATCTACCAATCGCGGGAGATTCTCAGCGAGCCAATCGGCGCGGCTCGCCTAGCCAATCCGATCACCCCGCGCTTTGGCCAATCAAAGCGCGGGGATCTCAAGAATTCAAATGAAGGTACAGAACACCCCTCCCCTTTTGGTTCTGTCCTACGTAGCGTAGTCCCGTAGGTAGGCGGGGCTCTGTCTTTGCCTACTGGACCTGCGCAGGTCAGTTGTAGGTTGGATCCCGGCCGGTTCGGTCGGGGTCTCTGTTTCTCCGGACTCCATCATGGGAACCACCTGGTCTGGCTGGCTGGGCCGCTCTCCGCAGCTCCCTCCTGGGCTACCCGGGTTGGTTGAGCTGCGGGTTTCGCCGCTCCCGCTCGGTCTTCCCAGGTTGGTTGAGCTAGCCTGGCTGTCTCTTCCTGGCGAGGTTTCGTGCTGGCTGCTTGCAGGTGAGTATGGCTGGTTTCTTTTTTCTGGGTTTTGGTTCCCGGGGTATCCCCTCCCCTCTTGGTTTGTGTTGAGGGGGTTGGTTTTGTTTGGTTGCGTGTCGGTGGTGTCTTGTGTGGCCGTCCTCGATCTTAACTGATCGATGTGGCGTTTCCACGCTCGTCCGTCAGTTGTTTATAGCCAGTACAAGTGTGGGCCTGTTAGCTGTGTTATGATTGCTGGTACCCATAATGGGTCTCCGTTTAGGTTCTTCGCGTAGACGGCATCGCCTGGTGCGAAGGTTCGGTGTTTGCTGGTGGAGTCTGGGGGTTTATCTGGGTTGTAAGTGGGGTGTAGTCTATCGAGTGGGGACCTTATTTTCCTCCCCATTAGCAGTTCTGCCGGGCTTTTATTTGTTGTGGTGTTCGGGGTTATGTGCTGTATGAAAAGTAATTTATTTATTTTGTCCTGGATCTCCCCGTGGTCTATTTTCTGGATGGTTTTTTTTTTGTGAATTGAACCATCCGTTCCGCCCTACCATTTGCCGCCGGATGCTCCGGGGCTGTGGGTTTTCTTGAGGTGGCAGATGCGGGCTATGTGGCCTTTTTTGTCGCAGTGCTGGCAAACGGAGTCGAAGAACCGGCATTCGGATCTGGGGTGGTCACCTCCGCAACCGGCACATGCGGTCCTCAACTTACGACTCCGCCAGCTGCGCTGTCCGTGGCCTGCCTGGAGACGGTGGATGTCTTCCTCCTCATCTGACGTGCCCGAGGTGGAGTGGAGTTCGCCCTGGTGGGTGGTAGTTTCAGGTTGGGCCTCAGTCAACCTTGCAGGGTTGTTGTTTGCGGTGCGGTCCCCGGCATTCGTTCTCCGCATGCGGTCTGCTGATTGTCAGGTTGCTTTGGCTGCCGCGGCTTCGGAGATGGCATCGGCGAGAGCGATATTGCCCTTAGCCATCAACCGACTTTGGAGAAGGGGTCCCAAAGGCCGAGCACGATTTGGTCCCGCAGGGCCTCGTTCATATTGGAGAACTCGCATAGTCCTCCAAGGCGCCGCAGCTCTGCAACGAAATCACTGAAACTCTCGCCCGACCGCTGATCCCGCTGATAAAATTTGTGTCGTCGGATGAGAATGGGTACGGCTGGAGCGTAGTGTTTCTGGAGTAATGGCTCGAGGTCCACCCAATCCATCGCGGTAACATCGGCGGGCTTGGCTAGCGCTTTTGCCATCTTAAACACTGCAGGCCCGCAGTGCGTTAGGAAGATGGCTCGTTTCTTCGGTCCCGTGACATCCTTCAGATCATTGCATTCGAGGAACATGTGGAATCTGTCCGTGTAAGATTCCCAGTCCCAGACGAGGTTGAAGGGGGTTGGTGGCGCGATGCTGGCCATCTCGTCGGTTGGCTGGCTTCCATTGGACACGTGCTTCGGTTCAGGATAAGGATCCCATCCTCGTCGCCAGTGTTAAGTCCGCGTGGAAAGAAGCCAGGAGTCGGTGACTTCGTATCAAGCTCTTTATTGCAGTCAGGAACCAAACTGGCTCTTAGAAAAACTTTGCGGCTTTTTATTCCCAAGCCGCGGTGGCCGCAGCCAATGACACCACTTTGAATCTCCTGCGATTCGAATCTACCAATCACGGGAGATTCTCAGCGAGCCAATCAGCGTGGCTCGCCTAGCCAATCCAATCGCCCCGCGCTTTGGCCAAGCAAATCACGGGGATCTCAAAAATTCAAATGAAGGTACAGAACAAAAACCTCAGGAGCTTTGATTGGTTTTTATCTGTTTCAACCATATCCTATTATGTCTTTAGCCTCAGCTTCTGAGTAAGAAGTTCCCAGAGGTTATAACCAAAATGACTTACTACTTTCAATGCAGCATCTTCTGTCAATGATTGGGTAGATTATGTGGAGCTCATTATGATCAGACAACTACACCAATAATAATAAATCATATACTGTTAGGGATACACACCTTAGCAGAACGTGCAACGGCAGTCTAGCAGGCAGGCAAATTCTGTGAGATAAACGTTGTTGTAGTTTACACTCAGTAAGACAGATACACTGTGCCAGTTAAACAGTTTTTTATTCCAGCAAGAGTTATAGCACAGTCAAAACAGTCCATATATCATAAACTAGCTCAGTCCATCCAGGGATTAATCAGTTGCAAAGTCCAGTGTCGAAAATAGAGGTCAGTAAACTTACAAATAATCAGTCCAGCAATATATCTCTTTTGCAAACCCCTTTTCTTCGTTTCAGCAACAGCAGGGAAATACGCAGTTGTCACCATCAATCAACCATTGTCAGCTCTCCAGGAAAAACCAGCTAGCAGTGAGCTGTCTTGCTCCCTCTTATGGTGATTTTACAAACGCACCCAAAATACATGTTTTGCAGTTAAAGTGATACACACACTTATACTCACTAACATAGTTTATATATTATTTCTACCCAAACTAAGTTAGGTAACCAATGTTATCCCTAACATTCTCCCCTTTTGGGTAATATAATAATATATATATATCTATTTACAATTTCAACCCATAGTTTTCACAATTTTCTTTGTGCTTGACTGCACCTTGGGCTTTTATAAATCCAACAGCAATGTTTTCATCAGTCATGCAACATTCCAATCTCATTAAATCATTTTTTACAGATTGTCTTACATTCAAATATCTAAGGTCAGTATGTTTAGATCTGGTTTTTTCAGCAATATTTGTAGCCAGCCATAAGGCTGCTTGATTGTCCTCATAAACGACAATGGCATTTTTAACAGTTACTCCCATATCTAACAACAACTGTTTATACAGAATTAAATCAGTACATAATAAAGATAGACATGAAAATTCTATTGTGGACATACTTATGTGTTGCTGTCTAATTGACATCCAACCAATCAGTGTTTTACCAAATAGTATAGCCATGCCTGAAGTTGATTTTCTAGTGTTTATATCTGTTGCAAAACTTGCATCAGCATATGCACTTAAAATCAAATCATCTTTTGGCTCCAAATACAATGCATAGTGCATTGTCTTTTTAAGATACCTTAATATACGCTTTAGCGCTTGCCAGTGTCTTTCATTGGGTTCAGCATTGAATCTTGCCAATTGATTAACGCTATAGGCAATGTCTGGCCTTGACCAATTACTTATATACCGTATATACTCGAGTATAAGCCGAGTTTTTCAGCACATTTTTTGTGCTGGAAAAAAACCCCTCGGCTTATACTCGAGTCAGATTCCCCTCTGAAAAAAAAATGGTGTGGAGCTCCGAAGCTGGGCAGCCGCTTCCCTGCTTCCGTGTTTCCTTTGCAACTTTTAAGCATGGGAGGGGGAGGCTTTTCTGAGCTCTATGCTGAAAAAGCAACGCAAGCCTAGGTCGCTCCACTCAGTTTCATTTCCTCAGCTCCAGCTGCTTTCAGTCCACTCGGGAGGAGGGGGAGGAGGAGGGGGAGGCTTTTCTGAGCTCCAGGCTGAAAAAGCAACGCGAGCTGAGGTCGCTCCACTCAGCTTCATTTCCTCAGCTCCAGCTGCTTTCAGTCCACTCGGGAGGAGGGGGAGGAGGGGGAGGAGGGGGAGGAGGAGGAGGCTTTTCTGAGCTCTAGGCTGAAAAAGCAACGCGAGCTGAGGTCGCTCCACTCAGCTTCATTTCCTCAGCTCCAGCTGCTTTCAGTCCACTGGGGAGGAGGGGGAGAGAGAGAGAGAGAGATATCATAAGAACGGCTCTTGGTTTTTTCTTGCAAGGGAGAGAGTGACTCCTGCCTACCACTGTCATCATCATCATCTTTTGCGTTAGTGAATCAATCAAACCTTTCATGATAGTGAGATCGTTTCCCAAATTTCCCTTAAATCAGGGAAGAAATCAGAAACAAACCTTTGGACTGAGAATAAGCTTGTTCCTATGATGCCATTTTTGTTCACTTCAGTGTGAAAAGTGTGAAAAAACACACTTCTTTTTCTTCATCTTCTTGTTCCCTATTTACTGGTCTCTTTCAAAGAGGAAATTGTGAACATCAAACTTATTCTCAACTGTCCTAGTGAAAGTTTTTATTGGCATCTATTTTTATTTTTGAAATTTACCAGTAGCTGCTGCATTTCCCACCCTCGACTTATACTCGAGTCAATAAGTTTTCCCAGTTTTTTGTGGTTAAATTAGGTGCCTCGGTTTATATTAGGGTCGACTTATACTCGAGTATATACGGTATGTTAAACTACCTGTTCATGATTGATAAATGGTCTTATCAAATTTTGAACTTTGAGCATCAGTATGACAAAATTCCTGACTCATTGGAGTTTTTGCCGGCTTACAAAGTTCCATTTTATACATTTTAAGCAATTGGTAAACTTTATCTTCTTGTGATATCTTATATCCACTATTGGTTTTGTTTATTGTCAATCCAAGATATTGTCTTATTTCTCCTAATTGCTTTAATTTTATCCTCTTACTTAATAATGATATTATCTCAGTAGCTTCATTGTTTGTCTTAGTAATTAAAGCAATATCATCTGTAAACAACAATAATAATGACACCATTCCATTTGTCTTTCTTTTAAATAAACATGGATCAGATAAACCTGCTTTAAATCCTATAATGTTTAACTCTTTTACAATATATTGGTTCCATTCATAACCAGATTGTTTCAATCCATAGAGACTTTTATTCAGTTTCCAACAGTCATTATTATTTTTATCATCCTTTATACCTACTGGTTTTCTTAAATATATAGTGTGCTGCAATGGTGCATGCAGATAGGCAGTTTCTACATCTAAATGATTTATGATATAGTTTTTCTTAGCTGCCCACACTAAAGCTGCTCTTAAGGTTGTTGCCTTTAAATTTGGTGCAAATACCTCATCATAATCACATGTAGTTTGATTAAATCCTTGAGCTACCAACCTAGCCTTTTGGGTAACAGTCCCATTTTTACCTGTTTTTAACTTAAATATCCATTTGCAGCCAATGGCCTTTTCACCTGGAGGTAATTTGGCATTTTCATAAACTTTCATTTCCTTTAATGAATTTAATTCTTTCTCCATTGCTCTATGCCAATTTTCTTGTTCCTTTGCAGGATACATTCTAAGTTATTCAGCAGTAGTTGGAACTTTACTAACTTGGCAACAAACTACACTTGCTTGATACCTGTCAGGTGGCCTGGTTACACGTGTAGTACGTCTAGGTATTACAGGACTTACAGGTGGACTTTCATGTTCTACCTGTTCCTGATTATCTATTTCCTCCTGTTCTTGTCCTTCTTCCTGTTCTGGTCCTATATGCTCTTCCTGTACTTCCTCTTTAATTGTACTCTTCTTATTACTGATTTTTTCTTTTGGTCTTTTGTAGGTTTCTATAATTACTTCCTTACTTGAATCTTGTTCCAGTTTTTCCCATCCTACATGTTCTAGGAATTTGGCACTAGCACTACAGTAAACTCTAGATGTACCTTTTTCCCAGAATCTGTATGATTTGTGATTAGATTCATAACCTACAAAGAATAACTTTTTAGCCCTATGTTGCCCCTTATTTCTCAGTTGTGTAGGAATATGCACCCATGCTGGTGCTCCAAATGTGTGCATGTAGCTTAAGTCAGGTTTTCTACCATGCCACTGTGTGAACGGTAATTCACCTGTTGTTGAGCTAACAACATTATTCAATATATGATTACCACACATTATTGCTTCTCCCCACAAAGTTTCAGGTAATCCTGAATCTGACAGCATAGAACGAGCCATTGCTTGAATTGTTTGGCCTCGTCTTTCTATAAAGGCATTATGCTGTGGCCTATATGGTGCAGACTTTTTATGTTCAACACCTGCCATCTTCAGTTTATTTTGGAATTTATTGTTTATAAATTCCACACCATTATCAGTGATAAGAGTTACTAACTTCCTTTTAGTTTTTCTTTCTGCGAATTTAAGCCAATTAAAGAAATTTTGATATGTTTCCATTTTGCTTTTCATTAGATAACAGAAACCATATCTGGAATAATGGTCCATTATACTTAGTATATAACGAGCACCTCCCACACTTGGTTTTTTAGGACCTATAATATCAGCAAATATGACCTCTAGAGGCTCCTTAGTTTTAAATTCATTAATTCTATTTGCTGGCATCACCTTGCCTTTTTCCTGACTGCATGCATTGCTGCAAGGCTTCAGTTTTATACCTTCAGATAGTTCTACCGTTTGTTTAAGCATTTTAAAATTTATATGCCCCAAACGTCTTTGTAACAAATGTATGCACTCATCATGAGGTTTAACATTATTATAAACTGTGTTAGCTATCTCTGAATTATTATTTAATACATACAATTCACCTTTTAAAGTTGCAGTCACTTTTTTTACCTTCTTTTTCAATTATGCAATTGTCTCCCCTAAAGGTAATTACATAACCTAGTTTAACCAAAACTCTAACCGAAAGCAAATTAAACTTAAGTTGTGGTACATATAACATTTTTACATTTTCTTTTATGCAAGAACAATATGATATATCTTCACCTTTAGCTTTCAGTTTCCATCCATTAGCTAACAGTATCTGCTGTGAACTCATGGATATCTTAATGAATCTTTTCTTATCTTTCGTTATGCAGTGCGATGCTCCACTATCTACAACCCATAAATTACTATTCACAGTTTCGTTGCTATACATGGCTAACTCTAAGCATTTTTTATCCTTTTGATGCCTTTTATCTTTATGACTGGCATTTTGGCTTTTTCCTTTCTTGGAGAATCTTGCCAAATGTCCTTTTCCTCCACAATTAAAACATTTTCTAATTGTATACGCTGACGAAGATATTTTCTCTTCTTCACATTGTGGTTGTTCCCTTCTGAGTTGATCCCTTTCAAGCCTTCTCCTGGCTTCTTCAATTAATCTGCCAGTAATGTCAGTTAATGTGAGATTATCTTTTGGCAGAACCTCAAGTGAAGTTACGTAGTCATCGTAGCTATTATCTAAAGAAGACAAAACTATATAAATTTGGTGTAGTTCTGTGAAGATAAGTTCTTTTTCATGCAGTTCCTGAAAAATTCTCTTCATAGTGTTTATATGACTCAGCATGTCTCCATTCTTTTGAAGATGTGTTCTGAACAGCTTCCGTGTAAGATTTATATGTGCTCCCACACTGTCTCAAACATAAATCTTTAAATTCTCCCAACATTTCGCAGCTGTTTCTTTTCCTCGTATATGTACAAGCTGCTGGTCAGAGAGTGTCAGTCCTATTATACAGAGAGCTTGCTCATTCTTCAGTTGATATTCTTGTATTTTCTGGGCATCATTCTCATCCTCCAGATCCCATGCATCTACTTCTGGTGGGTTTTGAATTATACTCCACAAACCTTCTCTGCGTAGAAGTAGGCTACATTTCATAGGCCATGAAACATAGTTTGTTCCATCCAGTTTGGATATTAGAGACAAACTTTGTAAATTGACTTGTGCCATCTTTATCTGGATATTAAACTATAATTAATAAAACACAGCTGTTTGTTTACAGTATTGTGTAACTATACAAACTCTCACTTTAATCTAAGCCTGTTATATCCTGGTTAGTCTGACTGTGCACCTGGGCCCATAACCAGTGTTAGGGATACACACCCTAGCAGAACGTGCAACGGCAGTCTAGCAGGCAGGCAAATTATGTGAGATAAATGTTGTAGTTTACACTCAGTAAGACAGATACACTGTGCCAGTTAAATAGTTTTTTATTCCAGCAAGAGTTATAGCATAGTCAAAACAGTCCATATGTCATAAACTAGTTCAGTCCATCCGGGGATTAATCAGTTGCAAAGTCCAGTGTCAAAATAGAGGTCAGTAAACTTACAAATAATCAGTCCAGCAATATATCTCTTTTGCAGTCAGAGATATGAAGAAAATCAAACCCCTTTTCTTCGTTTCAGCAACAGCAAGGAAATACGCAGTTGTCACCATCAATCAACCATCAATCATTGTCAGCTCTCCAGGAAAAACCAGACAGCAGTGAGCTCTCTTGCTCTCTCTTATGGTGATTTTATAAACGCACCCAAAATACATGTTTTGCAGTTAAAGTGATACACACACTTAAACTCACTAACATAGTTTATATATTATTTTTACTCAAACTAAGTTAGGTAACCAATGTTATCCCTAACAATATGCAAGCCAACAAATATTTGCAACTGTAGAGAAAACAACAGCCACATGCATGCTGCACAGCTTGCGAACTCTTAATGGTTAGTCATATCGTTTTTTTTATGCTGATAAAATTTTTATTTTAAAAAAGAAAACTGAAGTGGATCATGAAATACAGTAATAATTTGCATTCCAGAACACATTAAGAAATCTCATTTGAAGAAGAGGCTTAACAAAATCAAACATATTAATTTCCACAGCTTTTTTCTCTGACTATAGGAAACTGTTTCATGCCATTTCTGAAAATTCCACAATACACATTGCCAGAGATGTAGAGATCTGGTGTATGTCAGAACAGAAATCGCCACCATGATCTAATAAGCCAATTATTGTGCAATAGCTATGCTAAACATTTTGTTCCAGACTAATATAACACTACAAATAAACATTTTCCTTGCTCTCAAGCATCCAAAAAAAAATACCGTATATACTCGAGTATAAGTCGAGTTTTTCAGCCCATTTTTTGTGCTGAAAAAACCGCCCTCGACTTATACTCGAGTCAGATTCCCCTCTGAAAAAAAAATGGTGTGGAGCTCCGAAGCTGGGCAGCCGCTTCCCTGCTTCCGTGTTTCCTTTGCAACTTTTAAGCATGGGAGGGGGAGGCTTTTCTGAGCTTTAGGCTGAGAAAGCAACGCAAGTGGAGGTCGCTCCACTCAGTTTCATTTCCTCAGCTCCAGCTGCTTTCAGTCCACTCGGGAGGAGGGGGAGGGGGAGGAGGAGGGGGAGGCTTTTCTGAGCTTTAGGCTGAGAAAGCAACGCAAGTGGAGGTCGCTCCACTCAGTTTCATTTCCTCAGCTCCAGCTGCTTTCAGTCCACTCGGGAGGAGGGGGAGGGGGAGGAGGAGGGGGAGGCTTTTCTGAGCTTTAGGCTGAGAAAGCAACGCAAGTGGAGGTCGCTCCACTCAGCTTCATTTCCTCAGCTCCAGCTGCTTTCAGTCCACTCGGGAGGAGGGGGAGGAGGGGGGGGGGAGAGAGAGAGATATCATAAGAACGGCTCTTGGTTTTTTCTTGCAAGGGAGAGAGTGACTCCTGCCTACCACTGTCATCATCATCATCTTTTGCGTTAGTGAATCAATCAAACCTTTCATGATAGTGAGATCGTTTCCCAAATTTCCCTTAAATCAGGGAAGAAATCAGAAACAAACCTTTGGGCTGAGAATAAGCTTGTTCCTATGATGCCATTTTTGTTCACTTCAGTGTGAAAAGTGTGAAAAAACACACTTCTTTTTCTTCATCTTCTTGTTCCCTATTTACTGGTCTCTTTCAAAGAGGAAATTGTGAACATCAAACTTATTCTCAACTGTCCTAGTGAAAGTTTTTATTGGCATCTATTTTTATTTTTGAAATTTACCAGTAGCTGCTGCATTTCCCACCCTCGACTTATACTCGAGTCAATAAGTTTTCCCAGTTTTTTGTGGTAAAATTGGGTGCCTCGACTTATATTCGGGTCGACTTATACTCGAGTATATATGGTATATCTATGAGTTACAAACATAAACCAGACACATATATGCATCCATACCTTAATCCAAGGAAATGCCCACCCCTAAAACATGCCCATGCCTAGAAATGGCATGACTGCACTTTGTTTAGTCCACCAAGCAATCAAATTTTATAAGTTATTTAAGTTATAACCATCAGTCAAAATAAAACCAGAGTCAAAAGTACCTAGTCTCTCAGTGTCTACTAATTTGTCTACTAAGTTGTAGCGATGTTCTGCTTCTTTCAAACTCTGATTTTCTTACAAGCTCATGGATTGGTGGAGACTTATTAGAGATTATTGAAAAATATCATTTTTATAGTGCCATGTTACAGACTGATCTCTACATGTTTTTAATTGGGTCGCCATTACAAAACATATCGAAAGCTGGAGCAGACAGAAAACTTCCTTATCTTCTTCTACCACTAAGGATGCATTCCATAAGTATCTAAAGCAGGGGTGTCAAACTCATGGCATCGTCACGTCATCAGAACTTTTTTCCCCTTCACTAAACTGGGCATGGGCATGGCCATGGCATGATGCATCCGGCCCATGGGCTGAGAGATTGACAGCCCTAATCTAAAGCATTTCTCTTTCTGCACAAAATATGGACACTTTCTGCACAAAATATGGACACTTTTAGAAGTTATTTTTGTCTTTAGAAATAATGACACAGAACTTCCGGTTTGCGTGGCTTCGGGGCAGCAGGAATTCGCGACAGCTCGCGATTCCTGCTGGCTAGCTGTCGAGGTACCCCCGATCCAGATGGGTCAGGGGGTTAAGGCTGCCCTGTAGGGACAGCTGAAGATAGAGGGGAGCCGGTTAGGGAGGTGGGGGCATCGCAGACCCCCCCCTTCTCCGGAAAAACCCCTTTTTCCCAAGGCGGTGGAGCGGCGGTCAGCAATGGCCGCCACGAAGAAGCCAGCAACCGGGTAAGAACTGTGCTGGAGGAAGTGTGAAAAGTGAAAGTTCTGTCTGAGCCGGGTCAAGTAACAACTTTTAAATTGCCTGGAATTGAGCTGCTTGTTGCTGGAGGATACATTGTTTCCCTAAGAAGATCGAAAGCGGCGGAGAAGCTGTCAAAGGGAACTTTCTTTTTTTTATTTTTGTTTACTCTCCCATCCCACGGAAAAAGCAGAAATATTTGGATATATTAGACATTGAAAGTGGATTGCTTTGAAAGCTAAGCTAAGAGACAAAGGGATTTTTGGACATTGAAAAATTTAAGAAATTGGAAAATTTTTGCTGGAGGTATGGATTTTTGATTATTTAAAATTGTTATTGCAAGTGGGAAGGGAGAAAAAAAAAATTGGAGCAGAAACTGAAAAAGGAGGAGACTGTCTAGAATGTCTTGGTGGATCCCAAAAGAAGATATATGGTAATTGGACCTCTTTGATTAAAAATTAATTTAGAAAGAGAAAGAGAAGAAGGAAGAAAAGTATTAACTTTTGGAACTTTTTTCTTTTTTTTAATTGCTTTTGATTGTCCTGGATTAAAAATACTTGTGGTTGTTTTGGAAAAAGTTTTCCCTTTTCATAATGGCATTGTCTGTGGATGAACTAGAGATTGACTATCAAAAATATAAAAAAGAAGATACTTTGGGCGCTTTGTTCCAATTCTTAGAAATGGCGTTATGTTCTGTTGAAAAGTTGATTATGCAGAAGGACTGGGACAAGGAAGAAGAGGAAGAAGAAGCCATCTTTGATGAACAATGGGTTCCTTCCGGAGAGGAGGAGAAAAAGGATAAGAAAAAGGGGTTTTTAAGAATTATAAAAACAACCAAAAGAGAGAAAAATGAGCGAAAAGATGGAGGCAAGGTTAGAAAGCAAAGGAAAAGGAGCAAGAAAAGCGAAGAGAAAAAGCAAAGGGGTAGAAAGGGCAAGGAGAAGAATAAGCAAGAGAGAAAAGGGGGGAGGAGAAGCCTTAATGGGGGGAAGCAAGATTTTTTAAAAAAAAGTTTATTTAGAGACAATGGGTGAATTTAATTTAGATTAAAAGAGGGATTCTGGAGGGTATATAAGAGTGTGTTTTTATATGTATATTTAGAATAAAAAATTTATTATGTAATTTTAGAATCTTTTAAACAGAATCCCAAGAAAGATTTATATGTAGTATTTTTAAGTTAGGTAATGAGTTATAGATGTAACTCCAATTGTTGTACAGGAGAAGTATAGTAAAAGAAAAAAGATGAATGGATGTTTGGAAATAGAACAGACAAAGAATGTTGTTGAAAATGGTAATAAATGGAAGGATATATATGCTTTTCTTTTGATTTTGTATATTGATAAAAGGCAATAAAATTTTAATTGATAAATAATTTGGATGGAAAAGAGAAGTAGGGACAAGATATGAAGTTAATATTATATGAAATATTAATATTATAATCTTGAAATGTTATGTTTTATTGGTCTATCATTATTATTTTTTTTAGAAAAGAATTTATAAGCTGTTATGCCTTGATTTTGTGTGCATTGTTTTTAGAAAACTGATAAAAATGGTTTTTATATACATATATAAAAAAAAAATGATAATAAGATATGGAAGGAGATTTAGGTTGAATATGATGTTTGAATTTGTGTCTGTGTAAAGAGTTTTAACCCGGGAACAGACAACCTTCAGAAAAGATCTTTTAGTTTTGTCTATGTTTTATGTTTTGTGTTTGTATGTTTGTGTATTATGCTTATGATAAAACTAACAAAATTTGTTTTTTATTAAAAAAAAAAAAGGAAAAAAGAATCAATAAAACCTTGGAGGAATGTTAGATGAGAATAATTTAAACAAGCCAGAAAGAAAAGAATATGATGACTATAAAATGGATAAATATGGAAGAGAAATGAAATTGAATAGGAGTAAAGAGAAATAATGAGAAATTTGATGAAAGATATTTGTGTGTCCATATGGGGATGGGATAAATTGGAATTATGCTGTATAAAAATATTGTTTTGTTTGACCTGTAAGGACTTACAATATTAAGAGGTTTTATGTGTTTATGTATTTACTGGTTAATGATGTGTTGTTTTATCTTTAAAATTAATAAAAATTTGTTTCAAAAAAAAAAAAAAAGAAATAATGACACAGAACTTTATTTCAATATGTCTCAAAGATGTCAGCTTTTATCTTTTCCCCGTGTAAATTACTGCCATACCCTTAACTTGCAATATCTTTTTTGTGTGTTTAGGAGGAAATATGCAGCATTATATATTCACACAACCAAAGACTTTAAAACAGCAGATCTTGCAAATCTCTGTGGCTGTCAAATAATACAAATGTATCATTAACATTTCTTTGGAATGTATCACTTTTATTTTACATGATGTCATAATGATTTTGTGAATCCTGAAACATGTTTAAAGTAATTATATTTTTATTATTCTAGATAACGAGTTCTTGTCTCCTACTTTATTCTTAATTGTTACAGTCATGAATAAAAATGAAAATGTTTGACCCTCCAACATACAGAATATTAAAGAACTATAAGAATTATGGACAGTAACTAATTCAATCATTACAAAAGTCAAAGTATACATCCTGTTAAAAATAGAAACAATTTAATTAGGCTTGACTTGCCAAAAAGGGCAAATTTTATCAGGCGTGCAAAGAAAATAAGAAATCTATTTCCACAGTAAGTCTTTCATAAACCAAGTTGTATTTATCATGACAGGTGTGACTGCGAATTTAAAGAGCCTTTATAATTATATTGTGGATATATTGTGGAAGGTAGACAGTATTTCCACATTCTAGCTATACTTATTAATAATTTGTTGACATATATCACTCCATCCAGTGCATCTTTTATTTATACATCTGCATTTTTTTTAGTATTTTAGAAAATGGAAATGTGATTCCAGGTTGGTTTTGGTGGTCAAGTCATTCTTGACTTCTGGAAGCTCCCTGGACACATCCCCACTGTTTTTATGGCAACTTTTGGAAATGTTTTGTGCTTGCCCTTCTTTCTAGGGCAGAGACAGACACAGTCACACAGCTGTGTTCGTGCACAAAACAGGATCAGAACTCACAATTTCCTGATAGCTAGCAGGCTGGCTGGGGAATTCTGGAAATTGGGGCTACAAATCTTAAAATTGCTGAGGTTGAGAAATACTGCTTTAACCACACTATACTACATACTTCCATGACAGAAGCACTGAAACTCTTTAACCATGATAACAACCTAACTCCCAGGTAAAATTAGGTTAATTATTACTGTAAATAACACATTGCTCACTGAAAAGACTTTACATTTTGCAGCCAAAAAACAGTTAATAAATTATACAAGCAAATAAGCTCTCTGCAGAACTTGAGTTAGCATTTCAAAATTCTGTCAAAGCAATAAAAGCTAGTGCTTAAATTCTCACATGCAGTCTGATTCAGCTAATAATTATCCAATGCAGCAAATATTTTTCTGATAAAGTTGCTTCAAAATTGTAATGTTAATACTCTAAGGAGAGTGCACCAAGACACATCAGGGCTCCCAGCCAAGTAAGAAATCAGATTGCCCGCTCAAGAAATTTGCTAAAAAACTTTAAAAAATCTTTATGAGCAAATAAATAAGGAATATTCTAGAAACAAATTCTAATTAGTGTGTGTGTTCTGGTAGAATTTGTACAGAATTTTTAAATAAAATAATAATCTTGTCATCTTGGATAACATATAAAAATATTTATTAGATTATTTACCATAGCAAGCCTAAAAATCTTAGTAATGAAACAGAATCAAACAGAAAATGAAGCATCAATAGAAAATAGCTCATTGTAAATTCATGAAACCCAAGTACTATAGTATTATCATTGAGTTTAAGGTCCATGCATATATTGCCCTATGGAGCAGTATAAATGCAGCAAACACATTTAATATGTTTATTAGATATGTCAAACTAATCACGTGCTTAAATAAAATATGCAAATAAAACTAATTAACATCACTTTTTCCCTTGTCAAAGGGAAATGGTTTGAAAAGTTAATCTCTTGGTTTTTTAAAAAACAAAAATTTTAATGACTGTAGCCCAAACAGAGTTCAATTCTTTAGAACTTATTATTCATCATTACCCTCACTGATGAATACTGAAGCACATTAACACTTAATCAAAGGAATCTCACAAATATATACAGGTGAAACTCAAAAAATTAGAATATCATGCAAAAGTTCATTTCAGAAATGCAACTTAAAAGGTGAAACTAATATATGAGATGGACTCATTACATGCAAAGCAAGATAGTTCAAGTCATGATGTGGCATAATTGAGATGATTATGGCTTACAGCTCACAAAAACCCCAAATCCACAATCTTAGAAAATTAGAATATTGTGAAAAGGTTCAATATTCTAGGCTCAAAGTGTCCCACTCTAATCAGCTAATTAAGCCATAACACCTGCAAAGGTTCCTGAGCCTTTCAATGGTCTCTCAATCTGGTTCAGTAGGAATCACAATCATGAGAAAGACTGATGACCTGACAGTTGTGCAGAAAACCATCACTGACACCGTCCATAAGGAAGGAAAGCCTCAAAAGGTAATTGCAAAACCTGGTTCAATGACCATGGGATTACTGTGCTTGATTGACCAGCAAACTTGCCTGACCTGAACCCCATAGAGAATCTATGGGGCATTGCCAAGAGAAAGATGAGACATGAGACCGAACAATGCAGAAGAGCTGAAGGCCGCTATTGAAGCATCCTGGTCTTCCATAACACCTCAGCAGTGCCACAGGCTTATAGCTTCCATGCCACGCTGCATTGAGGCAGTAGTTGCTGCAAGGGGGCCCAAACTAAGTACTGAATACACATGCACGCTTATACTTTTCAGAGGTCCAATACTGTTCTATGTACAATCCTTGTTTTATTGATTGCATGTAATGTTCTAATTTTCTGAGATTGTGGATTTGGGGTTTTCATGAGCTGTAAGCCATAATCATCACAATTATGACAAATCACAGCTTGAACTATCTTGCTTTGCATGTCATGAGTCTATCTCATATATTAGTTTCATCTTTTATGGTGCATTCCTCAAATAAATGAACTTTTGCATGATATTCTAATTTTTCACCTGTACGTGCATATAAGTTCAATTTACTGTTAAACGGAAAAATAACAGGTTCCTCCATATGGCCAAGTACACATAGGTTTAAGAATTTACTGATATTTACTTTATTAAGAAACTAAATATTAAACATTTTCACAGAAATTTGCAAAACACATACACCTATACATATATTCTGCAAATTTATGTGAAAAAGTGTGTGCACACCTCCAAAGAAAACAATATGAAGAAACCAACCTTTCCTCCTGTGAAAATACAAAGATCAAATACAACTTTCACCTGATATTTTATTTTTAAAACACAGACTCCAATACCTTATTCAGGTTGCTAGTTGATTTGCAGTTTATAAATAAAACAATAATTAGACTGCCTTAGCGCAAATGACAGTGTGATTTTGTCAGATTCATAGGGTGTGATGGCCCAAGACTTTTTAAATTAAATATTCACACAGATGGTTCTAATTATCACTTTTATTTAATTGTTTGAGCTTGGGGGCATTTTTCCCATCCAGGCACTCTGCAACTTGGACGATCTGTTTGTAAAATAAATTAAACAAACAGCATACTCTTTATTATTTGTGCACCCAAGTTCTGATAACTTTCAATGTTAACTTTTGCAAAAATAAAAAAAAATCTCAACACATATTTCTTCAGATGATTATATCTTACAGAGTTGTGGGAAAGACAGTTTATCTTTAGAAGAAAAAGAAACTATTGCTGTTCTATTTCAGTTTCATCACTATTCATCCATACTCCCTCTGCTTTATTTCATCTGAAACATAATAATTGAACGAATTCAGTAGTATACTATTGCCTTTAACACTAACATAAAGCTGTTAATCCAATCCTGAATTCAGAAACTAACACACAACCATTACATTTAATTTATATTCCAAATTTCCATTTACAGGAATAGAAAGGTAGTAGAAGTCATATAGTAATACATTCTATAAACCTAAATTCCTTGGGACCCAGGTAATGTTCCCTTATTTCAATGTTAAAGGGTTCAAAAGAAATGTATTCTTTTGAAAGTCACATGAGAGAAGATAGCCTGTTTTGATTTACACATTCAGCAAAATCATAATGGTTAAAATTTGGTGGGGACTTGTATTCCTTTAGTATTTACTTTAGTGGAAAGAAATCTATCCACTTAATATTCTGACAACTAAAAACATTATCAGAAAAATCAATCTGCGAGAAATTTCCTTCTGATAGACTATATATGAATGACTTTTCAAAGAAAAGGGAGGGAGAGAGAGAGAGAGAAAGTATTTACCACATAAAAGTATTTACCACATAATTGTCTGGACATACTGATCAGATTAACATTAATGCTGAAATAAAACTAATGATTCCCTTCTGAGAATCCTTATTTCATAGAGTGAGGAAACAAGGTTCAGCAGCAATATAAAACATCTTCCAACAGTAAGAAAGATGACCAGCCCAAATTCTATTAATGACAGATGATGCTATTCTGAAAATTTTCCCATGATCTATTTAAGTTGAAGGTCAGTAGGCAATCTGAGGTACAATTATGGTAAGTGTATTCTAAAGCTTCAATACAGGGGACACACATTTCAAGCTGGACTGGAATAGCTATTAGATTCAGTTGTAATACGTTGATATCACTAAAAAGAAAATAATAATCGATGATAAAACAAAGGCTTATAAAGATGGAAAATTTATTTTACTGAGTATGGAAAATACCCTTGCCTACATCTGTTAATAAGTACCATTTTAGTACAAAACATGTATGATTTATATACAATTTAGTAACACATATAGGAATTCTACATGATGTATTCTTATTTATTTATTGTTTTTCATTAATAACAAAAAAGAAAAAAGAACAAAACTAAAATAATATGCTAGTGACAAATAACATTGTCAAAAAGGGAAAGAAAGAAAGAAAGAAAGAAAGAGAGAGAGAGAGAGGGAGGGAGGGAGGGAGGGAGGGAGGGAGGGAAAGAGAGAGAAAGAAAGAAAGAAAGAAAGAAAGAAAGAAAGAAAGAGAGAGAGGGAGGGAGGGAGGGAGAGAGGGAGAGAGAGAGAGAGAGAGAAAGAAAGAAAGAAAGAAAGAAAGAAAGAAAGAAAGAAAGAAAGAAAGAAAGAAAGAAAGAAAGAAAGAAAGGCTTTAATAAAATAGTGAAAAATAAAACAAAGAAAAAAGAAAATAAGTCATTATAGCAATAGTTTGTGTGTGTGTGTGTATGTATATACGTATGTATGTATGTTATTCAGCTTTGTTCGGGTATTTTCCCACATCATTATAGTTGTGTTTATAAAGTTGTAGCGACGTTTCAGCAGAATCTCATTTGGAAGCCTGCACTCACAAACAAAAAAAATCTCCACATTACAAGCCAGACAAACACCTGGGCACAAACAGATCCCCCCTGATACCTCCAGCTCAAACACACCCCAACCAGGCACCCAGATGAAACCCAGCTTCCTAACTAATGATAGCCGTCCATTTACCCGAAGCCAAGCTGCACTAAAGGCCTCCAATAAAGTAACACAATGTTGCCAGCCAATCAAGATACAAAAAGAGCCCCCCCCAAAAAAAAACAGACAGAAGATATTAGAAGCAGAACACAGCAAACTCCAAGACCAATAAACACAGACCAAGACTCTCAACCAATCAGGCTGTGTTCTGATTGGTTGGGGGGTTGGACACAGCCAAACCCCCAACCAATGAGAACACACCCCCACCCAATCAGAACACAGCCAAGCCCCCACCCAATCAAGTCACACTCCCACTAGCAGTTAAAAGGAAGAAGCAGCTGCAAGCTCACATCACTCTGAGAAGCACAGAGCTGAAGACCAAGCCTGAAGATGATGAATGAGACTTCATCGAAACGTTGCCTAGATACTTCCAATCTTACGCGGGAGAAAACCCGAATAACTAAAGATCCACATACAAATACCCGGGAGAACCTCAGAAAACATATATATGTATATGTATATGTATATGTATATGTATATGTATATGTATATGTATATGTATATGTATGTATGTATGGCATTCAGCTTTGTTTAGGTATTTTCCCACGTCATAGTAGTGGTGCTTTTAAAGTTGTAGCAACGTTTCAGCAGAATCTCATCTGCCATCATCAGGCTTCTGTATAGTGTTCATCTGTGAGTTAGACTTTTACAGTGGTTTCAGATTTAAATTTGGGGTAGCCTATTGTTGTGGCAGAATGGTTTTTTCTTCATCCTGATTGGTTGAGAGTCTTGGTCTGTGTTTATTGGTCTGGGAGTTTGCTGTGTTCTGCTTCTAATATCTTCTGTCTGTTTTTTTTTTGGGGGGGGGGCTCTTTTTGTATCTTGATTGGCTGGCAACATTGTGTTACTTTATTGGAGGCCTTTAGTGCAGCTTGGCTTCGGGTAAATGGACAGCTATCATTAGTTAGGAAGCTGGGTTTCATCTGGGTGCCTGGTTGGGGTGTGTTTGAGCTGGAGGTATCAGGGGGGATCTGTTTGTGCCCAGGTGTTTGCCTGGCTTGTGGTGTGGAGATTTTTTTGTTTGTGAATGCAGGCTTCCAAATGATTGACAGCCTGGTGGAATCATCTCTTCTGTTCATGCTTTCTGGTCTTTTTTCAATCCCTATGGCTTCAATGGCACCAAAACCCTAGCCACTATAGAAAATCCCAGCCACAGAATCATCAGAGAAGCCATAAAGATTGAAAAAGGACCAGAAAAAGGACCATCATCAGGCTTCTATGATGTGGGAAAATACCCGAACAAAGCTGAATGCCATTTCAGGGGAAATCTTCCTTCCAATCCTCTACCTCCAACAACCACTTTTCTTCCACCCTAATGCAATCTTCAGAAGGATGTTTCAGTAGGAAGTTTTGGGACTCATACCCTCCTGGGTCTAATAGGGCTATCCAATATAGACCAGGCCTAGCCTGGAGCCTGGGGGCCCTGGTCTACCTCAGGACAGAGAAACCAATCCCCCACTTGGATTAAATTTTAATTAAAAATACCCTTCGATGTCTTTTGGCCAGCAATGATGAGAGCCCATTGGCCTGGTGCTGGCAAGGCACAGGAGTGGTTGGAGGAGCAGGCCGAGCCTCCTCAAAATGGCCACCTCCAACCCAGGAATCTTCAAAATGGCCACCCAGCCATGAAGTCCTGCAAAATGGTCACTTCAGGCAATGAGGCTGCCTGCTTCACCAGGGAGCCCTGTGGAGGGATCCCTGGCAATTCGCTACTCCCTCAATGACAGGGACAGCTCCTGGGAAGTCTGCTCGAAAACGTGGCTTCCCTCTTTGCTGCGGAGGCTCTGAAATGGCCCCATGGCTCTGTGAGAGAGGGCAGAAGCCCCTGCCCTTGAAAATGGCCATTCAAGCGATCGACGGGCTCCTCTTTGCCATGGAGGGCCGCAAATGGCCTGTGGCCCTCTGCAAGCTGCTCTGGACCAGCTCTCAGCTGTTGCATGGCTCCAAAAGGCAGCTGAGAAGTGGAGCTGCATAATTTAAAAGTTTGAGGCTTTTTTGAGGTTTTTTTTTTCCTATAAGGCTGCTTTTACAGGAAAAAAAAAACCCTCAAAAAAGCCTCAAAGAGGCAATGATTTGCGTCCGTCCTGGCTGAGGACTGAGTAAAAAACTGGGAGGAGCTATCCAAAGTGGGCAGAGCTAGACTAATAAGCCTTTTAGACAAGCTCACTCCAAGCAGCTAGAACAAAGCAACACCCACTTCTGACCTGACGCAGCCTTACAAGGGAGAATTTCCAGTTGTAAAATTCCATGCACGAGGGATATCGTTCAAGAGAATACTATCTTCTGAAAAATTAGGATGAGTCGCACATCATATTTATAGAACCCATTACTCTCTTGAAAAACTTTTTAAGTATAAGATATTGTAGAAATATATATTTTAAAGAAGCATTATCCTTATTAGAATAAATAGAATAGAATAGAATAGAATAGAATAGAATAGAATACTTTATTGGAAAAGTGTGATTGAACACACAAGGAATTAAACCTCCTATATAAATGTAATTGTCTAAAAAATATGTTATTTTTCTTGTGTAAGTTGAGGTTGTGTAATTTGAGATTGATTGACACTTGTATAGAAGTTAAGACACCCTTTCGTTGTCTAGGCAATATAGGAAGCACCTCCATAAGTACTCCATAAGTACTTATATTTCTTTATGGAGTAATGTAAACATTCAACATTGCATTATTTACAGTAAATGGATTAATAGACCACAGTAAACATGGTTTGTATGATTATATGAGATGTGTGAATTGAGACTTTTGTAAACAATGGTTACATTATAGTTTGTATAATAGTATAATATAATTTATGATATCAATTACTCCAGTAACTGGCTATGACCATTTTTATCTTGTAAGGGTATTAGAAAAATAATATTTCTGAACTTTGGAATTTATTTATAGTAAACCAGATGTCACAATCATTTTTAGTCTTTATGATGCCACAAGGTTGTTTTTTGCAATGAATTACAATGTGTTACCAAAATTAACATTGCAAATTTGTTTATTACTGTCATATCTGATGATTTAAAGCCCAGGCTTCGATGTAAGTTGAAAAAAGTTCTCTCCTAAATGTCAGCTATTCATGCATCCAGAATTAATATTAACTTGGAACTTGGTCAATATATGTCTACTACCCTATTTGCATGAAAAAAAATTAGATAAGATTTGCTTCTTTTCCATTTTAAAATTAAACAATTTTTTTTTTAAAGTTGTACTTTGGACAAAGACATTGTACTTTACTTCCAAGCAAGTATTTCCAATTTGGCTGATCAGCAGGATTAAAAAATAAATAAAAAGATGGATTGAATTTTAACAAATTTTATTTTAAAGTTTTCAGTTGAGAATTTTTTATTTGAACAATAGTTTGAAATATTTCTTTTTAAACCATATATAGCTAAAATATGTAATCATAATAATGGTATCTTATTATACACTTGTTTGCGAATATGAAGATGAATTAATAGGTTTGGGAAGTAACTTCATTTAAAACTGAAAAGATCAATAAATGGCAAATCCTCCATCCTGTTCATGTCAGAGGCGTTGTTTAAGATCCTCCCACCTTTAAGACATTGACAAAATTAACCAGTGACATCACTCTTGCCTGGGGGATGTCCATGAGAACTCCTTTCATGTCCCTGTCAAGATGCTGGAGTAAGTGATGGGAGATCACCCCACCACTCAGCAGTACTTGGATCTCAAATGCGAGATTCCTAATCTGCAACCAGCATCCTAACCACATGAGACACCACACTCCAATAAATGGCAAATGAAATGACAGGAAATGAGTTCCACAAGGCTTGATATCAATGCAAGGGATGGGGAAAAACTGGAAGAACAAACAAGCAATGAGGACAAGACGTTCTTGCTATTCTGGAGGTCTGAGAAATACATTTCTGGCTTTGAAATGCATGTTTTATTAACTAAAATTCAATTGTGACAGCAAGAATCACATTTGGAAGTAATGATATGAAGTTCCTATACTTGTAGTTACAGAATTAAGTGAATAAAATGAGAATGGGCGTTGGTAGAAGTTACCCTGAAAACCCTTTCTATCTATGCTGCAAAAGAACCCAGGATGGGTTGACTCCTCCCTATGACATCATTTAGCTGAGTCTGTACTAAGATATAAAAGCTAGACCCCGGAAGAGACCCCAGCTTTGGCGAAGATACTTGACAGACTGAAAGGTGTCTCTGAAAGCACAAATGAACACAGAAATATGACTTACCCTCTCCGGACGAATCAAGCGAGTGGCTGGTCTCTCTTGCAGCATAGATAGAAAGGGCGTTCAGGGTAACTTCTACCAATGGCCATTCTCCTCCATGCTGCATTGAGAGCCCAGGATGGGACATACCAAAGCCTGCATGTCCACGGGTGGGTCCTCGTCCGGCTCATCACACTGACTGTTGAACCACTCATTGAAGCACCCGTCTGCTGAAGGCTGCAATTGCCGAGGCAAAGACATCCAGATAGTAGTATCTGATGAAAGGAGACAGAGATGTCCACGTGGCCGCACGACAGATCTCCAAGGGTGCTTGGCTCACCCAGGCAGCCGAAGTGGCTGCATTTCTGGTAGAGTGAGCCATCAGACCTCAAGGAACCAGAAGAGCTGCAGCTTTGTAAGTCTGCTCAATGCAAGATCTGACTTACTGGCTAATAGTAGGAGAAGAGGCTTGTGCCCCAAGTAAGAAGGGAAAAGGAAACAAAATGGCTTCAGACTTCCTGAAGGAGGAAGTGCGCTTAATTCTAAGAGCCCTACCTACATCTAGCGAGTGCCACTGCTGCTCTAAGTCATGGTGCGGGAGGGGGCAGAAGCCAAGCAACATAATGTCCTGGGACCTGTGAAACAGGTGTTAACCCTTGGAATAAATGAGGGGTCCAGACTGAGAACAACCATTAAAGGAACAAAGGTCCTGTCTGATGGAAAGAGAAGCGAGCTCGGATACCCGCCTGGCTGAAGTGATGGAAATGGAGAACACTACTTTCAGAGTCAGGAAACGGAGAGACAATGTTCTAAGAGGCTCAAAAAGGGGCTTTGTAAGGGCATAAAGGACCACATGAAGATCCCAGGAAGGATACCTGTGAATCACCGGAGGGTGCAGGTTGGAAGCCCCTTTCGAAAACCTCCTGACTGAAGGGTGAATTACGATAGCTATTTTATCAAACATTTTAATCATAGTTTCATATTTTCTAAAATTATTTCTGTTTCTAATGTAACAATACTATCTTATGTACCTTTGCAGAATCCCTTTTTCCACTAAATTTTCACCCATTATCTCTAAATAGGCCCTGTTTCTCTATATTTTGTTTCTGTCCTTTATAACTTTTCCTTTCTTTCTTCCCTCTCATCTTCTCCTTCCCCTTTTTACCCCCTTGTCTCTCTACTTCTAATTCTCTCTTCTGCATTTTCTTCTTGTGTTGCTTTCTGATTTTAAACTTATTTTTCACTCTATTTTTTTTAGTTAGATAAACTTATCAAAAATTAAACCCTAATGCTATCCCAACTATACAATACCAACAGGACTGGTTTGATCTGACACTTGGTCCCTGACAATACTCAGGGACATTTAACTATGAAGAATTAATTGCAGGGAAAAAGTACTATAAGGCAGGATGTCATTATTACTACAAACACCAATGAATTACAGAATTAAGATCAGTCATAGTAGATCCATCGCACCATCTAAGAATTGTGAAATATATCATGCATCAATTGCCAATTATTTATTATAATTTGCAGAAGACAAATGGGGCGTTGGTACGCCCGTTCTCTTACCTGATACGCCCGTTCTCTTTGAGCTGCGAAGAGCATCCAGTAGTGGGAGGTGCTTCAATTTCCGCATTCTTAGGCTGAGCTTTAATTGAGGAACGCTTCTCCTCTTCCACATGACTCCTCCACAGCATTCCCCAGTTTTGCAAAGACGAGAGGAATAAATGCTCTCATCCTTACTGCCTAAGAAGGTTCATTGGCCGAAACAAGAGCCCACCAGACAGAAAGAAAGGGTGGGGCTGGATGCTCTTCACAGCTCAAAGAGAATGGGCGTATCAGGTAAGTACCAATGCCCCTTCTCCTATGAGCTGCTCAGAGCATCCAGTAGTGGGACATACCAAAGGTTGGCTTGTCCTACAGGAGGGACTCTGTCTGGTCTGGAATCTCCTCAAAATCCTCCGCAAAAGCGCTTCCCCCAGTTAATCAGATTATCAATTCAAGCAATTGCGCAGAGGCTAAAGAAAGAGAATCAAACCTGAAAGGAAAATTCAATTTGGAGTCTTTTTTTTTTGAAACAAATTTTATTAATTTTAAAGACAAACAAACCATCATTAACCATTGAATACATAAACCCTCTTTCCATTATAAATTTTACAAATCGAATAAGACATTATTTTATACAACATAGTTCTGTTTTACACCATTTCCATATGAATATATAAATATCTCTTGGCAAATTTCTCATTATTTCTCTTTACTCTTATTCAATTTCATTATTATTATTATTTTTCCCTATATTTATCCAATTTATAATCGTCATCTACATTTCTCTCTGACTTGGTTACCATTATTCTCATCCAACATTCCTCCGAGGTTTTATTAATTCTCAAACAAACATGAACACACAAAACAAACAATAATAAAACTTCTTTTAAGAAAGTAGTTTGGACCCAGATTACCTCTCTTTATATGGACTTCAATTAGCTTCGTGCTCATCTTATATACCATTACCTATTTTATTTACCATTCTATATCTTCTATATAACTTCTCCCCGCTTTTCACCCTTCTTAATTCTATTTAATTTAAATCATTTTGTTTGTATCTTTTGTCCATTCTTTCCAAATTATCCATTTATCTCATTCCCTACAAAAAAAAAAAGATTTCTCCTGAAATCACTGATCAGAGTATGATGCCTTTCTATCCTCCCCCTAAATTACTATTTAGAATAATGCCCATTACCCAATCTGATTCTGCTTAGTACATTCTACCAGATAACTTTTAAAAAGAGGAAAAAATAATAAATCCAAAATGATTAATATAGTTAAATAATAAATCTAAATGTTAAATCTTGTAACATTCCAATTATCTATTTCAAAAACAAACGCTACAATAGTAAGTTCATCATTACTAAACATTTCAATATTTTAATCTTTTATTAATTCTTATAACATTCTAGTTTTCTATTTCTAATACAAATACTATAATACCATCTTGTGTACCTTGCAGAATCTTCTTTTTAAAAGAAATTATACATTACCCTTTATCCCTAAAAAAAATTCCTTTTTTCCCATCTTGTTTCATACCTTTGTGGCTTTTTCCCCCCCTTTCCCTTTCTTTCTTATCCCATCTGGCCTTTTTACCCCCCCCCCCACCTTCCACCTTTTTAGCTTCCCCTCTCTGCTGTATTCCTTTTTTCTTTTGTTTACTAACATTGTGTTGATTTTGCATCTTATTTTTCTCTTTCTTGGGTGTTTTTTTAAGTCTTAAGTCCTTCATTTCTTAATTAAGTCCTTCTTTCTTAAGTTTTGAGATTCATTGAAGATGGCGTCTTCTTCTTCTTCTGTTTCCTCCATCTGTTGTTGTGTTTGCTGAAAAATAGCAAGCGCCATTTCTAAAAAAAGGAAGGCTTCTTTCACAGCGTCCTTGCCTTCTTTTTTTATTTTTCCATATTCCTTTCTAAGTTCATCAACAGGTAAAGCCATTGTAAATCTTTTCTTTATTCTTCTTCTTAAAACAACCAAGATGTTTCAAAAGTTAGAACAGTTCCCCAAAGTCCCAGAGACATCAATCAATTTGGAGTTTATAAATCGAAGTCATGGTTCGGCCAAGGAACAAGATAAAGCACTCGCACAAGGCTGAGCTAAAACTGGGGAACGCTGTGGAGATGTCACGTGGAGGAGGAGTGTTCCCCAATTAAAGCTCAGCCTAAGAATGCAGAGACTGAAGCACCTCCCACTACTGGATGCTCTGAGCAGCTCGTAGGAGAAGCCATCATTTATTTAACTTTAGTTCTAATGCCATCATTTGTTTAACTTTAGTTCTTCAATCACTTTGTGCTAAATGTCATACTGTTTTAAATGTAGGCACTAAGAATACAGCCTAAGAACAAAGGTTCCAGGTCATTCATGAGAAATGGAAAATTGAAGACCCATGTTTTTGTCCCCAAAATACAGCATTATTCATCCAGCCAACTAAAATATTTTATATTCTTTTAGGAGGTAATGACTTTGTTAGAGGATATGTTCAATAGACGCAGAGGACAGCGACATGCCCTACATGTCCTCAACATCAACTACAAGTTGAAGTCAACAGTCTTCAACTTCACTGTAGTTTGGGAAGCAGTTAAAATTAAAACATTCTCAAATGGACGGAAAAAAATGCTCCGTGACATGAAAGTGGATCTGTAATTTGAAAAATTTGAAATCAGCAATTTCCACAGACCATAACAAAGCTCCGAAGACAAGAATCTGAGAATGATGTCTTCCAATACTAGAGGAAGACAAAGGTGACCAAGGATATCAAGTGATGACAGAATGAAAGCTTTAGAGGCCACTGCAGTAAAGTAGAACAAGAGCAACAAGGATGAAGAAGAACTCCAGCCTCCAAAATAAAGTTGTCAGTGTTGAGGTCAATCTGAATAATGTAGTATCTTAATTTGAGTCCTCCTGTGGTCTTAAAGTCCAGTTTTATTTCCTTAATTTACTTGCTCAACAGGAGATAATCATACAAAAGCAGTGTGCTTCCTAGAGTTGGCATTTAGATGAAGCCAACTGCAAAAGCTAAGTGAAGCTGTTTTAAGCAAAACAATTTATGCAATTTTACATATGCTGAATATAAAGTTAAGAATGGCACAGGTCCTTTTTTCATATACTGAATAAATTACTTAAAGGTAATTTTCTCATATGTGATTGAACACTTCTCTGGGCTTATGTTCGATATTTAGACTTAATGGTTTTCAGATTTAATAGACACCCAAACACAAGTATTACACAAGTAATACATATATATGCTAACTTCATTTATTTTTGCTTAGGTGTGTGACTCCATATGAAAGATTCATTTGTCTACCAACTCTGCACTTTTTCCAACATCATCTTTCATACCTACCATTTCAAAGTTATCAATGAATTTTCATTTTTGCCATCTAAGTCAGAAATATCAGTTTATCACTGATAGCTGCAAAAGGAAAAATAAACTCGATCATGCAGGGGAAAACAGTTTTATTTCATCAGTTACTCAGGCAAAAGTATCTTCTGGGCATAGAGATGCTCAGAAGATCTCAGAAAGCCATACCAAACTTCTGACAGACTGCAGCTGCTTCTTGGCTTTGAGGAATAATTCAGAGAGGTACATTGCTTGAAGAAAGTACTTCGTGAAATGATTTGTACAGACTTACTAAACACTTTCATAAAAAATCATCATACCATTTTATTTTAAGGCTAGCTACATTATGTAAAATATACAAAGGGAGTAAGGAATAGGAAGCAAAGAAATTAAAGACATGAAATAAATATACATAATTAAATTTAGTTGACACCAACAGTTTGTTATTCCTGTATACCAACTGTATAACCCTGTACATTGTCCTTACTTCCACCTCATATGTACATTACTTGATAAGGCGTCTTGAGCTCTTCAAAATATTCTTTCTTTCTGAAGTTCTCATCACCTCTACCCACTCACAACTTTATTGGTTTTCCTCTTCTCCTTTATCTATTCTTTGTTCTTCACATGTTATTTCATTCAATTGTCAACCATTCTTCCTGTACCAACTTAATTAAATGTACTGGTCACTCATTTTTTTGTATTAGTTCATATTTACTCACTATCCATCTCTTGAAACCATCCCTTTTTTTCCCTCACTCACATTTATAATGCCACTCCTACTACTGCATTCAACTAACTTTGATGTTTCCCCCAATATACATAATTTCACCAGAATATGACCAAGTAGCAAAACCATACCTATGACAGCAATTTTTGCTACTTTTGACAAGCATTAATTTCTCAGAACAGATATACTGTATATCACCAACTGTCAGGAGTTGCACCTTAAAATGTCTCCATTCATTTCATAATTCCTAATTTTTAATAAACAGTCTAGCAATGGATCTACTTTATTTGGTTTTTTACTATTTTTAAATTACTTGTAATTGAAACTTAACTTTATTTTTGTTACATTAATTTTTAGATCTATTCTCTTCATTGTATCATATCTCAGGGGTGTCAAACTCAAGGCCCGGGGGCCAGATCCAGCCCATGGGATGTTTAGATTTAGCCTGTAGAGCCGCCCTGGAAACAACAAAGGATTGGTCCGCAGTGCCTCTGCCAGCAAAAACTAAGCTCGAAGGCTTGGGAACTTGTATTCACTGGCAGAGTGCTAGGTCCACAAGCGCTGACATGAGTGACATTGAGCTGGCCACGCCCATCCCAGCCCCCCCCAAGGTCAAACACAGCTCTGAAGCAGCCCTCAATAAAATCGAGTTTGACATCTCTGATATACCTCAAGTATTTGCTGCAAATTATACAAGCTCCCAAATATTTCATTTTCTTTTTTTTTAACAAATCTTATTCAGTTTTTCACATTAAAAACAAGAATCTATTTTTAGTGGACAACATATTTCCAGGCCATCACCTTTACATACAAATATGACAGCAATTATGCATTCATATATGTGTACTTAATTCTATTATTACCTTTTCCATTCTAAATTTTCAGTAAGGAGAGAAACAAACGTATTAATTCTAGCTTCTTTCATTAATCTCAATCGAAACATCTTTTTGTTTCATTTCAATTATTTCAAATATAATCCTTTAATATTTATTTTAAAAATAAAGATAAACAATATGTGTTTGCCTAATAATAATAATCATCATCCTCATAATAAAAAAATTACCAAGGTCTCTCCTTGTTTTTAATAGTCTATATTAACTTATTAATTTAGTTGGTTCTTTAGTCTATCATATTCCCTTTCCATTACACATTCTTTTTATAAATTCTAAATTAATACAAATTTTAACACTGAAGAAAAAAAAACAAGTATAGGTTTCCCCCCTTTTACTGCTTTGAGTGTGACACCTCAATGATTAAAATATACCTTTATTCCCTCATCTTGATTCCAAATAAACCATTATTTTTAAGAAATTACAATAATAATCATTACATATTTTCATTCGGATTCTGCAGCGTATTTTCCCCCCTTAATTTTTAATAAAAGTTATCAGTATCTATATTACCCTATTTTTTAAATATTTTTAATTGCAGAAATATTCTTATTACTCGTCACCCTGCAGAATCCCCTTTTTAATTCATCAACCATTATCTCTGAAAAAACAATTTCTTTTCAACGTTTTACTATTTCCGTAATTCTTTATTTCATGCACCTGTTTCTTACTGCTTCTCCTCCCCCTCTTTTCCCATATCTTTCCTCATTGCAGTTTATATCCCTCTTTCTTAATATCTTCCTTTCCCCTTTTCTGCTGGGTCTTTCTGCCTTTCCCAACTTCACAGATATTCCCCCTTTTGATTGCCTTCTTAAATCTCAACTTTTTAACCTTCCTTCTTTCCCCACTTCTTTGTAGTGTTCTTTGTGTTAATTATCTATTTAAAATGTCTTCTCCTTGAATTGACTCCTCCTCCTCTGAAGCTCTTTCTTCTTGTTCTTCAATCACCATTTCCATTTTTTCTAACAGAGCAAAGTGATTTGCCCCTTTCCTGTAGTAATTCTCTCATATTTTTAAGTTCCATTTTTAATTCCCGAAGAGATATCATCATTACACACTCTTATATTTTATGATCGTTAAAGTCCACAAAAAAAAAAAAAAAAACCCCACCACTTTTACTTTCCTTCTTTCTTCTTTCAATTTTCTAAAGTTCTCAGTTATTCCAGCCCAGGGTCTATACCAAAAACAATCAATCCCACAGTCAGTCTTTCCTTGCTTTTTCCTTTATTCTGGTTCTGCTTTCACTTTCTAAGATTCTTACTGTTAGGGATACACACCCTGGCAGAACGTGCAACGGCAGTCTAGCAGGCAGGCAAATGATGTGAGATTAACATTGTTGTAGTTTACACTCAGTAAGACAGATACACTGTGCCAGTTAAATAGTTTTTATTCCAGCAAGAGTTATAGCATAGTCAAAACAGTCCATATGTCATAAACTAGTTCAGTCCATCTGGGGATTAATCAGTTGCAAAGTCCAGTGTCGAAATAGAGGTCAGTAAACTTACAAATAATCAGTCCAGCAATATATCTCTTTTGCAGTCAGAGATATAAAGAAAATCAAACCCCTTTTCTTCGTTTCAGCAACAGCAGGGAAAACACGCAGTTATCACCATCAATCAACCATCAATCATTGTCAGCTCTCCAGTAAAAGCCAGCCAGCAAACAGTGAGCTCTCTTGCTCCCTCTTATGGTGATTTTACAACCGCACCCAAAATACATGTTTTGCAGTTAAAGTGATACTTACACTTAAACTCACTAACATAGTTTATATATTATTTTTTCCCAAACTAAGTTAGGTAACCAATGTTATCCCTAACATTTACTTTGTTTCAATATTTCTTTCATGTTATATCCACACAAGTTCATTCAGGAACAGAATGCTTTCCGTTTTGTTTGAGCTCAAGTTTTTGTCAAAAGGTGGCACTTTCCATTATACAAAGTTTTCATCTTTTTCCCCTATTTTTTTGTTTAGACTTTTTCGAACCTCAATATTCCAGCACAGTCCAGTCTCCAATTTATAAATTTTACTATTATTATTATTTGACAATCTTAAGTCCAGCTTTATTTTATGCCTGTTTATTGCCAAAATATTTTAGTCCAATTTAGTTAAATCTTTAGTTCTGGCTTCTTCCTTTCCTGGTTTGAAGCCCCGTTTAGCCGTCAAAAATATATTTTTTTCCTGTCCCTTTGTAATTTCGCCACTCACTTTTCTTTTCTTAAAAATTCCATGTTACCTTAATCCTGGGGTACTTTTGTTTAGTTGTATTGCCCAGTTGTCCCGGTTCAGATGTTATCCACCTCTTTCTTCCCTCCTGCACAAATCTTAGTCCAGCTGAGTCCTCCTCTTCGGGGTGGCCATTTTAAACCACTGCTGCAGTCATCTTCAGGGGGAAAAAGACCAAGCCCAGGAGGGGAGATGCAGCTCCCCTCAACCTGGCTTGCAGCTTCCCCTTACTCTGCCACCCCTCCAAGGCAGCTTCAGCCCCTAATCGTAATGACTGGGGCTCTCCAATGAAAGAGCACGGGCCATAGCCACAGAGAGTTGCGATCTATGGTCCGTCAGCAAGGAGGCTCCACCTTCTTTTTCCCCAAACATTTTCATTTTCACATCCCCAACAAACATACCTCCAACTCTAACAAGCAGTCCTTGTATGGTAAAACTTCCGTATCTTCTTTCCATGGAATTTGGATATAAGAGAGGAAATTTTACTTCACATTTCACTCCAATCAACAAAGTTCGGTGTTTCCAAAGCAGTATGGACAATTGACATAATTAATATTATTTGCTGACATAATTAATATTATTTGCATTTGTTAAACATTCCATTCATGCACATGCATCCTCTACTTCCAACATATAGCTCTCTTTTCTCATTTGGCAACTCCTTCTAACTTCATATTCATGCAAAACATTTCCAAGTTCATGTCAAATCATATATTTATCTAAATAAAAAATGAGCAAGAAAATAACTTTGTCACACTCATATATTTCTTAGTGATAATAACAGTCTCTTTCTGATTATCAAGCACAGATGGTGTCTTCATGTAATCATTAAACAAGTCACACAGAGTATCATAAACAAATCATATACATACTTTATTATTTCTTCAGTAACAATCTATATCTGCAGCTTCAATATTTTTTAACACACAGCAGTTATGACTTCCTTTTACTCATTTTTTCTTGGACATTAACATTTTTATCATCTGTTTCAATTCCACTTTTCGTATCATTATTATTCCTACACACTATCATGATATACTTTTATCTCAAATCATGTTGCTTTTCTTTTTAATGCTATTTAGATTCCCTGTTTAGCCCTTTTACAAATGTTCATGTTTTATTTCCATCAACATTTTTCAGCTTTTATCTCCCTCTTTCAAACTTAATGTTCTTTGCTCTTTCTGTCTTATACTTTGCAATAATTTTCTCACTATACACATTATATATTTCCACTGTTATTTTTTGCAGTAATAATTGTCATTTGTATTTTTCTCATTTCCAGCCAGTCACCATTCACATTCATTCTTGGATCTTGCAATCGTTTATTTTCTACATTCTTGTCTCATTAATAATTCATGTCACCCAATAGGATCATTTTTTCTACATTGCATTCATGCAGAATACTGTATATTTTCCTCAAAACTTTTCTCTTGTTCTTCCTTTAATTAATTCGCCACTCATCTCGCCATTTATCACAATTCACTGGGATAACATGCAACTACTACCAATCAATGGAGTCACATCTCAAATGACACTATTCCATATTTCCAGTAATACTTAAGCATAGACATGTATATTCATGCAGTATAGACTTTATTTCCATGTGTATATTTGTCATTCCACAGGAGCAGGTCATCTTTATTTAAATCTATACATTGTTCCTTTCTCTTACAGTCAGACACATTTTTAATTGATTTCATACATTACTTCAGATTCTATGTCACCCATATTCTTCTTACATTCCAAGTTGCAATCTTCCATAATCCATGGTCTCAAACAAATGGGTGACCTCTGTCTTTCATCAGAGTTTTAATCAGTAGAGGCTATCATCTACCATTTTTAATAATATCCAGAAGGCACAAATGCTTAATTGCACTTTTGCCTTATGCAACTTTCTTTGTCAGCAATAGCACAGCACCAATAAATATGGGCGTATTTAGGGTAGAATGCCCTAAGCAAAAACAAAAGCTAGCATGCAAACTAGTACTGCTAACATACTTTGTCCTTACTCTACCAAGTAGCAATAGCGCTTAGACTTACATATCGCTTCATAGTGCTTTACAGCCCTTTCTAAGTGGTTTAGAGAGTCAGCATATTGCCTCCTCCTCAAAAAAATCTGGGTCCTCATTTTATTGACTTCAGAAGGATGGAAGGCCGAGTCAACCTTGAGCTGCTAAGAATCAAACTCCTGGAGTGAGCAGTGAGTTAGCTCACAGAACTGCATTCTAACCCCTGTGCCACCACAGCTCTAGGTGGTGGCCGTAGGAGGTACATGCAATGTACTGACAATAACTCCTTCCTTTCCCCCTACATAAAAAAATAATAACAGTAAGATACATTGCAATTATTGTTTATTGAAGACAATATCCAATATCTTGTAAGCAAGAGATGAAGCAATTAAAAAAAGCAATAAGCTGCCTTACCACAATGCTAAAAAAGCAATATGGAGGATTGTGAACTACTGTAGTTTCACAACACTTCTCCAAACAGATTCATGAATTTATTTATTTATGAATCAAAATACAGACAAACAAAAGCTGGTGGGGTGGGGGGGAGAGCATTAAGCCTTTTCCAACTAGATTAGCATACAAGAAATGTAAGTACATGAAAAGGAGACCTCAAAATTTCTATAGCTGTCCACCAGCTATTGTGGAGAGAAAAAAAAGGAGACAAAAGACAACTGGCAGCCATCATACTAGAAAATTTCCTGTTGACTTATATTTTAATATTAAGTAAGTCGCTGCAATTTATTACTGTATATTCTATTTTATTTACAAAATGCCTAGAAAAATGTGTATTTCTGAAGGTAATGTTTAATTAACACACATCTTACCATTTCTATCTTAGTCACTTCTAGGATAGCTTATTATTATTATTTTTTTAATTTTTTTAATTTTTATAACAAAAACAACAAATACAACCATCTTTCAATTGTACAGTATGTAGGTTGGGTACATATATCTTGTGCATGTAATAATATTGGTATACGATTTCTTTTTTTTTTTTTTTTAAACAAATTTTATTAATTTTACAAAAACAATACACAAATAATCCAGGCATAAAAACTTGAAAAATCTTTTCTAAAAGAAAAAAAAAATAATTGAAGAGGAAAGCCAATAGAACATACAAAATAATTCCAAATTGTAATATCAATATTTACGTTATCTATTTAACTTCATATCTTATCCTGACTTCTCCTTTACATTCTAGTTATCCAAATTATATTTCTTGCTTATTAAAATTTTATTGCCTTTCATAAACATACAAAACACAGAAAAAAAAAAACCAAACCTAAAACATCTTTTCTGAAGGATGCTTGATCCCGGGTTGAAATTCTTCACACAGACACAAATTCAAACATCATATTCACTTTGTATATCCTTCCATACCTTATTTTCATTTTCAATATCATTCTTTGTCTGTTCTATTTCCAACTATCCATTCATCTTTTTTCTTTTAATATACTTCTCCTATACATTGATTGGAGTGACGCCTTTAACTCATTGTCCTAACTTAAAATTACTTCATATAACACTTAATTTATCTTGGGATTCTGTTTAGTATATTCTAAAATTACACAATAAATTTTATAAAGAAGGTAAAAACCCAGCAATAACTAAATAAAATCCTATATAAGCACTATCCATATCATTAAAAAAAAACTAATCGTATATATTAATACTCATTTATATCTTAAGCATTTTACTCTAAATACACATATAAAGGCACAATCTTATGTACCTTCCAGGATCCCTTTTTTTTTTTAAATCTTGCTTCCCACCATTAAGGCTTCTCCTCCCCCCCTTTCTCTCTTGCTTATTCTTCTCCTTGCCCTTTTTACCCCTTTGTCTCTCCTCCTCCCTTTTCTTACTCCCTTTCTGTTGTTTTCTAACCTTGCATCCACCTTTCATCTCATTTTTCTCTTTTTTGGTTGTTTTTTCAAACCTTAAAATCCCTTTTTCTTATCCTCTTTCTCCTCCTCCCCAGAAAAAACCCATTGTTCATCGAAGATGGCTTCTTCTTCCTCTTCTTCCTCTTCTTCTTTGTCTCAGTCGTTCTGCTGCGCAGTCAAGTGCATAACACCATTTCTAAAAATTGAAATAAAGTACCCAAAGTATCTTTTCCATCTTGTTCCTTTTTATATTTTTTATATTCAGTTATTAATTCATCCACAAGCGATGCCATCATAAAAAGAGAAACTTTTCCCAAAACAACCACCCAAGTATTTTTAATCAAGAATAATTCAAAAAAGATTCCAAAAGTTAATACTTTTTTTTCCTTCTTCTACTTCTCTTTCTGGGGTTACTGTTTAATCAAAGAGGTCCAATTACCATATATCTTTCTTTAGAATTCTAGGCAATCTCCTCCTTTTTCAACTTCTGCTCCAATTTTTTCCTCTCCCTTCCCCCTTACAACAGCAATTTTTAAATGATCAGAAATCCATACCTCCAATAAGGGTTCTCCGATTTCTTAAATTATTAAGTCCAATGTCCAAAGAGTCTTTTGTCCCTTGGCTTTAACTTTCAAAATAATTCACCTTCAGTGCCCAAATAAATTTCAAATCTTCATCTGCTGTTTCTATGGGGTGGGAGAGTGAAGAAAAAAAAGTTTCCCTTCAACAGCTTTCTCCGCCGCTTTCCGATCTTCTTAGGGATACAATTTATCCTCCAGCAATTCAAACAATTCAGTTCCAGAGAGTTTGAGAGATGTTGATTGACCCGGCTCAGCCAGCACTTTCACTTTTCCTGCTTCCTCCAGCACAATCTTACCTGGGGCTTCCAGTTCCACGTGGCTTCGGTGGCAGCAGGAATTCGCGACCATTTGCGATTCCTGCTGCGCTTGCCGCCGAGGTGCCCCCGATCCAAATGGATCTGGGGGATATGGCTGTCCTGTAGAGGCAGCCGAAGAGAGAGGGGAACCGGACAGGGGGTTGGAGGTGTCGCAGACCCTCTCCTCGTCCAGAATGGGCGTTGGTTCTTACCTGATACGCCTCTTCTCGTGGAACTGCGTAGAGCATCCAGAGAGTGGGAGGTGCTCCAGTCTTCACTTCTCACAGGCTGAGCTGAAATTGAGGAACGCCCTCCTCCTCCACGTGACTCCTCCATGCGTTCCCCCCAGTTTTATCAAAGACGAGAGGACAAAAACAACCCTCTACTCTTAAATATTAAACAACATGAACTACAACATTAGAAATCATTGGCCGAAACAGGTTTTCCCCCTTTACAGACGGACCAACAGGGTGGGGCTGGATGCTCTACGCAGTTCCACGAGAAGAGGCATATCAGGTAAGAACCAACGCCCATTCTCCGTAGAACTGCTGCGAGCATCCAGAGAGTGGGACATACCAAAGCCAGTGTGTCCTACGGGTGGGAGTCCATCTGGATTGGAACTTCCCCAGGATCTCTCACCACTTGCTGCAAAACTCGCCTGCCAAAAGATGCTTCAGCTGAGGCGTAAACATCAATCTTATAATGTTTTATTAAGGGAGATGGGGAAGTCCAGGTGGCCGCCCAGCAAATATCAAGAATAGACGCCTGAGTAGTCCAGGCTGCCGAGGTAGCTGCACTTCTGGTGGAGTGAGCGGTAACCCACTGGGAACTGGAATAGCTTGAACTAAATAGGCCTTGGATATGGTAGCCCTAATCCATCTGCCTACCGTGGACGGAGAAACTTTACAACCTAGTGTCTTTGGCTGAAATGACAAAAATAGAGACTCTGCCTTCCTGATGGACTGCGTACGAGAAATGTAAATACGCAAAGCCCTTTGAACATCAAGGGTGTGCCACTGCCTCTCTTGCTTGCGCAGAGGCTTCGGACAAAAATTAGGCAGGACCAACTCCTGTGCCCTGTGGAACGGTGAATTAATCTTCGGCATAAATGCTGGGTCTGGTCTCAGAACCACCCAATCTGAATGAAAAATGCACAGATCTTTTCTCATGGATAGAGCTGCAATTTCAGATATCCTTCAAGCCAAAGTAATAGCCAACAGAAAAACTGTTTTAAATGTAAGAAATTGAAGTGACGCCTCCCTGAGAGGCTCAAAAGGAGATCTAGTCAAGGCCAGGAGAACTTTATTAAGGTCCCATGTCGGGTACCTGTGCACTACTGACGGGCGCAAATTAGAAGCCCCTTTAAGAAAAGCCTTGATTCGAGGATGGTGGGAAAGGGGACTGAAAGGACCGCCAGCAACCACCGTTGAGAGCGCCGCTACCTGCCTCCCTAAGGTGTTAGGTGATAAACCTCCATCTAGGCCATCTTGTAAAAAGGCCAGGATCTGTGCAACTGAAGGAGAGCGTGGGTCGATGAATGATTTGTGGCACCAGTTACAGAAACTTTTCCAGGTAGCCTCATAAATGCAAGTAGTAGAAGGCTTTCTAACCGCCAAAGTGGTGTTAATGACCTGGGCTGATAAGCCTTCCTCAATCATCCTTTCCTGCTCAACCTCCAAAGAGCCAACTGTAGCCACTGTGGCTCTGGATGGAGCAGCGGGCCTTGCGACAGCGAAATCTGATCCAACGGAATCCTCCATGGCGGAGATACTGACAGATTGCGGAGGTCTGCAAACCACGGCCTCCTGGGCCAATAAGGTGCCACCATGAGGATCTCTGCTTTCTCAGCTATCAATTTTCGAATCACCCTGGGGATCAATGGAAACGGAGGGAAGGCGCACAGTAGCCCGGGAGGCCACGGGCAACGCAAGGCATCGTGATTCTCTGCTCCGCTGGAGGGATAATGGGAGAAGAACCTCGGTGTTTGCGCGTTGAGCGGAGATGCAAAAAGGTCTACTAGGGGCTGACCGAACTTGGTTGCTGCTTCTCCGAACAGATGTGGGTGCAGGCGCCACTCTGCCTGATCCAGTGTTGCCCTGCTGAGCCAGTCCGCCTGGACGTTGGAGGCCCCGGAGATGTGCTCCGCTCTGATGGATAAGAGGTGCGCTTCTGCCCATCGACACAGTCGCTTGGCCTCTCTCATGAGAAGGAGGGAATGGGTGCCCCCTTGCCAATTGATGTGGGCCTTGGTTGTAGTATTGTCCATTAGGACCAGGACATGGCGCCCCCTTACCCGATGAAGGAATGTTTGCAGAGCCAGGTACACTGCACGAAGCTTCAACCAGTTGATGCTCCGACTTCGCTCCGCATGAGTCCAAACTCCCTGTGCTGAGAGAGATTGCAGATGGGTCCCCCATCCGGAAAGACCTGCGTCTGTCGTGAGAACAACCCTTCGAGGTTCCTGGAATAACTGACCTCTGTTGACAGATGGTCGCATCCACCACAGGAGGGAGGCGAGAACTCTCGGCGGGACCCCCACCATAAACCTTGACGTGCTCCTTCCTGAACGCTGATACGGCAGGAGGAACCATTGCAAAGATCTGGAATGCAAGCGAGCCCATGGAATAATGGAAATACAGGAAACTAGCTTCCCTAGCAGTTTGGATAAATTGAGCGACGATGCTTTCCCGGTCCGCTGGATATCCTTGATAGTGGTGCGGATACTAATAAGTCTCTCCTGAGAGAGAAAGACCCTTCCTTCAACAGAGTCAATCACAGCCCCTAGACGGGATATACTAGTGGAGGGGGTAAGCTGACTCTTCTCCCAGTTCACTAAGAATCCGCGAGACTGAAGTACCGAGAGGGTAGCGCTAGTATCGCTCTCGACTTGATGTCGGGAAGGGGATACAACCAGGATATCGTCAAGGTAACAGTGGATCCGGATGGGAATTTGTCTAAGGTGAGCTGCAATAGCCGCCAACACCTTAGTGAAAGATCTCGGAGCTGAGGCTAGACCAAAGGGGAGGGCTACATACTGGAAATGCTGATTATTATAACAAAATCTGAGATATTTAGAATACGAGGAATGAATGGGAATATGGAGATAAGCCTCGGAAAGGTCAATTGACGTAAGCCAGTCTCCTTCTCTGATGCCCTGTAAAATCGACTGCAGAGTCTGCATTTTGAATTTATGGCGTACAATAAAAACGATTTAACCTCTTAAGATCTAAAATGGGTCTCCATCCCCCGGAATGTTTAGGCACCAAGAATAAAAGTGAATAGAAACCCCTTCCCTATTGGGATGGGGGTTCTGGTTGAATAGCCCTAATATCAGAGAGATGTTTGATGGCAGAAGTCATAAGAGCCCGTTTAGTAGGATTCCTAGAAATGGGTGAAACCCTGAAATGTTCGGGGGGAGGAGAGAGAAACAGCAGGGTCAAGCCAAAGCGCACTGAATTTGTAACCCAAGTATCAGAGGTGGATTCCTCCCACTTGTCGGCAAAATGCCTGAGGCAGCCGCCTGTGGTAAGAAAACCTGCAATGCTACCTGGGCCAGCGGGACGCTCTACTCCTGGAACCCCTGAAGGGCCTTCTCTAGCTGCCCCCTCTCTTGCCTCTGTCTCCTGAGTCGCCCCGGTCCTGGTAGGATGGCCGGAATGAGGGGGAGCCCTGAAATCTAGGAGAGAATGATGACTGGAAGGAGGGATGAAAGGAGCCCCTCCGAAAGGACTGGGAACTCTTGGCTTCCTGCCTATGAAAAAGTGAAGGCAGAAACTTTTTCTTATTTCGGGTTTCCAGGAGCAATGGCTCCAGAGCGGGCCCGAATAATTTCCCTTTTACTATGGGGGCTGAAGCCAACTTAGACTTATTTTTAATATCAGCCTGCCAGTGTCGAAGCCAAAGCAATCGTCTGGCAGAAACATGGGAAGAAATAGCTTGGGATGAGAACTTAACTGAATGAAAGGTAGCGTCGGCTGCAAATTCCGCCGCTGCCGTGATCTTTGCAATATCTTGATGGGCTCTGGTATCAGCTGGGGAAATGTGTTGCTTCACCTGTCTGAGCCACCTGATGGAGGATCGGGTGAAAAAGGAAGCGGCCGTGGCCAACTGGATAGCCCAGGCATCAGCAGTGTGAGCCCGCCGGAGCGCCATCTTCGCTCGCTTATCCTCTGGCTTCAGTGCCTCTAGTGCATCAGTAGGATTGGAAGAGGAAGCAAGCCTTACAATCGGATCATCTACTTCTTGGGTGTCTAACATAGCTGAGAAATCTGAATCCAGGGTAAACAACCTCTTGTCCTGACTAGAAGGGGCCGGAGAAGGACCCACCGAGGTGAACTGCTTTGCAACCAGATCTGAGAAGATTGGGGGGGGGGCGGAATAATGTCTGCTGCCACTGTCGGCTGTCTGAACATAAGGTCATCAGGACCTTCTGGACTCGATGGAGGGGGTTCAGAAGGAGGCTGAGAGGCTAGACCTGAAATGTTCTTTGCCTTAAATAGCAAGGACTTAAATAAATGGGGTTTAAAAAGACCCACAACAGCAGGTTGTTCAGGAGAAAGACCCTCATCTTCTGACATTTCTCCCTCCATTAGGTCCCCCTCCAGAAAGGTTTCCGAATACTGTAAGGAACCTCTATCAGAACCTTCATACTCTCCGAATGGTTCAAGGCCCACTCCCTCTTCTTCTTGGGTATCCTCCCCCTCTGGGAATGGAACATCCACGTGAGGAGGTACCTGACCATGCTGTGACGCTGGTGCAGAAGGAGATCTCCCGGATAAAGACTCAGCCTCGGGAGTCCTCCCTCGGGAATCCGGTCTAGCGAGCTGCTGCATTCCTTCAGCTATGCCTTGACGGATGGCAGACTGCATCCATTCCCTGATGTTCTCAGGTACAATGATTGGAGCAGGATCCTCAGAGCGTAGGCCTGTAGCAGTCGGCGTAAAGGCCACCTCTGGTACACGAGAGGGCTGGAGGCCTCGGGTGGAAGTACCGCCCCAGAGGAAGAGGGTTGGCTCGGCGGGGGGGGGGGGGTAGAAGGAAAAGGCAGGTGTTATAGAGTGTGACTCTTTAGCCCGCTTGCTAAACTCCCTTTCTAGGGCCTTATGACGTCGTAAGGCATCTCTTTGAGAAGCACTGGAAGAATTCTTGTCCCTTTTGCGAAGGTAGTGCGTCTTAGACTTGGCCTTCAGAGAAGAGCCAGTAGGATTAGCCTCTGCCATGATATTGGAAGAAAAATGGCGGTTGGCACGCCTAGGAGTTCGGCCTACAAACATAAACCGGTTTTCCTAAAATTGGTCACGTCCCCCTTTTTGAAGAAATTTTATTCTAGAGCTAGCTATTATCTATTCAAAAAAAATCTCCTTTCTCTTTTTTTTTTTTTTGAACCTTATGCAATAAAAAACAGAAAAAATTCCAGCAAGCTAAATTAAAAAACCTGAATATATACACTGGCATTTAACTACAAAAAAAGGGGTCAGGTTCAAGTAAGGAAAACCAAATAGACTCAAGAAGGTACAGCAAAAACAATAATTTAATTCCAAATAGACCAAATGAACGCTGAGGCCAAGCAATTTGCAAAAGGCAAGACAAGAAAAAAGGGGCCTCTGTAGGCAGCCCCCCAACAACATGGAGAGTACTTGCCTGCGCTTCTGAACTAGCTGCGGGCCAAGGAAGAAAGCCAACAATATTAAATCTGAGAGAGACAACAGGGCACGGGGCCACAGTGCTCTCTCAGTAAAATCAAAGGCTCCACGCGGCCTGACGGTCCCGCTAAAGGGCCTACAAAGGCCTCACAGCTCACACTTAAATCCCAAAAGATAAGGCCTTACTTGATCAGTAAAACAAAATGGCGCCGGCCACGAGGCGCACCCAAAATGGCCACCCGGCTCAGAGCGCACAGCTCAGAAGCGTACCAGCGCACCGCAACTTCAAGCAGGAGAAGAAAGGAGCTGGGAGAGGAAGCGCTGCCTCCTCTGAGGCCTTCTAGGGGGGAAGACGCAATTGCGCTTTTTAAAAGTACAGCGTAGAGCCAAGCGGCTGAGCCCAGCGCGCTTGGAACGGCAGAGGATAGAAGAGGAGGGGTGGGGGGGGGTGAAAGACTCCAAACCCCTCACTTCCCTCCTGGGAGCGAAATCACTCCAAAAACTAAATTTGGAACCGCACTACTCTTGCAGGGAGAGAAATGGAAAAATCAAACCTGAATCATTATTAACGACACCTGAAACGGCCAAGTAACGAAGAAAGCTGCCTGTCTTCTCGAAGGCTGAGCTAAAACTGGGGGGAACGCATGGAGGAGTCATGTGGAGGAGGAGGGCGTTCCTCAATTTCAGCTCAGCCTGTGAGAAGTGAAGACTGGAGCACCTCCCACTCTCTGGATGCTCGCAGTTCTACGGAGAAAAACCCCTTTTTCCTGAGGTGGTGGAGCGGCGGTCAGTAATGAGCGGCGGTCAGTAATGCAACCGCAATAGGATAGATTATTATTAACTGAATCTGTGCATTTGCAATCCAAAAGGATATACTGCAGATCTTTCCATTTAATGTAAGGAAGGTATGACCTTTCCTATGAGTACCTCCAAGTTTAGAATTGTCTTCTCTAAATTAATCTTAGTTCTCTTTTATTGAGTTTTTGTCTGAGGAGTGTTATACAATGGAGTTGCTACTAATAAAATAGTTGCTACTATTTTATCCAGTTTTATTATTCTTAATGAATGATTGTGTAATTTTGTTTTCTTGATTATTAGAATTATACCGTACATTCTACAAATAAGATAACAAACTATAACTTGACAGAACTCATCAAAATAGGAGAGAACTTGTGGATTTTTGGAAAGATTGCTCACATAATTTCCTGACTCAGGCATGGAAGTAAGCATACTTTTATTGAGGAGGTTGTTACAAATTACATTATGAATGTCATAAATAATTGGAATATGCTAGCACAGCATTTATTTACAATCTTCCAAAACACAGTTTGAGAGTTCACTTGCATGCTGCCAAAAATGTGCATGAACAATATAAATAATTGGATTTCAAACATATTTCCATGGTTACTTTCTTCAATTTCTACAACATAAACACAACCATGGAATCTTGTAACTGATATTTCCAAAAAAATTTAGATTATACTGTTTTTCAGGGAAACTCCTACTGTTGGCAGGTATCTGGAAAATATTAGCTATGCCAATTTTTCTGAACCTTATTTACTATACGTATACCATATATTTTTTCTAAATAGCTCAAGAGAGCACACCTTGGCCCATCTTTTATCTGATCTTTGAACATTAACCTATGAAGTAGGTTTGGCTGGAAAGTCATTGGCCTGGTCTCCCAACAAGTACTACCCTCAAATTAGGATTTATTCATGCGTCTTTACAGGACCAGTCTAATCATTATGGTACATAGGCTCTCAAGATTATCAGAATAATTATACAAAAGGAAGTGGAAGTATATACAGATATTTTGCCAGGATACCAATAAATAAGTTATTGATTTTGAGAAGTACGATCCTGCCAAGAAATTTGGTTTTGAGCATTTGATTAACTAAACAGCTCTAAAACATTGTTTGTTTGTTTTTTTCAAATTCTTACCAACCTTAAAAGTCAATTAGTTATTTGACAATATTATTTATCTATTTATAGGTGGTCGTGAACTTACAACTATAATTGGAACTGGAAATACAGTTGCCAGTAGTTAATTTGAGGCATCTACATGAGCAGAAGTAATTTTCTGGCTTTTTTTGCACTGGTCATTAACTGAATGCCATGGTCGTTAAGTGAACACTGCAATTATTAAATAAACACTCATCACTAAGTAAAACCAATCAAATGAATGGGTGGGGTTTTTTGCCAGAAAATGACCCAAAACACCACAAATCATGGTTAAGTGACTGTAGAACACCGCAACTGGCTGCAAATTGGACTTGCATGAAACTAGCATTTTACATTTAAAACTAGCATGAAGACTTTGAACATTAGTGCAAAGATCTATGTAATTTGTAATCAATACATTCCCACGAGATGAGATGTTCCTTGCTAATTTAGATTACCTCAAAAAGAAACTACTGTAAAGAAATTCTTAGATAATATGTCTATTAGTGGCTACTATTTTAATGACTGTGTACTTCCTCCAGACACAGGAGGTAGATATGGAGTCTATATATACAGGTGTGTGGGAGCAACAATGGGAGATCAGTTGTTATGGACTTTCTCGACTTATCTGATGGACCACCCCACAAGATGAAATGCTGAGTAGGCCTGATCCAGCAAGACTATTTTCAAGAAAGAAAGTAAGAATGAGATAGCACAGACTGATTCTGAGGAAATACATAAAATATTGCCATCATTTAGGTTTAAAAAGTCTCTCACATCATATTAAAAATTAAAATTATCTAGTGCTAATTAAGTAAGTGCCGACTCTAACATCAAAAGCTGTATTTTAATTTGCATCAGCTTATCATAGAAACTAGCCTTATATACTGCCCATAGTGCTTTACAACACTCTCTGGGCCAGCGGTCGCCAACCAGTGAGCGTGAGAAAATTTTGGTGGGCCGCAGAGAAATCTCACCCCCAGAGCACCCCCCCACAAAGCAATTAATCCAGACTGTGCAGAAACACAAGGCTGCGCCACCCACATGGCCCGCGGGAACCCTCCCCGCCCATTCACTCCTTACCTGGCAAACTTGCCTGCTAAATTGCTATTTTTCCTTTTTCCGACCATCATCTGTTCTGCTGTGCTGGGAGATTTAGATTAGCTAGGAAGCAGGAAATGGTTGGATTTCTTGCTTTCTAGCTCGTCTTTAGACCTTTGGCTCAGTCTTTAAGCACAGCCGAACCTCCCTTAGGACTGAAGGTCCTATGATTCAGTGCAGACTCACGGCAAGCAAATTTGAGAGACTGAGCAAGCCGATGGCAGATAGATCACTGAATGATTCTGTGAGCAACTCAATCTGTCTGCCTGCTTTGCCTGATTTTGGGTAAAAGTTGTTCTTTTTTAATATTTAATATTTATATACATGGTGGTCTTGTGAGTTAATTTTGTGAGCTTGCTTGTGAGCAAATTTTATGTGACAGACTGAGCTAGCCAATGGCAGATAGGTAGATTCTGAATGAATCTGTGATTCTGTGAGCAACTCAATCTGCCCGCCTGCCTTGCCTGATTTTGGGTAAAAGTTGCTTTTTTTATAAAAAAAAATTCAATATTTATATATTTATAATATTTACATACAAGCCATGCCCAGCCAGTCACATGACCACCAAGCCACACCCACAGAACCAATTAGTGGTTCCTGGGATCTAAAATTATGAGTTTGGTGGTCCCCAAGGTCCAAAAGTTGGCGACCCCTGCTCTGGGCAGTCTACAATATCAGCATTTTTGCACATTGTCCCCAACAATCTGGATCCTCATTCTACCAACCTCAGAAAGATGGAAGGCTGAGTCAACCTTAAGTCCCTTCAGAATTGAACTTCAGACTCTGGATAGACTTAGCCTGCAATACTGCATTCTAACTATTGCACCACCAGGGCTCCTGCTTAAACAAAACAATAAACTGTAATTTATATAATTTAAAATAAAATATTAGCTTAAATATTGTGAAATAAACTAGAATTCATTTGATATTATTTTATTTGTTAGTGTTGTGGCCCAACAATGGCCAGCGGAGCTAGCAGCAGATTCGGACAGTGAGGAAGTTGGGGAGGAACATGTCCAGTCCTGGAGTCTGGGGAAGGCTCTGACGAGGGCTCTGTGGGGCCAGGGCCATCTGACAGTTATCAACTGCCTTTGGAGTTGGACATTAGTGAGGCAGAAGTTTAGATAATTCCCAGTGTGCACATGCACAGAGTTGCCAGAAGAAGGGAACAGCTGAGGAACAAGGGCTGACTTGGAGTAAAGCCACAGGTGGACGGTGAATGGCCCTTCCCCTCGAGTATAAAAGTGAAAGGGGAGTAGGGCTTTGCAGGAGACAATTAGTTCATTCTGGCAAGCTTGCCAAGTATTGCGGCATCTAAAAGATACTGGCCTGGCCACTCTCCAAGCCTGATAAAGGTCTGTAATTGAGAATTATTTTGAAAGACTGTTGTCCAGGATTTTGATGGAGAGGAAACTCATTCTAAATTAAATAAAATGGGTTTATCGGGACAAAGACTCAGCTTTGTACTGTTGGGGAAGCCTAGGTCAGAACAGTTAGTTACCAATTCTCTTTGCCATCATTGCTAATATGCCAGTCTTAAAAATGAAATCTGTGAATAAGTCAGTATCAAGAAGGAAACCAATCCAACGGAGAAGCTAGTAAATAATACAAAAGGCTCTACTAATAATATAACGTGCACCCACACACACTATTTTTAATGACATACAGATAGTCCTTGACTTACGATTGGTTGCTTAGCAATTGTTCAAAGTTCCAGTGGACTCCCCCCCCCCAAGAAATACTAACAACCTGGTTTCAAAGCTCTGATGGCTACCACCAACTTTGTTGGTCATATGATCACATTTTGGGTGTTAAGCAGCCAGCTCACATTTACAGACGTCTGATGCATCTTTCAGTCATTACTACTATTTACTATGGTTTTGCTGGAAATCAGCATTTACTTCTGGTTTTTGGCAAAAACACCCCATAGAAAACAATGGATTCACTTTTCATCACTGCTTCCTAATTTTTATATTCAAGTGTAAAAAAGATAAAGTAAAAAAAGAGTTTATTGCTTGTCGGATTTTGAATTCTCTTATGTAATTTCACTCAGCATGTAGCAATTACCAATTAATAATAAATGTTGGGATGAAACGGAATACTAACCATAATGATTAGTAACCAATTTAGAAAATCTACAAAATTATTTATCTCAATAATAGAGCCTCCTTAATGTAATCCATTTAATCAGCTTTAATATCAATGTATTAGGTCACTGCTTTGCTGATAGACCTTTAATCTAGAATTAATAAAAAGGTTATGTGAAGAACTATACTGCCATTTGTTCCAGAGAGATTTTAAAACAAAATTACTTTACTTTTTAATATTGCTCCCTGCTCAGCTAGCAGAAAGGAATTTTGAAGACCTTGTTTTACTTATTTATGTTTTTATTTCACTTTCTTTTAATTTCAGAAATCTGTCATGGCAACTGTCCAGTAGCAAGTGATAACTAGTTAGCTTAGTAGGTGATAAAATTAATGAAACATATTTTCAATAAGGTTAAACAGTTGTGCTCAATACAATCAAAAAATTATTCTTCCTGATGGAAAAACAAACTTAATGATGCTTAAAGAAACATCATCATGGCAAAAGGTATACTTTAATACAATCTCACATTCTGCTGCTTTCTTCATTGCTTTTGATCATAACTATATTAAGTCATTACAGCTTCTTTCTGGCAGAAATGTGCAGCGCTTCAGATTCAAAAGAAAAAATTCAGAACTCATGGAGACACACATATAGCACCTACACATCTTTTCTAGGAGGCCGAATGCAAAAGAAGCTTTGTGTTCCTTGGAAAACACAAAGTTGCTTACAGTTGTGCCTCCATGCACTCTGTGCACACAATTGTGCCTCCAGGCACTTGACAGTATCAAACAACCCTAGTTCCAGACCTAAACAAGGGATAGAAGAATTTTGGTTCACTTTAACTGAACGAGTAAGAATTCCTGGCTTATGAACCGGCTACAATCTTCACTGATTTCACCTGCTGCATTGGGCTGGACTACCTTCCAATTAGGAACTGATGACAGTTTGAAGCAGTTGATACACTGCAACCACTTCCCATACAAAGATTTTGGAGAACTCCAGGGAACTGCATGAGATGAGTGGGGAAAAAAACATAGCCTTTGCAACTCTGTTATCAAAATCTAAGCAAAGTAAAGAACCCCTCTTTCTTAGACAGTGGCAACCAGTCATTTAAGCAAAAACTGAGTAGACAATTGAAAGTGGCTGATAGTAGTGGTAACTATGAGATTAATCGAAGATAGTTTGATGTATAACTTGATCTATAATTGTTATTGTAGAAATCAGTGAACACAGAAACGCTATCATATTCTTTCAGAGAAATATACTTTAGAAACATTTAAGTTATTACTTAATTACTCTGAAAATATATCTTTGAAGTAAAGAAACATAATAAACATGTAAGTTTACTGCAGTGACAGTTGATGCAATAACAACAATAATGGAAGTTGTAAGCACAAAATAAAGACCATTTCCATAGATGAAAACTCTTTAAGGCAGTCCACACAAGGAAATCAAAATTATGAATACTAACGCTACCTTTATTATAAGGATCTTACAATTCTGAAAGCCCTTCCCTCTACTCCTGCCTTTACATCCCAGAGGACTAGGGAGGGTTAAACGTCAGATTACATTTCTGGTTTGGACTGAGATTTCATTTATCAGACCCTGACTGCATATTTTCCTCCTATTTCTCAAGGTTATCCTCAAAGTCCAAAACAAGAAAAGATCAACAGACAACATTCTCAAGGTTATCCTCAAAGTCCAAAACAAGAAAAGATCAACAGACATGATATTCACATGAAACCAGGAAGTGCTCAGTATTCTATGAAAGGCAATGTTTTAAACTTCTTAGAGGAGTGGACAATTTCTTGCTTTTCTCCTAGGCCATTTTTAAAGCTTAAATATTCTTTGAATTAAAATGTTTGTCAGCTTTTTGTTTCTACTCAAGCATAACAGGCTGTAACCATGAATTAAAAAGTTACTTAAAATAATTCAGTGTTATCTAAAAGACTACAACAAAGCACAACATTATTATGCCTCAAAATACTAAAAGAAATCTAGGTAAGTGTCATGAAAATAAAATACTTTGTGCCTACAGAATGAAAACATGTAACCAAGAATTTAAAATCTTGTATGACCTCTCACTAAGTATGAGAATTTGAATATAGTTATGTTTATGGGCTTTTAATACCAGAATGCTGATAATATCTTATATGTTGAATATAAGATGTTAACTTTTGATATTAACGTTTGTGGGTGAACCAACAACAGATGATTTTAAGAAGAAACTGGACAACCATTTGTACAAATCTCTTGCTCTGGCAGGGCTAGAAGACCTCCAAAGTTTCTTCCAACCCTAGTTATTTTGTTAAATTCTGAAGTATAAAAAAAAACTCTTTTGTGTGGTAATATTAACATAAAGCTCAACAGGTTGGGAACCAAACAGAACTTGAAATGGGGTTTTTTTTTTTTAAGAAAACTATGAATTAAATAGCATCAGTACATTTTTTGTTTATTGGCTATATTAATTAAAGCATGCTTCAGCAGTCAACATTGCTGCTATAAATTAGTGTGGCTCCTAATTTTAAGTTTAATAATAAGCAAACTCTTAGCTCTGAGTCAAATCCTTCAGTTTGGTATAATTCAAATGCTCTCCCACATTATTGGCTCATCTCCAGTTCTTGATTCTCTGTAAGGTGGGTTCTCTGGGTGAATGTAAGTGGGTCTGGGAGGGGGAGTTTTATTGCTTAAAAACCCATGTGATAAATTTTTCCTAGTTTGTATTACTGAATTGGATTTTTCAGCATAGAAGCAAATACTAGACATACAAGAAATGTAATATTGGCAAATATCCCTTTTTCTCCTCAAGAATATCACTAACCTTGAGGTGGTAGAAAAGTACATCAACATAAAATTTCCTGTCTCTACTGGAAAACCCTCTGGTAGCAAATATGGGTAGCTCACAGTTGCTATCCTATATCAATGGATTTTGTCAAACTAGGAGAAGTCAAACAATGCAGTCTGTATCTTGTCATATGAACAAAGCTAGCAAATGATACTTTACCCATTTAGATTTAAAGGGCTGGATAAAGAGAGGATTTGGTGGATTTACTGGTTTCTCTCCTCTTTCACTATGGGTCACCAGCCACTAATACCTCTTAAGGAACTTGAGGTTGGAGCCTGTTCTGTCCCTTAATTAGCATTCTTGAGATCCCCGCGCTTTGATTGGCCAAAGTGCGGGGCACTCTGATTGGTCAGGCGAGCCGCGCTGATTGGCTCGCTAAGAATCTCCCGCGATTGGTCTATTCGAATTGCGGGAGATTCAAAGCAGTGCCATTGGCCGCGGCCGCCGCGGCTAAAAGAATAAAAGCCGCGAACCTTTTGCAAAGCGCCAGTTCGGTTCCTACTTGAATAAAAGAGCATGATTTGAAGTCACCGACTCCTGGCATCATTTTCGAGGACACGACACTGGCGACGAAGTTGGGATCCAGACCCTGAACCGAACCACGTGTCCAACGGAAGCCAGACGAATCACCACGATGGCAAAAATCGCACCCCCCACACCCTTCAACCCCGCCACCGAGGACTGGGAATCGTACTCCGACCGATTCCGCATGTTCCTCGAGTGCAGCGATCTGAAGGACGCCACCGGCCCCATGAAGCGCGCCGTCTTCCTGACCCACTGCGGGACCGAGATATTCAAGATGGCCAAGGCATTTGCCAAACCCGCCGATGCGACCGCGATGGACTGGGACGTCCTCGAGCCAATACTTCGGCGGCACTACGCTCCAGAGGTACCCATCCTGATCCGACGCAACGAATTCTACCGTCGGGACCAACGGTCGGGTGAGTTTCAGCGACTTCGTCGCCAAACTACGACACCTAGGGGGGCTCTGCGAATTTGACAACCTGAACAACGCCCTACGAGACAGAATCGTGCTCGGCTTGTGGGACCCCGTCCTCCAGAGCCGGCTGATGGCCAAGGGCAACATCAGCCTAGCAGACACCCTCTCCGCAGCCGCAGCCGCCGAAGCAACTCGAACATCCGCCGACCGCATGCGCAGACCGAACGCTGGGGACCGCAGTGAGAACAACAACTCTGCAAGGTCGGCCGAGGCCCAACCCGAGACGACCACCCACCAGGGCGATTTCCACTTGGCATCGGGCACTTCCGATGACGAGGAGGACATTCATCGCCTCCAGACAGGCCGTGACCCACGGAACCGGCGGGGTCGTAAGTCGAGGACCAACTGTGCCGGTTGTGGAGGCGACCACCCCAGGTCCGAATGCCGGTTTTTCGAGTCGATCTGCCAGCATTGTGAAAAAAAGGGCCACATCGCCCGCATCTGCCACCTTAAAAAGAACCGCAGCCCGCCCCGATGGGACCAGAGCGAACGGAGGACAGAGAACACACCATCCCGGACCAGAGATCGCCCCTCGGACAACAGATGGGACCGGAACGGACGATCCCTACGAGGCGGCGATAACCGGCGAAGAGAGGAGACCCATCAGACGGTCACTATCGGCCACGCCACAACCAATGACGCCCAGAAGCTCCACGTGGAGGTAGGCATCGAGGGCCAGCCATGCAAAATGGAGGTGGACTCCGGGTCCTATCTCTCCATGATAGTATGGCATGAAATAAAGCACTTGGTGCCTACCATCCAAAGGAGGAACCTAGACAGCCAGAGACTCATCGTAAAGGACTACCAGGGAAACCGCATCCCGGTAGTCGGAACCGGACACTTCAACGTCACATATAAAGGGCACACCGAAAGGCTTCCCCTGACTATCGTCGACCGCGACTGCCCAAGCCTACTAGGACTGCAATGGTTCGCCCCGCTCGGCATCGCAGTCACGGGAGTCGACCACGTCACCGACGACAGCTGGGAGCAACAACTGGCCCGGGAATTCCAAGAGGTCTTCGACGGAAACCTAGGCAAGTACCGAGGGCCCCTTATATCATTCAGCCTAGACCCAAACGTCCCCCCAAAACGCCTGAAACCAAGGCGGGTGCCATTCGCACTTAAACCCAAGATAGACGAGCAAATTGACAAGCTCGTCAAGCAAGGGGTCCTACAGCCCATAGACCACGCCCGGTGGGAGACCCCCATGGTCACCCCGATCAAGCCCGATGGGTCGGTGAGGATCTGTGGGGACTATAAGGCCACCCTAAATGGCGCGTTACAACAAAGCGCCTACCCCGTCCCAGTAGTGCAACACCTACTGCACTCACTGGGAGGGGGCAAGGTTTTCGCCAAGCTCAACCTCGCCCAGGCATACCAACAGTTGCCAGTCGATGAGCAAACGGCAGAAGCGCAAACCACAGTCACCCACCGGGGGGCATTTAAATGCAACCGACTCCAATTCGGAGTCAGCGTGGCACCGGGAATATTCCAAAGCCTAATGGAAAGACTATTGCAAGGCATCAAGGGGGTGGTACCTTACTTCGACGACATCCTAGTGTCAGCAACCAACCAAGCCGAACTAGAGGGTCACCTAAGAGAGGTCCTAACCAAATTCAAAGAGACCCGGCTCAAAGTAAAGAGGGAGAAATGCCAATTATACACGGAACGGGTTGAATTCCTAGGATACCTCCTAGACCATCACGGCAATCACCCCACAAACCAAAAAATCAAGGCCATAAAAGAAGCACCCACACCCAAGTCGAAGATGGAACTACAGGCATTCCTGGGGCTATTTAACTTTTACAATGTTTTCCTGCCCCAAAAGGCGACGGTGGCGGAGCCCTTGCATAGGCTCCTGGACAAGGCGGCGACTTGGACTTGGGGGAAACGCGAGCAAGCCGCCTTCCAAAGAATAAAGGACCTCCTCACTTCGGACGCCGTCCTTATACAGTATAACGAGACCCTACCTCTGGCCATCACATGCGACGCATCACCCTTCGGCGTCGCCGCTGTCCTCAGCCATACCCTCCCCGACGGAAAAGAAGCACCCATCGCGTTCTTTTCAAGGACCCTCACCAAACCGGAGCGGAACTATAGCCAGCTGGACAAAGAGGCTCTGGCTATTGTTGCCGCCGTAAAAAGATTCCACGAGTACCTCTACGGCCGGACATTCACCATCATAACGGACCACAAGCCGCTGCTGGGAATCCTTGTAGGAAACCAGGCCACCCCGAACATTCTGTCTCCCCGAATGACAAGGTGGTCCGAGTTCCTGGCGGCCTACAACTACGGACTCATACACAGACCGGGTAAGACGATCTCCCATGCAGACACCTTAAGCCGCTCGCCGCTACCTGAACCTGACACCAACCCAGCACCCACGACGACCACCCTCAGCATAGAGACTCTACCCAACCTGCCCATAACCGCGTCAGACATTGTCCGAGAGACTAATAAAGACAAACGTCTGGCGCGGGTGTTGCATTGGGTAGAGAAAGGGTGGCTGGAAAGGGACAACGACGAATCCATCAAAACATTCCGAAACTGGCAAACGGAACTCTCATTATTAAAAGGGTGCATACTATGGGGGGATAGGGTGGTCATTCCTGAAAAACTACAAGGGAAGGTTCTGGAACTACTACACGAGGGGCACCCTGGCATCGTTAGGACTAAAGCCCTGGCCAGAAGTTACGCTTGGTGGCCAGGGATGGACAAACAAATTGAGACCTGGGTAGCAAGGTGCCAACGATGCCAGGAAACTAGGCCAAGCCCACCCACAGCACCCGTCCTAGAGTGGGAAACCCCAAGGGGACCTTGGTCTAGGATCCACATAGACTTCGCCGGGCCCACTAAAGGACACACCATCCTGATAACAGTAGACGCTTACTCCAACTGGCTGGAGGTAAGCAACATGAAAACAACAACCACGGAGGCTGTGATCAAGGAACTCTGCAAACTCTTTGCAACGCACGGCCTCCCAGATGTCGTCATTTCCGACAACGGGCCCCAATTCACCTCGCTGGAATTCGAAAAATTCCTAGCGGAAAGGGGTATCCGCCACGCGCTGACAGCACCGGCGCACCCGGCGGCGAACGGTAGGGCGGAACGGATGGTGCAATTCACTCAGAAAACCATCCGGAAAATAGACCATGGGGAGATCCAGGAGAAAATAAACAAACTACTCTTCACCCAACACATAACCCCAAATACCACAATGAATAAGAGCCCAGCCGAACTATTAATGGGGAGGAAATTAAGGTCCCCACTCGACAGGTTACACCCCACGTATAACCCGGAGAAGCCCCCAGACTCAAACAGCAAACACCGAACTTTCGCACCAGGCGACCCCGTATAAGCAAGAAACCTGACGGGAGACCCATTATGGGTACCGGCCGTCATCACACAAATAACAGGCCCACACTCGTACCGGCTACAAACAGCAGACGGACGAGCCTGGAAACGCCACATCGACCAATTAAGGTCGAGGACTACCAACCAAGAGATCACCGACGCACAAACAGGCGAAACTGACCCCCACAACACAAACCAAGGGGGGAGGGAATACCCAAGGGACCAAAACCAAAGAAGAATAAACCAGCCATACTTACCGGAAAGCAGCCAGCACGACCCCTTGCCAGGAAGAGACAGCCAGGCCAGCTCGACCGACCCGGGGAGACGGAGCGGGAGTGGCGAAATCCGCAGCTCAACCAACCCAGGAGGCCCAGGAGGGAGCTACGGAGAGCGACCAGCCGGTTCCCACGACGGCATCAGGAGCGAACCGGCCGGGATCCAACCTACGACTGAGCTGCGCAGGTCGAGTAGGCTCAGACGGAGCCTCGCCTACCTACGTGACTACGCGACGTAAGGACCAAACCAAGAGGGGAGGGATGTTCTGTCCCTTAATTAGCATTCTTGAGATCCCCGCGCTTTGATTGGCCAAAGTGCGGGGCACTCTGATTGGTCAGGCGAGCCGCGCCGATTGGCTCACTAAGAATCTCCCGCGATTGGTCTATTCGAATTGCGGGAGATTCAAAGCGGTGCCATTGGCCGCGGCCGCCGCGGCTAAAAGAATAAAAGCCGCGAACCTTTTGCAAAGCGCCAGTTCGGTTCCTACTTTAATAAAAGAGCATGATTTGAAGTCACCGACTCCTGGCATCATTTTCGAGGACACGACAGAGCCAATAAAGAATATTCACCATCTTTCAAACACAATTCTGTTTGTGCACAAGCATTTTGCACAGTACTGTTGAAAACAAACTCCAAAATCAAAAATCCTTTGGGCACAAGTTTAAGCCTTCTTTGGGTTCAACATTACTCCAGAGGACTACTAAATCCACATTCAAATGTAGCCTAAAACAACCTGCATAAACGGTTACAAAGACTGGTACCATGCAGCTACGATTGCCATATCACTGGTGGTCAAATGCTGTTCAAATTAATCCAGATGTCCCAGATGGGGTTCAACTCAGAGACCCGTGGGAATTTGGGGAGCTTCGTTTGGGAGAAAAAATTCAGATGGTGGAGGGCACCGGTCATGCTCATACCAGATTAAAATAGCCAATAGGTGTCAGAGTGATCCCTGGCTGCACCAACTAATAGAATGGTCAATGAAGTATGTTAGGGATAACATTGTTTTACCCTAACTGGTTTAGGTAAATAATAATATGTAATCATAGTTTGTATGTTAAAGTGTCTGCAACTTTAACTGTGGGATAGTAATTAAGGGAGTGGTTGTGAAAGCACTTTAAAAGAAGCAAGACGGCAGCTTGCTATCTCTCTGGCTTTGAAGTTCCTGATTAGTGCAAGGACACAACACTGCATTGCTCGAACGGGAGAGAAAACAAAGGACTGGCTTGTAAGTGTATTGACATAGGGTATTCAACATGGACTTTGCTAACTGAATATCCCTGAATGGACTGACTAAATGATACATGACTATTGGACTGTTATTTTGACTATGCTATGAACTCATAATGGAATAAACTATATATTTGATAGCACAAGCGTATCTGTCATTTTTACTGTATGTTTAATAAACATACAAGCTTAGCTCACTCATTTATCTGTGTGCCTATCTGACTAAGCTGCACATTCTGTTTAGCTTGTCTCCCTAACCCTGGTTGGGGAAACCAGGCTTAACACTGGTTATGGGCCCAGAGGCTGCAAAGTCAGTTTAACTAGGATAAAACAGATTTATGTAAAAGTGAGAGTTTGTGTTGTTATACATTACAGTAACAGACAGCTGTGTTTTATTAATTATAGTTTTATATCCATATAAGAAAACATGGCACAAGTCAATTTACAAAGTTTGTCCCTTATATCCAAGTTGGATGGAACAAACTATGTATCATGGTCTATGAAATGTAGTCTGCTTCTACGAAGAGAAGGTTTGTGGAACATAATTGAAAATCCACCAAACGTAGAAGAATGGGATCCAGAGGATAAGGAAGATAAATTAAAGATAGAAGAATTTATGCATAAAAATGAACAAGCAATTTGCATTATTGCTTTAACCATAACTGATAAACAACTTGTTTATATCCACGGAGAAAATACAGCTATTGGGTGTTGGCAGAAGCTGAAGAGGATTTATGTTCGAGATAATGTTGGTGCTCACATAAATCTAACACGGAAACTTTTCAGTACACATCTCCATAAGAATGGTGATATGCTGAGTCATTTGAAAACTATGCAAAGCATTTTTCAAGAACTGCAGGAGAAAGAGCTTATTTTCTCTGAACTACACCAAGTCTATATAATTCTATCTTCCCTCAACGAAACCTATGATAAATACGTAACTTCACTTGAAATATTGCCAAAGGAAAGCCTAACTTTAACTGACATAACTGGCAGATTGATTGAAGAAGCCAGAAGAAGGCTTGAAAGAGACGAATTAAGGAGGCAGCAACCTCAAAAAGAAGATAAAGAAACTCCTACTGCATATGCAATTAAAAGGTGCTTTAATTGTGGAGGAAGAGGACATTTGGCAAGATTTTGTAAAAAGGCAAAGCACCAGAACGCTGGCCAGAATACTAAAAGTCATCAAAAGATAAATAAAAATTTAGAGTTAGCCATGTATACTAACGAAGCTGTAAAAAATAATTTATGGGTGGTTGATAGTGGAGCATCACATTGTATAACTAATGATAAGAAAAATTTTATTAAAATGTCCAAGAGTACACAGCAGATATCGTTAGCCAATGGCTGGAAACTGAAAGCTAAAGGTCAAGGTATAGCATATTGTTCTTTTATAAAAGAGAATGTAAAAATGTTATATGTGCCACAACTTAAGTTTAATTTAATTTCAGTTAGAATTTTGGTTAAACTAGGATATGTAGTTACATTTAAAGGAGATAACTGCATAATTGAAAAAGAAGATAAGAGAATTACTGCATCTTTAAGAGGTGAATTATATGTGTTAAATGATGATGGTTTAAAGGTGGCTAACACAGTTTATGAAAATAAGAAACCTCATGATGAATAAAAAGTATATTGTTTAGCTTTAACGTTTCTTTCTCTCCAAATATCTTTTAAAGTTAATTCATCTGTCATTTTAAAAAAGGACCTTGGGAGAGCCTTTCTATTTTGCTTTGTTGTTGTTGCTATATAGTCCAGTTTATTGTCCACAATTCCATTAAAATCTCCCATCATAATTATATTAACATAGTCCAGTCCAATTATTTTCATGTGCAGTTTTTTATAAAACTCTTCTTGTTTATCATTCGGAGCATAAATTGCAATCAAGAGTATTTTTATATTATTATCCATTATTTCTACCATTAATACTCTTCCATCTTCATCCGAGTAAATCAATTTTGCTGGAATAGCCTCTTTAATGTATAAAACCACACCTCTTTTCTTACATTGAGTCAAAGAGGTAAATATTTTCCCTAATTTTGGCTGTAATAACAATTGTTCATGTTGTTTTTTAATGTGAACTTCTTGTAAACAAATTATATCAAATTTTAATTTCTCGAGTTTATGAAAAGTTTTCCTTCTTTTAACAGCTGAATTAAGTCCGTTTATATTCATTGTAATCAGTTTTTTTTCCTCCATGATTATGCTTTATATTTAGGTCTAACAGCTCTCGTGGATCTCACTTCACGCTGTTCTTTATCATCCATCTGTCCCCCTGCTGCTCCTTTCTCTTTTTCAGTCTCCAGTTGTTCATCTTGAAACTCAATTGATAAGGCCTCTTTCTCTGCTTCCTCTCTTCTTCCTCCAAAGAATTCTGCATGAAAAAGTTCTGCTTTCTCAATTGAATCAATTCTATATCTCTGCTCTTGCCACCCAAACACTAGTCCTTCTGGAATCAGCCATCTATAATTCACTTCGTTTTCCAATAGTATTTTGGTCAGAAATCGATATTCTCTTCTCATCTCTCTCACTCTTCTGGGTATTTGTTTTAAAACCACAACCTCTTTACCCTTGTATTTCAGTGTTTTCTCTCTTGCTACTTGCAATATTTGCGTTTTAATGGATTTTTTGGTAAATCTAATATGGACTTCCTTGGGTAATTTATTTCTCATCGCATATCTTGTATAGACTCGATATATCTCATCTATTCCATCCATCATCTTTTCCTCTGTAATTTCCAAAGCATCTGCCAAAATTTCTATCATTACCGCTGCCAAATTTTCTCCTTTTTCCTCTTCTATATTTTGAAATCTGAGGTAAAATTCTGACCTTTCCATCTCCCACCTCAACATCCCACCTTTTTCTTGTTCAACCGCTATTAATCTGCTGTCAATATTTCCAATCTTCTTCTCTCTTTGTTTTCCTTCTTCCTCAATTTTTTGGAATCTCTCCTCATACTTAACCATCATTTGTTTAATATTTTCCACTTTTTCATCAGTCTTCTCTATTCTTTGTTCAATATTTTCTGTTCTTTGTTCAATATTTCCTGTTCTTTGTTCAATGATATCTGATTTTGTCTTGAGATCTTGGATTCCTTGCATAATCATCTGTAACTGTAAAGTTATTTTTTCTTGTTCCTTATCTTGCTTCAACATTGTCTGAATTAAACGTTGTCCTCCAGCTGGTGGGGAAGCAGAGGTAGAAGCAGAAATGCCAGATGGAATTGGTTTCTTGCTCATTTCAATGTTTCCAAAACTTCAAATTCTTCTTAACTTTTAATCCAACTGGTAGAGCAGCCAATTATAATCCAAAATGGAGAACTCCAATAGTAAAAAACACGAAGCCAAAGAAGAAACAGAAAAAAAGGAAGAAAAAAGATCTTCAGGTTTTTCTAGACCCTAATCCAATTACGAGATAGTCCACCATAAAAAAGGAAAAAATAGAAAGGAAAAAAGAAACAAATCCAAAAATAATAATATTGATTAAGAGCAAAGGAAAAAAGAAAAAGCAAAAAGAGAAAAAAAGAACAAAAAGTTCCTTCAGATTCTTCACACCTTAATCCAATTAAAAAGTCTCAATAATCCAAACAAAAAAAAAAAAAAAAAACAACCACAACAACAAAGTAGTCCAAAAACATAAATATGCAAAGCAAAAAAGTCCCAATAAAAAAGAAAAGAAAAATAAAGAAGAAAAAAGAAAAAAAAAAAACTCTGAGGCTTTCCCTTTAAAATAAAAGGCAAAAATAAAAATATTACTAAAATTAAAATTTAAAAAAAGGCTAGCGAATGGGGTATATATAAGAAAACACACTGCACTTTGTTATTTATCCAAGGCTCTTGTTATGACTCTCTTCTCCAGCAGCTTCAAAGCCAAACCTCAAGTGTTGTTGATAACAGTCCAGGAAAGCACCTGCAATAATATTTTGCTGTGCTCTCCCTCTATCTTATCACGTTAAAAAGTCCTTGAGATGAGGTCTTTTTGCAATTCTCTCCAATTCACATAAAGATACTTTCAAGCCTCTAGTTGGCAGTGTTACAAAGTTTCTTAATGCTCTTTCTCCCCCCCCCGCCAGAAAAAAGGAATAATATATACAGAAAAAAAAAAAATAGCCAAAGGGAGCCTCTATCCTAAAGAAAGTTAAAAAATCAAAGGGAGCATAAAATCAAAGGGAGCATAAAAATATATATAAGAGAAAATTCAATCCGGTTACCTACAAAGTCACGGTAAAATCTTTCCCAAAAAGTATAAAGAAAAGAAAAAAAAAAAAACCCAAGCCTCAATTTGACATCACTTTAAAAAACGCCGCTCAAAACAATTTCAGTCAAAAAAAAATCTCACAGCTTTCTTCTTTATATCGGATGAACTTTCCAACCTCAGCGAATTTACAGCACAAAAGAGTTTTTCTCATCCAGCCGACACACTTCACTCCAATCACTTTCTTTCCGGAGCTGTCCCAACTTCAGCAGCTATGGAGGCTGCCTCTCCGCCGCCAGCAAAAGGGCTTCTTCCGGATCAAACCAGAGATTTTGCGATATCTCTGGGATCCTGGAACAATGCCCTTCACGATCACCGTCTCTACGGGACGGTTTAGGTCCGTTAGGACCGACCAGGGGCGAAAATATCGGCTGCGATCTCAGAGCCCTGAGATCGCAGCTGTATCGCCGGAACGAAGCTCCGCCTTCTCTCTAGAAAGGCTCTCCCAAGGTCTTTTTTTAAAATGACAGATGAATTAACTTTAAAAGATATTTGGAGAGAAAGAAATCTTAAAGCTAAACAATATACTTTTTATTCAAATAGACATTTATCATGGTCCAGATTAGATATGATTTGGATCTCAACAGAACTAATATCTAATATTAAAGAAACAAATATTGAAACAAGTACCTGGGCAGATCATAGCCCAATGACAATTAAATGGAAGGGACAAAAAAAAAGATCGAGATGGACATTAAATAATACTATTTTAAAGGAGAAAGATTTTACACAATGGATGGAGAAGGAATTGGCTTTTTTCTTCAGAGAAAATAAAAAAGAAGATACTTCAACGCAAAATGTGTGGGACACTATGAAGGCATACGCTAGAGGTTTGATAATAGATTATACAAGAAAAAAGAATATTAGGAAAAGGCAAGCTTCTAAGGTCTTGGAAAATGAGTATAAAACTCTTGAAAAAGAATTACAGAAAATGCCACAGAAAAAGGATATTAAATTGAAGCTGGATGTAATCAAACATAAAATGGAATTAATAGAGAAAGAAGAACTGGCGCAGAAAATTAGAAACTCTAAACAGAATTATTTTGAAGATGCAAATAAACCAGGTAGATGGCTAGCATATAAATTGAGAAAAGAGAAGGAATCAAGAAAAATATTGAAGTTAATAGATGAACAAGGCCAAGTTTGTTATGGGAATAAGGAGAAAAAAGAAATTATTCGAGATTTTTATGGGCAATTATATAAACAGGAGAATATTGATGAAGAAAAAGTCAAACAGTATTTACAGGAAGCTAAGTTATCAAAGATACCTAAAGAGACTGAAGAAATGCTAGAAAGCAATATAACAATGATGGAACTAAATGAAGCATTTAAGAGACAAAATAATGGGAAAGCTCCGGGTCCAGATGGGCTTCCAGTAGAATTTTATAAAACATTTCAAGAATTATTGAGCATCCCATTGTTAGAAGTTATGAATGAAGTTATGTTAAAAAAGATGATACCTAAAACATGGTCAGAGGCTTATATTACACTCATACCAAAGGAAGAGACTGACCCATTGCAAATTAAGAATTATAGACCTATTTCTTTATTGAATGCAGACTATAAAATCTTTGCTTCAATCTTAGCAGAAAGACTTAAAAAATATTTAAATAATTTTATTCACTCAGATCAAAATGGATTTCTGCCAAAGAGACAAATTAGAGACAATATGAGAGTAATCTTGGACACTTTGGAATACTATGAGGCTCATCCTGAAAAGCAAATGGCTTTGATATTCCTAGATGCTCAAAAAGCATTTGACAATGTGAACTGGAGATTTATGTTATTATTATTGGAGCAGATGGGTTTCGCTAAAAAATTTATTCAAGCAATAGAAGCTATATACAATAAACAGACAGCAAGGGTAATGATGGAGGGGGAACTTACAGATTTTATTAATATAAGGAAAGGCACAAGACAAGGATGTCCCCTATCTCCTTTGCTATTTGTGTTGACTTTGGAAGTGTTGAATAGAAATATTAGGGATGATAAAAGCATAAAAGGAATGAAAATTAAGAAGGAAGAATTTAAGCTACAAGCTTTTGCTGATGATTTAGTTTTTATTTTGGAAGATCCGCTAGAAACAGCTCCAAAGTTACTGGAAAGGATAGAGACATATGGAGAGGTGGCTGGTTTGAAAATAAATAAAGACAAAACAAAGATTTTGACAAAGAATATGTTATTGAGACAGAGAGAAGAATTGGCAGATCTTTTGAAAATTCAAGTTACAAATAAGGTTAAGTATTTGGGGATATATTTGACAATAAGATGTAGCACATTAAAGGAGAATAATTATATTAAACTTAAACAACAGATAACTACAGATTTGAAGAAGTGGGAAAACTTGCAATTGTCATTAATAGGGAGAATTTCAACAATTAAGATGAATATCTTACCTAGAATTTTATTTTTGTTTCAAACAATACCAATTAGGCTTGGAAAAGACTATTTTGAAGATTTAAATAAAATTATGTTGAAGTTCATATGGCAAGGTAAAAAAGCGAGAATAAAGCTAAAGCTTTTGCAAGATGCTAGAATTAGAGGAGGTTTTGGTCTGCCTAATTGGGAATTGTATTATCAAGCTGCAAGTTTGATGTGGGTCAAAGAATGGATAACATTAAGGAAACATAGGTTGTTGACATTAGAAGGGCATGACTTGCTGTTGGGTTGGCATGCTTTTTTATGGTATAAGGGAACTAAAACACAGGGTTATTTTAGAAGACATTATGTACGGGAGTCTTTGTGGTTAAATTGGGAGAAGATAAAAAGACAATGTTATTTGAAAATTCCAGTTTGGTTATCGACCATTGAAGCATTTTCCTATCCTATAATTTACAAGAAGGAACAAACAGTTAGATATGGGGAACTTTTGGATGAAAAGGGTGAACTTAAATCGATCCAAAATTTAGAGGAACAAGGTATAAGGATGAATTGGTTTTCATATGCACAAATACACTCAAGGTATGATGAAGATTCTAAAACGGAGGGATTTTATGATAAACAGACTGATTTAGATAAGATCTTGATGGTACTGATGAGAAGGTGATTAAAAAATTATATGGTTATTTACTGGGAATGAAATTAGAGGAAGAACAAGTCAAAGAAACTATGATTGTTTGGGGGAAGAATTTTGGATATGGGATTTATTTAGAGAAATGGCAGAAATTGTGGTCTCAAAATTATAAAATGACAATGTCAACAGCATATAAAGAAAACTTGTATAAGATGTTTTACAGGTGGCACTTTCCTCCGACAAGAATAGCAAGAATGTTTAAGAACAAATCTGAAAAATGCTGGAAATGTCATCAGATACCCGGCTCGTATTACCATATGTGGTGGACTTGTGAGGATGCTAGAAAATATTGGACTATAATTCGCATGTGGTTGGAAAAAATGACAAAGAAACATATAGATTTGAAACCAGAGATCTTCTTATTGGGAATCTTACCTGATATATATAGTAAAGATTTGAAATATCTGATTGTAAATGTATTAACAGCAGCCAGGATTGTATTTGCTAAAAATTGGAAGAATGAGAAAATACCATTACAGGAAGAAATTATTAAGAAAATATTGGAATGTGCTGAGATGAGCAGATTGACATTTGAAATTAGAGAGCAAGAGGATAAACAATTTTACGAAATTTGGGATCTTTTTTATAAATGGCTAGATGATAAAATACGATAATAGAATATTTAGAATGCTAGATAGTAAGGAATATCTTTATTTTGCTATTATTTTGCTATTTGATATTATATTTATAAAGGATTTTTTAGGATTGATTTGATATGACTAGATGATTTGTTATAGAGTAAACTGGTTTAAAGTATTGTTAGCTCATTAAGCATGAATGATTAAAAATATAGTCAAAAACTTCTTTTTTTAGTGATATTAGGATATATAAGTTTGGATTGACAATATGAGTTGTTATATAACATAATTGTAATTGAGACTACAGAATGAATGCACAAAAATGATGAACCAACTGACACACTGGATGTACATATAAGAGTTGATGTTTTTATGTTTTGTTTGTCTTGTTTGTTTGTAGAAAATTAATAAAACTTTTTCAAAAAAAAAAAAGAAACCTCATGATGAATGTATTCACTTGTTACATCGAAGGCTAGGGCATTTAAATTTTAAAATGCTTAAGAAAACTGTTGAATTATCTAAAGGAATAAGTTTAAAACCTTGTAATAAGTATTTGCAATGTTCTATTTGTAATCAAAGTAAAGCCAGGGTTACACCGGCTAATAGAGTTGATGGATTTACTACCAAAGAACCTTTAGAGGTAGTATTTGCAGATTTAATAGGTCCTAAAAAACCAAGTGTAGGAGGAGCTCGTTACATACTAAGTATAATGGACCATTATTCTAGATATGGGTTTTGCTATTTAATGAAAAGCAAAACTGAAACATATCAAAATCTCTTTAATTGGATTAAATTTGCAGAAAGGAAAACTAAAAAGAAATTAGTAACTCTTATAACAGATAATGGTACGGAATTTACAAATAATAAATTCCAGAACAGACTAAGAATGTTAGGTATTCAACATAAAATGTCTGCACCATATAGGCCTCAACATAATGCCTTTATAGAGAGAAGAGGCCAAACATTACAATCAATGGCACGAACTATGATGTCTGATTCAGGATTACCTGACAATTTGTGGGGAGAAGCAATAATGTGTGGTAATTATATATTAAATAATGTTGTTAATTCAACAACAGGTGAATTACCATTCACACTGTGGCATGGTACAAAACCTGATTTAAGTTACATGCACACATTTGGAGCACCAGCATGGGTGCATATCCCTTCACAACTTAGACACAAAGGACAGCATAGAGCTAAAAGATTATATTTTGTAGGATATACATCTAATCATAGATCTTATAGATTCTGGGAACCAGGTACATCTAGAGTTTACACCAGTGCTAGTGCTAAATTCCTAGAACATGTAGGATGGAATAGATTAGAGCAAGATTTAAATAATGAAGTAATTATTGAACCCTACAAAAGGCAGAAAGATCAGATTAGTTATAAGAAGAGTCCAATTAAAGAAGAAGTCCATGAAGAGCAAATAGGACCAAAACAAGAGGAAACAGTTGATCAGGAAGAGTTAGATAATCAAGAAGAGTTAATAAATGTAAGTCCACCTGTAAGTCCTGTAATACCTAGACGTACTACACGTGTAACTAGACCACCTGATAGGTATCAAGCAAGTATAGTTTGCCAAGTAACTAAAGTTCCAACTAGTGTAGATGAACTTAGGATGTATCCTGCTAAGGATCAGGAGAATTGGCAAAAGGCAATGAAAAAGGAACTAAATTCATTAAAGGTAAATGAAAGTTTATGAAGATGCTAAATTACCTCCAGGAGAAAAATCCATTGGGTGCAAATGGATATTTAAAGTAAAAACTGGAAATGATGGGACTGTTACCCATAAGGCTAGGTTAGTAGCTCAAGGATTTAATCAAAATGCATCTGATTACGATGAAGTTTTTGCACCAAGTCTTAAAGCAACATCTTTAAGAGCAGCATTAGTGTGGGCAGCTAAGAAAAACTATGTCATTAACCATTTAGATGTAGAAACTGCTTATCTACATGCACCATTGCAGCACACTATATATTTAAGAAAACCAGTAGGTATAAAAGACAATAAAGTAAATAGTAATGATTGTTGGAAACTCAAAAAGAGTCTTTACGGGTTGAAACAATCTGGGTTTGAGTGGAACCAATATACTTGAAAGAGTTAAACAATATAGGTTTTAAATCTGGTTTAGCAGATCCATGTGTGTTTAAAAGAGAAAATAATGGAACGGTGTCATTATTATTATTATTTACAGATGATATTGCTTTGATAACTAAGACTAATAATGAAGCTAATGAGATTATATCATTATTAGCCAAAAAGATAAAATTAAAGCATTTAGGTGAAATTAAAAAGTATCTAGGATTGACAATTAACAAAACAAAAAATGGTTTTAAGATATCTCAAGAAGATAAAATTTGCCAATTAATTAAAACGTTTAAAATGGAACTTTGTAAACAGGCAAAGACTCCAATGAGTCAGGAAGTTTGCCAAACTGATGATCAAAGTCCCAAATTTGATAAGTCCATATATCAATCTTTGATTGGTAGCTTATCATATATAAGCAATTGGTCTAGGCCAGATATAGCTTATAGTGTAAATCAGCTGGCACGTTTTAATTCAGATCCACAACAATGTCATTGGCAATCATTAAAGAGAATTTTAAGATATCTTAAAGGAACAATGAACCATGCATTGTATATAGAACCAAAGGGTGATTTGAGTCTTAGTGCCTATGCAGATGCAAGTTTTGCAACTGATATAAACACAAGAAAATCAACATCTGGGATGGCTATATTATTTGGTAAGACACTAATAGGGTGGAGGTCAATCAGACAACAGCATATCAGCTTGTCCACGATGGAAGCGGAATTTTCATGTCTGTCATTATTATGCACTGACTTGATTTTGTACAAACAGTTATTATTAGACATGGGTATAACTGTAAAAGATTCCATTATTGTGTACGAGGATAATCAAGCAGCTATAAAATTAGCTACTAGTATTGCTATAAAAACTAGATCAAAGTATACTGATTTAAGATACTTAAATGTTAGAGAATCTGTAAAGAATGGGCTAATTAAATTGGAATACTGCATGACGGAAGAAAACATTGCAGACCAATTTACAAAAGCTCAAGGAGTAACTAAGTTTAAAGAGTTGTAACAAATATGATTTAAAGATGTAAATACTTATATTTATTATTATTTCCTAAAAGGGGAGAATGTTAGGGATAACATTGTTTTACCCTAACTGGTTTAGGTAAATAATAATATGTAATCATAGTTTGTATGTTAAAGTGTCTGCAACTTTAACTGTGGGATAGTAATTAAGGGAGTGGTTGTGAAAGCACTTTAAAAGAAGCAAGACGGCAGCTTGCTATCTCTCTGGCTTTGAAGTTCCTGATTAGTGCAAGGACACAACACTGCATTGCTCGAACGGGAGAGAAAACAAAGGACTGGCTTGTAAGTGTATTGACATAGGGTATTCAACACGGACTTTGCTAACTGAATATCCCTGAATGGACTGACTAAATGATACATGACTATTGGACTGTTATTTTGACTATGCTATGAACTCATAATGGAATAAACTATATATTTGATAGCACAAGCGTATCTGTCATTTTTACTGTATGTTTAATAAACATACAAGCTTAGCTCACTCATTTATCTGTGTGCCTATCTGACTAAGCTGCACATTCTGTTTAGCTTGTCTCCCTAACCCTGGTTGGGGAAACCAGGCTTAACACAGTACATCAGATTGGATTCAAGGCAAAAGTTGCCAAGATACAGAGGAAAATACAACTTTTACAATGTGCAACGAAGGACTAGGGATCAGATGAAGTCATCACACCAGATTTATTTCAGTTGTTTGACACAAGAAAACTCAAAATGTAGAACCATCCAAACTTTTTCGGAAATCAAATCGATTAACTGTGACCTGTCTTTTCAAGGCCAAAGAATATACCTTGCTACAGCAATTAGAATAACTATCAACCAGGCAAAGAGAGGTGTCCACAGCCTCACAAACACTAATGAAAAGCTACCTTAATAGTCCTTAAAGTCAGAGCTGCCTAGGGCAGCATAAGCTTTTTTTGCCAAAACAATACAGGGCTGCCAACTTAAGGCCACAATGATTTAATTTAAGTGTTGGGCAGGGGAGCAAGGAAGGATAGGACAAGTGTCCCTTACAGGTTGCATGTACAGTTAATTAATAAATAAAGCACATAAAGGCACTTTTGATGGTTTGGAATGCTTATAAGGGAGAAGGGGAGAGAAAGCTTTCTGCGAGTTTTTTTTTTTAAATTTACGTTGCTATTACTGTATTATGTCTTTACATTTTACCTAAAAAGGGTGGGATTTGTGGCCTATCAGAAAAGCCAGCAATTGCCCGCTCCTCTAAAGAAGAGTCTAATAATAACATTTCAACAGAATCTCCCGGCCAAAGGGAGAGAGGAGGGAGGGAGGGGCAAGGCTGCCCCCTCCATTCTGCCCAACCTGCTCTGAAGTACGACTAAGCAACTTTTCTACCCGTGCGCACACACAGCAAAGCGACTGCAGCACCCTGTAAACACTCCTGCGACGCAACCGTCCCAACTAAACGGCTTTGCCCGGGTTTGCTTAGGCCACCCCAACGCGCGCCTTCCCCGCCCCCTCCGCCGCAAGGAGAAACAAATGCACTCCGGTGTTGCAAAGGCAGCCAACTTTCCGCTGTTTTAACTTCTCGCCCTCCGCCTGAGAGCGATACAAAACGAGAAAGGGGCGGGAGGGAGACGCAGCCTTTCGTCAAAGGTTCCATCCCTAAGGCTTCCCTTCCCCCAGCATCCCCCCTCCACCGGCTCGCCCCTCAAGCCCACGCCTCTTCCCCGCTGGAGCAGGCAGCTGTCCTCGCCCGCCTCCGCTCCCCTTCGTCCAGCTCCCACTCACCCGCCGAGCCCAGGAACAGCCATAGCAGCCACATTGCCCCCAGCGCAACAGCCGCTCTGCAAACTTTTGGGGAGGGGGGCTCTCCCGAAAGCCTCCGCCTCTCGGGCCAGGCCCAGACTGCTGTGGTGGTGGTGGGAAGAGGAGGAGGAGACGGAGGAGGGTCAGGGGGAGGCTCCCTTCCAGCCAGCCGGACCCTCACGCCCAGCCTGCCGCCTGCCTTCTCGTTCGCTTCCTCGCGTGCACCCTCCCGAAGCGCTTCTTGCCAAACCAGATGGCCACTGCGACGTCCCGGAGCCCTGGCTGGTCCCGCCTTGCCCGGGGGTAGGAGTCATTGTGACGGCTCCCGCCTCCTCCTCGGAGCCCCTTTGCTCCGAGTGGAAAGTAGGTCCAGTGGAGCTCAGCCGGTTAACTGCAGCAGCCTCTTAAGTGCTTCAATCCCCCATTAAAACATCCCAGACAGATTGACGAACAGTTGGCTCCGCGGTCAAACTAATCTTACTTTTCTAACGCTCAAAGGGCTTCTGCCTTCCTGTGACTTCATGGAATACATGGACATCTGCCTTAATCGTTTTAGCCAGCTATTTTAATTATTTTTTCCTTGTTGAGAGATTTCTAGCTGTTCTGATGTAGTTTTTGTTTTCTGGGCCATTTAATGCTCTTTGGATTGTTGAGAGAGGCTGTTAAATAAAATAAAATAAAATCATAAAAATCACGGAGATTCAGCAAATTTTGATCCAGCAAATTTTCAGAAGTTTGGCACTTCATCCCACTCTGTGATGGCCCCCTGGAAGAAGCCTAAGAAGGAGAAAAGTGAATCTAGGCAAGAGCAATTCAGTGCTATGAGACCTCAGACACAGATCTGACCCAAACATTGAAGGATAGTTAAGCCAACTTTTTTGAGTCTCTCGCATCAAACCAGCAAATCAATTGCAATGCCATGTGAACACTACTTTCTATTTTGCGTTGATCTAGCTGCACTTTGTATATTTTGTCCAGTGGTTTATTTGATCAAGATTAAAATAAGATTTTCTCTCTTTTTGCAATCTTCTGGCAATCCTTTATGGACTTATTGCTGACACTAGGATTAAAAATGTGATGTTTTACTAATTTGCATATAGATAAGGAATGGAATATGTGATGACTGTATAGGGGTGAAATGTTTATGTATAGTTGTGCTAAAGGTTCAGAGTCACTATATTTTATTTTACTTTATTCTTTTTCCTGCACTTTTTATTATTTCTTCACATAATGTTCTCTTTCTCTAAATTTAGTTTTGTTTTAATTTTTATTAAGAATTTTAATTTTAACTGTATTTTTTAAAAACACAACATTTTAGTCCAGTTCTGAGTATTGCGTTTTAGGAAGGGCCATGATATCCAGAGAACAACCATGATGATAAGGCCTAGAAAGGGAAAATCTTACTTTTAGCTGTTGGTGTTGCCTTGGGTCTCAAGGAAGTGCAAGCTGAAAGTGTTTTAGGAGTTCTTGCTAGTGTCAAGGACATCCAGACAAAACTTGTTCCAAGTTAGGTATAAAAACCTGGCTTACATGAGCACATTTTCACTTGGTGACACAGTGGGAGCCTTTTCAGATTTTTGTTTTTAGGTGCCTTCAAGTGAGTTTTTGACTCCAGGGAACCACCTGAAAAAGTCCCTGTAATTTTGGAAGTAGCTTGCCATTCCTATGGCTCAAGCAGAGTGACCAACCCAACATCACATTGCTGCTTTATGCCTAAAGAGGGACTAGAATTCATCATCTCTTAATATCTACCCTGGTGCCTTAATCAGCACACTAAATTGGCTCTTAGAGAATACAGTCTGAGAATTTAATTTAGTGGTGTAGTGTTATATGAATGAATGTATCATGTTAGAAGGTCCTGACACAGCAAAGTTTGGAAAGCTCAGTTGTTCATATTTATTAAAACAAAGTAGGATTTACTTTGAGTAAATACACAGAGAATTAATTCATTTCAGGCAGGAGAGTATGAATACAATATTGCCCTTTTCATCTGATCTAATCTGCCAAAATGTATATTTGCTATCTGTTGATCTCTCATTTATGTTCCTGGTATCTCTTGCTGACAGCCAGGATTATTTTTTCAGTGTAATTAATCTGAAATTTCTTGGTGGATTTTCAGTCTTTCTAAAGCAGTCAAAATCTCTTTAGCTCCATTGGTGAGCAGAATATATGCAGTTTTACAAAAGATGTATAGATATATGACACATGATGATCTATTTGAAACAAGGCACAACTTCCACTGGAATAGGTCATTTTGCATGTTCAATTATAACCGTATTTCACTGAAAATATCAGAAATCAAGTAATTCATTTAAAATCCAGCGATTTGAGCAATGAATTTGCTTGAAAAGAAGCAGTACTTGTGCTCTTTTTCTTTTATAAATGTGATAGGTGTTTATAAGCATACGATAATATCCCCATGGTCAAATGTTCAAAATTCAGACACTTGGCAACTGACTCATATTTATAATGCTTGGGGTGTTCTGATGTCATGAGGTCATCTTTTGTGACCTTTTGATAAGCAGAGTCAATGTGGAAGCCAGATTCACTTAACATCTGTGTCAAGGAAGGTCATAAAATAGGGCAAAACTCATTTAACAACTGTCTTGCTTAGCAACAGAAATGTTGGGCTCAGTTGTGATCATAAATCAAGGACCATCCATATTGATTTTTAGAGGTATTGCGATTAAAATATGAGGTGCTACTGCCCATGATAGAAGTGTTTGTTTTTCTAGCATTGGTGAACAGGATTTATTTTTTCTGTCCCAGATCGAAGTCCTATACCACAAACAATAATAGTACTTCTATACAGTCTTATTTCCTGATGGAATCCTAGAATAATTCAGTACTTGGATGAAACTACAGAATAACTTTATTCCAGCCAAGAATGCAATTGTTTACCTAATAGCCTAAAGCTGCCAACTGATTTTTAAAACTCTTGTCTACTAATCTTCAAAAAAAAAAAAAAAATCTGGGTGCAAATTGAACTCTTGTAATTCATTTTTATTATAGTCAATGAAACTAGAGATTTGTGAAGATTTCATATAATTTGAAAGGATGAATATTATATTATTTTAATGTGTTTTTTTCTAAACAGCTTGAGTGAAGCTTTAACCATCAATTATTACATTTCAAGTGTATACAATTAATGTCTACAGCAGCAAATTGCTGTTCATTTCAGGATTTAGCACCAAAAATATATTCTGATAATTAAGAGGGTTGCTTGAAATAAGTTTAGTTGGAAAATTCTGTGAACAAAAAGGTGGTGTCCAATGTGATAAGTGGATATTTGCAAGTTTAATTTGCTTTTAAATGCCTTTCTTCATTCTAAAAACAAATAATGTAATTTAGATATACTATTTCTATGTACGATGTGATTAAAAGAAAAACCTAGTGAAAAGAGGCATTTTTATATACATCTGAGCCTATTTTTCCCATGAAATTTCCTACTGGTAGCATTTGTGCTTCTCCAAGATCCTTTTGCCACAGGCTTTCATGCTGTTGGTCAGCAGAATGAATTAGTAGGATTAATACAGCAATACAAAAAGGACTGATATGGAGACAGCTTGGCTGTGGTATTGCTTGGAAACAGATGCTTCCCCATTGATAGGGATTTTCACATCATCACACATTACATCTTCTCTCTTTGCCACCCAGGCTAAAATGAGGGGAGGGGGAAGCTTTTAGATTCCCATGCATGGTGACTCAGTGGGGTAAGCATACTGCCAGTTGGGGGCTAATGGTTGCACTTGTCAGTCAGCGAGAGGGAGCTCAGCCCCAGAAACTGATTGAATACTTGTCGATCATCCTGAATCATTTTCTAGGCTTTGAGAGAAGGGTGAAACTGGTTTCTGACATGGAAGAGCTCAAATGCGTCATCCTGCAGTGTAGCAAGCCTACTCATGCTTGTATAAACTTTATATTGATCTAAAATTGCACTTGTTTATAGAATTAACATTTTGTGTGTTTATTGATTTTATACATCGCCCATCTGACTTATCAGTTTTATCTTTCTGCCGCTAGAATAGCATATGCAATTAAATCACAATATATAGTTTCAATATCTATGATATGACTCTAGCCCCAGAACTTCACATATTTTCTGGCTTGAACATTTAAATATCCTGGGCTGATTGTGCACTTTTAAATGAAGACTCTTCTATTAATACTATAAAAGATCTCTTCCATTCTTTTCTGTTCCATGGAACAGATGGATGGAGCTATGCATCTAATTTTACTACTTCATATCTGTGCAATCCCAGGGGAAATAATTGTAAGTTGCTTTGAACTTTGCAAGTAGGTAGATGGCCAAGCAGGTGTTTCCACTTATTGCTACAACTTGTAATGAACAGAAAATGAGAGTGCACATTTTCCTATAGGATCATGGCTACAGGTGCAAATAAAATTGTTTTAAATCTCCCTATCTTCAACGCCCACAAGCAAAAGTCTTTTTTTTAAGCATTAACCCTTGAGGAAGGGCATATTGATTTCCATTTCTGCTTTCTTCCCCTGAGTTGTATAAAGCAATCCTTTAAAACTGGTCAGTTCAAATACTTTTCATTTCTAACATCTTTGAGAATGAAATCATCAACTTCAAATACTTTTCATTTCTACCATCTTTGAGAATGAAATCATCAACTTCTTTGTTTACCACCAGCATGCAGTATATTACTTTAGATTAGATTAACAATCTATAAAGATTGGATAAACTATAGATTGGATTAACAATACCACTATAAAACTTATTCATGTTATAGTTGGTTTTTGTGTTCCTAGTTTTTTAAAAATAGTAACTGTTGTTAGTTTTTTTAAAAACATGGAATACAAAAAGCAACTATTACATGAATATGTTTTACAGTGGTATTATTAATCCAATCTAATATATTGCATGTAGCTTTATGTTTTGTAGGTTCAGTATTACATAATAATGAAAACCATTTTTGATTAAACCAAGAACTTTTAAAAGCAAATTTGAATATATCAATGTTACAATTTTTCAAATTTTTTTCAAAAATTTTTCAAAAATCATGGGTTTTTTTTTATTTTTACTTTGTGGCTGGCCCACAAAGTAAATGCCTTCACCACTACACCAAAGTGGATCTTTTCTAAATGTACTTTTTAAATTTACTTTAACAATATTTACTTTTTTCCCTATGTTACAGTGATGGTGTTCATCCAATCTGATATGTTACATGTAACTTTTATGTTTTGTAGGTTCAGTATTGGTTTCTAGCCTGATGCCTTCACCATTACACCAAAGTGGTTCTTTTTTAAATGTATTTTAAAATTTACCTTACCAATATTTACTTTTTTCCCTATGTCTCTCCTGAACACGCTTGTTCCAATGGCCTCCTCCCTCCTTTTTAGCTATGATTGTTAAACCCTGGTTTATTTCATGGTTAAATAATGATCAACTAAGCCACAATTGACTGGATTCACACACAGTATACTGAGCCAAAATACAAACAAAAAAAAAATCATATTTTGACTTGCTTTATGAACCCAGCTTCTGGTCTGTCTCTTCACATAGACCTCTCGCCCCATCTACAGTTAATCATATTGGAAGTTCCCCAAGCTCATGTATAGTTCAGTAGACCTTAGTTGGAAAGAATTCTGCTGATTTATTTTAATTTCTTTTTGTTGTTTTCTTAAATGACTATTTTCTTTTAATAAGCAAATAAATAAATGTGTGGAAAATACATAGATGAAAAATGAGTTTGGAAATGTATTTGTATATCATACCCAGGATCAGCATTGCTGAGTACAGAAAGCATAAGGACAAAATATTTAAAATAATATATTCCAGAATTTTATAAATGGCTGGCTACCACATAAGTAAATCTTTGTATTTGGCTGTGTGCTTAGCTGTGGGCTTTTGATAGATTCAAAATACCAGCAATACTTTTATTTTAATTATATTACCCAGAATGACAAATGAAGCTTCTGAAAAACATCTACAAAATGAACTTAATTATACTTTATCATGCTAATAACTTTGTCACTTATTACAGTCTGTGTGTATATCTGTTTGCCTCCTAAAATTCATATTCATTATCTCCTCCTAAGGTTTTGATTTTTCAGCTTTGCTTCCAGCAAGATTTGTTCCAAAGCTTTAAACAAAATTTAATCCAAGCAATATTAGAGTTCAGCTATGTAGCGAAAGGTGATCATTAACCATTTCAAATTCTGTGAGAATATGTGTTGTAACTATGTATCATTCATGTGATTGCAACTATGTATCATTGCAACTATGTATCATTCAAGCATTGCAACATTGTATCATTCACGTGTAAACATTAGACTTCTGTCTCTTCAGTGATCTTTGCCAGGCACGTACGAGGGACGGGGAGATAAACAACTGTCAATACAGAATGATATCCTAACTGACCTGAACTGTTGTAAATCACACACATCCTGTTAACCTGGTATCCTAACTGACCTGAACTATTGTAAATCACGCGCATCCTGTTTAACCTGGTATCTTAACTGACCTGAACTATTGTAAATCTTGTATATCCTGTTTGACTTGGGCTCTGAAAAATTTCACCCCCCTTGTGAAAAAGCATAATAAAAGAGCACGTACCAAGACATTCTGGGCGCGCTCATCCCGAGGAAACCTCGTCTCTTGTCGTTTCTCTCTCCCTCGCTCCCTTTCATGAGCCGCCCATCAGATGCGGGATGGCAGATACCGCATTCTGGTGACCCCGACGTGATTCCCTAAGGGGCGCGCCCATATCTTATTTGCTCGGTGGGAGCATCGCCAGGCCTGGCATATTCATCGGATCTGAAAGACGGTCTCGACTTTCGTAAGTATGGGTGGAGGCTTTTCTCAACAGCAGACGCAGCATCTGAAGGAATTGAGAGAGCTAGTCGCTTCTTCTTCTAAATACTCTGCTAATTTAAAGGGCTCTCCTATAAAAAAGAAACCTATTGCTACATTATTGGCTTATGTGTGGCAACATTGTCCCAATTATCCAGAGAAAGGGTCCTTAAAAATTTCCAATTGGCAAAAAATTGGTGAATATCTCCATAATCCTCCTCGTGCACCTATTGGCATTTTGGTCACTTGGAGGAAAATTATGGAGGCTTTAAAAGTCCATTATCAAATAGAAGCAGGGAATGTGTTTGAATCTCCCCCGCCAAGTTATGATAACTTTTCTATCCTTCAACCCTCCGCTTCCGATGATCATAAGTCAGTACGGGAGCCTCCCTCCATTCAATCTACTTCCACAAATGTAGAGCCCCTGTGTCCTCCACCACCCTCCCGAGGTGGAGGGGGTGTTGTAAAAGCCATTCAACAAGCTGCTTATGAAGGGGAAATGGATGAGGACACCCTTGCAGCTGCCTCCCTTTATCCTGTCATACAAGTCGGCAATCCCCTAGCTCCTCAGTATACTTCAATGCCGTATAAAATAGTTAAGGAGTTAAAAGCAGCTTGCAAGGAAAATGGTATTCAATCTCGTTATGTACAGGGTCTTTTAGGATCAATAACCCAACCAGGCGCTGACTTGATAAATGCTGATTGGCATACATTATTTGCCATGATCCTCACGCCTTCACAATTTTTAGTCTGGGAGTCAGAATTTCTCAAACGTACCGCAGCCGCAGCCGCTAGAGGTTTGCCGGCAAATGTCACTTTAGATATGCTTAACGGTACGGGCACTACGCTTACCATTGCCCAGCAGACTGCCACAGACACAGCTGCTTTCCCTATATTACAGGATTGTGCTTTGGCAGCAGCTCGAAAAGTTGATAATGCGGGATGCATGCCCAAATCTTTCTCTAAGATTATTCAAGGACCTTCTGAGCCTTTTTCCTCCTTTATAAACCGTCTGAGAGAAGCCTTAGAGAGACAAATTGATAATGAGGAGGCTTGTAATGAATTAAGTTTAAAACTTGCTTTTGAAAACGCAAACGCTGACTGTCAGAAAGTTTTGCAACCATTAATTAATAAGAAAAATGTTACCTTGGCAGATTATATTACAGCCTGCCGAATCATAGGAACCACATCCCATTCCATGTCTACTCTGGCTACAGCCATTACTGAAGGCATGCAGCAGAACATGGGTTCTCTTCTTCCCATTTCCCAACAAAATAGTCATAAAATGGGTAATTGTTTTAATTGTGGCAAGCCAGGTCACTTTAAGAGACAATGCAGAGCCCCGGGTGGGGGAGCAAATATGTCAAAAACCCAGTTAGCTCACCCAAAAATGCCATGCCCTCGATGCCAAAAGGGCTATCACTGGGCTAATCAGTGCAGAGTCCAAAAGAATGAACAGCAGAATAACCCTGCAATCATTCAAAAACCTTTTTTGAATCAGGGAAATTATTAGTACTCTCACTCTAGGTCTATTGCTTGCTCTGGGCGCCACGGGCGCAGCCACGGGCATTGCAGGACTAGCTGTCTCTGACAAAAGAATTACAGCTCTGGGTTCAGCCATTGATGTTGACTTATTACGAATTGAGAAATCAATTGTAGCTTTGCAAAACTCCTTGACATCCCTCTCGGAAGTAGTCTTGCAAAATCGTAGAGGTTTAGATCTGTTATTTTTAAAACAAGGGGGATTGTGTGCTGCGCTTAAAGAAGAATGTTGTTTTTATGCTGATAGCAGGGGGGTCGTGTTGGATTCTATGGATGAATTAGAAAAACGCTTAAAAGATAGAGAAAAAGAAAGGTTAAACATGTATAATTGGTATCAAGGTTCGTTTTCTATTTCACCATGGCTTACAACCTTTTTAACTGCATTGGCAGGACCATTAATAATCATTATATTGATATGTATTATAGGACCTTGTTGTTTTAATAGAATATTGCAATTTTTGAAAAATCAATTATCTTCCATAACTGCTGATGTTAATGTGTTATTGCAAGCTCATGTTATGTCTTTAACACCGGATGAAAAAATATCATTGCTGAGTTACCGCTCCTTGGACAACCCTGACGCTGACGGGTCGCACTCCTGCCTAGATGACGGGGACGGCGAACATTTCAGAAAAATAGTTCCTGTCTTCTTGGATGAGGAAGAAGACTCGTCATAAATAATAAAAACAGAGGAGATGTTGTAACTATGTATCATTCATGTGATTGCAACTATGTATCATTGCAACTATGTATCATTCAAGCATTGCAACATTGTATCATTCACGTGTAAACATTAGACTTCTGTCTCTTCAGTGATCTTTGCCAGGCACGTACGAGGGACGGGGAGATAAACAACTGTCAATACAGAATGATATCCTAACTGACCTGAACTGTTGTAAATCACACACATCCTGTTAACCTGGTATCCTAACTGACCTGAACTATTGTAAATCACGCGCATCCTGTTTAACCTGGTATCTTAACTGACCTGAACTATTGTAAATCTTGTATATCCTGTTTGACTTGGGCTCTGAAAAATTTCACCCCCCTTGTGAAAAAGCATAATAAAAGAGCGCGTACCAAGACATTCTGGGCGCGCTCATCCCGAGGAAACCTCGTCTCTTGTCGTTTCTCTCTCCCTCGCTCCCTTTCATGAGCCGCCCATCAGATGCGGGATGGCAGATACCGCAAATATGATTATGCATTTTGGAAATTTAGGTGGGCTTTATATCCACGGGGTGATTCAATAAATTGTGCTGATTAAAGGAAAGAGCATCCCAATATAAAATATGGATTGGGATGTCTACAATTCTGACTCTTGGAGAACCCAATTAGAATTCCCCACTGAAGTGTTCTTCATTTATTTTATTTTATTTTTTTTACAAAAAAAGGCTACTAGTACATATATTCTGTCTGGAATTTTATTTAAAAAGTTTGATGATGGGATTCTATCTAGAATTAAGGTTTTTCAAGGCAAGCTTGTTGTCTCATCCCATGAATCACAGCTATAAAAATATTGTGGAAGTCATTCGGTCAAAAATTCTGCAGGTCCATTTTTGTCACAATGAGTTCATAATATTTCATTCTGGTTAGAAACAGAAAGGATCCCATTAAAGGCCTTGAGCTTAATTTCCCACAATTGATTTCTGGTTCAGGCTGATGGTCTGCTGAGCTTTTTGACACTGAGTGACAATTTTTGCTCCAGATGGAAGAGAAGGTTAGATGAGAAAATTTGAGGTTGTGGACATTGCCTTCTTACTTTTACTTTTCATTTTTATTAAAGTCAACAATAACAGCAAAAAGAAAATTCTCTTCAAAGGTTTATTTAACTTGTATGATTGGCTATTTTGTGACACATTACACTAGGCAATTCACAACAACAATAAAACTATACAACCAAGTGCCTGATCCACAGTCCCTAATCTACCATATGAATCAAAGTTTAGGGTTCCTTTATGCTCTATTTAAGCATCTGTGAAATCTAATCTTGCAGTTTCTGAGTATTAGAAAGCTTTTACTTTGACCAGAGTTGATGCCTGGCCTTTCTCTTAATAAAGGGGAAAAACAAATAGCTGTCCTATGCCAACTTCCCCTTGTTTCTGTCAAATGAGATGATTGAAATGGTTACATTGCCTTTTCTTTTACAAATTATAGTTGTATTACTTTTTCACAGAAGCATTTGTTCTTTCTGTTACTTTTGTTTCAATAAATTCTTCTGATAGGTTACATAAATGTTATATTTCCTTCTTCCTTTCTGACTGCAATATTGATATCGCATTTAAAGTTGCTAAAAGTTGTGCTTGTAAAATTAAGAGACAGATGGTTACATCTATGTAATTAATTGCAAGAGAAATGCTGAACTTTTAAAAGAGTTATTTGAACATTATAATCATATTGTACTATTTTGATTATATTTTATTATGCTGGCCGTGGACCATAGTAAATGACTGCTAACAGTTTGACCACACTTCTTCTAAATCCATCTGATTTATCTATATTCCTTTAAAGGTCAGCACTCAGAAGACAGTATTCTAGATGTGATTGAATATAACAGGATAAATGGAATCATTTGTGTACCTTGGATGTTGATGCTGTTCATGCATACTAAAATTTCATGTGCATTATGCATCTACTTATCACTAATGATTCATTTTTAGTTTATGATTTACCATAATTACAATAGACTTTTACATACCCAGTCAGTTATCATCTGATTATCTATTTCTTTGATTATTTATTTTGGCTGAAATAGAAATTTGCATTTGTTGAATTTTATTGTGTTAATTTCAGCCCAGTTTTCCATGCTATGAAGTCATTTTGTATTTTTACTTCTTTGTTCCCATCTTCATTCTCTTTTTTGGGTCCCTCACAAAAATGGTAAATTGTTGGGGAAATGCTGATGGATACCAAGTGCAGGAAAGAATTCTACAAAATCCCTCTTAAAACTTTTTTTTGAATTTGATGAGAAGCTATTAATCTACACATTTCAAGTACATTTTTCCAAAGTGCTTCGAAACCAGTCCACTTTTCATCAATTTGCTAATCACATATTAAGGGTTATTATCAAACTTTTCACTACGTGTAAGATTAGTTACATCTATAGCAACTTTATGGTCTATTAAACTATCCTGTGAGGTTTTTTAAGTAAAATACTAATCAGGATTGTTATTGACAAATTCATGTCAGTTCCAATCAATCATTGCAATGTTACCAACATACTTATAATTTCCTTATTATTTCTCTGATTTCCTATGATTAAGGTCAAATTGATTGGTCTGTATTTTTCCAGATCATCCTTTCTCCAATTTTTTGAAGACTGGGACAAGGGTTTTATTCTCTTCCCATCTTCAGAAATAGCAATGAGGGGTTCGAGAAGGAAAGAGGAAAAAACCTAACAACAGAGAGGTACAAGTCAACTTTGTCAACACCATAATAGTACATTATTTCACCAGGGATATGCTAATGATACATCCAGTTGCATCCTGAGATTTTAACTCAGGCTTATTCTCATTCCTGCAGGAATATTTTACATTTCTAGGGAGTGAAACTGGATTAAAAAAAACAAACCCGAAGTTACAAGAAAGACATACTTAACTGCATATATTTGTTTTATTTGTCTACTTTCTAGTGCAATTATTCATAATAACAGTCAGAGCAAAATGCTAATGGACTGATGTAATATTCCTTGCTGTTGCCATATTATCAGCTCTGTGCCATAAGAACGGAACTGTCTGCTCAAGAGCTCATTGCAGATAGCCCTTGACTAACAACTATTCATTTAGTGACTGTTCAAAGTTACAGTGGCACTGAAAAAAAGTGACTTATGGCTGGTTTTCACAGTTATGACTGTTGCAGCATCCCCTTGTTCACATGATCAAAATTTATGCACTTGACAACTGGCGTGTATTTATGACAGTTGCCATGTCCTGAGGTCATATGGTCATCATTTGTAACCTTCCCAGTTGACTTCTGACAAGCAAAATAAATGAGGAAATCCAGATCTGCTTATCAACCTCATGATTCACTTAATCACAATGATTCACTTAACACTTATGGCAAAAAAAGCTCATAAAATGGGACAATCCTCACTTAACAACAGTCTTGCTTAGCAAAGGAAATTTTGGACTCAATTGTGATAGTAAGTCAAGGACTACCTGCGTAGCTATTATGATTGATTGTACTCTTTATTGGAAGAATTTCTAGGAAGATTTGAAGGAAGGATTCTACAAAAGTGATTTCATGTATTTCTGTGCATAGTTCTGTCAAATCTGTTACATGGGCTGTAATTCTATTGCTTTATATTCAGTGGGCATATAGATGCCTAAAGCAATTACTCCTTCATCAACCAAGCAATTATTGTATCCCAGCAATCAACAGCATTCATAAGTGGGCAGGATGGGTGTTTAAAAAGTCAGGATAACAACTTTGTTCAATTGTAGCTGTCATTTTGCCTTTCTTGGATTCTTTGTTCCATGGACATCCCACCAACTATTTTTTATTGAGAGAGAATTACATTAATTCTACATGTATTCTTTTCTTTTCTTTTTTTACTGCAATGGCACCCTAATTCTTACTCTCACTATCCTTACTTTTCCAAAAATCTGTCAGCATCTGCAATGTAATCTTGTCATCTTTCTGGCAAGTGGTAGACCAATTTTCATTGTGCTTATCAATCTACAGGTTTTATAAAGAAATTCCAATGTCTGTGTGTTCCAGTAGAACATTGATTATTTATAGAATACAACACTTTGTAAAAACAATATGAACTTTTCAACAATTTCCCAGCTACTATAATTAATGTAACTGATATTTTTTATTTATTCAAACATTTATAACACTGCTCATCCCAGCATGCTACCTCTGGGCAGCTAACAATACAGAAAACATAAAACAACATTGTATGAAAATAATGCACTATAGTACAACTGAAGCTCTGAGCAAATTTATCCCATAATGCATCATAAAACATACATAAATTCCTAATAAATATTTGTCTTTTACTTACATGGTTTAGCATTTTCAAGCATGATCAGAGCAGCCAAAGAGGAACCAGAATGGCAATGTGAAGCTTGAATAGCAAGAATGACCAGAATGTATAGAATCTACTGGCCAAGCATACATATTCGGAAAAAAAGAAATCAATCAATCATACTGTTACTCTCCATTCTCCTTCTTCCCTTTCCACTGCATTTTTACAACATTAAACTGCATGTCATGAGAATATTCCTTCTTTCTACTGTAGATGCTCATATCCAGACTGTGTTTTTTCTCAAAAGTTAATATCAGCAACCCAAAGCTGGTTCCTCCTGGTGTTTTTGCTCTCCCATCAGTCTTAAGATGGAAGATATACTTCAAAATTTCTGAAGGAAAGGCTGCTTTACCACATTCTGGATTGTTTTTCATTGCCTCTTATCTGAATTATCATTAGGCTGAAAATAATGATTCCTGCAGTTGTTTTAGATAAGCACTTCCTGAGACCGTTTCAGGACTTGCAGTTAAGAATTAAATAAGTAGTCAAGCTGGAATAAGGCATCCCATATTACCGAATTTGTGCAGAGCAAAGTGTGAGAATACCTGCAATATCACCCTTGTTTATTGCCATGTCTCTGGAAAAGGCCACATACTTTGAAAGGTGAAAGGAAAGAGAGGAAGAGGGACTGGCAATAAGGTGGATAGACTCAGTTACAGGGGCAAGGGGTGCAATCTTTGGAAGACCTGAACAGAAATATTAGAGATCTATCTATCTGTCCTGAAAGATGATATTAGACCTGAAAAATGATATGAATCTAAATGTCTGTCTATACGGTTATTATAAATCAGCATTGACAATGGCTCATAATAAAAAAATATTGTATGGGCAGAAATGTATCACAGCACACCTCTGTTCTGAGGACATAGCTGCTGTTAACATTTAAGCTTCTCCCATTTCGTATGTACACCAGCTTGACTCTAAACTGCCTTTCACAAACTCCTATTTGGACTGAGATGCTTTGGCAATAGCTTAGAATATTGGTTCCCAAAGTGGAATGACTTAGGAGGGCACTAAGAGACAAGGGGGGTGGGGTGGCAGGGGGGTGCTAAGAGGCTTGCCTACCACCTTGCCTGCTGCTCCTTTCCTCTGCCACCTGCCAGCCTTCACGCTTTGGCTCAATGTGGGCTGCCGCTGTGAGAATGATGTGAGTCAAGCCTCGCAAGAGTGGGTCTACCCATGGAGCTTGCATAGCGGTGGCCCGCACTCAGCTAAAACGCTCAGAGGAGCGGCTGGCAGAGGGCCAATGCAGGCAGCATAAGCTTCGTCTTCCTGGTTGCTTCCTGCACTCCCCCTCAGCAGTGCAACCTGTGAGCACCAGCAGCTGACGAGATACAGGTTAGCAGGGAGCCAAGTAGCGACGGGTCTGCCCTGGTTAGTTCACCTTTCTTGCAGCTCTCTTCTCCTGCAGGTCCTGCAGTGGGCAGGAAGTTCCCAGCCCTTTCCCCAAAAGAGGGAGAAGTGGAAGTCCCACCCGCGGCCCCTTTGTTGGAGCCGGAAGGCTTGCCTGCTGGCTTTTCTGGGCAATGTGAGACTGGGTGTTAATGGACAATTGCATCCAGTACCTGGGACTCTGGGAGACTCATCACGAGTGACGCTGCCGGATGATTACCTTGTTGGAAGTGTGTATGTGTGTGCTTCAGGGGGTCTCCTAGATTAGGAGGAGCGAATGAAGGAGGAAGGGAAGGGATAGAGAGACAGAGAGGGTGGGAAAGAGAAAGAGAAAGAGAGAAAGACAACAAGAAAGTAAGGAAAGAAAAGGTAAAGGAAGAGAGAGAAAGGAAGAGAAAGGAAGAAAAGGGATAGATAAAGAAAGGTGGATGGAAGGAAGGGACAGAAAAAAAGAGAGGGAGGGAGGAGAAAATGAATGGGATATATGGAGGGAAGGAGGGAGGGAGAGAAAGAGAAAGAGAAAGAGAGGGAAAGAGAGATAGAAGGAAGAGGCAAGAAAGAAAAAGAGAAAAGAGAAAGAAAAAGGGAGGGAGAAAGCAAGAGAGAGGAAGAAAAGGAATAGACAAAGAAAGGGGGTGGAAGGAAGGGAAAGAAAGAAAGAAAGAAAGAAAGAAAGAAAGAAAGAAAGAAAGAAAGAAAGAAAGAAAGAAAGAAAGAAAGAGGGAGGAGAAAGTGAATGAGATATCTAGTCCAACCTGCTCCAGCAGGGTTAGAAGGGAGTGTGTGTGTGTGTGTGTGTTTCAGGTGGGTCTCCTAGCTTAGGAGAAGAAAGTGAAGGAGGAAGGGAAGAGAGAGAGAGAGAGCAAGAGACAAGAAAGTAAGGAAAGAAAAACTAAAGAAAAAAAGGGAGAAGGAAAGGAAGAGAACGGAAGAAAAGGAATAGACAAAGAAAGGGGGATGGAAGGAAAGGACAGAAAGGAAGAGAAGGAGGGAGGAGAAAGTGAATCGGATATATGGAGGGAGGGAGGGAGGGAGAGAAAGAGAAAGAGGGAAAGAGAGAGAAGAAAGAGACAAGAAAGAAAAAAGAGAAAGAAAAAAAAGGAGGGGGAAAGAAGAGAAAGGAAGAAAAGGGATAGACAAAGAAAGAGGGGATGGAAGGAAGGGACAAAGAGAAAGAAAGAAAGAAAGAAAGAAAGAAAGAAAGAAAGAAAGAAAGAAAGAAAGAAAGAAAGAAAGAAAGAAAGAAAGAAAGAAAAGAAAAAGAAAGGGAGGAGAAAGTGAATGAGATATCTAGCTCCAGCAGGTTTAGGAGTGTGCGTGTTTATGTGTGTGTGTGTGCATGTGTGCATGTGTGCGTGCGTGCGCATGGCTGTCAAAACTCCAAAAACAGGTCAAGTAGCTCTGGGGAGGTGAATCATAAATTAGAACACTTGCTAAGCAACTGGCCATTAAGTGAGGACCACCTGTATTTGGTTTGCCAGTCATATGGCCACCTGGCCATGCCCAACCAGTCACATGACCACCAAACCATGCCTACCTGGTCACATGACCACCAAGCCATGCCCACACAGCAAGCCACGCCTACCCGGTCACGTGACCACCAAGCAAACCCGCAAATTAGGCCACACCCACATAATCGATTGTTAAGAAATTTGAATCCCACCCCTGGGTGGGGGACACTGAGGATGAGTTTGTAGCACCAAGGGGGTGGTGGACTGAAAAAGTTTGGGAACCACTGGCTTGGAAGATATTTGATCCAGACAGCAGGCTACCACATCCTTTCAATAGGAGGTTTTCATGTATGTATGTATGTATGTATGTATGTATGGCATTCAGCTTTGTTCGGGTATTTTCCCACATCATGGTAGTTGTGTTTTTAAAGTTGTAGCAACGTTTCAGCAGAATCTCATCTGCCATCATCAGGCTTCTGTATTGTGTTCATCTGTTATATATATATAAAACAGATATATATATATATACAGATACATATATACACACACACACACACATACATACACACTTGGGGGGAGAGTGCTACACAAAATGTTAGAACAAAATCCTATGTTCCCCTAGATCAGAATTAACTAGGTAATTAAAACATTATTATGATGGCAAGTAACATAAAATGGTATCTCATGTAAATATTCAATTTTGCAGAAATTTTGCAGAAGCTCGTCCCCAATAACTAATTTTCTCTTTTGAGATTGAACACTTACAGTAGCCGGATTTTGGATTTCCTGGATATCCTTTGCTCTGTGTCTTTTTTCTAGTCTGAAGAAAAAGAGGATCTGTAATGTAAAAACCAGAGGTGGTATTCAGCAGCTTCTGACCAGTTCTCGAGAACCAGTAGCAGAAATTTTGAGTAGTTCAGAAAATCGGCAAATACCACCTCTGACTTGCCCTGCCCCCCATCTATTCTCTGCCTCCCGAGTCCCAGCTGATCAGCTAGGGCTTCTCTTGTTACCCTGCACAGGATAATGGAGCTGGAAAGCAGGTTAGTGGGGTGGGAATGGAGATTTTACAGTATCCTTCCCCTGCCACGCCCACCAAGCCACGCCCACAGAACTGGTAGTAAAAAAATTTTGAATCCCACCAATGGTAAAAACTCCATGGCAGAGCAAACACATGCATAAACTGGACTATCATTTATCTCCAAGGTGGACTTGGAAGCTCTAATAAAAAATAATAAATTATTTACATAATACAATAATTATTTATAAACTTCCTAAGGCCATTAAAGTGAGTATTATGCAAATTATTAAATAAATAAAAATGATTAATAAATAAATAAATTCTTTCCTGGGTGTGTTTTTTATGAATAACCTACTAAGTTATATTATTTAGACCAGGGGTCTCCAACCTTGGCAGCTTTAAGACTTGTGGACTTCAACTCCCAGAAGTTCACATGTCTTAAAGTTGCCAAGGTTGGAGACCCCTGATAGATGACCTAATCAGGAAAATAGAACATTTGAGATGCATTGCTTCCTTCTCAAGGTACTTTCAAATAAATAAATCACATCATTTTTCAATTTCTTCTTCACACATTAGAAAATATTGGAAATAATTTCAGAACAGTCATAACAGAACAATTTTCCACAAAGTACATTGATAGCACAAGTAATACCTAGACTTAGCTCCTGAATAGTCCTCATATCAATAGGCGCCATTAATATAATGAGCTGTGAGTAAACTAGAAAAACTTTTCCAAGATTAAAATGTAATGAAGGCTAGTGATCATAGAGGAACATCCAGCAGCAGAGTGAAAGAAATCAATATCATGAATGGGCAGATCAATAAATTACCCTTCAGTTAAAATAGACTATTACTTCAACAATATCCATTAATAGTGCTCTTGCCTTATAAATGATATGAGAGATCGATAGATCTGTATGATAAGAAGCCCTTACAGTAGCTTAGAATCACTGGAGGTTTGGAGTTATTTACAGTCATACTTTACTGCATTTGGATTTTCAAGCAGATGCAAAGTTATTGAAGCACTTGTTTCTGGCTGAGGAAGAGCTATTAAAATCTCACAACAAACCCCTATTTTTAACACAGCCTAATATTAGAATAGTCTTCCTAGCACAAGAGTATAAAAAATTAATGAATCGGTGATGATTGTCTTGGGATATTCTGTGTGCTTATGTCTGCATTTGTGAAAGAACAGGAAACTATAATTGCACAGCAGTTCTAACAGTGTCAATTGGCTACTTTGCTATTTTCATGGAGGAAAAAGTTTCTATGGATTTTCGCTTTAGCTGAATATTTCATTTGTCAATTTTGCTATAACAATACCCTTGGATATGATAGCAGCCTATTTACAGAAGTGCTTGCCTGTTCATTTATTACCCTTCATTGCTGCATGTAATTGAAAAAGAGAATATGATCTAGTCTCAAAATTGGTATAGCCAAGGTATACCAGCCAAATGCAATGCCAAATACCAGCCAAAAAGCACACATCTTGGAATATGGTACTTGAACTATCTCGGAATTGCTCGTTGAGATGGATGGCTTTAAAAAAATCAAATACATAAATAAAAATAAAATCAGGGTTGGCGGTGAACAACGGGAAGGGCTTAGAAGAGTACTTGGTGGCTTCGTGAGCCTTTAAAGGCCCTTGAAGAACAATGGAAAGCAAAGTATGCCCAGATGAAGGACACGTAGCACTACTTAGCTGGTCACAAAAACAGAAAAACAAACCAGACATGTTGCTAAAAGTCACCCATATCACCTATAAAAATGTCAAAGATCAATAGGCTCCAAGAGGTAAGCTTCTATTTAAGTTGTGACAAGAATCAGAAACTTAAAGAGGATGTACACTGATGAACAATACTTTTCCTCCTTTCCTCCTCTTGAGTTAGTGTAAATATGTACATTACACATTACTGTGATGTTTTAGGCTAATGCCTCTCAAGGAAAAATAGTATATCTGATTTCTTAACTGAAAAACTGCTTCTTCCCTAGACCAATAACGATCTGGGTATATTTTAAAAAATGATATCAAGAATACACAAGAGTTTCAACAACAATCTGTGACTCCTGAGCTCTTGAGAATCTCATCTGTTTGCTAAAGAGATTCTAGCTCTTATGTCACAGAGAAATCAATTTGAAAGACTCTATTTATAAACATTTTCCCTATTTGTCCATCTCTGTGGGCATCAAATCAGTTTGCAAGGTCCTTTCTTTTCATTTAGGATGAATAAAATAAATATTTTGAAACATGTCACTCATTAAAAGTGGCTGTACTATATAAAGTACTACACACCAGTGGTGGGATTCAAATTTTCTTACTACCTGTGGGCGTGGCTTGGTGGGTGTGGCAGGAGAAGGATACTGTAAAATCTCCAGTCAGAGGTGGTATTTGCCAGTTCTCCGAACTACTCAAAAACCATTGGAAATGACAATCACATGACCACAGCAGCAGTATGGCCCTGCAGCGTCGCAGCATCAAAATACCCACAACTGTGCTAAATTTCAATTTCATGGATCCTGGATTTTGGATGCAGTCTATAAGTTAGTTCATTTGAGCTCTCTTGATTCAAACATTATTGCTCTACGATGCACTATTTCACCCAACTGAAGGTCACAATGAAACAGATATGAAAGTTTAGGTAGCATAGATTTTCCTGTTCCCTTAAAAAAAATAATCTATATTGATGACAGCAGAGCAATTTGTTTTCAATAACCAGTTCTCTGCTTAGTACTTGGTGGAGGTCAAAGGACACTTGTCTAGTAAAATCTCATAGCTGACACTAACATATTCAGGATTGTTATAAGTGTTTCTCAGTGGTGGGATTCAAAAGTTCCCATCACTGGTTCTGTAGGCATGGCTTGGTGGGCGTGGCTGCAGGGGTGGGATTGTGTGACTTGCGTGATTGCGTACACATCAAAACAGTAAAAACTAAACTACTATGCCTCTTAGCTGTTTAGCACAGCAATCTGTTCTGCCAGGCCAAACAGCTGAGAAATTAAAAAGGACCTAGGAGCAGGGGCGGACGGGTGGGCCTGACTGCAGAGCCTCGGAGAGCCTTGGAGCGAACCAGTTCTCTTCCAGCTTGTCTTCGGTGCTATCGGTACTCCAGAACCAGGCCAAACCGGTAGAATACCACCACTGGTGTTTCTGAGTTATGTATGCATCATCTCAAATTCTGTATTCATTATCATCATCACTACCACAGTCATCATTATAACTATCACCGTATCCTGAAAACAAACATGCATCTATTCATGGTTCCTTTATTCTAAAACCTTTAACAATTCCTTTAGCATAAAAAAAAGAATGAAAAAAAATGGCTGCATGGCTCCAACCCATTCTACTAATTTCTCCGAAATTAAACAAAGGATCTAAATTGCCTTGCTATTTCATTCCATTCTATTAAAAAAAACCACACTGCAATAGTTGGCAAGTTCCCCATTACTAGTCTTCCATTACTATTCACAAGGTTCATGACTCCTTTATGATTTAAGCCACACAGATAACAGATAATCAGAGTTAGAAGGGACCTTGTAGGTCATCTAGTCCAACCCCCCACCCAAGCAGGAGATCCTAAACTATTTCTGACAGATGGCGGTCCAATCTCTTATTGAAAGTCTCAAGTGATGGTGCTCCCACAACTTCTGATGGCAAGGTGTCCATTGGTTGATTGTAGAGTATAGTTTCTCTACACTGAATTTCATTTTGTTAGATATGTCCCAGTGTTCTAGTCTGTCGAGATCCATTGAATCTTGAACCTATCTTCTTGGGTGTTAGCTATTCCTGCAAATTTGGTAAGTTCCCCTTCTATTCCCTCATCTAAATTGTTAATGAAGATATTGAAGAGTACTGGGCCTAAGACAGAACCTTGTAGCACCCCACTGTGTTAAGTCCTGGGCATGGGCGCATGGAACGGAGACGAGACATCGGATGGTGACTTCAACTCTTTATTAACAAGAAAGAACGGAGCAAAATATCTGGGCAGCAGTAGCTCTTTTATAGAGCTTGCTGTCGTCCCAACAACCAATGAACTGAGTCTATCGCTTTCACAAGCGTCCAATCAGGGGTTCCTGTTAACGGCCAATCAGACTGGCCAAACTTGACCAATCACGACTCGCTATCTACGGGCCAATGAGAATTGCAGGATTACAAGCCTGCTGTAAGATGAAGCTGTTGAGGGTTGTATCGCTGCATTTGGCTTAATCCATAACACCCCTCCCTCCTTGGTTCTGTCTGAGGAGTGGGGTGACGTATTCTCGCAAGTAGGCAGGCCACTTCACCTGCCTGCTCGACCTGCGCTGTTCCACCGGGTTTTGTCCCAGTTCTGGTTCTGGTTCCAGTGGGCTGCCAGCTGGGTTGATGGTGAAGATTGTGGTCCTGGGTTGCTTTCGTCAGCGCTGTCTTCTGGGTTCCCTGGATCCGCCTCCGTCGCAGTGCTGTCACGTGGCGAGGCCGCTCCCTGGCTCGGTTCTCCCTCGGATGATGAGTATCCCCTGGGCTGTTGAGTTTCGATTTCTTCTTCATCCTCCTCCATGTTCCTTCCCCCCCCCCAGGTTCCGGCGCTAATCTGGAACGGAGTTGGTCTATGTGGCGTTTCCACATCTTACCGTCTCTCATTTGTAGGTGACAGGATCGGGGTCCTGTAAGTGGTGTTATTGTCACGGGGACCCACAATGGGTCGCCCGAGAGTTTTTTTGCAAACACAAGGTCCCCTTTCTGGAATGCCCGACACTTGCTGCTGGATCCCGGGGGTTGTACTGGCATATAGTTTGGGTGGAGGCGATCAAGATGCGAGTGAAGTTTCCGGCCCATCAGGAGTTCAGCTGGGGTTTTGTTCATGGTGCTGTTTGGGGTTATGTGTTAGAGAAAAAGCATTCAGTTTATTTTATCGTCAATGTCGCTGTGGTCCATTTTGTGCAGGGTCTGTTTTACAAATTGAACCATTCGCTCAGCCCTACCATTGGCTGCAGGATGAGCTGGCGATATTAAAGCATGGCGGATGCCCCAATCTGCCAGGTATTGTTCGAATGGCAGGGCAGTGAATTGGGGGCCATTATCTGAGACGAGGACATCGGGAAGTCCGTGGGTAGCGAATAGTTTATTCAGTTTTTTAGTGACTGCGTCTGTGGTGGTGCTTTTCATTTTTTGGACTTCAAGCCAGTTTGAATAGGCATCCACTCTTAAGAGGAAAGTGTGTCCTCTTGTGGGTCCCGCAAAATCGATGTGGATATGGGACCACGGACCTCGAGGTGTTTCCCACTGAGTTGGGGGAGTCTTTGGAGGAGTGGAGCGAGTGTCCTGGCATTTACTGCATTTTGCCAACCAAGTCTCTATCTGTCTATCTAAACCAGGCCACCATGAATAACTCCTGGCTAGTGCCTTCATCCGCACGATGCCTGGATGTACCTCGTGCAGCATTTTCAATACCCTATATTGCAATTTCTCCAGGACTATAACTCTGTCTCCCCATACTATGCAACCTTTCTGGGAGAATAGTTCTGTTTGACGATTCCTAAATGGCTTGAACGTGTCATCAGTTGCACTGACTGGCCAACCCCGTTCTACCCAGCTGAAGACTCATGCCAAAGCAGGGTCCTTTTTTGTCTCTAAGGCTATGTCTCAAGTGGTTAGTGGCGGCGATTTGAGGGTTTCGATTTGTAATACGGTTACGGTTGGAGCAGGATCCTCTATAATGTCTGGTAGTGGAGAGCGGCTCAAAGCGTCAGCATGGGGAATGGTTTTCCCCGGGCGATGTTGCAATCAGTAATTGTAGGTGGCTAAAAATTCTGACCAACGTGTCATTCTTGGTGATAAGATATGGGGAGTTGGTTTGTTTCCTGCCAAAATACCAAGTAGCGGCTTGTGGTCTGTAATTATGGTAAAGGGTCTCCCATATACATATTCATGGAAGCGTTTAATTGCGGATACAATAGTGAGGGCCTCTTTATCAAGTTGACTATAGTTCCTTTTGGTTTTAGACAAAGTTCTTGAAAAGAACGCAATGGGTGCCTCATTTCCATTTGGTAGGACATGGCTTAAGATGGCTCCTACTCCAAATGGTGAGGCATCACAGGTAACCGTCAAAGGAAGAGTCTCGTTGTATTGCATTAATACAGCATCGGAGGTTAAAAGGTCTTTTATCTCTTTGAACGCTTTCTCTTCACGCCGTCCCCAAACCCAAGAAGCCTTTTTATCGAGAAGTCTAGGGGCTCGGCTACAGTTGCCTTCTGGGGCAAGAAAATGTTATAAAACTTAATGAGTCCCAGGAAGGCTTGGAGGTCTGTCTTATTCCTAGGTCTCTGGGCTTTTTTGATTGCGGTTAGTTTTTTTTCAGTGGGGTGGATTCCCTGTCTGTCGAGAAGGTATCCCAGGAACTCCACTCTCTCCATATAAAGTTGACACTTGTCTCGTTTTACGTTAAGACCTGCGTCTTTGAATTTCTGCAGGACTTTTCTGAGTCGTTGTACTTATAACTCTTTAGTGGGAGCAGCTATTAGGACGTCGTCAAAATAAGGCACGATGCCTTTTATGCCTTGTAATAGTCTCTCCATTAAACTTTGGAAAATGCCCGGTGCCACACTTACTCCGAATTGGAGTCTATTGCACTTAAAAGCACCTCTAAGTGTAACTATTGTCTGGGCTTCTGCAGTTGCTGCATCTACAGGGAGTTGCTGGTACGCCTGAGCTAAGTCCAATTTTGCAAATATTTTTCCGCCACCCAGGGAATGAAGAAGGTGTTGAACCACCGGTACTGGATAAGCGCTCTGTTGAAGAGCATGACTTAGGGTGGACCAATAGTCCCTGCAAATTCTTAATGAACTATCTGGCTTCATGGGCGTTACTATCGGGGTTTCCCAGCGGGCGTGGTCAATCGGTTCCAATACGCCCTGGGCTATCAGTTTATCTAGCTGCTTGTCAATCTTCAGTTTTAAGGCAAAAGGTACTCAATGGGACTTAAGCCGAATGGGAGCTACATCAGGTCTGAGATTAAATGATATCGGGGTCCCCTTGTACTTGCCTAATGTTCCTGTGAACACGTCCTGGAATTCCTGGATGATAGTCTCTTCCCAGTCATCATTTCTGGTATGGTGTATGCCGGCTAGTTCAATTCCGAGTGGGGCGAACCACTGTAACCCTAACAAGATGGGTCAGTCACGATCGACGACAGTCAGGGGAAGCGTTGCTGTGTGGTCCTTAAAGGATACTGGGATGTTGCTGGAACCGACAACTGGGATTCTGTTTCCCTGCTAGTCTTTCAGGATGATTCGCTGCATGCTGAGGTCCTGGCGGGAAATGGCAGGGATCAGCTGTTTGAGGGTTTTCCAGGATACCATCGATAGGGACGATCCCGAATCGACTTTGTTAGGGATAACATTGTTTGCCCTAACTGGTTTAGGTAAAATAATGACTAAGTAATCATAGTTTGTTAGTTAAAGTGTCTGCAACTTTAACTGTAGGACTGTAATTAGGGGAGTGATTGTGAAAGCACTTTAAAAGAAGCAAGGAATGCCAGCTTGCTCTCTCTGGCTTTGATGATCCCTGATTACTGCTTGGAATCAAGACTGCATTGCTCGAACAGGAGAGAAACAAAGGACTGATTTGTAAGTGAACTGACATAGGATATTCTGCATGGACTTTGCTAACTGAATATCCCTGAATGGACTGACTAAATGATACATGACTATTGGACTGTTATTTTGACTATGTTATGAACTCATAATGGAATAAACTATATTTTTGATAGCACAAGCGTATCTGTTATTTTTACTGTATGTTAATAAACATACAAGCTTAGCTCACTCATTTATCTGTGTGCCTATCTGACTAACGCTGCACATTCTGTTTAGCTTGTCTCCCTAACCCTGGTTGGGGAAACCAGGCTTAACAGAGTTCCATCACACACGGTCGATTCTCAATGGTAACCTTTACGCGGATTTTTCTTGCATCAAACGATGAAGCGTGGCCGATGATAATGGTTTGGTGGGCCTCTTCTCGTCTCGTTGAAGAGGCAGGTGCTTGGTTTCTGTAGTAGTAGTGGTTGTTCCATTGGTGGTTCAGACGGTCCCGGTTCTCAGGAGGTTTGCCTATCTCCCGATGGAGGTTGTTCTCCCTTCGGTTGGGACTGGACTCTCATCTGCTTCTGCAGACCTTCGCGATGTGGCCTTTTTTTCTGCAGTTACGGCAGAGTGCATCGAGGAATTTGCAGTCCGATCGCGGGTGGTTTGCCCCGCAACCCGCACATTGGCGCGGACATCGCTGGTTCCTTTGCTCTCGTTCTGAGCGGAGCCAGTGGACCTCCTCTTCATCACTGTCTGAGGATGACTCGAGGTCATCATGGTGGGTAGTGGTAGCGTGCTTCTCAGTGGCAAGTGGAATCTTGTCGGCAATTTGGCGAAGCGGTGCGTTCGCTCGGCGCATTCAAGCGGCTGACTTCCTGGTTGCTTCTGCGGCAGTAGAGTCGGCGATGACATCTGTAAGGCTGATGTCGCGTTTTGCCATCAGCTTACTCTGCACGTGTGGTGCATTTAATCCCATAACTATGAAGTCTCTTAGGGCTTCCTCTAAGTTTGCAAAACCACAAAGGCCTCCTAGGTTCCGGAGGTCGGCTATGAAATTTCCAATGCTCTCATCCTTCTGTTGGTCCCTCTGGTAAAATTTGTGTCTTCGTATCAGTGTAGGTACTGTGGGTGCGTAATGGGCCCGGAGGATTGGGGTGAGGGTATTCCAATCCATGGTCTTCACTTCCGCCGGTTTTGCCAGTGCTTTAGCCATTTTGAAAACGGCGGAGCCGCAATGAGTCAGGAACACCGCTCGTTTCTTGTCAGGAGTAGCATCTTTTAAATTGTTGGTCTTCAGGAGCATCTGGAAGCGATCTATATACGAGTCCCAGTCTTCGGTTGCTGGGTCGAATGGAGCGTGTGGTATGGTGCCGCTGGTCATCTTGCTGTCTGTTGCGTGTGCTCTTTCGCCACGTGCTCTGTCTTGTCCGATGTGTTCTAGTCAGCTCTATCATCTCCGCATCCCATCCTCATCACCAGTGTTAAGTCCTGGGCATGGGTGCAAGGAACGGAGATGAGATATCGGATGGTGACTTCAACTCTTTATTAACAAGAAAAAATGGAGCAAAATATCTGGGCAGCAGTAGCTCTTTTATAGAGCTTGCTGTCATCTCAACAACCAATGAACTGAGTCTATCACTTTCACAAGCGTCCAATCAAGGGTTCCCGTCAATCAGACTGGCCAAACTTGACCAATCATGACTCGCTATCTACGGGCCAATGAGAATTGCAGGATTACAATCCTGCTGTAAGACAAATCTGTTGAGGGTTGTATCTTATTTCCCTCCATGTAGACTTAGAACCATTAAGGACTACTCATTGAGTATGGTTTATCAGCCAGTTGCAAGTCCATCTAGTGATGGTGCTGTCTATTCCACATTTTTCTAGCTTACTAAGAAGTAGGTTGTGGTATACTTTGTCGAATGCCTTGCTGAAATCTGCAGTATTCTGCTGGTCTACTAATTTAGTCACTACATTGAAGAATGAAATAAGATTGATTTGGCATGATCTGTTTTTAACAAACCCTGGGATGTAATCCATCAGGCCCTGGTGATTTGTTTTCATCAAGATCAGACAGGTGTTCTCTTACTATTTTTTTTACTTATTTTAACTTTTATTTCTGGTCTGTCTTTTACAGTTATGTTTTTGGTGGGTTGAGCTATAGTTTCTTTTTGCTTGAAGACTGATACAAAGAATGAGTTGAGCAGTTCTGCTTTCTCTCTGTTTTTATTTTTTATTTTATTTATTTTATTTGGTTTGTCAATTGCTTACAAGATAATAGGTATAAGTAAAAACATAGTTATGAATACATGGATACATATAAGAAAAATAAAAGAAACAATAGGACAGGGACAGTAGGCACGTTGGTGCGCTTATGCATGCCGCCTATAGACCTCTTAGGAAAAGGGTGAGGTCAATAGTAGAAAGTCTAAGGTTAAAGTTTTTGGAGTTTGGGGAAGAAACCACAGAGTCAGGTAGAGTATTCCAGACATTGATCACCCTGTTGCTGAAGTCGTATTTCCTGCAATCAAGTTTGGTGCAATTAACCTTGAGTTTGTATCTATTGTATTGTTATGGTTGAAGCTGAAGTATTCGTTGACCAGTAGGACATTGCAATGTATGATTTTATATACTATACTTAGATCAGACTGAAGGCAGCATAGTTCTCGGGTTTCTAGGTCTAGAATTTCAAGTCTGGTGGCATAAAGTATTCTGCAATGAATAGAGGAGTGGACAACTCTTCTTGTGAAATATTTCTGGACTTTCTCTCTTTAGTGGACCAATTGTTTCCTTGATATTTTTCTTGTTATTTATATGTTGAAAGAAACTTTTTAAATTATCTTCACGTCCAAGGAGCTTCTAAAGTGGTTTGAGTCTGAATGTCTGTGAGGATTCTCAGTCATCCAGGTCATGTTTGTCCCAAATGTGCTATTTCAAGAGGCAACTGGACTTTCTCGCTTCTCATCCAAGAAGCTTCTTCAGCTCTGACAGAATGGTGGGGAATGAATTTGAGTCTGAACTGAATCATTTCTAAATCACTCAGGCTCAAGTATAATCTTTGTTTGGCACATATTCCTTATATAATTTTGTGCTTACAATGCTTTTTATACATGCCTTTGTACATGGCCTCAGCATCCATTTAAACAGCTGTCTGAAGCATTATAAACAGATGATCTATTTAGCTATTAATTTTTTTCATTCTGCATAATGAAGCACATATAACCCAAAAGCCAGCTTCCTCCTGCAACAAAAAGCAGACAAGATTACATTAAAAGTCTTCAGACTTTTTATTGAAGACTTTATATTTATTGAAGAAATGGGTGTGCTCACTAACCAAAATTATTTTTCCCAAGCAGTACAGATATTTTTCTATACGATCCCCCTAAAATGTTTGCAAGTATTGAAGTGCTTCTTAACAGACACCCACTAATGGTTTTCACCAAGATCCAAGAATTTGAATTTTTGCCAGGCCAGCATAAAAAAGTCAGGATGTCATCAGATACAAGCATCACAGTTGAGCTTGCATTAATAAATATAAATGAAATCTGGGGAGACAGGCTTTGAAATTTCTCTAGCGAGCTCAGCCAACCAGCTTTCCTACCTTCCTGTCACTGACATGGTGACTTGGTGCACCAATATTAATCAGTATATCAATCAGACCTGAGTTTTTTCTTGTCATCCTGTACCAATGGAAATTACAATCAAGAGAAATTCACTTTATTACTTGTCAACATTTGAGATGAGGTACACACCAGACCTCAAAAAAGAGATAAAACACGAAGGCAGTGGTGGCATTTGACTGGTTCTGCCCGGTTCTGGAGAGCAGATAGTGGCAATGAGCAGCGGAGATGGAACCTGTTATAGATTCAGGCATGGGTAGAATGAATGGAGACAGTCTTAGTCGGTGAACTTTCAACTCTTTATTGCATAGTGACTTCTCACTTGTATAACAACAACTCTGCCTTATATAGGCAATTCTAATGTGAAATAACCAATAGGGAGCTGTAAAACGCTAGCTCCAGAACCAATAAGAGTCCTTCGTTAAGGGCCAATCAGATTCTCAGAACCCAACCAATCCGATCTAGCCGCTTAACACCCAATCAGAAGTGCAGGGCCAGAACCCTGCACTTTACCCCAAGCTTGCCTTTATTCAACTATTTACATACATAACAGAACCGGTTCCCTCCACTGCTCTGTGTTTGGCCCACCTGCCCGTCTGACCTCCCATACTCACTTTTATGGGCAGAATTCGAAGTGCAGCTGCTTTGCATGGCACAGAATAGTGCTGCGTGGCAGCTGCTGCAGCGACCGGCATCGTGCAGGCTTGCAGGAGGCGAGTTAGAATGCCTCTGCACCTGCACAAAGTGCATGTTTGGCACGCACGTGCACACACAGTGTGCACATGTGCACAGCACGCCCACTAAGCCACACCCACCAAACTGGTAGCAACTTTATTTGAATACCCCCACTGCATGAAGGTTATAGGAAAATAAACTTTATTTTTGCAGCCTAGGCTCTTTTATTTCCTTAAAGCAACTGATAACACATTGAGAGATTCCAAAGTTGAAGTGAAAGATGTTTTGCCATACACTGTCCAAAACAGTGCTTCATCCATTTTGTAGGTACTGAAAACCTTTGTTGTGTGTCTAAGTCACTGTAAATGGGACACAACATCTCATATCAGCTAGACTCAAGGCTGGACATATCAGGGGCATAATGGCCCTGAGCAGTGGTGGGATTCATATTTTTTTTTACTACCGGTTCTGTGCGTGTGGCGTGGTGGACATGACTTGGTGGGCATGACAGGGCAAGGATGCTGTAAAATCTCCATTCCCTCCCCACTATTGGGGGAAGGTTACTGCAAAATCCCATTCTCTCCCCACCCCACTCCACTAACCTGCTTTCCCGCTCTGTTCCCCTGTGCAGGGCAACAAAGAAGACACAGCCGATCAGCTGGGATTCGGGAGGCAGAGAATAGTTGGGGGCAGGGCCAGTCAGAGGTGGTATTTGCCAGTTCTCTGAACTATTCAGAATTTCTGCTACTGGTTCTCCAGAATCGGTCAGAATCTGCTGAATACCACCTCTGACCCTGAGCTGACAAAAGAATATGTCACCAGCAGAAGGAATCTGATTTCAAAGCTAATAAAATGATATGCCCGATATTCAGCCAGAAGGAAAGGATTGGATGAGATCACACAGACACACCACATTCCTTTTTCTTTTCTGAAACCAGTTTTTTTTTTCCTTTCGGTTTTCAGTCACTCTTCTGACACTGTGCATTTCATGTAGGCCATGTAAAATTGCCACCAACAGAGAATAGCAGTTCTCCACTTGCCACTCTCTTCTGCAATCTCACTAATGACAAAATAGTGACTGATGATCTGGCAGGTAGTGTCTTCCTGCAATGAGGACATATACCTAACCAACTACCAGCACAAAAATTTCGTACCAGACAGAAGCTATTGGAAGCACTGAAGCAGAACAAGAGCTCTTCAGAACCAGAGCTAAAGTGCTCCTGAAAGCTTTGATTCCCTTGTCAGAATATGTTAAGTAAATCAAATACCTTTCTACATATCCTATTTCTTGCTGTAAGGGATATTTAAATATCAGATCCTATTACCACTGCTACTATCTCTGTCCTTTCAAGATCAGGGATCTCATTTTAAATGCAAAGTTTACAACTGGATCTGTACAAGGATGCAGAGACTTGCTTCCCAAACTACACACATTTCCCAAATAATGTTTGGAATTTTGTAAGTCAGAGGACACCAAAAAACCCATCATTTTTTTTTCAAAAAAAAATGAAACACAACCAACAACAGCTGCATCTATTCATTCATTTCACTGAATGGCTCTGATGTAGCAGTCTTACCTGGGCAAAGGTAAATGTTTTGTGCTTTTGTTTGTGCTATGCTTTGGAGTCACTCTTTCAAAGCTGCTTCAAAGCTGTGCAATCCTGTGAAAAATGATTTACTACAGCTATCTTCTATTGTAAACAGATGCTACATTGACACACTCATGTACTCTAAAGTCTTTTTGGAAATGAGAGCAAGGGGTCACCCCAAAACAAGGTTCACATAGAGCATTACTTCTCACAACTAAGACTTTATTGCAATCAACTGACTGGGTGCCATCCTCAAAAGAAGAAAAAGGTGTGTCCATGCAAGAGTTCAGAAACTCTGTATATATTCCTACAATCTATTGCACATGAGCAGTACAATAGTTTGTTCCTTATCAGTTTTATTTCTGTCTTTGCCTTATATATAAGAGCCATGGTGGCATAGTGGTTAGAATGCAGTACTGCAGCTACTTCTGATGACAATTTGGCAGATCGAATCTCACCAGACTCAAGGCTGACTCAGCCTTCCATCCTTCTGAGATCAGTAAAATGAGGACCCAGATTGTTGGGGGCAACCTGTAAACCACTTAAAGAGGGCTGTAAAAGCACTGTGAACCAGTATATATGTCTAAGTACTATTGTTATATGGGAAAGGTTACTTTCTTATCCTAAATCTTACTCATTTTGACCAAATGGACATTTTTGTATAAGCAGATTTACAAAAGTAATTACACCATAGTTTAATTTAAAAAAAAACCAAAACAAAAACACCTTGGCTTCAAATCCAGGGTGCTGCACAAGGATATTCAGAACTTTGCTGTGTAAAGGTTGTTATTTTGACTTTGTAAGAATACTGATCCAAAATGTACACGTTATTCAGACATTAACTCATGTAATTTAGTATTTTCTTATAGCCCAAATTTAATATTTATTCAAATAGCAAGTCACTTAAAGGCAACAAACTCAAGATGTGGCAGAAATGTAAACAAAGAGCCTTTCAGTTGGAGAACTCTGTTACAGAGATAGATGAAGATGAAATAATGGGAGAACTGGGGGAAAAAATAGAGACCAGTAAGGTAATGAATAAACGAACAAATAAAACAATTTAGCCAGCATAGGCAATTTTTAACAAAGGAGAGCCAGTGTGGTCTAGTGATTAAGGCACCAAACTAGAAACCAGGAGTTAAAATTTCTAGTCCTGCCTGAGGTATGAAAGCTGGCTTAGTCAATCACTGTCACAATGTCAGCCTCTGGCAACCGGTCAGTTTGGTAGATCAGCATTCGGGTGATCAAAAAACAAGCAAACCTGCACCCTGATTTTGATCATTGTAATCAGATCTCATTAATAAGGATCTCATGATCTTGGGCTCACACAAAAGCCTTTGGGATCTAAATCTTTTTCTACCCACCCACTAACATTAACTGGAAGCATCTCAGAGAAAGGAAAAGAACCACTGAAAAATGGAAGTTCCAATCCCCAGTTCATGGAGCCAACTCAGAAGAATACCATGGCTGACAGAATAAAATAAAAAAAAAAACCACTGAAAAATCAAGCAGAGATGATAACATTAACTGGATCCTGGCTTTGCCAATGGTCATATACAAATGAAAGCAAAGTTTTTAGTACCACACTCAGCCAAAAAAAATCTGATTGAAACAGGTCTAGAAAATACACTTTCTCCAAGGTTCTCATCAACTGCAGTCTGACTATTTTGCAACAACTTTCACCAAAAAGGAAAATTGGAGACTGGACAATGGTTGTCATAAACCATTGGCTCCATCAATGGCTTATATCACCACTGATTATAGGCAAAGAAAAAAAAACTGTAGTTGTTAAATATCCTTAAAATAACAATTACAAATTAATTGACTATTTCAGATTTTCCAGTAAAAAGTTTCCCCATTTAAAATAAAGTTTTTCTACAAAGTTAAATATACACAAAACTATATACATCAAAATATACATCAACATATACATCAAAATCCACTCTATGTTCCAGTAAAAAATATCTACTTGAATATATGCCAGGAAAGAAAATAACCAGTTTTAACTATATGACTCTATAAATTATTTCAGTTTAGCAAGAAATCTTTGATGACCCATATTGCCAATAAATATCCCTAGAAATCTATCAATCTGAATAAAATATTATTTAGATTTGACATTGAGATAGCTCTTATACATCATATTCATTTTACCAGCACTAATCTTACCTCACCAACTTAATGAATTGTTAATCTATCCATCTACATCATCCAAAATATTAATTTCCACATATTTGAAATATTTTGGTATATTTATTCCTAAATTTTAATAAATTTCATGCATATGACAAAATGCAACATCTTATATTGATTTATTAATATAACAGATCAAAACGGAAGTAAATTAGATTTTTCTCAATTAACTTTATAACTTATTTTCAAAATTGTAGAGCACTTTTTACAGAAAAGTTATCCAGGATTGTCAGGACAATATCAGCACATAAAAAAATATTCATACTCTGAACCCCTTATATCAGACAATGAAATAGCTTAATACTCATTACTATTATTCAAGAATTAAGTTAAATATCAGTGGTTAAAGTGGACAAGCTTAATATATACCATGCTGTAATTAATCTATTCTATAAATTAAATTATTGTTGTTATCTTGCTACTGGTTGCAAGTAATAAATTGCAAACCATTTAATAAAATAACACAGAAAACCACGAGTACACATAATTTGCTTTAGAAAATTATTCTGTATCATGTCAGAGGGTTTTTTAGCATCTAAAGATACTAATGCACCAACATCTAATATATCTTGAATTATATCCAACCTCACTATTAATAAACATAAATTATCCTCTGTCTATTTTTAATAAATCCAGACTGAGATGGGTGAATAATACACAGAATAAGCTCTCTGCAGTTAATATCCTGGTATCTAATGGTATAAGTCTGTTTATACTTTTCTTTATGTCTTGGTTTTGAAAATCCTCTGATTTTCTTTTTAAATGTTGCATACCAAAGTTATTTATTTATTTAGAGACTTTTAAATCTGGCAGATTCATATGTTTGGAACACTTTTCCATCATCTGTCCAAGTGGTTTCCTCTCTTATTTAAGAATTTATGGCAAACTCTTTATTATGATCTATCTTTTACCTTGTTTTAAACTTGCATATTGGCCCATCCCTCTTGGGTTCTGCATGACATCTAATGGATGAATATTTAAACATTAAGTGATAGAAGTCTCTGGAAGCCATTCACTTTTATATAAATAAATTCCATGCAGGATTTTAGTTGTTGGCAGTTAAAACTGGCTGGTACAGTATATGAAATGACATCAACATTACATGACAGCAGCTAAACATCTTGAAACTTTTGTATATGTGATTAAATTATTATTTAAGAATAAACAATGTTCTCTGACAAATAAAAAATAATGAGAATTAAGAAATGAAAGTAAAAAAAAATGGATACAACTGACTATTCTGAATATTAACAGCTAATAAAATTCATCAATTTACATCAGAGAAGCTTTGTAGATCTGCAACTTGTCTCTTTGGGCAACAGAATAACCGATGTTAAGGACAACTTAATTTTCTGCCAATTTGTGTCCTTCCTGGCAGATTTAACTTTCAGTCTGGGGATTTCATCTCGAGAATCTTAAAATAAATATACATTTTTGGAACAGTTTTAAACAACAATCTAGATAATTTAAACAGCTTTTGTGAGAATTAAATTACTACAATTTTGCCAAACAGATCAAAAACAGATAAAGTGTATAAGAGATTAAAGGGAGAATCAAGAAAATTTGACACCAGAGCAAAATCAACGAAAACATTGTATTTGTCATTTACCGTAACTCCTTCATTCTGTCCTGCTCAGGTCGGAGGCACCATTTAAGATGCTTGTGGGTTGAAAGGATTAGCTGGTGATATCACCATTGTCTGGGGGATTCCCAAACCCTTCACTGAACCATGACATTCACTGATAGAATAGAATTATGCCAGGAAGCAGATATAACTATCCACTCCCAAATAAGGGGAAAATATAATCATAGGGTTGAAAGAAGACATTAGGTCAATAAGGCAGGAAGGAAACCAAATAAGAAGATCCAGTGGTGTTTGGCCCTTATAGATCCTTTAATACCACTATAGGTTTTTGCAAATATATGAACAATGAAAAAAGAAATAATCATCTCACTAATAATCATTTTTTCTTCATCATGGACCCTCTTTAAATACCTTTTGTGGCCATAGACCATGGTATTGGACCACCAAGACTTAACTCAAGATTTAGATCATAATGTTCCTTCAAGCCTTCAAGTATCCCATGTTATGACATTGTGGCCCTCGAGGAATCCACAGACACGGTTACACTTTATACTGGGTTACACTGTTGAATTGCTGTTGCAGTTTTGATGGGGTCTTCTAAAATTCAGTTAAATCCTGTCTTACTGTAACTTAAAAGCTATTATTCTGAGTCTTATACACTGTGAGATAAGAATAGGCCTTGATCTATTCATATGGCAAGCATTCAGGAATTGAAGAGTCCAATTATATCTCCCTCTCAGATTCCCACTCTCATTTATTTCATTGACTCTTCACAGGATTTTGATATCTTCATTGTTTTTCTCTGTATTAAGTGTTTTTCTGGATTATTATTATACTATGACATTCAGAACTAAGCATCTTAATTCAGGTGGACCTTGATCAATATATAATACTTAATCTGTGGTGCCTGATCAATGCAGAATAAAGTGGAAATATTACTTCCAATGGTTAGTAAATTATATTTATATTGATGCAACGTCAAATTGCTTTTGTCTGGCATCTGCATGATATTACTTAATGATATTTAGTTTATAATGAAATATTATTCCAAGATCTTTTCATAAGCTCTTAATTTATCAAAAATTGTTTTCAATTTTAATTCTATGTTACAGGGTATTATGTTTCCCATCCAATTTTGTGTTATGTACAGTTTTGATAACCCTCCTCTTTACTTCCTCTTGCAAGTCATTAATAAAAATGTTGAGTATAGAGTCCAGGACCTGGCTTCCTACTTTACAAGCATTCTTTGAGTAGACTTTCAGAGGCAGCTATGTCATGCCACTTGTGCCCATATTAAACTAGTTCCCTAACCAGAATGTCACAGGATATTTTGTGGGAAAATTGTAGGCATTCATCTTGATTTCAGCAATGTGCTTGACAATCTATTAAAAAAGCAACCCAAAGATAAAAATGAGATAAGCTTAGTCTGGCAGGACATGTTTTTGACAAATCAACACTGGCTCCTAGAAATTATTGCATTGTTTTCCAGATGCTTACAAATTGATCTCTTTATGACTTGCTCTAGAATCTCCTGGGCATCATTATTAGATGAGTGCTTTGTAGCAACCCCAGATCCCCTTTGTAGATATATATGAGTTTTGTTCTTTGTTAATTCATTTAGCCCTTTATCATTTCCATGTTTTCTCAAATACAGTATCTAAATGACTAGATGGTCAGCAAGTTTCTTCAGTAAACTTAGATGAAATTCACTTGGCTCCGGAAGTTTAAGAGGCATTCCTTGACCATACTCCTACAAATCTCAAATGTGACTATTCAATGTTTGTTTTCTTGAAATCAAAGTGTCCACAATTATATAGTCATTTACTCCATGCTTTTGTTTTTTCCACTTCTTTAACTAAGTCTGCACTAGCTATTATTAAACTAAGGATAAATGATCCTCCAGTTCTTTTTGTCCTTTTTTTATGGAAAAGATTGTCAACAAGAAGAAATTCCTAATAGGAATTCGTTTCCTAACAGATGCTGGGGTAATTAAGGTTCCCTATTATCACTAATTTATGGTGTTTAAAATAACCTGCAATTTGATTATCTGAAGATCATTGCCATGTCTTCTTTGATAGGGTAAGATAATAGTAAACATCAATAATAGTATTGCTTTCGTTGTTTTTAAACTACTATGAATTCGTTACTGTATAGCCTTGCCAATTTTATTCACTTGGATTGCTCAGCGGGAGTGGATACTTTTAACATATATATTACTTCCCCTCCTTCCTTTTCCATTGCTTCTGTTTCATTTGAACAAATTATATCCTTCAGGTCTACCCTCCCAATTGGGAATCATCCCACCAGATATCTTTGTAACTATTAACTATACGCTTTATTGTACTATGAATTCAAGCTCATTTTATTTATTTACCACATTCTGAGCAGTGGTGTATAGACACAAAAATATGAATTTTATGAGCCATATTCTTTCTAACTGAGTGATTTAATAGGTCCCATCACAGCAATACACGCAATAACTTGCAGAATTTTCATCTCTATCCTGCATGGACTCACTTTATATCTCTTCACCAAATCTGCCATCTTTTGGCCAAGCACAGTTTTTAGGAGTTACAGCTTCTCTTGCATCTGCAGACCATCATCCTGATATGGATGGGCATGGTCCCAAAAACCAAATTTTCCTAATCAGAACCTTTTGCATAGTCAATTTATTGCCTCTTTAATGGACCAAAAAAGATGGATGACATCATCTCAGCTTCGGGTTTTCCAAGTGCAAATATTTCAAAGTATTTCTGAGTTCTAGCTGTAGGAATATCTCTACATCTTTTGCTTCTTATTGTCATTCTTGTCCAAAGGCTTATTCCTTTGGTGCTATTATTTTTTTTATTCAAGTAACACAGAAGCATATATTTTTACAAATATAGGTCAGGTCATTTTCAAGTAGGAATATGAACATGCCACAAGCTTTAAAAATTATGACTGCAGAGTGCTGTTAATTAATCTTCATTTGAGTTTAAGGCATCTTTCATTTATCCCCCCCCCACCCAGTTTAGATTCTCAGGTTAGCCAAAGACTTATCATCAACTGTTGGGGGAAGGGGTTCATTAGCTACCTTTCCCTCCATGCACCCTCAATAAACAAGATAATTGTATTGATTGATTGATTGATTGAATATCCTGGCTCTAGTCATTCAATTCAGAAAATAACTGGTATAAATTACTTGCCACCCAGTATGCTAATTCCATGTTGCATGTATTGTTCTGGATATTTTCCAAAAGCTCCTGACCCTTCTAGCTTCTGTAGCAATTTCAACTGCATATAACTAACATAGAAATAATTGGGGCTGATAGGAAGGTGAAATTAATCCTTGAATAAAGCAAACATTGCAGGTAGTAAAAATACTTGCTTGGAATGCCAGCCACAAAATTTATCAATTGCTTATTTGCTTGATTAGATTTGTAGCTTTGTGGTATGGAAAATTCCCAACTAACTGAGATGGATGGAGTAGGAACAAGACTAATTTTATGTTGTCTCTCCAGAGGTATATTTAAAGATATCAGGTGCTTAACCAATCTCAAAGAGATCTATGGCCCCAAGAGCTTTCAAATGTCATCTAATTTTTGCAAATGTAAAGCAAAGTATTCTGGAATTTATATCTTTTTTTGTTTCAAGCCTAGTGCTGCTGATTCATTTGAATACCACTCTTTTTGGCTTTTTCCCTCCTGTCTTAAAACAGATCATAATATGTTCAGGTTAAGAGTTCACAGACAACTCACAAAAGAGCCACAGGCAATAGGTCAGATCAATCTAATCTAGGAACAAAAATAACAGGGTGCGTTATATCCAAATTACAGAGGAGAAGTGATGCGCTAATAAAGGTTGTCATAGTTCATTAACACATTTCATTTCAACAATTTATATGAACTGAAAACCTTTTTAAAAAAATGGAAGCTATATCAGCAAAACTTTCTCAAACAGATGAGATTTGCATTTGGCAACCACTTCCACACAGATCTGATTCCGGGACTTGAGCTGAAGACTCTCCCTAAGGGAAACAGCAGAAGGTTATAAGAAAAAGGCACCTGGAAAATAACAAAGAAGGATGAGAAAACATGTCCTTGACTTCAGCATGCACCCTGAAAAAACAAAGACTAGGATTCATGTGAATATTGACAAAACCATCAGATGCTAAAGTATTTTTATTGTTATTGTTTTTAAAAAACACTGCTTAACTTACCATATAAGCAGGCTGAAGTCCTCCAGTCAATTCCCTATTTGTTTCTATTAGCCTTGAGCCAACAGGTAACTCTGAGAATGATGTTGGTTATATGCATATCTGGATTACTAGGACAGCTTTGCTGTTGCATTTCACACCAGACAAAACAATGAGAAATTTTATTTCAACAGTAGTGCTACTCATCTCTTTTTACTAAGCTTTTAAGCTGATCCTGATGGATGCCTTTATTATTTCTTCCTCTGCCTTCCTAGATTATTTTTACATTTGCACTAGTCAAGCAACAAAACAAACATGGGTTATATTATCTATATAAGCATTAGTGTTCAGGTTTACTTGGGATGTGATGGAGCACATGCCATGAATGCTGTTTAATGGGCCCTTCAAGGGGAACAGAACTAGAAGGAATAAAAAAATACCACATACTAAACTCTAGGTATTTTCTTTTAAAAATATAAACATTGTGAAATGTATATTTTCTTTTTACTCTGAATTTATTTATTTTTCATCCAGTTTGTTGGCTTGTTTCACACTTAGATGTATATACTTCACCGAGTTTTACAGCCTTCTTTAAGTGGTTTGCAGATTTCCCCCAACAGTCTGGGTCCTCATTTTATTGACCTTGGAAGGATGGAAGGCTGAGTGAATCTTGAGCCAGTGAGAATTGAACTGCTGGCAGTCGGCAGAGTTAGCCTGCAATACTACCTTCTCTAACCACTCCACCACCATGGCTCTTCTATTTATGTAAAAAGCTATAAATGCTTGTAATGCTTTTTCATGTGTGAAACAACAAAGTCATTGGAAGTTGGGTGGTATATAAATGAATAACATATGATCAGATAAAAGACAAATGATCAACACTGCTGGTTTTTACACAATCCACCCTTCTTTACTTTTTTGAAGTTTCTAGTTTCATTTGGTTGAGTTGTGACCATCATTGTCCTTAATACAATCTCCAGTAACAAAATAATAAATCCATTATTTCTTCATTTGGATTTAGAACCAAGATTGCAGCTACAGATCAAAATGCACTCCCCTCCAGATATAACCAAATTACTACTCAGCCAAATCTATAACTTGCAATGGAATTGTATTAACCATATCAGCTCCATTTCTTATAGCCTAAATTCATTCAGAATGTCATCACCCCCTCAGCAATTGCTTCCAAGTAAAATAGCTCCTGTGACCTCCCACTCCTGGTTTTCAGAGCTCCGGGAATCCTGTAATAACATGTCACTCAGGAAACAGACTATTTCTGCTAAATGTGTCAGCTGGAATTCTGCAGCTGTTTTCTTCAGCTTCTGCCAGCTTAGGCCGAGTTTCTTTTTACAAAGCTGGAATGAATTCCCTCAATCCCCACTGCAGGATAAGTTGAAACAGATAACAGCAGTCCATGACCATCAGTGTTAATTCCTCACACACCTAACCCTACTTTCTTCCCAAACTGTCAGTTGCCTGAAAAATAGGAAAAATGAACTTCTTATTTCTCTGGAAGCATTCTTTTTTCTTTGAGCTGCTTAGAAAGACATCAGATTTCATCAGAAAGACTTTATCCAGTCTATCCAGGTGTAGAGTATTCACAATGACAGGGAGACCAGGCTATAAAACCACTATGCTACTTTCAGTATGTATCTGGGAAAGCAATTGTCTGCCTCCAAGAATCTCCACACTTTAGCCTAGTCATTTTCACAATGTTTATATCTTTAGGGAACATTTTCCAGATTGACATGTCTGCTTAAAAACATTTGCAGTCAATAGGGGAAATTTGTGAATGGAAAATTGCTGTGTATGGAGTATCAGCCATACTTATAAAGCTTCCTAAATGTTTTGTATGTGCCAGAAAACATTTAATTCTCTCCTGTGACTGGAACTTTAAAAAAATAAGGTAGTAGGCAAATGTTATTTAAGGAATAGAAGCTTCCTTTTCTAATATATTGACATTCCACTTTTCTTCCAATGAATGATACTCTACAAAAAACAAACAACTTATTTTAATGGTAAAGAGCACCTTATAATAAACAAAAACATCCTATATTTTCCACACTTTCAGTAAAAACCATTTACACAATTTATGGAGGACTCCATAAGCAATCCTTTTGCATGCTGACATAAAGATAAGTGTGAGAATTTTCATGAGATCTCCACTGGTAGAGAATTCCAAAGATCAAAAGGAATAACTCAGAAGTTCCTCCCTTATATCCCAAGTAGATGCAGCCTCTATTGAAAAAAGAGCTGAATTAAGGAAATCTTCTGATGTTAAGGCCTAGAGAGATCTTAAAAGTGTATGGTTTTTTAGAGAGCCTAAGTCTTTTTTTATGTCAACCACATCCAATCTTCCTATTGTTTCTCAACCCCACTCTACTGAACTGAGAACATTGTGTACATTGGACTTCTCCTTATTGCATGAAACCTTCCATGACTTTCTTATTTTAAGTTTTTATCTTAGCATTTTTTCAAAACTTAAATACAAGTAGTTCTCAAGTTACAACCACAATTGAAATTTGAACTTCGGTTTCTTTGCAAGGCAGTTGCCATGCTCAATGTTATGACCCTTTTGCCATGGTTGTTAATTAAATCACTGTAGTTAAATGATTCATGTGATTATTAAGTGAACTGGCTTCCCCCATTGACTTTGTTTATCAGAGGCCAGCTGGGAAGATCTTAAATGGTGATCATGTGACCTAAGCTGCAACTATCATAAATACATGTCTGTGGTGATTCTCAGTCATCCAGTCATGGTTATTCCAAAAGTGCTTTTTCAAGAGGCAACGGGACTTTTTTTGAAGACATTTCACTTCTCATCCAAGAAGTTTCTTCAGCTCATAAATACATGCTAGTTGCAAATGCCCAAATTTTGATTACATGATGTAGGGATGCTATAACAGTCATAAGTATGAGAAACAGTTACAAGTCATTTTTTTGAGTTGCCATTGTAACTTTGAAAAGTCACTAAATGAATGGTTGTCAGCTGAGAACTGCCTGTAACTGGAATAGCACTTAATCAACTTTAGCTGATCTAAAGAAAGACAAGCAAAGTTGACCTGGTTAGTAATTCAGTGGGAGACCAATAAGAAATAGCAGGGTGGCTAATCTAGGTAATAAAATAAATAAATAATAAATCCCATGAAGAAAAATAAAAATCCATTTTTTACCAATGCAACCCCCCCTCTTCAAAACTATGTCCATTTCTTTATCAAGTCACCAGGAATTATGTTTGATTTGAGACAGACTTTTAACCTACAGGAATTATGTTTGATTTGAGGCAGACTTTTAACCTACAGTCTTTCATGTATAAAGTCATGATATTTTAGAACATGACAAGCTGAACTGAAAGAATTCAGGCTCTGAGCAGCAAAGCAGTTGATCAGTGCCCCACATGTGTCTCTATAATATCTCTGATACTGCCTGATCAACAAATATGTTGGTGTAAACAAAGAGTCTTATTTGTGTAGACAATCTGCATGTCTTGTATATGACAGGATTATCCCTTAGACCCAATGCTGAATAGAATAATAATACAGGCTAAGCTACTGGCTTTCTTCAGATGTTTTTCTGAAGATGATACCTCAAACTATTTATATGTTTCCCTGAAAATAATTCCAACCTGACCTTGGTATTGTAGAGGCAAATACGATAAAGCATGTTGGGGGAGTAATACAAATAAGAGTGTTTTTTTCTCATCAATATTTTTGGATTCTCTTTTCCATTGCTTCTTTTGATTGCTTTGTACACAATTCACAGATAGTACATCATTCCTCTGACAAGTTTTGTCCTTGGGGATGTTCTGCCTTTTTTTTTTTTTTATGCAAAATGAAATTAGCAACAGTTCTGAAAAGGTGCCAGTTTATATGACTGAAATTAGGATATTTTTCTATTTGGCAGACTTTTGTATTAATTTAGACTATTCTTAAGATCCAAAGACTGGTTTGCTACCACCTCTTGTATTAGAAAGTTAGTATTATAGCCTTTGCTATTATCTGATTTGCTATCATATTTATTCAAATTGCCTTTGCTTATTGTCTTCTTCTTCCTAACAGAGACCCACGAGAATGGAATAAATTCTTTCCCCAATTTTTTCCCTTTTTACTGTGATATCTAGCCTACAGAAATGCTGTAGGTAGAATATTCATGGCTGATACTCTTCACATCTGAAAGCATGTTTAAATTGTTTCTGTTAAGTTCTGCGCATGGGCGCAAGGAACGGAGACAAGACGGTGAACAGTGAACTTCAACTCTTTATTAATCATTCTGAACAGAGCAAAACCCTAGGGCAGCAGCAGCCTTTTTATAGGCAAGCTGCTGATCTAGTAACCAATGAGAAACGTGGAGTGTTAACTCCTTTAACCAATGAGAGTGGCTCGTAAACAGCCAATCAGATTCTCCTGAACAGACCAATCCGATATTGCTATTATCGGCCAATCAGAAGTGCAGGATTAGAACCCTGCTATTTTCTAAAGGTTTGATAAAACTTTATTTAAGCGTTTTATTAGTTCATAACAGTTTCTGCTGTCATAAATCCATTGCTAATTTAGATATTGCATTTGTGCTATATTTAAATTATAATTTTCTATCTGATTGATCCCCTTGCAGTGAAATGACTATGAAATCATAAAAAGGCCAATATGTTTATTAGAGGCCATAATACATTTTGTTGTTTAAAACATCGTCCCACAGTATCTAGTAGTAGGAGATTTATGTCCAAGCTTAGCAATCTTAATGAGATGCTGTCATCTTTATGTTAAACCAGAATAAGATTCATATACCATAAGATGCTCTACTTGAAAAGATTATGGATTGCCTTTAGGGCCAGATGCCAGGTTATCCAGCTCAAGAGCAATGGTCTGGTTAATAGTAATGTGGTAGTTTAGCACACAAGGTCTTGAATCAGAGAAAAAAGGCCCAAATCCATTCTCAGCTATAAAGCCCACTATATGATATTGGTTCAGTTACTGTTCTCAGCCTAGCCTATTTCATAAATAGTGAAGAAAACTGTGAGCTGGAAGACAGGTTCTAAATCTAAAAATAAATAGATGCCCAAATATTCACCATGGTGATTTGTCAGCTTTTCATCTTTTTTTCCATCTTGTGTTTCAGAGGCACTCTGAATTTACACATTGCAGCCTAACACAAAGAAACAAAATTCCATCTTCTTCCTGAATTTTGGAAGATGGGGTGGAAATTGAGAAAGACAAACCAATCGTCAAAACCGTATGGCTTTCTAGAGGTATCACCATTGTTTCCAGATTTGAGTAAAATACAAAATCCAGCATAAGCTCTTGTTTTGGCACAAGATTTCTGTGCAAGAATATAAGCCTTGTATGAGTATGTGAATCAGTCCTGATCTGTTGATATTTCTGAAGTGATTTGAAAAGTCATTTTAAAAAATGAATTTTATATGGATTTTTAAAAAAATGATTTAATTTTTTTTTTTTGGTAAAAGTTTTATTGATTAACGACAAACAAAAAACATGTAAGACATAAAACATAACATAAAAAGATCATTCTTCATAAATTTACAGTGTATCGGTTGGTTTACCACTCCCTTTTGTGCATCCATTTCATAGTCATCAAAATAATTATATTACATAATAACTCACATAATCAATCATCAATAAAATATCCCAATATCATTATTAAACAATCATTTGACCATAATTTTACTAATTCATACTTAAGTGAGGTAACTATAATTAAGTTAAATTATTTTATAACAAATCATAGAATCATACCAAATCTATCTTAATAAAATATTCTTAAAAATTATCAAAACCAAGGAAAATTATATATTCATTATTTCCTAAATTTCTAAATATTCTATTATTATATTGTATTATCTAACCATTGATAAAAAAGATCCCAAACTTCATAAAATTGTTTATCTTCTTGTTCTCTAATTTCAAATGTCAATCTACTCATTTCAGCACATTCCAATATTTTCTTAATAATTTCTTCCTTAATGGTATTTTCTCACTCTTCCAATGTTTAGCAAATACAATTCTAGCTGCTGTTAATACATTTACAATCAAATACTTTAAATTTTTATTATATATATCAGGTACAATTCCCAATAAAAAAATCTCTGGTTTCAAATCTATGTGTTTCTTTGTCATTTTTTCCAGCCATATGCGAATTCTAGTCCAATATTTCCTGACTTCCTCACAAGTCCACCACATATGGTAATATGAGCCAGGTATCTGATGACATTTCCAGCACTTTTCAGATTTATTCTTGAACATTCTTGCTATTCTTGTCGGGGGAAAGTGCCACCTGTAAAACATCTTATACAAATTTTCTTTATATGCTGTTGACATTGTCATTTTATAATTTTGTGACCACAATTTTTGCCATTTCTCTAAATCAATTCCATATCCAAAATTCTTCCCCCAAGCAATCATTGTTTCTTTAACTTGTTCTTCCTCTAATTTAATTTCCAACAAATAACTATATAGTTTTTTAATCACTTTTTCATCAGTACCTGTCAAAATCCTATCTAAATCAGTCAATTTATCATAAAATCCTTCTATTTTAGAATCTTTAAGATACCTTGCATGTATTTGTGCATATGAAAACCAATTCATCTTTATACCTTGTTCTTCTAAATTTTGCATCGTTTTAAGTTCACCCTTTTCATCCAATATTTCCCCATATCTAACTGTTTGTTCCTTCTTATAAGTTATAGGATACGAAAAAGCTTCAATAGTTGATAACCAAACTGGAATTTTCAAATAACATTGTTTCTTAATTTTCTCCCAATTCAACCATAACGATTCCCGTATATAATGCCTTCTAAAATAACCCTGTGATTTAGTTCCCTTATACCATAAAAAAGCATGCCAACCCAACAATAAATCATGACCTTCTAATGTCAACAATCTAGTCTTTCTTAACGTTATCCATCCTTTAACCCACATTAAGTTTGCAGCTTGATAATACAACTCCCAATTAGAAAGGCCAAATCCTCCTCTAATTCTAGCATCCTGTAAAAGTTTTAATTTTATTCTCGCTTTCTTGCCTTGCCATATATACTTCAACACAATTTTATTTAATTCTTCGAAGTAATCCTTACTTAACCTAGTTGGTATTGTTTGGAACAAATATAAAATTCTGGGTAAAATATTCATCTTGATTGTTGAAATTCTACCTATCAATGACAATTGTAGGTTTTCCCATTTTTTCAGGTCAGATGCTATCTGCTGTTTAAGCTTAATATAGTTATTCTCTTTCAGTGTAGTACATCTTGACGTCAAATATATCCCCAAATATTTAACTTTGTTCGTAACTTGAATTTTCAATAAATCTGCCAACTCTTCTCTTTGTCTTAATAACATGTTCTTTGTCAGAATCTTTGTTTTGTCTTTATTTATTTTTAAACCAGCCATCTCACCATACATCTCTATCTTTTCCAATAGTTTTAAAGCTGTTTCTAAAGGGTATTCCAAAATAAAGACCAAGTCATCCGCAAAGGCTTGCAATTTGAATTCCTCCTTTTTGATTTTCATTCCTTTTATATTTATATCCTCTCTAATATTTCTATTTAAGACTTCCAAGGTCAATACAAATAACAAAGGAGATAATGGGCATCCTTGTCTTGTACCATTTTTAATATTGATAGAGTCTGTGAATTCTCCATCTATCATTACTTTTGCCGTTTGCTTATAATATACGGCTTCTATTGCTTGGATAAATTTTCTAGCAAAGCCCATCTGTTCCAATAGTAATAACATAAATCTCCAGTTCACATTATCAAATGCCTTTTGGGCATCTAAGAATATCAAAGCCATTTGTTTTTCCGGGTGCGCCTCATGATATTCCAATGTGTCCAGGATTACCCTCATATTGTCTTTAATCTGTCTCTTTGGTAAAAATCCATTCTGATCAGAATGAATAAAGTTATTTAGGTATTTTTTAAGCCTTTCTGTCAAGATTGAAGCAAAGATTTTATAGTCTGCATTCAATAAGGAAATAGGTCTATAGTTCTTAATTTGTAATGGGTCAACCCCTTCTTTTGGAATAAGTGTAATGTAAGCTTCTGACCATGTTTCAGGTATTTTCTTATTTATCATAACTTCATTCATGACTTCTAACAGTGGGATGCTCAACGATTCTTGTAATGTTTTATAAAATTCTGCCGGGAAGCCATCTGGTCCTGGTGCTTTTCCATTTTTCTGTCTGTTGAATGCTTCAGTTAATTCCATCATTGTTATAGCACTTTCTAACATTTTCCGAGTTTCATCAGGTATCTTAGGTAGGTTAGCATTTTGTAAATACTGTTTAATTTTTTCCTCATCAAGATCCTCTTGTTAATATAATTGTCCATAAAAATCTTGAATGATTGCCTTTTTCTCCTTATTACCATAACAAATTTGACCATGATCATCTATTAACTGTGATATTTTCCTTGACTCTTTCTCTTTTCTCAACTTATATGCTAACCATCTACCTGGCTTATTTGCATCTTCAAAATAGTTCTGTTTAGCACTTCTAATTTTTTGTGCCAGTTCTTTCTCTGCTTGATCCATTTTATGTTTAATTATGTCCATTTTAAGTTTGATATCTTTTTTCTGTGGCATCTTCTGTAATTCTTTTTCCAGTTTTTTATGGTCATCTTCTAGAGCTTTAATCATTTGCCTCTTCCTAATGTTCTTTTTCTTTATATAGTCAATTATTAATCCTCTTGCATATGCCTTCATTGTATCCCAAACATTCTGTATTGAAGTATCTTCTTTTTTATTTTCATTGAAGAAGAAGGCCAATTCTTTTTCCATCCATTGTATAAAATCTTTTTCCTTTAGAATAGTATTGTTTAATGTCCATCTAGATCTTCTTTTTTGTCCTTTCCATATAATTGTCTTTGGATTATGGTCTGCCCATGTACTTGTTTCAATATTTATTTCTTGAATATTAGATGATAATTCTGTTGATGTCCAAATCATATCTATTCTGGACCACGATAAATGCCTGTTTGAATAAAAAGTATATTGTTGAGTTTTAGCATTTCTTTCTCTCCATATATCTTTTAAATTTAGTTCATCTGTCATTTTAAAAAAGGATTTAGGGAGAGTTTTCCTATTTTGTCATGTTGTTTTTACTGTATAGTCCAGTTGATTGTCTACAATTCCATTAAACTCCCCCATCATAAGTATGTTAACATAGTCCAGTTCAATTATTTTCATATGTAATTTTTTATAAAATTCTTCTTGTTTATCATTTAGGGCATCAATTGCAACCAAGAGTGTTTTTATATTATTATCCACTATTTCAACTATTAATACTCTTCCGTCTTCATCCGTATAAATCAATTTGGCTGGAGTGGTTTCTTTAACGTACAAAACCACTCCTCTTTTCTTACAATAAGTCAGAGAAGTAAATATTTTCCCTAACTTTGATCGTATCAATAATTGTTCATGTTGTTTTTTAATGTGTACTTCTTGTAAGCAAATTATATCAAATTTTAGCTTCTCTAATTTATAAAAAGTTTTCCTTCTTTTGATAGCTGAGTTCAGTCCATTTATATTCATGGAAATCAGTTTTTTTTCCCCCATAAACATACTTTATATTTAGGTCTAACAGCTCTCGTGGATCTTATTTCACGTTGTTCTTTGATCTCCATTTGTCCACCTATTGCGCCTTCTTTTTCCATCTCCATTTGGTCCTCTTCAAATTCAGTTAAAATCTTTTCTTTTTCTATCTCCATTTCTCTTCTTTCGAAAAATTCCTTATAAAACATTTCTGCTTTCGCAATTGAATCAATTCTATATTCTTGCCATGTAAACATTAATCCTTCTGGAATCAGCCATCTATAGTTCACCTCTTTTTTCAATAGCATTTTAGTCAAAAATCGATACTCTCTTCTAATATCTCTCACTTTTCTAGGTACTTGTTTTAAGACCAAAATCTCTTTGCCTTTATATTTCAACCCCTTCTCTCTTACCACTTGTAATATTTGGTTTTTAATAGTTTTTTTAGTGAATCTAACATGGACCTCTCTTGGTAATTGGTTCCTCATCGCATATCTTGTGAAGACTCGATATATCTCATCTACTCCATCCATCATCTTTTCCTCTGCTATTTCCAAGACTCCAGCCATAATTTCAATCATTACTGCCGCCAAGTTTTGTCCTTTTTCTTCCTCGATATTTTGGAATCTAAGATAAAATTCTAACCTGTCCATCTCCCACTTCAACATCCCACTTTTTTCTTGTTCGACCATTGTTAATCTGTTATCGATATTCCCAATTGTATCATCTCTTTGCTTGTCTTTCTCTTCTATTTTTTGGATTCTCTCATCATGTTTCACCATCATTTGTTAAAAATTTTAAAGTTTCTCATCCATCTTTCCAATTCTTTGATCAATACTCTCCATTCTTTGTTCCATGCTCATTTTAAGATCTTGTATTCCTTGCATAACCATCGTTAAATCCACTTGCGTTTTGTCTTGCTTCACCATTGTTGAGAGTTAAAATCCAGATGACGGGGAGACAGGAGCAGAAGTTGAGATGCCCGAAGGTAAGAAGGCGGAGCTTCGTCGCTGCGATACAGCTGCGATCTCTGGGCTCCGAGATCACAGCTGATATCTTCGCCCCTGGTCGGTCCCAACGGACCTAAACCATCTCGTAGTGACGGTGACAGTAAGGGGCGCGTTCTGTAGATTCCGGGGACATCGCAAGTCCCTGGTCAATCCAGAAGAAGCCCTTTTGCCAACGGCAGAGAGGCAGCCATCAGGCTGCTGAAGCTGGGACAGAACGGGATAGAAAGAAGTGTATCGGCTGGTGAGGATCTTTTTTTTTTAGCTTGGGACTTAAGAACACTCTAATATGAGAAGATATCTGTAAACTTATTGACAGAATTTGATTTAGCAGCATTTTTTTTAGTAATGTCAAAGTGAGGCTTGGCTTTTTATTTTTACTTTTTTTTTTTTTTTACTGAATTTCTATTGCAATATAGCTAATCAGACTGGTTTTTTTCTTTTATACTTTTATATTTACTTGCTTTCTCTTTGCCTTTCTGACTGTTTATATTTTTTAAAATAGAGGCCCCCTTTAATATTTTTTTTTAATATACATAAATATATATACATACTTTTTTTTCCTCTTTTTAGGCTTTTTTCAGGGGGGAAGAAGGGGGAGTGGATTGAAGAAACTTTGTAACACTGCCATGTAGAGGCTTGAAAAATATTCTGTTTGAAGTTGAAAAACTTTTGTTTGAAAAACTTTTCTCAAGGCTACTGGAAATGATAAGATAGAGGAAAGAGTACTGGAGGATGTTTATACAGGTGCTCTTTGGAACTTCTATTATCAAATGAATACTTGAAGTTTGGCTTTGAAATTTGTGGAGAAGTCAAATAAGAGCCTTGGATAAATAAAAGGCAGTGTGTGTCTTTTTTTTTTAAAACTCCTTATTAATTGTTCCATTCCTCCCCTCCAACCCCACACTATTTTGTAATATTGATATTGATATTTTTATTTTTTTATTTTTTGTTATATTTCATTTTTATTTTTTATTTTTAAAGGGGAAAGCCTCAGAATATTCCTTTTTTTGCCTTTTTTGCCTTTTCATGGGGATGTTTGCCTTTTGATTTCTATTTTTGACTTATTTTTATGGTTTTTTTTTCATTTTCTGAGGTTTTTCAATTGGATTAAGGTGGGAAGAATTTGAAGAACTCTCTTTTTCTTTTTTTTCTTTTCCTTTTTCTTTGCTTATTACTTTTTGATATTATTGGGCTTTATTTTGCTTCTTTTTTTCTCTTCATTTTTTTTAATTTTTACTTTTGAATTATATTTGTGTATTTTACAATTGGATTAAGGTCTTGAAGAACCTGAAGAATTTTTTCTTTCCTTTTCATTTTGGGCTTTTTACTTATTACTGGTTTTGTTTTTCGTTTTTTGTGGTGTTTTCCTTTTTTTAAATTGGATTATAATTGGCTACCTCACTAATTGGATTAAAAGACCCGGAAGACCCTGAGTTATCAAATGATTAATTCTTTTTTAATATACTTGGCAAAGTCAAATATTTTATTTAATTCAGAGGTAGGTGATTGAGTTCAGTGCCTTATATTGCCTTGATGATTAGGCTCAAATCTATGAAATAACTTTCACATCAAATCTATGAATCACAGAAACACACAATCTTGAAGCTTGCTACTAATATGTAGAATATAATTTGAAACTTTATCTGTGAATACTTTTCTACATCCCTGTTTCCTTGGCTATGAAACTTCGGTTAAGGCAGATGCACTTCATCCAACAATCCATCTTCCATCAATTTCAGCCCAAAATTCAAGATGACAAAGGTTACCTAGCAGCATGTTTTAAGTTTCTCAAGTCCCTCAGTAAAGTTCTAAAGCACTTGAATTTAAGGTGGGAATTTTTTTTTGGGGGGGGGTAACAAGTTATGAAATATGTTAAGATCTGTGTGAAAGTTCTATTCTAGAACTGTTAGAGTTTCATTGCATAATGCAGAAATTTAAATTACTTATTTAAGCTGTGGGTAGACTAGTCAGACCATTCACTCCCTGGAGCTTTCACTTCCATATTGAAAGTTGTCACCTGTCTTATTTATTCTTGAGCAAAGGCCTGTTTCCAGATAATCATGCTTATTTATGGAAGGCATACATGAAGGACAAACCACAGGCCATTATTAACAATTTTATTTTTGCAAGAAATGGAAAATACAAAGAAACAAAGATCTCAGAGCAAGGCTGACATTCAGCAAAAAAGTTTCTTGCTGTTTTTTTTTACTTACTTCAAGCTCTCCAGCTCTACTGTGCTTCTTTCAGTCCTTTGTCTTCTTAGGTATCTTATTTATGTTCACATAGAAGTTTACACTGAGGAGGAATTTGTAGAAGTGAAACTTATCAGGAGATAACTCAATCTCAGTTCTTTGTATGTGAACTACTGACAATGATTGGTAATCAGTTTCAGGAAGCTGCTGAGAGGTTCTGGCTTTCCAAAAAATGGACTTCACTCTGACACTGCAAGATCATTATAGGATGTCAAGGTAATAAGAAATGGAGGGACACTAGGCAATCACTTCTACCAATATATCATAAGGGGCCTTCATGCTTTTTCATCTGAAGGAACACTTTATGGGAGTTGAAATCAGCTGTTAAAGATATGTTATCACAATCATAGTTCTTCAAGCTATCTGTGGTCTATCTGGAAAGCAGGTGAAGTGTAGAAGAAAAATATTCAGGGGAGACGTTGTCACCATCTTCAAAGCTGGCAAGGAATGATGCAAATTACAGCTAACAGAGAAAGCTGTCCTGCAAGGAAGTATACAATTTAGTTTAGCAAACCAAGTTCATGAATCCAAAAACTGCAGTAGAAACAAATCAACAAGGATGGTTACTATTCAGTTAGGTTCCAAAAGCATAAACAGTATCATGTCCAGAAGAGTAAGCATCATCATCATCACATCAACTCAACATTTTTTTATTTATTTAATATGGTCATCCATCTCAAATTAATGACTCTGGGAGGCTAACAATGTTGAACATTATAAAAACAATCAGAAAGATAAAACAAAAACAAAACAAAACACCAAAACACATAAAACAGAAGCTGAGGTAAAAACAGATTTACCCATAACAATTAATATAGCCAACACATGGCCTGAACCTCATCTCTGATCACCTTCAGCCCCAGAGGCAGAACCTTCAAGATCTAGTATGTAAGTTGACAGGGTCAGAGCCAATCTGACCTTCAGGATTATGACAATCCAGTGAGTGGGCACCATGAAACAAAAATCTCTCCTTCTGGGCCCTGCCAGATGACACAATCAGAGTTCAGATCCCCAGTTACAGGACAAACCCATTATCATCGTGCTTCCTTTCTTGACTGTCTTCTGCTCAAAGGTACGGAAGACTCCATGTCGGCTGAGATTTCCTTGCTTCTCATGAGTTCTTCTTAGAAGGAATGTATTTATTATATATTTACACCACCACAATCATATTACTCTCAGCTAAGTGTTTATTTGCAACATCTTTACTTTCAACAAGCTAAGCCAGGCTTTATAGTGTTTTTAATTTTGCACTATTTTATCCTATATAATGCTGATTATTTAAGTATTCTTTTGGGTTTGGAAACAATGGAGCTCTTCATCAGGAGATGCTTCAAAAAACAAACAAAAAGAAATGGTTCTATCTTGTACCAGTTCTGAGAATATAGGTGGAATGTTTTCTCCTGCTTTCCTCATTCAATTTTCCTTTCACTTCTTTCTCTGATAAGGATTTGTCTGAGAAGTTCATGAAAACTTGATGCTTGATATTTGACTGCTGAATCCAACATCTCAAATTGCTATTTCAGGAAGCAAGAGAGGACATATGCATTCAAAAAGCATTAAAAAGTTAAAAAATAAATGTTTAAATATTTGTTGCCTGGAATGACAGATTGGTTTCCTTGATTTATCCACTGACACCTCAGACTCAGAACTATAGTGAAAACTTTATATGGTAGATATGCTAGAGAATTCAGGTCAGCAGAAAAAGGTTTCCTTACTCACATTACAGAAACTTGATTTGAAACATATTTATGATATTCTATTTCCCATTAAAAGTTCTGCCACAGCAGTTTCAATTAAAAAAACATATTTATTGTTAAAGCAATAAATTAAAACAATGAATAAAACCCAGACAAGGACATTTTGCAAAAAACACTGTACAAAATATGAAATAAAAATCATTAGGATAAACATTAAAACAATAACAGAAAGTAAAATCAGCCAGATGAAGCTTCCAAATGTTTTTCAAGGATATTCCCGTGTAGAGTGCATTACAATAGTTGAATTGGAATGACTAATGCATGAGTGACCTGTTGTGTATGCATAAAGATTTAATAAAGTGTGAGCTTGGAGTTAAGTGCAGGGTTCTGGCCCTGCACTTCTGATTGGCTGTTAAGCGGCCGGACCGGATTGGCCCGTCCCGGGGAATCCGATTGGCCCTTAACAGAGAGTTCCTATTGGTTATAAGAGCTAGCGCTCCTAGCTCGTTATTGGTTAAAAGTTACAGGGTTTGCCTATATAAGCGGGTTTAACTGCTATTGAGTGAGAAGTCACAATGTAAATAAAGAGCTGAAGTTCACCGTTCAGAGGCTTGTCTCCATTCTTTCTCGCCCATGCTCAAAACGTAACACTGGCGACGAGGATGGGATATGGAGATATCTGAACCAACGGAACTTCGAAAAACACCGAACACGTGACAGACGATGCCAACAACAGAACCATGTCCAGCGGCATCGTACCACCCGCTCCGTTCGATCCAGCACAGGAAGACTGGGAGTCTTACATGGATTGCTTCCAAATGTTCTTAGAGACGAACAACTTAAAGGACACTACAGCTGGGAAGAAACGGGCGGTGTTCCTAACGCATTGCGGTCCAACCATATTTAAGATGGCTAAAGCACTAGCCAAACCCTGAGAAGTAAGGCCATGGATTGGGATGACCTCGAACCTCTCCTACGAGACCACTATGCCCCGACTGTGCCTACGCTCGTGAGATGCCACAAGTTTTATCAGAGGAGCCAGTGAAAGGGAGAAAGCGTGGCCGACTTCATAGCAGACCTCCAAAATTTGGGAGGCCTCTGTGGATTCGCCGATTTAGAAGAAGCACTAAGAGATCGCATAGTTCTGGGACTAGATGCACCAGGCGTCCAAAGCAAGCTGATGGCGAAAGGCGACATCAGCCTTGCCGACGCTACTGCAGCAGAAGCAACCAGGAAGTCGGCTGCACAACTACGCCGAAACCGCGCTCCGGTACCACCACCGGCCAGCGACATCTCACCTAGTTCAGAAGGGCAGCTTGTGACAACGCACCATGAGGACCTCTCTTCGTCATCAGACAGCGACAAAGAAGGGGTCCATCGATTGTGGTCCGACCGGGACCATCACCCGAAGCCCTTACGCCCTTGCGCTGGCTGCGGAGCCAACCATGCCAGGTCCGAATGCAAATTCCGCGACGCACTCTGCCATGAGTGCGGGAAACGAGGCCATATCAGACAGGTCTGCCGCAGCTTACCAGGATCCAGCCAGGCCTCAAAAGGGGCTAACTATCGCCAATCGACAGGAAACCATCCTGTACGGCGAGAGCCAGTAAACCACTCCTACAGAAATCGAGCTTTGCAGACAGCAAGGCTCACCATACTATCACTATCAGTCACACCTCAGCCTTGGACACTAAGAAAATCCGAGTCACAGTAGCCATCGAGAACCGGCCTTGCCACATGGAGGTTGACTTGGGATTGTCCCTCTCGATGGTGTCCTGGAAGACACTCAAGCAACTCATCCCCACAATTCAACGCCAAGATCTCCTCTCCCAACACCTCATCCTCAAGGACTACCAAGGGAATCGAATCCCCGTCGTCGGTTCCTGCTGAGTCCGAGTCTCGTTCAAGAGGCACACAGCATACTAACCTTTAACGGTCATCGATAGAGATAGGCCTAACCTACTGGGCCTCCAATGGTTCACGCCACTCGGCATTGAAGTGGCCGGCATAAACCGAGTCAGCGGCGGTGACTGGGAGGAAGACCTTATCTATGTGTTCAAGGACGTCTTTGTGGACAGCTTAGGCGAGTACAAGGGGACCCCGATTTCATTCAGTCTAAATCCAAAAATAGCTCCCATCCGTCTAAAGCCCCATCGAGTTCCGTTTGCCTTAAAATCGAAAATCGATGAACAACTCAACAAACTGATAGCTCAGGGGGTGTTAGAGCCCATCGATCACTCCCCTTGGGAAACCCCTATTGTAACACCCATTAAGCCAGACGGGTCAATCTGAATTTGTGGGGACTACTGGGCCACTTTGAACCACGCCCTGCAGCAGAACACATGTCCAGTTCCAGTGGTGCAGCATCTCCTCCATTCCCTGGGGGGCGGGAAAGTCTTCGCTAAATTAGATTTAGCTCAGGCATATCAGCAATTACCAGTAGATGAAAAAACGGCACAGGCCCAAACTATTGTGACGCACCGAGGTGCCTTTAAATGTACCCGGCTGCAATTCGGAGTTAGTGTAGCCCCGCGGATTTTTCAGAGCCTTATGGAAAAGTTATTGCAAGGAATTAAGGGCGTGGTCCCCTATTTTGACAATGTATTAATTGCAGCCCCTACAAAAAAAATCTTACAGGACCGGGTAAAATTAGTCCTAAAAAAATTCCAAGAGGCCGGTCTTAAGGTTAAAAAAAACAAATGTAAATTGTGTACTGACAGTGTTGAGTTTTTAGGGTACCTGATCGATAGCCAGGGCATTCACCCTACCGAAAGTAAACTAAAAGTGATAAAAAACGCTCCCAGGCCATGAAACAAGGCCGATCTCCAGGCGTTCCTAGGCCTCATCAATTTTTATAATGTATTTTTGCCGCACAAAGCAATGGTCGCTGAACCATTACACCGGTTGTTAGATAAAAAAGCAAATTGGCTATGGGATTACCGTGAAGAACAGGCGTTCCGAAATGTTAAAAAACTGCTTACTTCTGACTCTGTACTCATGCAGTATAACGGGACTTTGCCATTAGTTATAACATGTGATGCATCGCCTTTCGGGGTAGGTGCCATTTTGAGCCATGTACTGCCTAATGGGAACAAAGCCCCTGTTGCATATTTTTCAAAGACTCTTTCAAAAACTGAGCGAAACTATGGACAAATCGATAAAGAAGCCCTCGCAATTGTCTCAGCTGTGAAAAGATTCCACGAATACGTGTATGACCGGGCTTTTACTATTGTGACTGACCACAAACCATTATTGGGGATAATAGCCGGAGATAAGCCCACTCCCTACATATTATACCCTAGGATGACCCGATGGTCAGAATTCTTAGCTGCTTATAACTATCGGCTGCAATACCGCCCGGGGAAGGCCATTCCCCACACCGACGCATTGAGCCGAGCACCGCTTCCAGAGACTCTCGACGATCCTGCACCAACTGTAACCACATTGCAAATCGAGGCACTCAACTCGCGGCCACTAACCACCTGAGATATTGCAAGAGAAACCAAGCACAACCACACCCTAGCACGAGTCCTAAGCTGGGTAGAACGCGGATGGCCATTGGACCAGTTATCAGATGACTTCACAACATTCAAGACTCGACAAACCGAGCTCTTCTCCCAGAAAGGCTGTGTCATTTGGGGCGATAGAGTTGTTATCCCAGAACGACTCCAGAAAGCGCTGCTGAGAACCTTGCACAATGTCCACCCTGGCATTGTGCGAATGAAAGCCCTTGCGCGAAGCTACGCATGGTGGCCAGGCATCGACAAGCAAATCGAACAGTGGGTTAAAGCTTGTCCCAAATGCCAAGAAGTCAGCAACGCCCCACCAAAAGCCATGCCCACTGAATGGGAGACACCACGTGGACCCTGGTCCCGAATTCACTTGGACTTTGCGGGGCCAACCAAAGGCCACACCTTCCTGCTTACCATCGACGCCTACTCGAATTGGCTCGAGATCCATCGCATGATGACTACGACCTCTGAGGCGGTTATCAAAACCTTAGACAGACTCTTTGCAACCCATGGATTACCAGACGTCCTGGTATCTGATAACGGCCTTCAATTTACCGCACTAGCGTTCGAGCAGTACCTCGCTGACCGTGGCATTCGCCATGCGCTCACCTCACCTGCACACCCTGTGACCAATGGCAAAGCAGAACGCTCAGGTTCGTAAGCAGAATTTGTGAAGAAAACCTTACAGAAGGTAGACTACGACAACATTGACGACAAGGTCATTCGAATCCTTTTCTTGCAACACATCACCCCACATAGCATCACCAACAAAACTCCCACCGAACTGCTAATGGGACGAAAGCTCCGCTCCCACCTCGACCGGTTGCACCCAGCTTACGAACCAGAGAAACCACTAGGATCCAGTGGCCGCTGTCGTACCTTCCAGGTAGGAGACTTGGTATATGCTAAAAACCTATCGGGTGACCCGTTGTGGGTGGAAGCAACAGTAGTACGTGTAACCGGCCCCAGATCCTACCTTGTACAATGCCTTGACAATAAACTTTGGAAACGTCATATCGATCAATTACGATCGCGGCTTCCAGCGGCCAGTCCGCAACTCCCCTATGACCAAACTGAGGGGGGGGGAGGTACAGAAGAAGATGAATTCCTAGAGAACCCGTTCAAAGGAAACGACCGCTTGATAGAGACTCAGGAAGCGGAGCCAGAGGGAGAAACGGTTGCACCTCAGGGAATTGCAGAGAATGTGGGCAACAACGTAGAAGTGAACTCTGAACCAGAAACAGCCCCACTGCCAAACAACGATCTACCTCAGAGTGATTGCAGCCAGCTGATACAACGGAAATCAAAGAGACTAATAAGACAACCATCCTACCTAAGGGACTATGTAACTGCGCCCTGCAAATGAGAAGCCAGGGAGAAGGGGTGTTGTGTATGCATAAAGATTTAATAAAGTGTGAGCTTGGAGTTAAGTGCAGGGTTCTGGCCCTGAACTTCTGATTGGCTGTTAAGTGGCTGGAACTGCTATTGAGTGAGAAGTCACAATGTAAATAAAGAGCTGAAGTTCACCGTTCAGAGGCTTGTCTCCATTCTTTCTCACCCATGCTCAAAACGTAACATGACCAACAGCAGTATCTCCTAATCTAGGAACAGGAACAACTGACCCACAAAATGTTTTTGTGCAAAGACCTTCCTGGCCAGAAACAGAAGAATCTCAGGGCTCCAATCCAGAAAGGCCTCCCAGATTATATAGCAAGCTCTATCTGGTTGATTAAACCAGGGGTTTCCAACCTTGACAACTTTAAGATTTGTGGACTTCAACTCCTTCAACTCCAAAGCTTTGCTTTGCTGGCTGAGAAACTCTAGGAGTTGAAGTCCACAAATCTTAAAGTTGCCAAGGTTGGTGACCCCTGGACTAGACTATGGAAAATCACCAGATACAGATGACCTTACGCCTCATAGCCAGTCAGTCTTGTAAAGGTTAAGACAGAGCTGGTTCCTCACCATACAAGACCTGCATACCTCAAGACACTAGGGAAGCATTTTAGGAGCGTCACTTGTATAGCCCAGCAGGGAAGTGTAAAAATGAATGTCATCAGCACAATGATGAATCCTCATCCTTTGAAGACTTTCACCTGGTGGATTACCTGTGATTAGGGTGAAATCATAGAGAAGCTGAATAAAGTTCTGAAATCAAAGCAGCAAGGCTAATGTTGAACACTTTCTCAGAGTTATCTAATTGTGACTGAATGTGATAAATGGAAAGTAAGGTCATTTTAAATGCTTTTTTTAAAAGTCAGGAAAGTCTCACTGAAGTGCAACTAATCCATTAAGCTAAATTCATAGAAAATGAAAAGGGTCCTTTTCAGTATTTTATGAGTTGCGGTAATAAAAAGAACCTTTGCTTCAGTGCCTCCTCCTCAATTAATAAATTTAGACCTTTTTTTTTTTTTTTTGGTTTAATGTCATGTTCCTTTCCTTTCATTTCATTGCAGAGTTTATAAACTCTGAAGTATGCAGGAACAAGTATTTTCTGAGTGTGGAAATAGTGTATGTTATCTATTAAAAATATGAAAAATCAAAATGAATCTTCAGAAAAGTTATAATTCGCTACTCAGAAGAGAAAAATCAGTGTAGCTGATTTGTTTTCATTATAGCAGGATTAGCAGCTACATTTTCTTGAGCATAGATTCATAAGATCATTGAGGGAGTTGACAAATCAAGTTCTTTATTACATAACATGATCCTGCCTGCATTAAAATATGTTTTATTAAGACCCTACTGGAAGGCAACTATGATATATTCATTGCCAGTGTGTGTCATTGATTCAAATAGTTGTATGCATGCAAAACATTCTAATACTCATTTACACAACTTTGTTTGCTTTATATTGAGCGAAAAAAAATTTGTAACCTGAATCTGGGCTTTTTTGTTGGTTTCTTGTAATATTTTTGGTGATTAAGGGCCACAGGATATGGCATATCATTTTAACAGAAAAACGACTGTTTTTCATATTTTGGATGATTTTAAAGAAGGGCCTTTTGCTGATTTACATAGGCAAAACCTATCTGAAAGATTTTTTTCCCAGAAACAAGCAGAAAATTACTTTTGCAAGATTTGATGATCTGACATGGAATTTCAACAGCATAATTTTGTGGTACTTGGAAAAAAAAGATTTAGAGATTATTTTTGGCCCATGGATAACACTTATCTTATATTTTGCTTCCTAAATTTCTAATGATTTATCCTAAAATAAATTTGCTGATGGTGTTATTTATTATCCAACCTACCCCTGGTTTTTTTCCATCTGTGTTTTCTATTCCATATGCGATTTAACTTTCATTTTAACGTCTGTGGTGGTTTTATTTTCATCTTTTTTGCTTCTTTTTTAGCTGAACTCTGGAATTCGGAATCTAAGTCTGCAACCCATTATTCATTTTTAATCATAAACCTTGTTGGCAAATTGTACAAAACTTGAAAAAAATCAGTCTGCAAATCAGATTAACTTTCTCAAAGTTCTATTCAGATCATTAATAATAAAGATAAATTCACATATATGAATAAAAACAGGATTAGGTTACTTCTGCAGAATTTAAAATTGAAGAACGGATCATCCAAAGGATGTTTGCCGTTTGAAAAAGAACAAAGAACTTTGCTAAAACAAATATTGTAATGCCCCTGTCAGAGTCTGAATCCGAGGAAGAAGCCGGACAGCTGACAGGGAGTGGGAGTGTGGCTCCATTGACTGTGGAGGAGGCTGGGGAAGGACAAATTCTGGCTGGAGAGAGCAGGGAGAGATAGAACAAGAGAGACAGAGTTCAGAGGAAGAACCAGGCCCACCCCCTCTTCATCCTAGGGCATGCAGGGAGGAATGGAGAAGAGAACAACATGGGTTGTGTGGCTTATGGGGGAGGAAAGGGTCCTGATTCCCTTCATTAGCCACAGCTGGGAGGACAGTTTATAAGAAAGGCAGGCTGCATGTGGAAGGCTGCTGGGAGCAAACATGACTTTATCTTGTGTTGTCATGGCTTATATGTGTTCTTGGCATCTTCCAACCATGTGAGTTTTGCTGTGCCTCCAAGTCTGAAATTCTTGCTCCTGCCCTGCCAAATTAATTACTTAAGTTTGGCTTGTTTGGACTTTAAGTTACAGTATCTGTTGACCATGTTTTGGACTTAATTTTCTGCAGTCAAAGGCTGTTCCTGGGAGAGTTTTTCTCCAGCCAGAAGGTAACCTGGACATTGGGGAGCAAAATTGGAGATAGTAAAGGGACTCTTATCGATTATCTGACTGTGTTGCCTTTGTGCCATGCCCCGGGTCACCACAAATACACTGAACAGTTATGTGATTTAAAACTGGGAAATGGAATGAACATCAAGTTATTAATTAAACTATGTTATAGTTATTTTTAAAAAAATTCTACACAGTAAACACACTTTTAAATATATTGCTCATTTGATTTTAATTTAACCTCTGATTTAACATATAAACTTTTTCATCAGTATATCAACATTCAGGAAACTCATTGTACTTTTTTAAGATCATCGTTTCTTTTGTCAAGAAAATTCATTATATATATATATATATGATGATGTGTGATAAGCTAGACAACCCATCATGTAAAAAGTATCTCAGCCCATTGAAGGACAAGGAAAAAGAAGCATGGGAAAAGTCTCAGACTAGTTTTAGGGAAGGAAAGGGAAGAAAAGGAAGTTTCAGACTTGCTAGATTTTGTTGCTTTAATCTTATAATAAGGGTAGTACTCATGGTGTGTGCTTCTTGTCAGGACTCCCTCAAAGAGATACCATGTGGATCTTATTTTCTTTGGTCCCTAAATGTCATAAGGTACATTTCTTCCTGTTGAAGGATGTCATGTAACAGCTCTCCACATAAATAACAATAAATAATAACAAATTCCCTGGATGTAAAAAGCTGTCAGAGAGAAAGGTTCCAATCTAAATTTTTCACCTGACCTGTTACTTTTGTTATTTATTATGTAAGGCAAATTCAGTTATGAGAAAACCAGGCATTTTTTTTTTTGAAGTGCAGGGTAATCTGAAACACTTTTACCATCTCATGCATTGTTTATCAAAATAAGGGCCACAACTACAAAATGGCTTGATTCATACAAAACACTAAACCATCCTGTAGTTGGTTTAGTTTGTGCTTAACTTGTGTTGCTATAACCAATGTGAGTCATTCCATAAACAGGATAAAATAACCTATGACTTAGTAGAGAATTTGGTCTAAAACTGTTTGTCTGATGTCTCATTCAGCTTGCAGTATATAACTACTCTTTTCAGAGCTGTTTCTATTAGGCATATATTCTATATATGGACATATTGGGCTTTTTTTTTCCTCTGAGGAAGGCTGGATTCAGACTACAAATCATGTAAATGATTGAATCTGGTAAATGATTGCTCAGAAACACATTCCATGATTTCAATAAAACTTCCTCCCCAGTAATTGGACACAGGATAGCAACAAACACTGCCTGAAGTGACTTAAAGCAGCTGCCAGTGCAGATGTGCATATCAGCTGCACATTAAAGGTATTTCAGAGTGTCAGTGACATCTGCAGAATGAGTGATGTAGCCAAGCTCATACAGATATTGATTTCTAAATGAAATGGGCTGGCCTACATCTTATCTGTATCAAAGAGTAACAGCCGCTTGAATGCACCACTGTATGAAGGAATGTTGTTCCAACTCTACATATGATGTGCTTTTTGCTTGCTTGTTTTGCATGTAACGGTTGTTTTGAGAGTGACTTTCCAAGGCCTAGCTCATTATTTTCATCTCTGTGAAAATTTCTCCTTGTACCTTGTGATCCTTTGATGTACTGATACAGAAAAAGATAGGACTCAAAGCTGAGGTGCTGATAGGACAATCATCTATGTCTACAGGCAACTCAAATCCTGAGAAAAAGAAGCATGACAAAAGCCAAAGAAATCAGGGGGTTTCCGGTTTCGCGTGGCTTCGGGCAGCAGGAATTCGCGACAGCTCGCGATTCCTGCTGTGCTAGCCGTCGAGGTACCCCCGATCCAGATGGGTCAGGGGGATATGGCTGCCCTGTAGGGACAGCTGAAGAGAGAGGGGAGTCGGATGGGGGGGTGGGGGTGTCGCAGACCCCCCCCTTCTCTGGAAAAACCCCTTTTTCCCAAGGCGGTGGAGCGGCGGTCAGCAATGGCCGCCACAAAGAAGCCAGCAACCGGGTAAGATTGCGCTGGAGGAAATGAGAAGAGTGAAAGTGTTGTCTGAGCCGGGTCAAGTAACATCTTTTAAATTGCTTGGAACTGAGCTGTTTGAATTGCTGGAGGATACATTGTATCCCTAAGAAGAGCGGAGTGATGTGTTGGAGTAGGAGTATTCTGTTTATTTTGTCATCAATGTCCCCATAGTCCATTTTGTGGAGAGTTTTTTTAACAAATTGTACCATGCACTCGGTCCTTCCATTGGCCTCAGGGTGCGCTGGCGAAGTTAGCGTATGGCGGATACCCCGGTCTGCTAAGTATTGTTCAAACGCCAGGGTGGTGAACTGGGGTTCGTTGTCAGATACCAGAACGTCTGACAGCCCATGCGTTGCGAATAGCCTATTCAATTTTCAGATGACGGACTCGGTTGTAGTATTCTTCATCTCGTGGATCTTGAGCCAGTTGGAATAGGCATCCACTGTTAGGAGGAACGTATGTCCTTTAGTAGGTCCTGCAAAATCAACGTGGATGTGGGACCACGGCCCCCGGGGGGTTTCCCATTCTGTTGGAGTTGCTCTAAGTGGGGCATTGCTGATTTCTTGGCACTTAAAACAAGTTTTAACCCAGGCTTCGATCTGTTTGTCGATGCCCGGCCACCACGCGTAGCTTCATGCGAGCACTTTCATATGCACAATGCCAGGGTGACCATCATGCAATGTTTTCAATACTGCTCGTTGTAACCGCTCTGGGACGATGACACTATCTCCCTATAGGATGCAGCCTTTTTGCGAAAAAAGTTCTGTTTGCCAGTTTCTGAAAGGGGTGAAGTCGTCAGGGGTTTGTTCTTTTGGCCATCCTCGTTCGACCCAGCTAAGAATTCGTGTCAAGACAGGATCTCGTTTTGTTTTGATTAAAATGTCTCTGCCTATTAGCGGTGGTGAATGTAGCGTTTCAATCTGGAGTGTCGTAAGGGTTGGAGCTGGGTCATCGACGGTTTCCGGAAGTGGGGCATGGCTCAATGCGTCAGCGTGGAGAATGGCTTTCCCCGGGCGGTGTTGTAATTTATAGTTGTACGCAGCTAAAAACTCCAACCAGCGAGTCATTCTAGGTGACAATATATAGGGGGTTGGCTTGTCTCCTGCTATAATCCCTTGCAAAGGTTTGTGGTTGGTAACAATAGTAAAAACTCGTCCATACACATATTCATGAAACCGTTTCACAGCAGATACAACAGCAAGAGCCTCTTTGTCGATCTGCCTACAGTTACGTTCAGCCTTTGATAGGGTCCTTGAAAAATAGGCAATAAGGGCCTCACTACCATTTGGTAGCACATGACTCAATATGGCTGCTACTCCAAATGGTGACGCATCACATGTAATTGTCAAAGGCAGAGTCTCGTTATACTGCATTAAAACAGCATCTGAGGTTAGTAAGTTTTTCACTTGTTGGAATGCGTGCTCCTCTCAGTGTCCCCAGACCCAGGTTGCTTTTTTGTTGAGAAGTCTATGTAGGGGCTCAGCTACAGTTGGTTTCTGGGGCAAGAAGATGTTGTAAAAGTCAATGAGCCCCAGGAAAGCTTGGAGATCAGTTCTATTTCTGGGTCTTGGGGCATTTTTGATTGCCCTTAGTTTGCTATTATTGGGGTGAATGCCTTGTTTATCGATTAGGTACTCCAGGAACTCTACTTTCTCTGTACACAGTTGACATTTATTTTTTTTAACCTAAAGGCCAGAGTCTTTAAATTTCTGGAGAACCATTTTAAGACGCTTTTCTAGTATTTCTCTATTCGGGGCAGCAATTAAAACATCATCAAAGTATGGCACGACCCCCTTGATCCCTTGCAAGAGTCTCTCCATCAGACTGAAAAATCCCTGGGGCTGCGCTCACTCTGAATTGGAGTCGGTTGCACTTAAAGGCGCCTCGGTGCGTAACAATAGTCTGTGCCTCTGCGGTTTTTTTTATCTACAGGAAGTTGTTGGTATGCCTGTGCTAGATCCAATTTAGCGAAGACTTTTCTGCCCCCCAGGGAATGGAGAAGGTGTTGTACCACCGGCACCGGGTAAACATTCTGTTGAAGGGCGTGATTAAGGGTGGCCCGGTAGTCCCCACAAATCCTTAACGATCCATCCAGTTTGATGGGTGTTACAATTGGTGTTTCCCAACGAGCGTGGTCAGTTGGTTCTAAAACACCCTGGGCTCATCAATTTTTGGTTTAAGGGCAAAAGGTACCCGATGAGGCTTAAGGCGGATGGGGGCTACTTCAGGGTTAAGGTTAAATGATATTGGAGTCCCCTTTTACTCGCCTAGTTTGTCTGCAAAGACGTCCTGGAATTCCTGGACGATGGCCTCCTCCCAGTCGTCGCTTCTGGTTTGGTGAATGCTGGCTACCTCGATCCCGAGTGGGGTGAACCATTGAAGGCCTAACAAGCCAGGCTGGTCATGGTCGATGACGGTCAGTGGTAATGACGCACTACGATTTTTGAATGATACTTGGACTTGCCTGGATCCAACGACCGGAATTTGGTTCCCCTGATAATCTTTGAGTATGATTCTTTGGGCTCTGAGGTCTTGACACCGGACAGCAGGGATTAATTGTTTAAGGGTCTTCCAGGAAACCATTGAGAGGGACGATCCTGAATCGACTTCCATCACGCAAGGCTGGTTTTCAATGGCAACCTTCACTCGGATCTTCTTTGCATCTAGCGATGAGGCATGACCGATTGTAATGGTTTGGTGTGCCTCTTCTCATCTCGTTGAAATGGCCAGTGTTTTATTTCTGTAGGAGTGGTTGTTCCATTGGTGGTTCAAATGTTCCCGACTCACAGGGTGATTCCCTGTGGTCTGGCGGTAGTTGTTTCCCCTCTGAAGTGGGCTGGATCCTTGCTTGCTTCTACAGACCTTTCCGATGTGGCCTCTTTTCCCACAGAAATGGCAGAGCGCGTCGAGGAATTTGCAGTCTGATCGCGGGTGGTTTGCCCCACAACCCACGCATTGGTGCGGTAGTCTTTGATTCCGCTGGTGGCGTTGGTCACGTTCAGACCGGAGCTGGTTGACCTCCTCCCCATCACTTTCTGATGGCGATTCGAGGTCCTCGTGGTGGGTTGCCATTGTGTGCCTCTCTAGGCGAGGTGAGGTATCACTGGCGAGTTGACGGAGTGGTGCATTGGTGCGGCGCATTTGGGCGGCTGACTTCCTGGTTGCTTCTGCTGCAGTAGTGTCCTTGATGACATCAGCAAGGTCGATGTCCCCTTTGGCCATGATCTTGCTCTGCGTTTTGTGGTCTTCTAATCCCAGAATTATTCAGTCTCTCAGAGCTTCTTCGAGGTCTGTAAACCCACAGAGGCTTCCCAGGTTCCGGAGATCCGCGATTAAATCTGCAATGCTCTCTCCTTTCCGCTGGTCCCTCTGGTAAAATTCATGTCTTCGGACAAGCATTGGTACGGCGGGTGCATAGTGGGCCCGTAGAAGGGGTGCGAGGATGTCCCAATCCATGGTTTTCACCTCAGCCAGTTTCGCTAGTGCCTTGGCCATCTTAAAGACGGCAGGTCTGCAATGAGTCAGGAATACCGCTCGCCTTTTTCCAGTAGTGGCATCCTTCAAGTTGTTGGTCTCCAGAAACATCTGGAACCGGTCCATGGACGAGTCCCAGTCTTCTTGTGCCCGGTCAAATGGAGTGAGTGGTATGGCGCCGCCGGACAAGGTTTCCGTGGTCGATGCGCTTTCAGCCACGTGCTCTGTTTGGTGCTCTGTAGTGTTCAGTCAGCTCTGATATCTCCATATCCCATCCTCGTCGCCAGTGTTAAGTTCTGTGCATGGGCGCAAGGAACGGAGATGAGGCAGTGAACAGTGAACTTCAACTCTTTATTAATCATTCTGAACAGAGCAAAAACCCTAGGGCAGCAGCAGCCCTTTTATAGGGCAGGCTGCTGACCTATTAGCCAATGAGAAACTTGGAAATGTTAAACCCTTGAACCAATGAGAGTGGCTTGTTAACAGCCAATCACATTCCCCAGAACGGACCAATCCGATATTGCTATCATCGGCCAATCAGAAGTGCAGGATTAGAACTCTGCTTTTTCTTAAGGTTTGTTAAAACTTTATTTAAGCGCTTTTATTAGTTCATAACACATTCTATTTGAGGGGACTAGCTTCACACCCCTGTGAATCCTGAATTGGATTCGCACCTCAGACAGCATCTGTTGGGACTCTCTATTTAAATGGAGTATAGTTTCCTTCTCTCAGTGTGACTGTGGGGTCCCATGCCAAACAATATATGCCTTCAGCTTATACCTGGTCACAATGTGACATGAGTCACATTATGATCAGCTATAAGTTGAAGGCATGTACTGCTCCAGTATCTGTTTTTTTAAAAAAATATATAAATGATTCTGCACTTCAGTGGCTAGATGGCCTAGATCAAGGGTGTCAAACTTGTGGTGTCACGTTGTCATCATGTGACTGCAACTTTTTTCCTCTTTGCTAAACTGGGAGTTTTGCTCATCTATGTATGATATACCATAAATAAATAAACAAACAAACAAACAAAAAATCATAGTGAGATTATCTAACTGTTGAAGATTTCTACCACTAGGTCCAATAGAGTAGGCATAATTCACATCCCCTCTTTCAAACAGTGATGACTTGTAGGACTGAGGAGATATGCCCAGTCAGTCACAGTACTACCATACTGGAATAGCATCACCCTTGATATTTGGATGGTTCTGTTCCTCCTAATCTACTGGGAGGCTATTAAAATTAAACTGTGACCTCAGATCCTAGGATTGGGATGTTGGAACCTAATATATCTGCATGTACCTATGGAATTGTTGTGTGGTTCCTCAGTTCTTTTTTTATTGTTATTATTTTAATGGATTATAGCTTTTTATATCCTCATTATATGCCTTGCTTTATATTCTCTTTATATGTACAGTTAAATACATAACAATGATTGGCAACTAAAACAAACAAACGAGCAGATAAATAGATATCACATTTTCTTAAGACCAGTTGCTGGAACATGATTGTTTGAATACATGGGAAGAATAGTATTACAATCATGGACTCTGGAACTCACATCATTTTTGCTTTGCTGCTGTGGGGCAATGCAATTACTTTTTTATATTTCTGCTATTAAAAAAACATCTTCCCTGCTATTGAAAATGCAATCTGTTCTGGGACAGATATTTGAAGCAGCAAATATCATACTTTAATGCAAGAATTTTATCAGAATTGAATTGGTTGTTCCCATTTTTGAAGTTTTCCAGTGATGTGGCCTTTGCTATTTCAGTGAAGAAACCCTAGATTTCTAATGCACTAAATCAGTCTAAGGATGGGTGCAAGTCTGTGCTGATTTATTTATTAATTTCACATATAATCTATGTTTTAGAACTTAATTCTTGTGTTTTGTTTGGATGTTTAGTTCATTTTGCTACTGAGCAGCCATCATTCTTTCTAGTTCTTTGAATAGAGCTGCAAGAAGTTTAGATGAACATATTGTCCCATACATTAAATTTGGCTTTCCCCAGATTAGAATAATTGTATGCTAGTTCATTGAAGGATTGCAAACCAACATGCCAAAAACATCTCCAAAAACATCCCTCTGTGGAAGTTAGATCTTCCTTTTAGTTAGATCTTATAGTAATTGCTAGAAAGGGGGGGGGCATTGAGTGAGACTAGCAGAAAAAGTGAGCCTAAAATCCTATGCATTAAAAGAGCTTAGATAATTACAGAATGAAGGCCAATCTAATTATATGATTATTTTCTTAATACAGAGGGTATGAAATAGGAAGCTATGACAAATAGGAAATCGGTTCCTGGCAAAGGAATATTCTAGAAGCCTGTAAGGTTTATCTGGTAGTGAAAGCCAGTAATGGAAAAGTTTGCAAACTTAATCTCCAGCTCTGCAGCAAACTAATCCTTCCGTATTTATATTAATCTTTTCAGCAGAGATCAAAAAGCACTTACTTTTCATTTTGATCTCTGAGCCAGAAAATGCAATGCTGGGATTTAGTCTTTGTTGTTGATATAAATATGAGCACACCAATACCTTTTCTGGAAAGCTTCATCAAAACTTCATTCAGACTCTAACCAATCAAGGTCAATTTGCAGGTCTCTGTGTACAAGTGTGTAACTACCTTCAAATCAGAATGGTGTTATTTGATTGACAATAATTCAATGTTATTAATGTGGATTCTTGGATCTACTGATTCTTACACTAAGGTGAAATAACTCATTGGATCCAAATTCTTGGATCCACTATTACTTACACTAAAGTGAAAAAACTTATTATATCCAAACAGATAGCATGGCCAGTAGTGAAAACATCTTCCCTAAAGCCATACACTAATATGTTGGCTTAATGATGATGTGAAGCCTCTAATATGCATTCCCATTCAATAGAAAGGCATAAAAGGAGTGTGACCATGTTATCCTTCCAGATTGCACCTTTGGTCTCTGTATTAAGATGTTACCAGGTTTGGCTATAACTAAACAGAATCTGGAGAGAGGGATCTGTGGATTTCATTAAGCCCCCAATCTTTTCCTTTTAATAAAGCAATTTGGTATTTGGGTGGATATATGACCTTGAGGTGGCAGCATATTTCAACTGTAATATGGTGAGGTTTGTGGACATATCAATCTCTTGTGCTTATTTTTTATTAAAGCAAACATTAAACAATACATTGTTAAACTAGAGAATGAACAACTACCAAGAGAACAAGTAGGGAGAAGATAAATTCCATAATAAAGTATCTACATTTGGCAAATCAAAACTAATTCAATTATTTTATGACATAGAAATATTTGTTTTCCAGTTACTTCAGAACCTTGCCTGAATGGGGAGCTCTTGTATATTTGGACTGGAGCATCCATTATGCACTTCAGAAAGGAAAGCATAATGAGGCAGTGCTTGATAATGATAATGTGTTTGCATAAGAGAGTTTCTGCCTGTGACAGATGATGGAAATACAGATCATTATAACATAGTTCATAAGATAGCTATAACATATATCAAACCAACTGTAACTAAGCAAATGTCAGAGTATGAATCCTGGAAAATAGAGGTTTGTTTTTCTTATTTACAGAAATGTGTATGCTACTCCCATTAAAAAGATTCTTGATTACGTAGGTTTACAGTACAATAAAATAAAATACAAAATATGTTACACCAAGGAGCCCTGGTAGCATAGTGGTTAGAATGCAATACTACAGGCTAACTCTGCCCACAGCCTGGAGTTCGATCCTGACAAGACTCAAGGTTGACTCAGCCTTCTATTCTTCTGAGGTTGGTAAAATAATGTCAATATATTGTCCCAGATTGTTAGGGGCAATATGCTAATATTGTAAACCACCCACAGAGTGCTGTAAAACACTATGAGGTGGTATATTAAGTCTAAGTGTTATTACTAGTGCTACTACAACTAGTCCTATCTCAATATAAAAAAATGAGAAGAACCAAAAATCTGTATAAAACTGTTCTGTGAAAGATTAACCAGGATGGTGCTTGATGTTATCACTAAGCAGGTTATTTCAAAATCCAAACCACCACAGGAATCTCAAGGCAATAACTCATTCCATCTCTTTTAGAGGGAGGACCCCTCAGTCTTCCCACTCATCCTCACCTTGGATGACTACACGCAGGATACCTAATTAGAAGGAGGTGCTGCTTAAATTAATTTGGCAGTGAATCTTGCAGAACTATCATTGATTTGGGCCTGGAAATATATCAATAGCCAGTGCAATAACTGACATATGGATGTTATATTACATAATGATTTCCTTTAGCTGCTGCATTCTTTGCCAACTGAATTTTTACATTACCTTGTAATTGCCATAACTTAGCAATTCTAAGTGTATTTTTCTTTGCCCTAGGCAATAAGATGCATTGACCAAATGGTTACACTTTATCATACAAAGATACAATCTGAAACGTCTTCCTTCCTAGGCTGGAAGAAACAATTCAAGGCATTTAAGCTGAATTTTTTTTTTTAATGTATCTTTTTTCTGCACATGACAGATGCATTAAAGTTCCAGTCTTTAAACAATGCAAGGGAAATGAATGTCTAAGAAATGGGAAGCAGGTGTGTTCAGTCTTCATGTTACAAGTGTCAAATAAACTGAATTAAAAGCAGAAGGTGGCTAGATGTTTTGCCTTTTGTGGAAGACTGGACACCTGTGCAGGGAAGTTGGCTATAGACTAGAGCAGTTCCTCTAACATCCAGGCAAATTCTTCTTCTTCACATCTGGTAAGCTGATTATGGACCACGTAAAGTGTACTTGAAATCTCTGAATGAAAGTAAATTGCAGCAATCAAATCATGGATTTCCAATCAAACCCTGGATTTTCAGTGTGTTGATGACAGAAATTTCTGGAAAGTAAAACTGTTTTTTTTTTTAAAGGAACTAAAGCAGAAAGAGACATCCTAAGTTGCTTAGACCTTGTAGGAAGGGAGCTTGTATAGGTATAGGCAAAATCTTCCTGGACCCAGTTATTGCTTATTCAATTAAACATGATTAAAAAGTCCATACTTGATGAATGTGAACTCAGATGTTATTTTATTCATGGATCCTGGCTAGAACTGCCAGACTGGAAAACATCTGAACAAGTAATAGAAAGACAGAGACATGCAATGGTCTTCTGCATTTTTACAGCCCAGTCTGATAGTTTTAATCCATCCAAAACTGCTGCTAGTTTCTAAAATTACTGCTTTGGCAAATATCACTAAAAAGAGAGAGAAAATAGCAGATGAGTTGGTTATTTTTGGCACAAAGCATCTGAAGTTAGATTTAGAGTCTCCAGACCCCTTTTTTACATGTAAAAACAGCCTATTTAAAGATATTCTTGGGGGAAAAACATGAATAGTAGAACATGAATTAGCCATTAAATAGCTTAATCCTGTAATAAATTCTGTTTTGATTAAATACTGGCCCATTTATATTATTCAGTGGCATAAGCAATAGGATGTTTGCAAATGTCTCTTCCTGACCTTCCACTTTTATCAAAATGATGAAAGCAGTGTTGTGCCAATGCAGTGAAAGCTCCTCCTCATTCCTACATACTTGCAACTTTGTGATGTACACATTAAAGTGGCAGGATCTGAATCACAACACTGTTTTGGCATAACAATGCTTTGTGGTTATTGTTTTTTTACTGCTCCTGGGCACATTGGTGCTGCTGCTCTGGCCAGTTGAAAGGATTTTCTATAGGCGGGCTACAATCAGAATTAGTAAGCAGGTCTTCTTCAATAGAGATGCACAGTACAGTTTACTCAGCAGAGCAGCCCACATATCTAGAGAAACTAGATACATTAGTAATGTGGCTGCCTATTTGGCCAAACCTTTTCAGTGTTCAGCTTTGTTAAGGACTTTTTGAAGATTACTTTTGACATTTTGTTGGTTAGTTTTAAATCATCTCTCTGGGTTTTTTCTGCCTAGGAATGCTGAGTTCTGAGCCAGGAATATGTCATAGGAATTTGTTAAATTTCCTTCCTAATAGTATTACCTTTTGGGGGACAAAAGAATTAGGTACTTAAAAGATTATCTAGTTCTACTCCTTGCCCAGTGCAGCATTCACTACAGCATCTCTAACAGAAGTGTCTCTATTTGCAGGAGAACTCACTACTTGGCAAGATTTTTTTAAAAAAAATCTGGTTGACAATTCTTGTAGTCAGGATGTTATCTTGAACCTTCCTGAAATTTTAATACAGTTGTTCCAATCTTGCCCTCTGGGGCAATAGTGAATAAGTGCCTTCCCTTTTCTGTGTAATGAATCTTCAGATATCATACACATGCCCTAGGTTGTCTCTTCTGTAAACTAAACGCATCCAGATAATTTAAATGCCCTAATCTTTTAATCCATGCAGGGTTTAATTTCCTAGTAAGGAATTTATCAAAGAAATAGATAAGTTTACTCTGGCACAATCTGTTTGCAATAAACCATGCCAGCTCCTGTTGTAGAATGCCTATTCAAATACTCATAAATGTGGCATTTAATAATATATGCAAACTGACAGGTCTGTAGTTTCCCAAGTTTTCCTCAACCTTTCTTGAAGTTGGGACAATTCTTCTCTCCCCTTGTTGTGGTTTACTGGCAGCAGGTGAAGACAGCTGAGGTCTCGGAGAGTGAGGACTCAGATGAGGGGCCTGCATGTGATGCAGGGATGGGGCCCAGGCCATCAGGGAGTGGAATGCTGCCTTCAGAGATTGTGGAGGCTGGCAGCAGTGATGAAGAGGTCCCCAAGCAGCCTGTGCCCAATGCATGTGCACGTAGGAAAGAGCAACTGCTCAAAGGAAAGTCCAGTTGCAGCAGCATGGGTGACTCAGAAGTAGGGCTGCAAGGTAATGGCCCCTCCCTCAAGAGATAAAAGCCAGCTGAGAAACCGGAGTTCTTTGCAGGAAGCAAAGAAGTTTTTGCAGTCAAGCCTTGTGGATGTTCAGAATATCTTGGTTAGTGTTTGGAGTATTTCTTAATAACTTTATTTAGTGTTCTTGGCAGCTTTGCACAACCTTGGCAAGGCTTGTTCTTATCAGAGACAATTAGTTTGAAACAGCCTTTTAACCATGAAGGAACAGAATCCATAAAGAATCATTAAAAGGTTTTGCTGTTACCTTTGTTTCGTGTTTGTTTCCTTGTAATAAGGTTTGGGTCAGAACACCTCTCCAGAATCTCATCAGCCATCTGAGAACTTCTAGATGTCCCACGCAGCTCTGTAATCACTCTGCTAGTTCCTTCAGTGCTGTGGGATTTGTTCCATCAAAATCATTCAAGACTTGGAGCCTTGAATTAATTTAAATTAGTTAAGTTCTTTCTCTTACTGTCTTCGTGTCCATCTTAAGATATAGTTCACTTCTTGTCCCTGTGGTAAAACAATGCTCATTTAAGATTCCATTTCCCTTCTGAGAAAGTCAGATGCAAAATAGGAGTTTAAAAATTCTACCGTCTCACCAGCTACTGTATCAGTTCATCACTTTCTTCTTACAAAAAATCTACACCCTTCTTAGTTTTCCTGCACAAAAACCTTTATGCTATTTTTGGTATCACTTATAAGCTCTAGTTCATTCTGAACTTTAGCCTTTCTAACACAGTTCCTACAGTTTTTTGAGACTACATTGCATTCTTCTGTTATGTGCCCATCCTTCTATTTTCTCTTCAGTGTTTGAGAAAGCTCTTTGTGAATCCTTGTGGAAAAAAAAATCAATATTTTTTCTTCCTATATAAATTGTTTGTAATTGTAATTGTAATTGTAATCTTGTTGCATAAGATTTCAAGCCATGAGAGCATTGTACAAGGCAGTGCCTCCACCATTTCTCTTGGGTCTGTTTCCTTTTGGTATGACTTTAGCTTTGACTGGGCTTTCCTCTTTACGAAGATCGACTACCATGTATTTTATTTTTAAAAAGCAAAATATTTACATGTTCTAATAATGCAGATGAAGTTCTATTCTGTTCATTATTTCCTAAATGTTAATCAGCAATTCTTATGAATGTCCATTACCACCACATGGAGAAGTGCTACCGTCCTTCCTTAAATGAATTTTGTATTGCTGAAAGTGATACATTATATAACCTCCTGTTTCCATAGCTTTGTCTCTATTTAAAAAGAGTGAAATCAGACATTCTAATATTTGTCATTTCCACTACTTTTCTCTTCCGTGGGAACGTTTAATTAACAATAATTCAAACAGGTCTATATTTTGGAGAATGAAGATGAGGAATGGGAATGAGGTTGATGGTTAACCGCCTTTATGAAGCAGATGGAAGGAGGACAACTTGTACAAATATTTTACTGCATTACCTCCAAAATACTACCATTTATTTAGTTTTAGTTTAACTTTACTTTATTGTCATTGCACCTCATACAACAAAATTAAATACCATCTTCAGTGTACATTATGACTATGAAAATAAACACAAACACACATCCTTCACATTCTATACATTGAATTGAAAACCCCTGATATTGCATTAATATTGCACTATACAATAGAATTAAATAGAGTTACTGCCCTGGAATTGAAGCTGTTTTTCAGTCCTTGTTTTTATTATCCTGTACCATCTGCCAGATGGTAATATTTAAAAAAAAAAAAGGCTACCCAGGATGAGATGGATCTTTGAGAATGTTTTGAACTTTTTTAAGGCAGTGGGAGCTATAAAGTTCTTTCATAGAGGGGAGAAGGCAACCAATGATCTTCTTGGCAATGACATTAACCCTCTGGAGTGCTGTCCTATCTGCCACTGTGCAACTGGCAAACCATACACAGGTGCAGTAAGTTAAGATACTCTCTATGGTGCAGCAGTAGAAGGTCACCAGCAGTTTTTCATTCAGTTGTTGTTTTCTGAGCCAAAGCAGCCCAGCTAAATTGAGTGCTGGTTAGGGCAATTACAGTTTTCCATCTTGAAATGTCAAGACAAAATCTGGAACTTTGCCACATTTTCAAGTAGAAGCAATATTTAATTCTGTACCTTGGATGGCATTAAAATCAAATCTAATGCTATCAAAAATGCTGTTTCTTTTACTGTCGGAATTATTGCCTCTTTTTAGCATTTTACTGCTGTATTCCATACATTTCTTATTAATGTTTTCAACTACAATTGACAGCTTTCTGCATGATAAATGTAGGTCTATGAGATGCAATGGAGAAGATACAGATGTGAATAGGGCCAGGATTAACCCCTGTCTAATATAATGATCATCAACATTTCATGGACTGCTTAGGGACAATCACAAAAATCAAGTAAACATAAATGCATACAAACATATGTACAGGCATCCTTGATTTACAACCACAATTGAGCCCAGTTTTTTTCTTGTTAAGTGAGACATTTGTTAAATGAATTTTGCCCCATGTTATGAATTTTCTTGTCCCAGTTGTTAAGCGAATCACTGCAGTTGTTAAGTTAGTAGCACGGTTTTTAAGTGAATCTCGCTTCCCCATTGACTTTGATTGTCAGAAGGTCACAAAAGAGGATCACATGATCTAGGACATAAAGATGAATCAGTTGCCAAGCATATTCATATATATATTTGTGTGTGTGTGTGTAATAAAATGTTACACTTCAACTCATTTTCTGAATAGCAATAATGACCCTCTACGTACAGTAACATACAAATAAGCCATGGAGAAAGCTATCCTGGTTTGTTTGTAGGATGACACAAACTGTAGCAAAAGAATTGCAGCAAAGAACCAGCATGGTAGTCTTTTTCAAGAGACAAGTAGATTTCTTGATTTTCTTTGAAGATGTTTTGCTTCTCATCCAAGAATCCTTCCATTCCTCACCATCCAGTCAGAGCTGAAGAAGTTTCTTGGATGAGAAGTGAAATGTCTTAACAAAAAAGTCCAGTTGCCTCTTGAAAAAGCACTTTTGGGACACCCATGATATGGATGACTGAGAATCTCTATAGACCACCAGCATGGTATTTGTTCAAATCTGCCCAGGGCTGCCTAGTGTCATATCTCACAGATTCTTAAGCAAGAATATAAAATAATTTCTACTACAAATTTACATGAAGGCTGTGATCTCCATCAGGAACCCATGAGATGTTACTGAACACTATGTTTGACAGGTATTGCTCCGCTCACTTCCACATTCTGTCTACTGCATCACACAGGTCCAGAAGGATGCCAATGGTAGAAAAGATCAGCAAAAATGTAGAGTGTACAGGACTAAAATGCTAGAAAAGTGATAACAAATCGAAACAGCAGCAACAAAAGCAAGGATAGCCCTTTCATTTTCTAAAACATTTGCAGAGCTGCTCAGTTGATTTGACATGAACCCCATGAATTACTATTACGACCAGTCTTTATTGTAAATGAAGGTTGAGTTAGTGAACAGAGTTCTCTGCTTATAACCTTTCAAATGGCATTAAAATTGCGTAACCAAAATGTTCTATCTCTGCAAAGAACTCTATGTATAATAAAACCCAATTAATTTCAATTGTCCATCTTTATTCTTCTCTGTTGTAAAACCAAAAGGGAAACCTAAGATAGTTTCAAACCACATATTTAGCTAAATCACTCTGGCCTAAATGATATTTTATGGAAGATTAACAATTGGTTATCTTTCAAGAACTAACAATGGCAAATACATCTCTAGGGAACTTTCTGATGAACCATCCAATCATTCTTCTTAGCTTCCATATTTAGAGTGCCCATTAAACCCTTTCCCTTAGGAGACATAAGGGAATATTTATAACTACCACATACTGCACTTTGAATAAGAGCAATATGGTACGAGTCTTAGTGAGGAGCAAAAGAGATTTGAAATATAAGTTAAACCTTTTATTCTGGCAATGTTCCATTATCTGGTCACTTTCACAATTCAGAAACAGATGTTTCAATATCTGAGCCTGAGGTTAGCATCTGTAACGGCAAAGAAACATTGAAGTAAGGCTTACAAGGCTGCTAAAAGTTACTGAAGTAATGCTTCTGAATTTTTTTACAGTTTCTCTCAAATGTTGTGCCTAGCATTGAAGATAAAAAAAATAAAAAGACTATTGCCTCCCAGGGTCTGAAGCTCAAAACAGGAAACCAAACAAGGGTGGGGAAGAAGGCGGAACCTCCTCGCTGAAGAAACCAAACAAGGGTTCATCAATATATGAATAATTTTTGGATGCTTCCCTTAGTAGTTTCATGTTGAATGAGTCTGGTACACAAGATCAAATGCTCTCTTATCCCAGAAATTAATGCAGTTTTTCCCAGCCCCAGCCCCTGGGATCATTTCTAAAATAGTCTGGAGCAGAGGTTCCCAAACTTGGCAACTTTAAGACTTGTGGACTTCAACTCCCAGAATTCTAGCTGGCTGGAAAATTCTGGGAGTTGAAGTCCACAAGTTTTAAAATTGCCAAGTTTGTGGACCTCTGGTCTGGAGTTTCATCACTAAACTGTCGTGTCCTCGAAAATGATGCCAGGAGTCGGTGACTTCAAATCATGCTCTTTTATTAGTGTAGGAACCGAACTGGCGCTATGCAAAAGGTTCGCGGCTTTTATTCCTTTAGTCGCGGCGGCCGCGGCCAATGGCACCGCTTTGAATCTCCCGCGATTCGAATAGACCAATCGCGGGAGATTCTTAGCGAGCCAATCGGCGCGGCTCGCCTGACCAATCAGAGTGCCCCGCGCTTTGGCCAATCAAAGCGTGGGGATCTCAAGAATGCTAATGAGGGGACAGAACACCCCTCCCCTCTTGGTTTAGTCGCGTAGTCACGTAGGTAGGCGGGGCTCCGTCTTAGCTTACTGGACCTGTGCAGCTCAGTCGTAGGTTGGATCCCGGCCAGTTCGGTCGGGATCTCTGCTTCTCCGGATGCCGTCGTGGGAACTGGCTGGTCGATCGGGCCGGGCCGCTCTCCGTAGCTCCCTCCTGGGCCTCCCGGGTTGGTTGAGCTGCGGGTTTCGCTGCTCCCGCTCGGTCTCCCTGGGTCGGTCGAGCTGGCCTGGCTGTCTCTTCCTGGCAAAGGGTCGTGCTGGCTGCTTTCCAGTAAGTACGGCTGGTTTATTCTTCTTTGGTTTTGGTTCCCTGGGTATTCCCTCCCCCCTTGGTTTGTGTTGTGGGGGTTGGTTTCACCTGTTTGTGTTGTGGGGGTTGGTTTCACCTGTTTGGTCTCTTGGTTGGTCGTCCTCGACCTTAATTGGTCGATGTGGCGTTTCCATGCTCGTCCGTCTGCTGTTTGTAGCCGGTACGAGTGTGGGCCTGTATTTGTGTGATGATGGCCGGAACCCATAACGGGTCTCCCATCAGGTTTCTTGCGTATACGGGGTCGCCTGGTGCGAAAGTTCCGTGTTTGCTGTTTGAGTCTGGGGGCTTCTCCGGGTTATACGTGGGGTGTAATCTGTCGAGTGGGGACCTTAATTTCCTCCCCATTAATAGTTCGGCTGGGCTCTTATTTGTTGTGGTATTTGGGGTTATGTGTTGGGTGAAGAGTAGTTTGTTTATTTTCTCCTGAATCTCCCCGTGGTCTATTTTCCAGATGGTTTTCTTAGTGAATTGCACCATCCGTTCCGCCCTACCGTTCGCCGCCGGGTACACCAGTGCTGTCAGTGCGTGTCGGATGCCCCTTTCCACTAGGAATTTTTCGAATTCCAGCGAGGTGAATTGGGGCCCGTTGTCAGAAACGACGACGTCTGGGAGGCCGTGCGTTGCAAAGAGTTTGCAGAGTTCCTTGATTACGGCCTCCGTGGTTGTTGTTTTCATCTTGCTTACCTCCAGCCAGTTGGAGTAAGCATCTACTGTTATAAGGAAGGTGTGTCCTTTTGTGGGCCCGGCGAAGTCTATGTGGATCCTAGACCAAGGTCCCCTTGGGGTTTCCCACTCTAGGACGGGTGCTGTGGGTGGGCTTGGCCTAGTTTCCTGGCATCGTTGGCACCTTGCTACCCAGGTCTCAATTTGTTTGTCCATCCCTGGCCACCACGCGTAACTTCTGGCCAGGGCTTTAGTCCTAACGATGCCAGGGTGCCCCTCATGTAATAGTTCCAGAACCTTCCCTTGTAGTTTTTCTGGAATGACCACCCTGTCCCCCCATAGTATGCAGCCTTTTAATAACGAGAGTTCCGTTTGCCGGTTCCGGAATGTTTTGACGGACTCGTCGTTGTCCCTTTCCGGCCACCCTTTCTCTACCCAATGCAACACCCGCGCCAGACGTTTGTCTTTATTAGTCTCTCGGGCAATGTCTGACGCGGTTATGGGCAGGTTGGGTAGAGTCTCTATGCTGAGGGTGGTCGTCGTGGGTGCTGGGTCGGTGTCAGGTTCCGGTAGCGGCGAGCGGCTTAAGGCATCTGCATGGGAGATCGTCTTACCCGGTCTGTGTATGAGTCCGTAGTTGTAGGCTGCCAGGAACTCGGACCACCTTGTCATTCGGGGAGACAGAATGTTCGGGGTGGCCTGGTTTCCTGCAAGGATTCCCAGCAGCAGCTTGTGGTCAGTTATGATGGTGAATGTCCGGCCGTAGAGGTACTCGTGGAATCTTTTTACTGTGGCAACGATAGCCAGAATCTCTTTGTCCAGCTGGCTATAGTTCCGCTCCGGTTTGGTGAGGGTCCTTGAAAAGAACGCGATGGGTGCTTCTTTTCCGTCGGGGAGGGTATGGCTGAGGACAGCGCTGACGCTGAAGGGTGATGCGTCGCATGTGACGGCCAGAGGTAGGGTCTCGTTGTACTGTATAAGGACGGCGTCCGAAGTGAGGAGGTCCTTTGTTCTTTGGAAGGCGGCTTGCTCGCGTTTCCCCCAAGTCCAGGTCGCCGCCTTGTCCAGGAGCCTATGCAAAGGCTCCACCACCGTCGCCTTTTGGGGCAGGAAAACATTGTAAAAGTTAAGTAGCCCCAGGTATGCCTGTAGTTCCGTCTTCGACTTGGGTGTGGGAGCTTCTTTGATGGCCTTGAATTTTTGGTTTGTAGGGTGAATGCCGTGACGGTCTAGGAGGTATCCTAGGAATTCAACCCGTTCCATGTATAATTGGCATTTCTCCCTCTTTACTTTGAGCCCGGTCTCTTTGAATTTAGCTAGGACCTCCCTTAGGCGACCCTTTAGTTTGGCTTGGTTGGTTGCCGACACTAAGACGTCGTCGAAGTAAGGTACCACCCCCTTGATGCCTTGTAATAGTCTTTCCATTAGGCTTTGGAATATTCCCGGTGCCATGCTGACTCCGAATTGGAGCCGGTTGTACTTAAATGCTCCCCGGTGGGTGACTATGGTTTGCGCTTCTGCCGTTTCCTCGTCGACTGGCAACTGTTGGTATGCCTGGGCGAGGTTGAGTTTGGCGAAAACCTTGCCCCCTCCCAGTGAGTGCAATAGGTGTTGCACTACTGGGACGGGGTAGGCGCTTTGTTGCAACGCGCCATTTAGGGTGGCCTTATAGTCCCCACAGATCCTCACCGACCCATCGGGCTTGATCGGGGTGACTATGGGGGTCTCCCACCGGGCGTGGTCTATTGGCTGTAGGAACCCTTGCTTGACGAGCTTGTCAATTTGCTCGTCTATCTTGGGTTTAAGTGCGAATGGCACCCGCCTTGGTTTCAGGCGTTTGGGGGGACATTTGGGTCTAGGCTGAATGATATAAGGGGCCCTCGGTACTTGCCTAGGTTTCCGTCGAAGACCTCTTGGAATTCCCGGGCCAGTTGTTGCTCCCAGCTGTCGTCGGTGACGTGGTCGACTCCCGTGACTCCGATGCCAAGTGGGGCAAACCATTGCAGTCCCAGTAGGCTTGGGCGGTCGCGATCGACGATTGTCAGGGGAAGCCTTTCGGTGCGCCCTTTGTATGTCACGTTGAACTGTCCGGTTCCGACTACTGGGATGCGGTTTCCCTGGCAGTCCTTTACGATTAGTCTCTGGCTGTCTAGGCTTCTCCTTTGGATGGTAGGCACCAAGCGCTTTATTTCATGCCATGCTATCATGGAGAGGTAGGACCCGGAGTCCACCTCCAGTTTGCATGGCTCGCCCTCGATGCCTACCTCCACGTGGAACTTCTGGGCGTCATTGGTTGTGGCGTGGCCGATTGTGACCATCTGATGGGTCTCCTCTCTTTGCCGGGTATCGCCACCTCGTAGGGATCGTCCGTTCTGGTCCCATCTGTTGTCCAAGGGGCAATCTCTGGTCCGGGGTGGTGTGCTTTCTCTCCTCTGTTCGCTCTGGTCCCATCAGGGTGGGCTGCGGTTCTTTTTAAGGCGGCAGACGCGGGCGGTGTGTCCCTTCTTGTCACTATGCCGGCAGATCGACTCGAAAAACCAGCATTCGGACCTGGGGTGGTCGCCTCTGCAACCGGCACAGTTGGTCCTCGACTTATGACCCCGCCGGTTCCGTGGGTTGCGGCCTGTCTGGAGGCGATGAATTTCCTCCTCGTCATCGGAAGTGCCCGATGCCGAGTGGAAATCGCCCTGGTGGGTAGTCGTCTCGGGTCGGCCCTCGGCCGACCTTGCAGGGTTGTTGTTCCCGCTGCGGTCTCCAGCGTTCGGTCGGCGCATGAGGTCGGCGGATATTCGGGTTGCTTCGGCGGCTGCGGCTGCGGTGAGGGTATCTGCAAGGCTGATGTTGCCCTTGGCCATCAGCCGGCTCTGGAGGACAGGGTCCCACAGGCCGAGCATGATTCTGTCTCGCAGGGTGTCGTTCAGGTTGTCGAATTCGCACAGCCCCCCTAGGTGCCGTAGTTCGGCGACGAAGTCGCTGAAACTCTCACCCGACCGTTGGTCCTGACGGTAGAATTCGTTGCGTCGGATCAGGATGGGTACCTCTGGATCGTAGTGCCGCCGAAGTATTGGCTCGAGGACGTCCCAGTCCATCGCGGTCGTGTCGGCAGGTTTGGCAAGTGCCTTGGCCATCTTGAATACCTCAGTCCCGCAGTGGGTCAGGAAGACGGCGCGCTTCATGGGGCCGGTAGCATCCTTCAGATCGCTGCACTCAAGGAACATGTGGAATCGGTCGGAGTACGATTCCCAGTCCTCGGTGGCGGGGTTGAAGGGTGCGGGGGGTGCGATTTTTGCCATCGTGGAGGTTCGTCTGGCTTCCGTCGGACACGTGGTTCGGTTCAGGGTCTGGATCCCACCCTCGTCGCCAGTGTCGTGTCCTCGAAAATGATGCCAGGAATCGGTGACTTCAAATCATGCTCTTTTATTAGTGTAGGAACCGAACTGGCGCAATGCAAAAGGTTCGCGGCTTTTATTCCTTTAGCCGCCGCGGCCGCGGCCAATGGCACCGCTTTGAATCTCCCGCAATTCGAATAGACCAATCGCGGGAGATTCTTAGCGAGCCAATCGGCGCAGCTCGCCTGACCAATCAGAGTGCCCCGCGCTTTGGCCAATCAAAGCACGGGGATCTCAAGAATGCTAATGAGGGGACAGAACAAAACGATGTATATCAGGCCTAACCCCAGCCTTATAAGTTTGGCCGAAGAAACAATGTTGTTTGAGAGTCACTTAATATTTAAATATAAGAACAAGAGATCTGCTTGATTACTATTATTTCAGTCCAGAGGTTGGATTGAAATCCAGTTTGAGAAGTGATTTAAGTACCGGTAATCATTATCACCCCCAAAACCCCAAACACAATTATTTATGAAATAACTATATATTAGGATACCTTTCAAAAAAAAAAACTTGCTAAATGCATCAAAAGGGGCCACACTGCAGTTGGCACCAGGAGAAGAGTTGCTATAAGAGATTGTCTGTATGATCTGATTAATAACAATAATAGATGTTACTACACAGATTGCTTTATCATAATTCCTTACAGGAATGCAAGAGGTGATACTCTAAGAAAGAAATTACAAACATGCAAAGTTGCACACAAGTCTTACTAATTAAATCTTTCACACCTTTCTACAATTTAGTTGTCAATCCCTGGTGGAAGTGTAGTTCTATATTGTGTATTTTTAAACTATCCTCATTCAATATCATACATAAAAACTGCTATCACATTTCTTTTGGCAATATAGTAAAACTAGCATTATTTAGCCAAGGTATGTATGCATGTAAGTGTGTTTGTGTGCCTGTGCGTGCATATGTATGTGTATATATAAATACATATATATAAATATATATATGTATACATTGATATGCATATATATATATATATATACACATAAATATACAGTCTACAAATACATGTATACACATACCTTGGCTGTAATGCTAGTTATACTATATTGCCAAAGAAATATGTATTTGTGTGCATATATAAAAACAGAAATTTCTTTGGACTATCCATGCTTCAATTAAATTCTACAACAGGGCATAACAAGGAAATATGATCTGTAACAGGAAAAATAGTAATGCCAGTGATATAATAAGAAAGAAAGAAAAAAACCCTGGGGAAAATAGAGATAAGATTTCTGCCTTCTATTACAGAGATGTGTTTTGTGTTGACAGCTTCTCAGAATCTACTACTGTTTCGCAGTGGCTTTAGAGTTATTCTATACTTCCTAATGTTCCCTTTCGGTCTTAGAAGGAATGGGTGTAACCCTTCGGATTTTTCAGTGTGAGTCATGCAGGCTCAAACCAAGATGAGGATTATATCTGATGGATTGCAGAAAACTAATTTCATCACTGGCCTGATTTGATTTGTAGGCGTTTAGGCCCAACTGCTGCTCAATCCTCAGTCATCCAACCAGGCTTACAATCAAAGCAATCCAGTAGCATTGACAGTATATGTCTCTGTCTACTCTGATAAAGCTCTCGCTGTGCTCAAAGAGATTAAACTGGTGTTACTAGAAAGGCTGATGCTATGCAGCAAGAAAAGTTGATAACATTATATTCCTCCCCAGTGGAAAACCACTGAAACTGGTTCTAGAGAATATGACTTGAAAGGTACCATGATGAGCTTGTCATAATTCTTTTTGTGAGCTTTCCATAATCACCCAATTGGCTACTGTGGGAACAACATGAAAGACTAGGACAATTTTCTTTCTCAAGATTGCTTCCTGCCACTTGTGTTCAAGATATCTGGAGAACTGCACAAACTCAGACGAAGCTGACATTAGAATCTGCTTGCCTAAACTCACATGAAGCTGACTTAAGATCTGCAGCAGAAGTAATCAGGTAATAGCTATTAGATTCATAGAAAGCAAGTGGGATCAAGTGACTTGGGAGCATTGGAAATCACCTCCCAGGGAGATTTGCCTGCCAATCTTCAACAAAGATCCCAGTCAGGGAATGTTAACCTTTTGTGATCCATTTGGCTTAGCCAAAACAGTTTAAGGTTATGGCAGGAGTGGGTTTTATTTCTTATGGTACAGTTTGCTTGTTGTTGATGTTGCTAAGCCAGAGGTATCAAACTCAAGGCCTATGAACTGAATCCGGCCAGGAGTGGGATGCTACCGGTTCTGCCTGGTTTTATAGAACCAGTAACTCTGAAGAGCAGCAGACACCGAATTGGTTCTGTGTTTGCTGCTGTTTGGCCAACCCGCCCGCCCAGGCTCTTACCTGTCCTTTATTTCCTGCTTTTTCAATCTAAGCTGCTTTGCACAGCACAGCTGAGGCTGAAAAAGCAGGGAAAAAGAGGCTTTTCAAACACTGCGCATCTGCATGCAATGCTTTTCAGTTGTCTGGGTGGCACAGCTGATTTTTTTTACATACATGCACAGCATGCGTCAGGCACACATGCACACAAAACATAATCACTGAATTGGTAGTAACACTGGTTGAATCCGACCCCTGGATCCGGCCTGCATGGGGCTTAGATCTGGCCTGCGTGGCTGTCCTGGCAACAGCGAAGGACCGGCCCATGGGGCCTCTGCCAGCAAAAACGGAGCTCAGGAGCTCGCAGGCTCTATTTTCAGATGCAACAGCCTCTTGTAGCCCTCTACCAGGGAAAATGGAACCCATTTTCCCTGGCAGAATGGTGCAGGAAGCTGTCACAGCTGAAAATGGTGCCCGGGAGAAAGCACACAGTCCTTACAAGCTCTGTTTTCACTGGCAGAGTGCTAGCAAAACAAACTAATAGCAAAAGTGGCATTTGATCACACGAATTATGTGGAGCTGGCCAGGCTCACCCTGACCATGCCCCTCCACCTCCAAAGGTCAAACACAACCTTGATGCGGCCCTCAATGAAATCAAGTTTGACATCCCTGTGCAAAGGAGAGGTGCCATTGTATTACATTGGAATTTCTCCTTGCAAATATCCACCCAGTGTGTTGTAGGACCACAAGATTTTAGACTTCGTTTGTAGCAGTTAGTTAAGAACTTTCCCAATTCTTTTCCCCAGCCCTGCCACCCCTCCCAAAAAAACCCATTGTTAGGTTCTGCGCATGGGTGCAAGGAGCGGACACGAGGCAGTGAACAGTGAACTTCAACTCTTTATTAAGCATACTGAACAGAGCAATCACCTAGGGCAGCAGCAGCCCTTTTATAGGGTTGGCTGCTGTCCTATTAGCCAATGAAAAACATGGAAGTGTTAAACCCTTGAACCAATGAGAGTTGGCCCGTTAACAGCCAATCAGATTTCCCAGAAAGGACCAATCCGATGTCGCTATTATCGGCCAATCAGAAGTGCAGGATTAGAACCCTGCTTTTTACTTAAGGTTGTTAAAACTTTATTAAACGCCTTTATTAGTTCATAACACCCATCAGCAATGGGTTTGTAAGATAATTGTCGTGTCCGCAAAAGAAGCCAGGAGTCGGTGACTAAATTTCAAGCTCTTTATTGAATAGTTGTGAACCGAACCGGCGAAAAGGAAAAAGCCCGCGGCTTTTATCCTTTTCGCTGCGGCGGCCGTGGCCAATGGCAGCGATTCAAGTCTCCCGCTCTTGGAGTGAGCCAATCGCGGGAGACCTCAATCGGACCAATGAGCGCGGCTCGCCTGGCCAATCAGAAATCCCCGCGCCTTAGCCAATCAAGGCGCGGGGATTTCGAGTATTCAAATTAAGGACAGAACACCCCTCCCCTCTTGGTATAGTCCATCACGTTGCGTAGTCACGTAGGTAGGCGGGGCTCCGCCTAGTCCTACTTGACCTGCGCAACTCAGTTGCAGGCTGGATTTCGGTCGGAGCGGTCATGTTCTTGGCTGCTCCCTCTTCTGTGCGAACCGGCTGGATGATCGGGCCGGTTCCTTCTCCGTGGCTCCCGCCTGGGCCTACCGGGTTGGTTGAGCTACGGGTTTCGCCGCTCCCGCTTGGCTTCTCCGAGTCGGTAGAGCTGGCTGGGTGGTTCTTCTCCGGTGGGGACTCGCGATGGCTGCGTTCCGGTAAGTACTGCTGGTTTATTTTTTCTTGCGTTTGTTTATTCGGGTATTCCCTCCCCCCTTGGTCCGTGTTTTGGGGGTTGAGGTCTGTTGTAGTTCGTGATCTGAGCTGGTCTATGTGTCGTTTCCAGGCTCGCCCATCGGTGGTTTGGAGCCGGTACGACCGTGGACCTGTGATTTGAGTGATGACGGCTGGGATCCATAGGGGGTCCCCCGTCAGATTTTTTGCATACACCAAGTCACCGGGGGCAAAGGTCCGGTATTTCGTACTGGAGTCTGGGGGTCGCTCCGGGTTATAAGTTGGGTGTAACCTGTCGAGCGGAGACCTCAGCTTCCGACCCATCAACAGCTCGGCTGGGCTTTTGTTGGTAGTGGTGTTCGGGGTGATGTGTTATATAAAGAGGAGTTTATTGATTTTGTCGTTGATCTCCCCGTGGTCCATTTTCCGGATGGTTTTTTTTGTAAATTGGACCATCCGTTCCGCCCTACCGTTCGCCGCTGGATGCGCCGGTGCTGTTAATGCGTGGCGGATGCCCCTCTCCGCCAGGAACCTCTCGAAGTCGAGGGAAGTAAACTGGGGCCCGTTGTCTGAGACGACGACGTCTGGGAGGCCGTGCGTGGAAAAGAGTTTGCAAAGTTCTTTTATAACGGCCTCCGTGGTAGTGGATTTCATGTCGCTTACCTCTAACCAATTAGAGTAAGCGTCAACTGTGATTAGAAATGTATGTCCATTCGTGGGACCGGCAAAGTCTAAATGGATTCTGGACCAGGGTCCCCTTGGTGTTTCCCAGTCCAGGATGGGTGCTGCGGGTGGGCTGGGTCTGGTCTCCTGGCATCGTCGGCATTTGGCTACCCAAGCCTCTATCTGTTTGTCCATCCCTGGCCACCAAGCGTAACTCCTGGCCAGGGCTTTAGTTCTGACGATGCCAGGATGCCCTTCGTGCAGCATCTCTAAGACCCTCTCTTGCAATCGGTCCGGGATGACCACCCTGTCACCCCACAAAATACATCCCTTGAGAAGTGAAAGTTCCGTCTGGCAGTTTCTGAATATCTTAACGGATTCGTCACTGTCCTTTTCAGGCCAGCCTTTTCCCACCCAATGTAAGATTCGCGCCAGGCGCCTGTCCTTGATAGTTTCCCTGGCAATGTCTGACGCGGTAATGGGTAGGTTGGGCAAGTTTTCGATGCTAAGGGTGTTTGTTGCTGGTGCTGGGTCAGGATCAGAGTCTGGTAAAGGCGAGCGGCTTAAAGCGTCCGCGTGCGAAATTTTCTTACCTGGCTTGTGCAATAGTTCATAGCTGTAGGCTGCCAGGAACTCGGACCACCTTGTCATCCGGGGTGATAAAATGTTCGGGGTGGCTCGGTTTCCAGCGAGGATGCCCAGCAACGGCTTGTGATCTGTCACAATAGTAAACGGGCGGCCATAAAGGTATTCGTGGAATCGCTTAACGGCGGCAACTATAGCCAAAGCTTCTTTGTCCAGCTGGCTATAGTTCCGCTCCGGTTTAGTTAGAGTCCTGGAAAAGAAAGCGATGGGTGCTTCTCTTTTATCGGGGAGAGTATGGCTGAGGACAGCGCCGATGCCGAAAGGTGATGCGTCGCAAGTGACAACCAAGGGCAAGGTTTCGCTGAATTGAATCAGGACGGCATCGGAGGTGAGGAGGTCTTTGGTTTTTTGAAAGGCGGCTTGCTCTTGTCTCCCCCAAGTCCAAGTCGCCGCCTTATCCAGGAGCCTATGCAGAGGCTCCGCCGCCGTAGCCTTTTGGGGTAGGAAAACATTGTAAAAATTCAGCAAGCCTAGGAAAGCCTGTAGTTCCGTTTTAGACTTTGGGGCGGGGGCTTCTTTGATGGCTTTCACTTTTTTAATTGTAGGGTGAATGCCATGCCGGTCTAGAAGGTAGCCCAAGAATTCCACTCGTTCTGTGCATAGTTGGCATTTTTCTCGTTTAACTTTGAGTCCCGTTACTTTAAATTTTGTTAAGACCTCCCTGAGTCGGTTTTCTAATTCGGCTTCGTTTGGCGCCGCTACTAAAACGTCATCAAAATAGGGCACCACCCCCTTGATGCCCTGCAGTAAACGTTCCATCAGGCTCTGAAAGATGCCTGGTGCCACGCTGACTCCAAACTGGAGCCGGTTACATTTGAATGCCCCCCGATGGGTAACGATGGTCTGGGCTTCCGCTGTTTTTTCATCGACCGGTAACTGCTGATATGCCTGGGCTAGATCGAGCTTGGCAAAGACCTTGCCCCCTCCCAGGGAGTGCAGTAGATGTTGCACGATTGGGACGGGGTAGGCGCTTTGTTGCAACGCGCCATTTAGGGTGGCCTTATAGTCCCCACAAATTCTCACGGACCCGTCTGGCTTGACTGGTGTTACTATAGGGGTCTCCCATCGGGCATGGTCTATCGGCTGCAACACCCCCTGTTTGACGAGCTTGTCGAGCTGCTCGTCAATTTTTGGTTTTAGGGCGAATGGTACCCTCCTAGGTTTTAGCCGCTTGGGGGAAACCCTAGGGTCTAGGTCGAATGAGATAAGGGGCCCCTGGTACTTGCCCAGGCTTCCGTCGAAGACCTCCCGGAACTCCTGGGTTAGTCGCTGTTCCCAGCCATCGTCGACGACGTGGTTGACTCCTGTCAGCGCGATGTCAAGCGGGGCGAACCATTGTAGGCCCAGCAGGCTTGGGCGGTCACGATCGACGATTGTGAGTGGGAGTTGTTCGGTGCGGCCTTTGTAAGTTACATTAAAGTTCTTGGTGCCCACTACCGGGACGCGGTTTCCCTGGTAGTCTTTTATAATGATTTTTTGGGCATTAATGTTCCTCTTATGGAGGGTGGGCACTAGCCGTTTAATCTCGTGCCATGCAATCATGGAGAGGTAGGACCCGGAGTCCACCTCCATCTTGCATGGTTGGCCTTCTATATGCACTTCTACGTGTACCTTTCTGGCGCCGTCGGAGATGGCGTGGCCAATGGTCACCGTCTGGTGGGTATCTTCCTTTCGCCGATTGTCGCTGCCTCTTGAAGATCGTTGGATTCGGTCCCACCGACCGTCCGATTGGCGATCTCTGGTTCTGGGCGGGGAACTTTCCTTCTTTCGGTCGTGATGTTCCCATCTGGGCGGGCTGCGGGTCTTCTTTTGGCGGCAAACTCGAGCGATGTGTCCCTGTCTGTCACAATGCCTACAGATAGAGTCAAAAAATCGGCATTCTGATCTGGGGTGGTCGCCGCCGCACCCGGCACAGTTGGTCCTCGACCTGCGACTTCTTCGGTTCCGCTGGTCGCCGCGGCCCGTCTGCACGCGATGTATGTCCTCCTCGTCTTCCGACGTGCTGGACGTAGACTGGAATTCTCCGTAGTGTGCGGTTGATTCGTTTTTTGGGTCGGCCGACCTTGCCGGGTTGTTGTTTCCGCCCTTCGCGTCTGATTTTCGCATGCTGTCAGCGGAAGTGCGGGTTGCTTCTGCTGCTGCGGCTGCGGTGAGGGCGTCTGCTAGGCTGATGTCGCCTTTGGCCATAAGTCGGCTCTGGAGGGTAGAGTCCCATAGGCCGAGTACGAATCGGTCTCTGAGGAGGCTGTTTAGACCTTCAAACTCGCAGAGTCCTCCTAGGCGCCGCAACTCGGCGATGAAATCGCTCAGTTTTTCGCCTGGTTTCTGATCTCGGTGGTAAAATTCGTTGCGCCGGATTAGGATGGGGACCTCGGGGGCGTAATGGCGCCGCAGGATAGGTTCGAGGACGTCCCAGTCCATGGCGGTTGCGTCTGCCGGCTTGGCCAATGCCTTGGCCATCTGGAAGACCTCGGTTCCGCAGTGTGTGAGAAAGACGGCGCGTTTTAGCGGGCCCGGGGCGTCCTTCATTCCGGTGCACTCGAGGTTCATGCGGAACCGGTCTGAAAACGATTCCCAGTCCTCGGTGGCGGGGTTGAAGGGGGCGGGCGGTGCGATTTTCGCCATCTTCGTGCTGAAACTGGCTCTTGTTGGACACGGGGTTCGGTTCAGGGTCGGGATCCCATCCTCGTCGCCAGTGTCGTGTCCGCAAAAGAAGCCAGGAGTCGGTGACTAAATTTCAAGCTCTTTATTGAATAGTTGTGAACCGAACCGGCGAAAAGGAAAAAGCCCGCGGCTTTTATCCTTTTCGCTGCGGCGGCCGTGGCCAATGGCAGCGATTCAAGTCTCCCGCTCTTGGAGTGAGCCAATCGCGGGAGACCTCAATCGGACCAATGAGCGCGGCTCGCCTGGCCAATCAGAAATCCCTGAGCCTTAGCCAATCAAGGAGCGGGGATTTCGAGTATTCAAATTAAGGACAGAACAATAATTTTAGGCAAAATATCAGTTTTGAACCTTCTGCCCCCTTTTAATGTGGAACCCATACTGATGGCTATTTCTATATTTAAGATTACTAACGCAATGCCTGCCAAATGCCTGGAATATTCAGAACACGCTCTTTACACACTGAGAATTTGCATTCATTTACACACAGCCTCTTTTTCAAAAGGAGAATGAGGTGTTGGGATAAAATAATGTCAGTCAGCATCTCGGAATAATTGAAGAATAAACTTTATCCCATTGCTCTGATCCAATGCCCAGTTATCTTAACACTCTGAGCCTCTCAGCAGCACTTAATAAGAAATTCATTTGCCAGCAATGCTTGCATTAAGTGGCTTGCTTTTCTCACCCCATTAAGGTTATCCACGGCTTCTCTGTAGAAACAGTGTTGATGGCCCTTGGAAACCACTTCACAAAGTGGAGCACAGACACCTCACACAATCAAAAAAGAAGCTGAAGAATGGGATTGCATCAGGTCTTTCAATCCAGCACTTGGAGGGGCACCAGATGCTTAGGCAAAGAATTGTAGGGGTTATTCTTCTCCTTCACCCTTACTGTTGCTCTTGAGATAGCAAATTATAAGCAATGAAGAGAACAGGTGAATCTTTTCATTATATTCGCAACTGCATCCTGGTATTTTTGCTTTCAGTATACTAGGTTCATTAAAGAGAGCTGGCTTCATTCAGGGTTAAGATTAAAAATGAGGAGATTGTGAATTCTAGTTGTTGTATTTTATCCTGCTCTTTCTTTATATGTACAATTTAAGACCATGAACATACACATCACTCCTGTCTCCTATCTTTCCCTACAACAATAAGCCTGAGAGATAGGTTGGACTGACAAAGAATAATTGAGCCAAAGTCACATAGCCAGATTCGTGCCAAAGTCAAGCCTAATATTCAGTCTACTGGATTCAAGACAGCACTTTAGTCACTACACCAGTTTATACATGAAGCCAGCTGGGTATTAGTCACTTCCCTTGTCCCTAGAAATAAGGCAATGGAAAACTACCTTTGAAATGTTGTCAGGAAAACTGCATTAACTTGAAGGCATACACACAAAAGTATGATTAGCACAGGTGTCAAACTTGATCGCATCATGGGCCGGATCATGACATATCACAACATTTTTGTCTTTGTGGAGCCAGGGTGGGCATTACCCATGTCTGATGTATCAGGCTGCAGGCTGCCAGTTTGACAGTCCTGGATTAGAGGATAATGATACAGATTGCGATAAGATCCACAGAGGAAAAAGCACTTTGGAGACATATAAACTGGAGGATAGAATTCTCTGGTTTTGTAATTGATATATAGAATTATAAAATTCCTGCAGATTTGTTACCATTTGGATCATTCTACAACCACAGAAGTATCATTCCACAGTTTCTGGGAGTCAGGCAGCATATAAATTTAATACATTATTATTTTGCAGACTGTTTATCCATGGCTTCATCACTTCTATAAACTAATGGCCACAGTCTACCTTAAACTCATCCAAACATCTACACACTTGTGCTGAAAGGATTGGTCCTGTATTACATTTAATTATCTAAATGGGTTACAGGCTTGCCATTCCACTGTGTTTAAAGAAAACAGAATAATTATTCTGGTTATGTCATTGTTTCAGGCCACATTTCTGGCCTCAAGAGTCTGTTTATTATTCCCTTGAAAAATGAACCTGAATAATCAATACAAAATGCAATTTGAAGTGCTCTACCATCATTGAAAAGGAGCAAACATACTAGATTATAGCCTGAAGACTTTAGACTCTACCTGTTCAAACAAGTGAACCAAATGGTGTACAGCTTAGGAATGCAAACACTTCAAAGCTTCCATTCAGATCTTCATTAAACTCCACCATGCTATAAATTTCATCCAACCTGCTTTTTCAACAATTCTGATTTTTTTTTTAAAAAAAACAGCTTCATGTGGAAATATATTATGCCAATCTTCAAGCAAAAAAATCAATGTATATATATTTATTAGCTAGGAAGCAATCCTCTACAATTTCAACAACAACAAAAAATGTGTAAGTGCAGTAAGTTTACAATCACAGCTTTATACTACAATGCTGTATTTTCAGTTTTTAACTGACTCAGCACTTTATCCCACCACAAGATTATAAAATAAAAATATATATTTTTCTTTGAAGTCCCCAGGATACGGAATCTCTTATCTTACCTCCTTTTATCTCTGTTTAAATTGGCAACTATTTCAAGAAAGCCATCACTGGAGCTTATAACTTGGCTGCAAGTACTAAGGGATCCATCTTCCATTGTAAAGAATAAATCCTCTCACTATCTTACAGCCAAGTAATCTTGGATTTCATGCTTAGCAGGCATATTGTTAGTGCTTTGCAGGGGAACACACTTCCGCTTGTAATGTTTCCCTGTTCAAAAGCCCAAAGGACCATCTTGGCACTCTTGACTTGGCTTTATTGAGTTCTCCCTCCTGCTTTGCACTACATAGTACATTAGATAAGTTGATCATGCAAGACTGAAACTAGTAATAAATATGTCAGCCTGAGCAAATAGGACACAAAATTTGGAAGGTGTATGGGACCGACTGCTTGATCAGCCTTAGAAAAGCTGTTTTTCACTGTGACAGAGAGAAAAGCCTGTTCACCACGCATATAGTGCCAAACAGAAAATAGGGCATCCAAAATGTTTGGAGGCTAAATTTCACCTAGAGCATTAAAGAGAGAGAGATGGGACACACTGATAGAAATCAGAAAGTGCAGAACAAAGCAAGTTCACATGTCAATTAGCCACGTATCACTGGAGACAGTGAATGACTGAGGCAATGATGGCAGTTTCCAAGTGAACAGACAGTATGATGATACGATGATGATTTGACATTGAAAACTTAGGGGGAGTAGAAAAAAAAAATATCCGGACTGGTGATTTATTGCATTGCATCTTTATAACAGCAATGCTTTCAGTGAGTTAATCGGCTTGTAGATTGTATATTCTAAAAGTCCTAGCTCTGGTGGAGTAAGCATTTTCTCAAATATTCAACAATTGACCTTTGCTTGCCAATTTCCTTCCTTCCTCAACCATGGTCGCTTGTCTTTCTAAACTTAAACTTATATATTTCCACTCTTGCAACAACAACAAAATAATTACAGTCATTTCCACCTATGCCAGCTTCTTCTGTTAAGACCCTGGAAATGAAGGAGACATGTATATTGCTTTTAAAAATACCAATTGTTGTGTTTCTCTGATATGAAGGGAATCAACATATTAGTACAGTAAAGGATTAAAACATGTGTCAAAAGTGTGCTAGTATTAATGGAGATGGGTGAGCTTGGAGCCTTGTAAGAAGAGTAGAGATGCCAGCGGTCTGCCCATAATAGGATTACAACATACTGTGTTATTATCAGATCCTTCTTTCTTGCAATAGAACTGTGTTATATACATTTATAAGTTATATGCTTTTATAAGTATCAATTCCAGTGGATACAGGTAGTCCTCGACTCACAACAGGTCATTTCGTGACCATTCAAAATTACAACATCACTGAAAAAAAGTGATTTCTCACACTTATGACCGCTGCAGCTGCCCCATGGCCCCATGATCAAAATCCAGATCCTTGGCAACTGATTCATATTTACGATGGTTGCAGTGTCCACGGGTCATGTGATCACCTTTTGAGACCTTCTGACAAGCAAAATCAGTAGGGGAAAAATTTCACTTAACAACAACACGTTTTACTAATTTACCACCTGCAGTGATTCATTTAACAACGGTGGCAAAAAATGGCATAATTGGGCAAATCTCACTTAACAAATGTTCCACTTTGCAACATAAATTTTGGGCTCAGTTGTGGTTGCATGTTGAAGACTGCCTGTATATAACTTGTAATCTTGTAGAACTTCTCTCTGTTCCTCTGGGGAGGAATCCAGTGATCACTGTAATTATATACCATGAAAAATCACCCATTGTTATTGTTTCTATCTCAAATTGCTTTGGTTTCTAATTTAAATAGTGTTTTTCCCATAACAAAACAATCCCACAAAGACTGCTATTATGATGCATATCTCTAGAATTAGCAGTATCCTATTGACATGATAGCTTAAACTACTAGAATGGGTGGCCCATCTAATCATTCTTTGTAGCTACTGCCATCTGTGTGTGGCAAATGACTGTTAGTTTTTCTTTTCTGTAAATAGCTATTCATAGTAAGTATTATTAAATATACAAAGGACACTGGGATGATGTTCATTTATAGAATCAACATCTGTCTTTATAGCAAAGAGAGCAGATAAAAATTACTGCCTGGATTGTAGCATTGCCTCCAGTATTTATTAGGACCAATTTCACCCTTGAAATTTTCTCCCCCCCCCCAAAAAAAATCTAGTAGCTGAAAAAAAAAATGTTGAAAATAGACATTCTGCAGTCACATGTGGAATTCAGAGGAAATTAGGGTGTAAACAGTGGTGGGATTCAAAAAATATTTTACTACCGGTTCTGTGGGTGTGGCTTGGTAGATGTGGTTTGGTGGGCATGGCAGGGGAAGGATACTATAAAATCTCTATTCCTTCCCCACTCCTGGGAGAAGGTTACTGCAAAATCCCATTCGCTCCCCACCCCATTAACCTGCTTTCCAGCTCTGTTCTCCTGTGCAGGACAACAAAAGAAGACCCAGCCGATCAGCTGGGACTTGGGAGGCAGAGAATAGAGGACTATAAATTATTATTTTAAAAAATAATGTTTTAAATTTAAATTGTTTAAATTTACACATAATTCATAATAGATACCTTTACAAGAATGTCAAACTTCAAAAAAAATATTGCTTTCAACACATCCATATAGAATTCTATCTTTTATTATTTCTTTTATTCTATCTTTATTCTATCTTTTATTCTTTATTCTATCTTTTATTTCTTTAAACTTCTTAGCTCTATCTTTCTGAGATATGTCACATCAACTCCATCCAACAATCACTTTTTGGGGCTTATTTTTCCTCAAATCTAGTCATTCTTCCTTCACATATTTGTGATTCAATCCTCATTTCTGCTCTTTACAGACGGTTGGTGAACTTATTGTATTGTACAGATCACTCATTTTAATAGAACATTTAATTTCCTTCATCACTCTCATTTTACCCACACCCACTTCAGTTTCTATGAAAAAAATATTCTTCATACACAGTTCATAGCTTCTAATATTTCTAATGAACTACGATTAGATGGCACAACGAACTGAGACAGTAAGGTACAGAGACAACTTAATAAGACAGGGCTTAATATTTTACTGCAAACATTGTTCATTACCAGTCATCAGCATGTAGATTACTCTATCCATCAAATCAATATAGCGTAGAATGCAAAGTAGTACGCTGATGCATATAATGGTAATTTGAAGAGATTAGAGAAAGCAGACAGGACAAAAGTTCGAAACAGTGGAGCTACAGAAGATGGGAAGGATAACTTGTGCATTATTCTGATATGATAAAATGTGTCACAAAACCGTCTTCTAATTCCTAACCATTATAAGACAATTGATCTTCAGGGACCAAGTGTTTAATTTTCAAATACGTTGAATATTTTATCTGTTCATTCATTTGGTGCTTCAGCACCACGATAGGTCTTTACCTTCATTCTGAGGAAAAATGCAGGGAACAGATATTCAGCAAATGACATCATTTAACTTTTCCCACTGAAATGGTAGAAATTTATATGTGATAACCTTTTTTATTTTATTTTATTTTAATTTTTTGGTGGAAAAAAATCAAATGATGCTATGCCAGCTGTCTCTTTTTGTTTTTTGGTTTGACTGTTTTAATCAGTGGCATTGAAGCGGAACTAATGTAAACACACAGCAATCCTGGCAGGAATATTACTAGCTATCAACAAAGAGCTACAAGAACAGTACCTGAACTTAATACTTCAGAATATAAGAAGGAAAAAAGATATCTAATCCTGGAATAATTGACACTGCAACTCAAAGTCAAGTTGATGAATCTATGTTTCCAAATGTGTGATTATTTGAATCTTAGAAACAAAACATTTTGGTCTTAATTAAGTTGTTTTAAGATCAATTAATTCATTTAGGTGAGAAAAAGAAAAAAATAAAGTGGCATGTTAATTATAACTGGCTTGAAAAATAGTAGTATGGTAGGCCTTGATTTGGTGATAATTAACAATAAGCATCCAATACTTTTGAAAAACAGAATATGGTCCCATTTAGAAAAAAACTCATTTTTTTTGTGGGAGTGGGATGTTCCTGGATTGTCTCAAAAGCGGAGAAACTCATTAAGAGAAAATGATATTCCTTAAGCATGCTTCATAAGGAAAAAAATAAGTCAGCATTGTGTGGCAGCAGCCAAAAAGGCTGATATAATCCTTGGTTGAATAAACAGGCATAGAATCAAAATCATGTGAGGTATTAGTACCACTTTATAAATCCTTAGTAAATCCACACCTGGAATACTGCATCCAGTTTTGGTCATCACATTACCAAAAATATGTTAAGATTTTGGAAAAAGTGCAAAGAAGAGCAAATAAGATGATTAAGGGCCTGGAGACAAAAACATATGAACGGTTCAGAAATTGGGTATGGTCAGTCTAGAGAAAAGAAGAACTAGAATGGAACATGATAACAATAGTCCAGTATTTGAGGGGCTGCCACAAAAAAGAGGGGGTCAACTTATTTTCCAAGGCAAGACAAGAAACAGTGGATGGAAACTAATCAAAGAGGGAAGCAAGCTAGAAGTAAGGAGAAACAGTGAGGACAATTAACCATTGGAACAGCCTTGCTCTCAGAAGTTGTAGATGCTTAATCACTGGATATTTTTAAGAAAAGACGGGAAAATCACCTACTTGAAATGGTATAGAGCCGTGGTGGCAAAGTTATGGCATGTGTGCCATAGGTGGCATGCAGAGCCCTCTCTGTGGGCATGTGTGCTATTATCCCAGCTCAACTCCACTGCATATACCAGCCAGCCAGTTGGTATTCAGGTCTCTGCCATACATGCTCAGGGGAAGGGTGCACATATGTATGCACACATGTGCAGCATGTCCACATACATGGGAGGCCAGTGGTGGTATTCAGCTGGTTTGTACTGGTTTGGGCAAACTGGTAGCAAGGATTTGGTGTGATTCACCAAAACAGTAGTAAGTTCTGGCTGGCTATGCCTCCAACCCAGTCGCTGCTGGCTTGCTCATCCCATCCGCCTGATGCTCTTCCCTTAAAGTATTTCATTTTTTCCCCTCCCAACAACCATACAATCAGCTGTGCCAGAATTCCCCTTCCTGAGCCCCAGGGGAGCCATTTGGGAGCAGAAACGCCCCCCTCGGAGGTTCCTCTGAGGCAAGGAAGGCCCCAAAATGGAGTGAGGAGGGTGCTATGTGCCCCTCCTATGCTCTGTTCTTTTTTCCTGAGCCCCAGGACAGCCTTCTGGGAGCAAAAACCGCCCCCTAGGAGGCTTGCCTGAGGCCCAGAAGGCCAAAAAAAATGGGTGGCAGGTGGCTGCAAAAAAGCAAAAAAAAAAAAAAAAAGCCATGCCTACCCAGTCATATGGCCACGCCCACCTAACCACACCCATCAAGCCATGCCCACAGAACCGGTAGTAAACATTTTTGAATCTCACCACTGAGGTACACACATTGAATTTTTGGAATGCGCGTGCGTGTTTTAGGCACTCAATGCTGAAAAGTTTCGCCATCACTGGTATAGAGTGTCCTGCTTGAGCAAGGGGTTGGACTAGAAGACCTCCAAGGTCCCTTCCAGCTCTATTTTGATAGAAATAGAGGGAGAAAGTTCTGTCTTCATTTTCATTTATATTTGGGGTAAACTTGCACTCCCAACACTGGAATGCTGAGATACTATAAACCAAAAATCAAGCTTAAACTATGTATTCTTTATTTTATTATCCCTTATTACTTCTATCAGGTCTCAATATTTTTGCAGTTGAGAAACCTAGGCGCATCATTTCTGGCGTGCAAACATACAGATGGTCGTTAGATAGCAGGAAAGAGACACAGACAATGCTAACCTCTCTGCCACCTAGTAGACATTTGGATTCTAATAATATGCCTATTATTACACTCATTAAACATTTTAAGTTGTAGTTTGGAACAGGATATGAGTATGTCTCTAAAAGAGCACATTTTCACTAAAGACAAACTTGTTTATAAATGTGAATGTAGAAAAAGAAAACACTTCTTTACATGTGATCTGATCATATTAAAGACAAATGGTAAATTGCCATTATTTTGCTAAGTTTATCAAGAAAAAAAACAAGTAGAAGAAAAATACATGCACTCAGAAACAGTCTGAGTTATGCACAGGGTCATAATAGATAAAATTATAGTTATAATGAACACAATGGCTCTTGACCTTAGAGTTAAATCATATTAGCCAGATATAGATTAAGTAAAACAATGAAATGTGCTGTGTGCTCTTCCTCTAATACTAATTAAATCTCTAATTAACCAAATGTTTTGAGGTCTATGCCATACACTCCAGTATTTCACAGATGAAAATGCCATGACTGTGGTTTACATGCAATATTTTGATGCTGTTTCCAAAGATCACACTCTGAACGTGACCCTCACATTGTTTAAAGCTTTTTTTATTTCTAATCATTGTACAGCCTGCTCTGCTGGGCTGTACAATTTCTTCTGTAAGAAATTGTTATTAAAACAGTATTGTTTAATAATAGTAAGAAAACACTGCCAAGATGTTAGCAAATTCAATAGTATCATGAATTTAGTTTCATCTGCAACTCAAAAGCAGCAGCATTTATTCAAAAAAGTGGGTCCTATAACAAATTGTCTAAATTGAAATTATTGGACAAAACTCTGACTGTGTAATCTAGAGATTGTCCTGAACAACCTCTGCAGTAAAAAGGGAAAAATAAAATAAAATATCTACTAAGTCAGACGCATTTTCTCCTGTCATCATTCGCAATTGCCTCTTCTAGAGGTATCCTGGGAAATAAATTGCTAATGAAATTGCCTGTCACTATTGAATAGGAAACAAATGGAAAGAAATAGTATGAGGGACAGAGAGAGTAAAAAGCAGGAGGTCCAAACTTGGATTTTCCTGCAAGAGAACTAAACTATACTTGAGCTCCAGCCACAAAAACAGAAGCTTTCGAAACTTGGAATTGGATGTGTTGGAAGAAGATAGCAATGTTGAAATATGTTGGAATCCTTGCCTTTCAATGGAAATTGAAAGAACAAGTAAAAGTTACAGAAATGTACCCCACCCATTACAAGACACCCCTTGGCAATATGCAGATACACCTTCAATATTGTTAGTGCAGCAGTATTTATTTCTGTACTAGTGCTTTTTTAAATAAATCAAATAAAACAAAGTGTTTCTTCTTGTGGTTTACAGTTCTCCTAAATAATTTGACACATTGAGCCATCTCCAAAGGTCATTCTCCAGTCTACTTATCCTGTTCTCAGTTTGTGGCTTTGTAATTTTGTATTTTTGTATTTTTCCTTCTGAATGGTCTGGTTTCTCCTTGTTATGAACTAATAAAGGCGTTTAATAAAGTTTTAACAACCTTTAGTAAAAAGCAGGATTCTAATCCTGCACTTCTGATTGGCCGATAATAGTGACATCGGATTGGTCCTTTCTGGGAAATCTGATTGGCTGTTAACGGGCCAACTCTCATTGGTTCAAGGGTTTAACACTTCCATGTTTTTCATTGGCTAATAGGACAGCAGCCAACCCTATAAAAGGGCTGCTGCTGCCCTAGGTGATTGCTCTGTTCAGTATGCTTAATGAAGAGTTGAAGTTCACTGTTCACTGTCTCGTCTCCGCTCCTTGCACCCATGCGCAGAACATAACACTGGCGACGAGGATGGGATGCGGAGACATCAGAGCTGACTGAACACTTACAGAGCACCAAACAGAGCACGTGGCTGAAGGCGCATCGACAACGGAAACCATGTCCGGCGGCACCATACCACCCGCTCCATTTGACCCGGCACAAGAAGACTGGGACTCGTACATGGACCGGTTCCAGATGTTTCTGGAGACCAACAACTTGAAAGACGCAACTACGGGGAAAAAGCGAGCAGTGTTCCTGACCCATTGTAGGCCTGCCATCTTTAAGATGGCCAAGGCATTAGCGAAACCGGCTGAGGTGAAATCCATGGACTGGGACATCTTTGCGCCTCTTCTATGGGCCCACTATGCACCCGCTGTACCAACGCTTGTCCGAAGACATGAGTTTTATCAGAGGGACCAACGGAAAGGAGACAGCGTTGCAGATTTCATCGCGGACCTCCGGAACCTGGGAGGCCTCTGTGGGTTTGCAGACCTTGAAGAAGCTCTGAGAGACCAAATAGTTCTGGGATTAGATGACCACTTGGCGCAGAGCAAGATCATGGCCAAAGGGGACATCGATCTTGCCGATGTCATCAAAGACGCTACTGCAGCAGAAGCAACCAGGAAGTCGGCCACGCAAATGCGCCGCACCAACGCACCGCTCCATCAACTCACCAATGATACCTCACCTCGCCTAGAGAGGCACACAACAGCGACCCACCACGAGGACCTCGAATCTCCATCAGAAAGTGAGGAGGAGGAGGTCAACCGGCTGCAGTCCAAATGCGACCAACGCAACCCGCGGAATCGAAGACTACCGCACCAATGCGTGGGTTGTGGGGCAAACCACCTGTGATCTGATTGCAAATTCCTCAACGTGCTCTGCCATTCCTGTGGGAAAAGAGGCCACATCGGAAAGGTCTGTAGAAGCCAGTGAGGATCCAGTCCAATTTGGAGAGAAAACAACTACCGCCAGACCACAGGGAATCGTCCTGTGAGTCAGGAACACTTGAACCACCAATGGAACAACCACTCCTACAGAAATAAAACACTTTCCACTTCAACGAGATGAGAAGAGGCACACCAAACCAATTGGTCACGTTTCATCATTAGATGCAAAGAAGATCCGAGTGAGGGTCGCCATCGAGAACCAACCTTGCGTGATGGAAGTTGACTCAGGGTTGCCCTCTCGATGGTTTCCTGGAAGACCCTCAAACAGTTAATCTCTGCCGTCCGGCGTCAAGACCTCAGAGCCCAAAGAATTATACTCAAAGATTACCAGGGGAACCGAATTCCGGTCGGCTCCAGCCAAGTCCAAGTATCATTCAAAAATCATACTGCGTCGCTACTGCTGACCATCGTCGATCGCGACCGGCCTAGTTTGTTAGGCCTTCAATAGTTCACCCCACTCAGGATCGAGGTAGCCGGCATTCACCAAACCAGAAGTGACGACTGGGAGGAGGCTCTCATCCAGGAATTCCAGGACGTCATTGCAGACAAACTAGGCGAGTACAAGGGGACCCTGATATCATTTAACCTTAACCCTGAAGTAGCCTCCATCCGCCTTAAGCCTCGTCGGGTACCTTTTGCCCTTAAACCAAAGATCGACGAGCGGCTCGATAAATTAATAGCCCAGGGTGTTTTAGAACCAACTGACCACACCCATTGGGAAACCCCAATCGTAACACCCATCAAACCGGATGGATTGTTAAGAATTTGCGGGGACTACCGGGCCACCCTCAATCACGCCCTAAAACAGAACGTTTACCCGGTGCCAGTGGTTCAACACCTTCTCCATTCCCTGGGGGTGGTGGAAAAATCTTTGCTAAATTGGATTTAGCGCAAGCATACCAACAACTACCCGTAGATTAAAAAACCGCAGAAGTACAGACTATCGTTACGCACCGAGGCATTTTTAAATGCAACTGACTCCAATTCGGAGTGAGCGTAGTCCCAGGGATTTTCCAAAGTCTGATGGAGAGACTTTTACAAGAGATCAAGGGAGTCGTACCATATTTTGATGATGTTTTAATTGCGGCCCCTAATAGAGAAGTACTAGAGAAGAGTCTTAGAATGGTCCTCCAAAAATTTAACGACTCTGGCCTAACAGTTAAAAAAAATAAATGTCAACTATGTACAGAGAAAGTAGAGTTCTTGGGGTACCTCCTCGATAAGCAAGGAATTCACCCCACTGTGGGCAAACTAAGAGCGATCAAAAATGCACCAAGGCCTAAGAATAGAACAGACCTCCAAGCTTTCCTGGGGCTCATTAACTTTTACAACATCTTCTTGCCCCAGAAAGCAACCGTAGTTGAGACCCTACATAGACTGCTCGACAAAAAAGCCACCTGGGTCTGGGGACACCAAGAGGAGCATGCATTCCGACAAGTGAAAAACTGACTAACCTCCGATGCTGTTTTAATGCAGTATAACGAGACTTTGCCTTTAACCATTACATGTGATGCGTCACCATTTGGAGTAGGAGCCATTTGAAGCCATGTGTTACCAAATGGTAGTGAGGACTCTATTGCTTATTTTTCAAGGACCTTATTGAGGGCTGAATGCAACTATAGCCAAATTGACAAAGAGGCTGTTGCTGTTGTATCTGCTGTGAAACCGTTTCATGAATATGTGTATGGACGAGCTATAATTACCCATCACAAGCCCTTGCTGGGATTATTGCAGGAGACAAACCAACCCCTTATATATTGTCACCAAGAATGACTCATTGGTCGGAGTTCTTAGCTGTGTACAATTATAAATTGCAACATCGCCCGGGGAAAGCCATTCCCCACGCTGACGCATTGAGCTGTGCCCCACTTCCGGAAACCGTTGACGACCCAGCTCCAACCCTCACGACACTCTAGATTGAAACCCTATATTCACCGCCACTAACAGCCAGAGACATCGCTATCGAAACAAAACGAGATCCTGTCCTGGTGTGAGTTCTCAGCTGGGTTGAATGAGGATGGTCAGCAGACCAAACCCCTGACGACTTCGCCCCTTTCAGAAACCGGCAAACAGAGATTTTCTCGCAGAAGGGCTGTATCCTATGGGGAGACAGAGTCGTCATCCCAGAACAGTTACAATGAACAGTTTTGAAAGCATTGCATGACGGTCACCCCAGCATCGTGCGTATGAAAGCACTCGCACGAAGCTACGCGTGGTGGCCAGGCATCGATAAGCAGATCGAAGCCTGAGTGAAGACTTGTCTAAAATGCCAAGAAGTCAGCAGTGCCCCACCTAGAGCGATTCCAATGGAGTGGGAAACTCCCCAGGGCCGTGGTCCAGCATCCACATTGACTTTGCGAGATCTACTAAGGGACATATCTTCCTCCTAACAGTGGATGCCTATTCCAACTGGCTCGAAATCCACAAGATGAAGACTACTACAATGGAATCAGTCATCCGCAAATTAAATAAACTATTCACAACACATGGACTGCCAGACGTTTTAGTCTCCGATAATGGACCCCAGTTCACGGCCCTGGCGTTTGAACAATACTTAGCGGATCGGGGCATCCGCCATGCACTAACCTCGCCAGTGCACCCTGCGGCCAATGGAAGGGCCGAGCACATGGTCCAATTTCTTCAAAAAACTCTCCACAAGATGGACCATGGGGACATTGATGACAAACTGAACAGAATATTCCTACTCCAACACATCACCCCGCACAGCGTAACCAACAAAATGCCAGCTGAACTGTTGATGGGACGCAGGCTTCGCTCCCACCTCGACTGTCTCCACCCGGCCTACGCGTCAGAGAAGCACTGTGGATCCAGCGGAAAGTGCCGCGAATTCAAGGTTGGTGACTTAGTCTTCGCTAAAAATCTTTCCGGCGAACCGTTGTGGGTCGAACCAACCATAACCCAAGCCACCAGGCCCAGATCGTACCATGTACAAACAATGGATGGGAAAATATGGAAATGCCATATAGATCAGCTTCGCTCTAGGTTGCAACCCAGTTCCCACGACTCCTTTGACCCTCAAACTGAGGGGGGAAGGGATGTCGAGGGAACTAAATTCGAGATTCCGGGTGACGAAATCGAAGAAAGTCAGCAGCCAGGTGCGTTCCATGAATAAGAATCAGCAAGGGGGTGTGCCTCGCCACAGAGAAATACCTCAACGGAGGCGAGCCTGCAGGAACCGGAGAACAACGATGACAGAATTAGCGGCGCCGAGTCATCCTGTGGGGATGCGGAAATACCTGTACCAGATAAATCAAAAAACGTTCCACCGGAACTGGACTACAGACAGGAACTGGTGGGACAGCGCAAATCTAATAGGCAATTGAAACAACCTGCATATCTATGCGATTATGTTACCACACCCCTCAAACGGAACCTAGGGGGGAGGGGTGTTATGAACTAATAAAGACGTTTAATAAAGTTTTAACAACCTTTAGTAAAAAGCAGGGTTCTAATCCTGCACTTCTGATTGGCCGATAATAGTGACATCGGATTGGTCCTTTCTGGGAAATCTGATTAGCTGTTAAAGGGCCAACTCTCATTGGTTCAAGGGTTTAACACTTCCATGTTTTTCATTGGCTAATAGGACAGCAGCCAACCCTATAAAAGGGCTGCTGCTGCCCTAGGTGATTGCTCTGTTCAGTATGCTTAATAAAGAGTTGAAGTTCACTGTTCACTGCCTCATCTCCGCTCCTTGCACCCATGCGCAGAACATAACACTCCTCTTTGCTAGTATTTCTTGGTGTGATGGGGAAGAAAGAGAGAAAGGGGGGGGGGCTTTCTCAATTTAGGCATCCAGGCTTTAGAAAATGGGATATGCTAATTAGCTTTTGTTGATGCTTTTATTTACAAATTTAATTTTTTATATTTATGATGCTGCACTGGGTGCTTTTAGAAATTTGTCTTATCTTGGGGGCCTAAATGTAGAAGTATTTCAATAATTTAATATTAAACATTAATATTTCATATTATACTTAAATATTAAATAATATTATCCAATAAATAAATTGTTGAAGTCAGAACCATGGTTCTGGATTTGATAAAACCTAACTTAATTCCCCCCCCCAAAACAATAGCTCTAAATTGGAGAGCACTTTGCTTGAAGCAATCCATTTTTAGGACTTCAAAACTTTTAAGTGATATTGCTTGGGCAATTTTATTAATATAGGTTTTTAAGGAGGCCATACATATTTTAGGAACATTTTTTTAAAATGACTTTTTAATTAGTTTTATCCTCTCTTATGAATCATTTTGATGTTTACTTCTCATTTTGTATAGAGATATATGGTTGCAATGCCTATAATGACCTTCTTCCCTTGGTTCATTTGAAAGATAGAATATAAATATCAATAAAATATTATGCATCAAAAAAAAGTAGGGACTGTTAGGGATACCATTGTTTACCCTAACTGGTTTAGGTAAAATAATAAATAAGTTATCATGGTTTGTTGGTTAAAGTGTGTGTAACTTTAACTGCAAGAATGTAATTAAGGGTGTGGTTGTAAAAGAAGCAAGACAATGGCAGCTTGCTCTCTGGCTTAATGATCCCTAATTACTGGATGGATTGAAGACTGCGTTTTTCTCCTACTGGAAAGGGAGAGAGAAAGGACTGTTGATCTTATCAACGGTGAGAGGACTGATTTATTGTAAGTGAACTGACATTGGATATTCTACACGGACTTTGCTAATTGAGTATCCCCGAATGGACTGACTGAAATGATACATGACTAATGGACTGTTTTTTGACTATGCTATGAATTATAATGGAATAAACTATATTTTTGATAGCACAAGCGTATCTGTTTTTTGTTACTGAATGTTAAATAACATACAAACTTATCTCACACATTTATCTATCTGCCTAACTGACTAACGCTGCACATTCTGTTTAGCATGTTTCCTTAACATTGGTTGGGGGACCAGGCTTAACAACGGTTATGGGCCCAGAGGCTGCAAAGTCAGTTTAACTAGGATAAAACAGATTTACATAAAAAGTGAGAGTTTGTGTTGTTACATGTCACAATAAACAGACAGCTGTGTTTTATTAATTATAATTTTATATCCATATATAGAAAACATGACACAAGTCAATCTACAAAGTTTGTACTTTATATCCAAGCTGGATGGAACGAACTATGTTTCATGGTCTATGAAATGTAGTCTACTTCTACAAAGAGAAGGTCTGTGGAACATAATTGAAAACCCACCAAACGTAGAGGAATGGGATCCGGAGCTTGAGGAAGATAGTCAAAAGATAGAAGACTTTAAGCAGAAGAATGAACAAGCTCTTTGCATAATAGGACTAACACTATCTGACCAGCAACTTGTTCATATCCGCAAAGAGCAAATGGCTGTTGGATGTTGGCAGAAGCTGAAGAGGATTTATGTCCGAGATAACGTTGGTGCTTACATAAATCTAACAAGGAAGCTTTTCAGGACGCATCTCCAAATGAATGGTGATATGCTGAGTCATTTGAATACTATGAAAAGCATTTTTCAAGAACTGCACGAAAAAGAGCTTATTTTCTCTGAACTACACCTAGTCTTCATAATTCTGTCTTCACTAGACGTAAGTTTTGATAACTACGTCACTTCCCTTGAAATATTGCCTAAGGAAAGCCTAACTTTAACTGATATCACTGGCAGATTGATTGAAGAGGCCAGAAGAAGACTTGAAAGAGATCAGTTAAGAAGGGAACAACCTCAAAAATAAGATATTGAATCTCCGACTGCATACGCAATTAAAAAGTGTTTTAATTGTGGAGGAAGAGGACATTTGGCAAGGTTTTGTAAAAAAGCAAAGCGCCAGAACACTGGCCAGAATAGTAAAAGTCATCAAAAGAAAAAGAAAAATTTTGAGTTAGCCATGTATATTAACAGAGCTGTGAAAAATAATTTATGGGTGGTTGACAGTGGAGCATCCCACTGTATAACAAATGATAACAAAAATTTTGTTAAAATGTCCAAGAGTACACAGCAGATATCGTTAGCCAATGGCTGGAAACTGAAAGCTAAAGGTCAAGGTATAGCATATTGTTCTTGCACAAAAGAGAATGTAAAAATGTTATATGTACCACAACTTAAATTTAATTTATTTTCAGTTAGAATTTTGGTTAAACTAGGATATGTAGTTACCTTTAGGGGAGATAACTGCATAATTGGAAAAGAAGATAAGAAAATTACTGCATCTTTAAGAGGTGAATTGTATGTGTTAAATGATAATGGTTTAGAGGTGGTTTATGATAATAAGAAACCTCATGATGAATGTATTCACTTGTTACACTGATGCCTAGGGCATTTAAACTTTAAAATGATTAAGAAAACTGTTGAATTATCTAAAGGAATAAGTTTGAAACCTTGTAATAAGTATTTGCAATGTTGGGCTTCCGGTTTCGCGTGGCTTCGGGGCAGCAGGAATTCGCGACTGCTCGCGATTCCTGCTGTGCTAGCCGCCGAGGTACCCCCGATCCAGATGGGTCAGGGGGACATGGCTGCCCTGTAGGGACAGCCGAAGAGAGAGGGGAGCCGGACAGGGGGTTGGGGGTGTCGCAGACCCCCTCCTCGTCCTGGAAAACCCCTTTTTCCCAAGGCGGTGGAGCGGCGGTCAGCAATGGCTGCCATGAAGAAGCCAGCAACCGGGTAAGATTGCGCTGGAGGAAGTAAGAAGAGTGAAAGTGCTGTCTGAGCCGGGTCAAGTAACATCTTTCAAATTTGTTGGAACTGAGCTGTTTGAATTGCTGGAGGATACATTGTATCCCTAAGAAGATCGGAAGTGGTGGAGAAGCTGTTAAAGGGAACTTTTTTTTTCTTTACTCTCCCACCCCATGGAAACAGCAGATATGTTTGGACATATTGGACATTGAAAGTGAATTATTCTGAAAGTTGAAGCTAAGGGATAAAAGGGTTCCTGGACATTGAAAAACTTAAAAAATTGGAAAACCCTTATTAGAGGTATGGATTTCTGATTATTTAAAATTGATGTTGCAAGTGGGAAGCGAGAGGAAAAAAAATTGGAGCAGAAGCTGAAAAAGGAGGAGATTGCCTAGAATCCCAAAGAAAGGTATATGGTAATTGGACCTCTTTGATTAAACATTAACCCCAGAAAGAGAAAGAGAAGAAGGAAGAAAAGTATTAATTTTTGGAATTTTTTTTTTGAATTATTTTTGATTAAGAATATTTGTGGTTGTTTTGGGAAAAGTTTCTCTTTTCATGATGGCATCGCTTGTGGATGAACTAAAGACTGAATATCAAAAATATAAAAAGGAAGATACTTTGGGCACTTTGTTTCAATTTTTAGAAATGGCGTTATGTACTTATGAAAAGTTGACTATGCAGCAGAAGGACTGGGACAAAGAAGAAGAGGAAGAAGAAGCCATCTTTGATGAACAATGGGTTCTTTCTGGGGAGGAGGAGAAAAAGGATAAGAAAAAGGGGATTTTAAGAATTGAAAAAACAACCAAAAAAGAGAAAAATGAGCGGAAAGGTGGAGGCAAGGTTAGAAAGCAAAGGAAAAGGAGTAAGAAAAGGGAGGAGGAAAGACAAAGGGGTAAAAAGGGCAAGGAGAAGAATAAGCAAGAGAGAAAGGGGGGGAGGAGAAGCCTCAATGGGGGGAAGCAAGATCTAAAGAAAAAAAGTTTATTCAGAGACAATGGGTGAATTTAATTTAGGATAAAAGAGGGATTCTGGAGGGTACATAAGATTGTGTTTTTTATATGTGTATTTAGAGTATAAAATTCATTGTGTAATTTTAGAATCTATTGAACAGAATCCCAAGAAAAATTGTTATATGAAGTACTTTTAAGTTAGGGTAATGAGTTATAGACGTTACTCCAATTGGTGTATAGGAGAAGTATAGTAAAAGAAAAAAGATGAATGGATAGTTGGAAATAGAACAGACAAAGAATGTTATTGAAAATGATAATAAGATATGAAAGGATATATAAAGGTTTTGTTATGGTTTTTTTTGGATTTTGTATATTGATAAAAGGCAATAAAATTTTAATTAACAAGAAACAATTTGGATGAAAAGGAGAAGCTGGGATAAGATATGAAGTTAAATAGATAAAGTATTGATACTATAATTTGGAATTGTTATGTTCTATTGGTTTTCTTCTTTTATTATTTTTTCTTAGAAAAGAATTTATAAGCTGTTATGCCTTGATTCTTTGTGCATTGTTTTTATAAAATTGATAAAAATGGTATATATATATATATATATATATAAAAGAAAATGATAATAAGATATGGAAGGATATATAAAGTGAATATGATGTTTGAATTTGTGTCTGTGTGAAGAGTTTCAACCCGGGATCAGACAACCTTCAGAAAAGATCTTTTAGTTTTGTTTATGTTTTGTGTTTTGTGTATTGTGTTTTCTGTAAAATTAATAAAATTTGTCTAAAAAAAAAAGTATTTGCAATGTTCTGCTTGCAATCAAAGCAAAAGCAAGGTCATACCGGCAAATAAAGTTGATGGATTTACTACTAAAGAGCCTTTAGAGGTAGTATTTGCCGATTTAATAGGTCCGAAAAAACCAATTGTAGGAGGTGCTCAATACATACTAAGTAAAATGGACCACTATTCTAGATATGGATTCTGCTATTTGATGAAGAGCAAAACTGAAACGTATCTAAATCTCTTTAATTGGTTAAAATTTGTAGAAAGGAAAACTAAAAAGAAATTAGTAACTCTTATAACAGATAATGGTGCAGAATTTACAAATAATAAATTCCAGAGTAGACTTAGGATGGAAGGTATTCAACATAAAAAGTCTGCACCATATAGGCCACAACATAATGCCTTTATAGAGAGACGAGGCCAAACACTGCAGTCAATGGCACGTACTATGTTGTCTGATTCAGGATTACCTGACAATTTATGGGGAGAAGCAATAATGTGTGGTAATCATATATTAAATAATGTTGTTAATTCAACAACAGGTGAATTACCATTCATACTGTGGCATGGTACAAAACCTGATTTAAGTTACATGCACACATTTGGAGCACCAGCATGGGTGCATATCCCTACATAACTCAGACACAAAGGACAGCATATAGCTAAAATTATTTTTTGTAGGGTATAAATAAAATCACAGATCTTATAGATTCTGCGAACCAGGTACATCTAGAGTTTACTGCAGTGCTAGTGCAAAATTCCTAGAACATGTAGGATGGAATAGATTAGAGCAAGATTTAGATAATGATGTAATTATTGAACCCTACAAAAGGCAGAAAGAAAAGACTAGTTATAAGAAGAGTCCAATTAAAGAAGAAGTCCATGAAGAACAAATAGGACCAGAACAAGAGGAAACAGTTGATCAGGAAGAGTTAGATAATCATGAACAGGTAGTAAAGGAAAGTCCACCTGTAAGTCCTGTAATACCTAGATGAACTACATGTGTAACTAGACCACCTGATAGGTATTAAACAAGTATAGTTTGCCAAATAACTAAAGTTCCAACTAGTGTAGATGAAGTTAGGATGTATCCTGCAAAGGATCAGGAGAATTGGCAAAAGGCAATGGAAAAAGAACTAAATTCATTAAAGGTAATGAAAGTATATGAAGATGCCAAATTACCTCCAGGAGAAAAGTCCATTGGGTGCAAATGGATATTCAAAGTAAAAACAAGAAATAATGGGACTGTTACCCATAAGGCTAGGTTGGTAGCTCAAGGATTTAATCAAACTGCATTTGATTACAATGAAGTTTTTGCACCAAGTCTTAAAGCAACATCCTTGAGAGCAGCTTTAGTGTGGGCAGCTAAGAAAAACTATATCATTAACCATTTAGATGTAGAAACTGCTTATCTGCATGCACCATTGCAGCAAACTATGTATTTGGAAAAACCAGTTGTTATAAAAGATAATAAATTAAATAGTAATGATTGTTGGAAACTAAAAAGAAGTCTTTATGGATTGAAACAATCTGGCTATGAATGGAATCAATATATTGTGAAAGAGTTAAACAATATAGGATTTAAATCTGGTTTAGCAGATCCATGTGTGTTTAAAAGAGAAAATAATGGAACGGTGTCATTATTGTTATTATTTGCAGATAATATTGCTTTGATAACTAAGACTAATAATGAAGCTAAAGAGATTATATCATTATTAGCCAAAAAGATAAAATTAAAACATTTAGGTGAGATTAAAAGGTATCTAGGATTGACAATTAACAAAGCAAAAAATGGATTTAAGATATCTCAAGAAGATAAAATTTGCCAATTAATTAAAACGTATAAAATGGAACTTTGTAAGCTGGCAAAAACTCCAATGAGTCAGGAAGTTTGCCAAACTGATGCTCAAAGTCCCAAATTTGATAAGTCCATGTATCAATCTTTGATTGGTAGCTTATCATATATCAGCAATTGGTCAAGGCCAGATATTGCTTGTAGTGTTAATCAGCTGGCACGATTTAATGCAGATCCACATCAATGTCATTGGCAATCATTAAAGAGAATTTTAAAATATCTTAAAGGAACAATGCACCATGCATTGTATATAGAGCCAAAGGGTGATTTGAGTCTTAATGCTTATGCAGATGCAAGTTTTGCAACTGACATAAACACTAGAAAATCAACCTCTGGGATGGCTCTATTATTTGGTAAGACACTAATAGGGTGGAGGTCAATCAGACAACAGCATATCATCTTGTCCACGATGGAAGAGGAATTTTCATGTCTGTCATTACTATGCACTGACTTAATTCTGTACAAACAGTTATTATTAGACATGGGTTTAACTGTTAAAGATTCCATTATTGTGTACGAGGACAACCAGGCAGCCATACAGTTGGCTACTAATATTGCTGTAAAAACTAGATCAAAGCATACTGATTTAAGATACTTAAATGTTAGAGAATCTATAAAGAATGGTCTAATTAAACTGGAATACTGCCTGACGGAAGAAAACATTGCAGACCAGTTTACAAAAGCTCAAGGTGTAGTCAAGTTTAAAAAGAGTTGTAACAACTATGGTTTAAAGGTATAAATGATTATATTATTATTATTACCCAAAAGGGGAGAATGTTAGGGATAACATTGTTTACCCTAACTGGTTTAGGTAAAATAATAAATAAGTTATCATGGTTTGTTGGTTAAAGTGTGTGTAACTTTAACTGCAAGAATGTAATTAAGGGTGTGGTTGTAAAAGCACCATAAAAGAAGCAAGACAACGGCAGCTTGCTCTCTGGCTTAATGATCCCTAATTACTGGATGGATTGATGACTGCGTTTTTTCTCCTACTGGAACAGGAGAGAGAAAGGAGTGTTGATTCTTCTCAACGGTGAGAAGAGATAATACGGACTGATTTATTGTAAGTGAACTGACATTGAATATTCAACACGGACTTTGCGAATTGAGTATCCCCGAATGGACTCACTGAAATGATACATGACTAATGGACTGTTTTTTGACTATGCTATGAATTATAATGGAATAAACTATATTTTTGATAGCACAAGCGTATCTGTTTTTTGTTACTGAATGTTAAATAACATACAAACTTATCTCACACATTTATCTGTCTGCCTAACTGACTAACGCTGCACATTCTGTTTAGCATGTTTCCTTAACATTGGTTGGGAGACCAGTCTTAACAGGGACAACAGATGCATGGCATTTATATCTGACCTTACTATGCATTTCCCCCTGTAAATAATCAGTGGGAAGTGCTTGCTTGAAAATATGGGAGTTGTGATCCAAAACACCAAGCTGAGCAAGACTGAACTTTGTAGGTGTATGAAAATGAGTGTAATTTTTAGTTGATCCTTCTCAAACTTAGTGTTGTGCTGATGGTGTTCCTGGGGAGAAGCATGATTTGATTGTAAGCTGTGACTTATCCATTGTGTGCCAATCAATATTTCTTGTCCCCATTCTGTGCGGAGTCATTACTCCATTATTCCACAGCCATTCACAAATAGCTTTTACTTGATAGGATAACTTGTAGCTGCTCAACTTTGACAATATGTTCACAGACTTATTTCTGTCCCATGAACAAATAATGTGATTAGCCCCACCTCCCCCATGTTGAAATGATTATGAACTGCGGCTACAAATTGGAAAAGTATGCAGTGTTTATTTCGAGGTGGAGTAATTTTGTCTACAATCAACAGGAATTACCTTTAAAAAAAACCAACTAACAAAACAAGAAACTAAGCTAACTTGCCTTGTGTTTCACAGCTGCCAAAATATAAGGAAAAAATACAGGGAAGGTCATGCACCACTATTGGTAATATTATTGCCCTCAATTTTAAACAAAACAAAAATGGGGTTTCTATTGTTTTTTAAAAATCCTTTAAAAAAAATCAAAGAACAGGAGATTGCTGCTAAGAAACCCAACCACAATATATGATCAATTGACTTGGCACAGTAATAGTGTTGGCTTGGCAATCTCTTTTTTCTTTTCCACCATTTTGCTGATTGACATTGAAAACCAACTGCCAGAAGTATGCCAGATGCCTGCACTGCCTAGTTTTCGAACAAAGTACAGCTTTGGGGAGAAAAGATAGGACCTGTTTAGAAAAAAGGAGAAATGGTTATATATTTTTTTACTTTGTTTGCACATTTTTCAGGAAGGAGAAAAATCCAGCCATGTCTGGATTAGCTTTCTTTAATCAAAGTGATAACATTTTGTGTTCAAAGAACATCAATGGTAATAAATAAATAGGTCAACATGTCTTCCCTCTCCAGATTCCTTTTTATATTAAAAAAACACTTTAAAATATGACATTACAGAAGTTAAGCCATTCCCTTAGAAGCCAAGTACAATTTCCTCAGATATTGACTGTCAGTGTGAGAATATTACTCTTTCCTTTGACATGAAAGTCTAAAAAAAGAGTGTATTTATCCATTTGTTAGCTTTATATACTACATTTCCCCAAGGTAGTATGTAAAGTGCTCTCACTTCTAATTTTGTCCACACGTAGAATTAACCAGAGCTGAAGGAGATGGTCCAAAAATACACAGTGAGCTTCCATGTCCAAAATCTTCTAAAGGATCAATTGCAGTAACACAGAGTCAGCATATTTTTCCCAACAATCTAGGTCCTCATTTTACTGACCTCGGAAGGATGGAAGGCTGAGTCAGCTTTGAGCCAGTGAGAATTGAACTCCTGGAGTGAGCATTGAGTTAGCCTGCAATACTGCTTTCTGACAACTGCATCACCACTGCTCTTCAACACCATGGAGAATTCCAGTTTGGGTTTTATGATTTTATGGCTTCAGAGCACCTGCTCTGTGCACCCATCTATTCTGAGAACACTTTATTAGTAGTAACTTTTCTCCAAGTAAACTAATGCCAGTGACTCTTTTACTACCTTTAGCACCAGAGAAAAATTATCTCCAGCTTTTTAATAACATGCAAATGCTGATAAGACTTATAAAAATGCTTTTTTAACATTCTTTTATTCTCAGTTATATTTTACTGTTCCTGGTACTGTCCTTACAATGGTGACAGGAATGCCAGCCATCTAATCTATTGTTCTCTACCTTAGCAGAACGCACAGTGTGAAAGGCCTCATCGATGAAAACATGATGGGCAAGAACGTTTAAATACCTATAAGTAGTCATTGACCTATAACTACAATTAGGACTGGAATTTCCATCATTAAGTGATGTGATCATAAAGCATGATGTGACATGACCTCATCATTTAGTACTGACAATCCTGGCACTCCTCACTGCCTTTGTTAACTGAGAATTTTGAAGTATTCACAAGCAAGTATTCACCCCATTCTGGGCTTGGTGTCTCCCAGTTCTAAGCCTCAATAAAATAAGGGACCGCTTCCTTTTAAACTTTTCCCATCCATCTATCTCCTCCTGTCTCTGCCCTTTTGGCTGCCATGAACCCTGGCTTGTAGGGCAGTAAACAGTGCCAAAATGGCATGGCTCTGGGCTGCTTGCCACAGTGCAGAACAGGGGCCTCTTTGTGTGCCACAGTTTTGCAAGAAGTCCCTGAGCTGAAGCATCATCCTGAAGCCACAGCCAGCCCTGTAAACCTCACTGCTGCAGCCCAGCAATTTGGAACAAAGGGGGCCTCCTGGTGCACCACAGCTGGGAGTCCATGAACTACAGCAGATAACAGATAATCAGAGTTGGAAGGGATCTTATAGGTCATCTAGTCCAACCCCCCACCCAAGCGGAAGACCCTACACCATTTTTGACAAATGGCAGTCCAATCTCTTCTTGAAAGTCTCAAGTAATGGCACTCTCACAACTTCCAAGGGCAAGGTGTTCCACAGGTTGATTGTTCTCACTGTCAGAAAGTTTCTCCTTATTTCCAGGTAAAATCTCTCCTTGTTCAGTTTCCATCCATTATTCCTTGTCTGGCCTACAGGTGCTTTAGAAAATAGCTTGACCCCTTCCTCCCTGTGGCAGCCCCTCAAATATTGGAAGACCGCTATCATGTCTCCCTTGGTCCTTCTCTTTACTAGACTAGCCAAGCCCAGTTCCTGTAACCGTTCTTCATATGTTTTAGTCTCGAGTCCCCTAATCTAGTTGCTCACATAGCATGAAACCCATTTCTGCATGATTCAGCAGAATGGCACAAAACCAAAGCCACAGTTGCCCCAGCCAGTCATGGCTGTATCACTTTCCCCACTTTGTACCCAGACTCACCTTCTGCCCATTATTACACCAACCTAGCTGACTTTTGCCATTTACTTGGTCTCATTGCTAAGAAGGCATTCCTGGTTTGGCTCTTTCCAAGGTGGCTACTGGCCACATGTGGCCATATTCCCCAGGTTTCTCAAGGAAACTGTCATGTGCAGCCCTAGGGAAGAAAATGGCCAGCAACTACAGTACCTTGTGACCGGGCATGCTTGAGCAGCACTGGGAGCAAGAAAATGATGAAACTCAGCTAGGCTGTGAAGTAGAGCCCCACCCCCAAAAAGATGGGAGACATAGGCAGGGGGGGAGGAGTTTAGGTGCCCCTGTGGTTGTAAGTGAAGGTGACTGACAAGTGCCTGAATTTGATAATATGTTTGTGCAGATGCTGCAACTGCCATAACTTCAGGATCAGTCATAAGTACCTTCATACAGTGCCACCATAACTTTGAACAGTCACTTAACAAATGATCATAAACCGAGGTCTACCTATAGTCAATATTGTGTCAACCACAGCATTGGAAGATTGTGACATGGAATGTAAGAAGTTATAAATGATAAAGCACATGAATTAACAAGTGAAATAAAGAAAGAATGAATGTTTTGTTGAGTATATGTGAAAGGAGAAAGGAGAAGACATAATAGAACGGGGTGAAGGTGGTCTCATGAAGTGGAGTGCACGATGAACACATGCAGGGAAGTGAAGAGGCATGTTATGAATAAAAAGAATGAAATCTGTTTCAAAAAGTTTGAATTGGGGTCATCTAGGTGGCTGTTGGTGCATAATATGAAAATTGTAATAGGTAGGTTAGTGACAGTTGTATGCTATGTCCCATTGTATAGTGATGATGAAAGTAACAGATGAGCTTATGGACAGATTGTGCAATATAGTGAATGAATGCCATACAGGAAAATTATTCTGTTAGGTAATTTAAAGGAATGGATGGGGGGGGGGGGAATGGGAGAATACATAAAGTGATTGAGTTAGTCAGAGACTCACTAATGAATTAATATCTATTGAGCATCTACATATAAAATACCCTTTTATGTGGTTTATGTCTATTTGTACACAGTGGAGAAATGAATATAAATAAAAAAAATGACTGATTTAATTGTTTATGATGAAAGATTAAGATAATTAGTTATGAATACAAGGATGATGAGAGATTCTGAATGAAGAACAGACCATTTGGGGCAAATTGTAGAAATAAAATTGAAGGGGAGAAAAGGAAAATAAAAATGCAGGAAAAGAAAACAGGACCTGTTGTGAAAAAAAGATAGTGCAATTACCCAACAGAACAAAGGAAAGAAGGAAGGCAGTTTCAGACAGAATGAAAATAATTATAATATAAAGTCAAAAAGTGTGCAATTATACTATGTAAAAGTGTAAAGAATATGTTTGATGGAACAATGAAACAAAAGAATCTGTGAATAAGGGAAGGAAGGAAAGGAAGGCAGGAAAGGAGGGAGGGAGGGAGAAGGAAGGGAGGAAGGAATTTAATTCAGGGCAAATGCAGTGGAAATAAACAAGATGTGTGAGATTTAGGTAAAGAGGGTTAAATAAGAATTTCCCAGCAGTGTATAGAATTGAAAATAAAAGCAATTAAATGTGTTGGAACAACCTATAGTTAGAGAATGCTGGCAGGAGCATTTTAGAAATGTGTCTGGGAATGATAAGTTGATAAGTGAAATGGAAACATATGCTATAAAAATGATGAAATGGAAGCCATAAATGCTGTAAGAATTTTGAAAAATTGGAAGGCAAATGACATAACTTGAAAAATGTTAAAATATGGATGCAATTTACTAAGAATGGATGAGACTGATTTAACATAGGTGTGAAGACTGCGCCTATGCCTGACAATGGGAAGAATTCCTTGATGAAGGGAAATGGAGGCAGACTGAATACAATACCTCCTGGGAGAAGTTGACTAAATGTTCCTGGAAATGTGTCTGGCAGAATTCTAATCAAACAAAGGTTTGAGAGTTAGCAGCAGGCAAGCTATGAGAAGGGCAAAACAGCTTTAATGTAGGCAATGGGTATGCAGTTTTTTTTCCCAGCAGGTCATTAAGAGCGCATGAGTGGGGAGAAGGCGGAGCTTCGTTTCGGCGATACAGCTGCGATCTCGGGGCTCTGAGATCGCAGCCGATATTTTCGCCCCTGGTCGGTCCCAACGGACCTAAACCGTCCCGTAGAGACGGAGATTGAGAAGGGTACTGTTCCAGGATCCCAGAGATATCGCAAAATCTCTGGTTTGATCCGGGAGAAGCCCTTTTGCTGGCGGCGGAGAAGCAGCCCCCATAGCTGCTGAAGTCGGGACAGCTCCGGAAAGAAAGTGGCTGGAGTGAAAGTGTGTCGGCTGGGTGAGAAAAACTTTTTTGTGTTGTAAATTCGCTGAGGTTGGAAAGGACATCCTGAATAAAGAAGAAATCTGTGAGACTTTTTTTTTTTTGACTGAAATTGTCTGAGCGGCGTTTTTTAAAGTGATGTCAAATTGAGGCTTGGGTTTTTTTTTTTCTTTTCTCTATATTTTTTTGGGGAGATTTTAGTGTGACTTTGTAGGTAACCGGATTGAATTTTCTCTTATATATATTTTTATACTCCCTTTGATTTTTTAACTTTCTTTAGGATAGAGGCTCCCTTTGGCTATTTTTTCTTCTTCTGTATATATTACTCCTTTTTTCTGGCTGGGGGGGAGGAAGAGCATTAAGAAACTTTGCAACACTGCCAACTAGAGGCTTGAAAGTATTTTATTTGAATTGGAGAGAATTGCAAAAAGACCTCTTCTCAAGGACATTTTAACGTGATAAGATAGAGGGAGAGCACAGCAAAATATTATTGCAGGTGCTTTCCTGGACTGTTATCAAGAACACTTGAGGTTTGGCTTTGAAGCTGCTGGAGAAGAGATTCATAATAAGAGCCTTGGATAAATAAATAAAGTGCAGTGTGCTTTCTTATATATACCCCATTCACTAGCCTTTTTCTAAATTTCAATTCCAGTAATATTTTTATTTTTGTCTTTTATTTTAAAGGGAAAGCCTCAGGGTTTTTTTTTATTTTTCTTTTCTTTTTTATTGGGACTTTTTTGCTTTTCCTATCTATGTTTTTGGACCACTTTGTTGTTGTTGTTGTTTGATTATTGAGACTTTTCAACTGGATTAAGGTGTGAAGAATCTGGGAACTTTTTTTTTCTTTTTTTTTGCTCTTAATCAATATTATTATTTTTGGATTTGTTTTTCTCCTTTCTATTTTTTTCCTTTTTTATGGTGGACTACTTCGTAATTGGATTAGGGTCTAGAAGAACCTGAAGATCTTTCTTCTTCCTTTTTTGCTGTTTTTTCTTTGGTTTCGTGTCTTTTACTATTGGAGTTTTCCATTTTGGATTATAATTGGCTGCTCTACCAGTTGGATTAAAAGTCAAGAAGAATTTGAAGCTTTGGAAGCATTGAAATGAGCAGGAAACCAATACCATCTGGCATTTCTGCTTCTACCTCTGCTTCCCCACCAGCTGGAGGACAACGTTTAATTCAGACAATGTTGAAGCAAGATAAGGAACAAGAAAGAGTAACTTTACAGATGATTATGCAAGGAATCCAAGATCTCAAGACAAAATCAGATATCATTGAACAAAGAACAGGAAATATTGAACAAAGAACAGAAAATATTGAACAAAGAACAGAAAATATTGAACAAAGAATAGAGAAGACTGATGAAAAAGTAGAAAACATTAAACAAATGATGGTTAAGTATGAGGAGAGATTCCAAAAAATTGAGGAAGAAGGAAAACAAAGAGAGAAGAAGATTGGAAATATTGACAGTAGATTAACAGCGGTTGAACAAGAAAAAGGTGGGATGTTGAGGTGGGAGATGGAAAGGTCAGAATTTTACCTCAGATTTCAAAATATAGAAGAGGAAAAAGGAGAAAACTTGGCAGCGGTAATGATAGAAATTTTGGCAGATGCTTTGGAAATTACAGAGGAAAAGATGATGGATGGAATAGATGAGATATATTGAGTCTATACAAGGTATGCGATGAGAAATAAATTACCCAAGGAAGTCCATATTAGATTTACCAAAAAATCCATTAAAACGCAAATATTACAAGTAGTAAGAGAGAAAACATTGAAATACAAAGGTAAAGAGGTTGTGGTTTTAAAACAAATACCCAGAAGAGTGAGAGAGATGAGAAGAGAATATCGATTTCTGACTAAAATGCTTTTGGAAAACGAAGTGAATTATAGATGGCTGATTCCAGAAGGACTAATGTTTAGGTGGCAAGAGCAGAGATATAGAATTGATTCAATTGAGAAAGCAGAACTTTTCCATGCAGAATTTTTTGGAGGAAGAAGAGAGGAAGCAGAGATAGAGGTCTCATTAATTGAGTTTCAAGAGGAACAACTGGAGACTGAAAAAGAGAAAGGAGCAATAGGGGGACAGATGGATAGCAAAGAACAGCGTGAAGTGAGATCCACGAGAGCGGTTAGACCTAAATATAAACCATAATCATGGAAGAAAAAAAACTGATTACAATGAATATAAATGGGCTTAATTCAGCTGTTAAAAGAAGGAAAACTTTTCATAAATGAGAGAAATTAAAATTTGATATAATTTGTTTACAAGAAGTTCATATTAAAAAACAACATGAACAATTGTTAGTACAGCCAAAATTGGGGAAAATATTTACTTCTTTGACTAATGTAAGAAAAGAGGAGTGGTTCTATACATTAAAGAGGCTATCCCAGCAAAATTGATTTACACGGATGAAGATGGAAGTGTATTAATGGTAGAAATAATGGACAATAATATAAAAATACTCTTGATTGCAATTTATGCTCCGAATGATAAACAAGAAGAGTTTTATAAAAAGCTACACATGAAAATAATTGGACTGGACTATGTTAATATAATTATGATGGGAGATTTTAATGGAATTGTGGACAATAAATTGGACTATATAGCAACAACAACAAAGCAAAATAGAAAGGCTCTCCCAAGGTCTTTTTTAAAATGACAGATGAATTAACTTTAAAAGATATTTGGAGAGAAAGAAATCTTAAAGCTAAACAATATACTTTTTATTCAAATAGACATTTATCATGGTCCAGATTAGATATGATTTGGATCTCAACAGAATTAATATCCAATATTAAAGAAACAAATATTGAAACAAGTACTTGGGCAGATCATAGCCCAATGACAATTAAATGGAAGGGACAAAAAAAAAGATCGAGATGGACATTAAACAATACTATTTTAAAGGAGAAAGATTTTATACAATGGATGGAGAAGGAATTGGCTTTTTTCTTCAGATAAAATAAAAAAGAAGATACTTCAACGCAGAATGTGTGGGATACAATGAAGGCATACGCTAGAGGTTTGATAATAGATTATACAAGAAAAAAGAATATTAGGAAAAGGCAAGCTTCTAAGGCCTTGGAAGATGAGTATAAAATTCTTGAAAAAGAATTACAGAAAATGCCACAGAAAAAGGATATTAAATTGAAGCTGGATGTAATTAAACATAAAATGGAATTAATAGAGAAAGAAGAACTGGCACAGAAAATCAGAAACTCTAAACAGAATTATTTTGAAGATGCAAATAAACCAGGTAGATGGCTAGCATATAAATTGAGAAAAGAGAAGGAATCAAGAAAAATATTGAAGTTAATAGATGAACAAGGCCAAGTTTGTTATGGGAATAAGGAGAAAAAAGAAATTATTCAAGATTTTTATGGGCAACTATATAAACAAGAGAATATTGATGAGGAAAAAGTCAAACAGTATTTACAGGAAGCTAATTTACCAAAGATACCTAAAGAGACTGAAGAAATGCTAGAAAGCAATATAACAATGATGGAACTAAATGAAGCATTTAAGAGACAAAATAATGGGAAAGCACCAGGTCCAGATGGGCTTCCAGCAGAATTCTATAAAACATTTCAAGAATCATTGAGCATCCAATTGTTAGAAGTTATGAATGAAGTTATGTTAAAAAAGATGATACCTAAAACATGGTCAGAGGCTTATATTACACTTATACCAAAGGAAGAGACTGACCCACTGCAAATTAAGAATTATAGACCTATTTCTTTATTGAATGCAGACTATAAAATCTTTGCTTCAATCTTAGCAGAAAGACTTAAAAAATATTTAAATAATTTTATTCACCCAGATCAAAATGGATTTCTGCCAAAGAGACAAATTAGAGACAATATGAGAGTAATCTTGGACACTTTGGAATACTATGAGGCTCATCCTGAAAAGCAAATGTCTTTGATATTCCTAGATGCTCAAAAAGCATTTGACAACGTGAACTGGAGATTTATGTTATTATTATTGGAGCAGATGGGTTTTGCTAAAAAATTTATTCAAGCAATTGAAGCCATATATAATAAACAGACAGCAAGGGTAATGATGGAGGGGGAACTTACAGATTTTATTAATATAAGGAAAGGCACAAGACAAGGATGCCCCCTATCTCCTTTGCTATTTGTGTTGACCTTGGAAGTGTTGAATAGAAATATTAGGGATGATAAAAGCATAAAAGGAATGAAAATTAAGAAGGAAGAATTTAAGCTACAAGCTTTTGCTGATGATTTAGCTTTTATTTTGGAAGACCCGCTAGAAACAGCTCCAAAGTTACTGGAAAGGATAGAGACATATGGAGAGGTGGCTGGTTTGAAAATAAATAAAGATAAAACAAAGATTTTGACAAAGAATATGCTATTGAGACAGAGAGAAGAACTGGCAGATCTTTTGAAAATTCAAGTTACAAATAAGGTTAAGTATCTGGGGATATATTTAACAACTAGATGTAGCACATTAAAGGAGAATAATTATATTAAACTTAAACAACAGATAACTACAGATTTGAAGAAGTGGGAAAACTTGTAATTGTCATTAATAGGGAGAATTTCAACAATTAAGATGAATATTTTACCTAGAATTTTATTTTTGTTTCAAACAATACCAATTAGGCTTGGAAAAGACTATTTTGAAGATTTAAATAAAATCATGTTGAAGTTTATATGGCAAGGTAAAAAAGCGAGAATAAAGCTAAAGCTTTTGCAAGATGCTAGAATTAGAGGAGGTTTTGGCCTGCCCAATTGGGAATTGTATTATCAAGCTGCAAGTTTGATGTGGGTCAAAGAATGGATAACATTAAGGAAACATAGGTTGTTGACATTAGAAGGGCATGACTTGCTATTGGGCTGGCATGCTTTTTTATGGTATAAGGGAACTAAAACACAGGGTTATTTTAGAAGACATTATGTACGGGAGTCTTTGTGGTTAAATTGGGAGAAGATAAAAAGACAATGTTATTTGAAAATTCCAGTTTGGTTATCGATCATTGAAGCATTTTCCTATCCTATAATCTACAAGAAGGAACAAACAGTTAGATATGGGGAACTTTTGGATGAAAAGAGTGAACTTAAATCAATCCAAAACTTAGAGGAACAAGGTATAAGGATGAATAGGTTTTCATATGCACAAATACATTCAAGGTATGATGAAGATTCCAAAACGGAGGGATTTTATGATAAGCAGATTGATTTAGATAAGACCTTGATGGGTACTGATGAGAAGGTGATTAAAAAATTATATGGCTATTTACTGGGAATGAAATTAGAGGAAGAACAAGTCAAAGAAACTATGATTGTTTGGGGGAAAAATTTTGGATATGGGATTGATTTAGAGAAATGGCAGAAATTGTGGTCTCAAAATTATAAAATGACAATGTCAACAGCATATAAAGAAAACTTGTATAAGATGTTTTACAGGTGGCACTTTCCTCCGACAAGAATAGCAAGAATGTTTAAGAATAAATCTGAAAAATGCTGGAAATGTCATCAGATACCCGGCTCGTATTACCATATGTGGTGGACTTGTGAGGATGCTAGAAAATATTGGACTATAATTCGCATGTGGTTGGAAAAAATGACAAAGAAACATATAGACTTGAAACCAGAGATCTTCTTATTGGGAATTTTACCTGATATATATAGTAAAGATTTGAAATACCTGATTGTAAATGTATTAACAGCGGCCAGGATTGTATTTGCTAAAAATTGGAAGAATGAGAAAATACCATTACAGGAAGAAATTATTAAGAAAATATTGGAATGTGCTGAGTTGAGCAGATTGACATTTGAAATCAGAGAGCAAGAGGATAAACAATTTTATGAAATTTGGGATCTTTTTTATAAATGGCTAGATGATAAAATACGATAATAGAATATTTTAGATTGTAAGAAATATCTTTATCTTGCTATTTTGCTATTATTTTGTTATTTGATATTATATTTATAAAGGTTTTTTTTTTAGGATTGATTTGGTATGATTATATGATTTGTTGAATAATCTGGTTAAAGTATTGTTAGTTCATAAAGCATGAATGATTAAAAGTATAGTCAAAAATTTCTTTTTTTTTTTGTTTAGTGATTATAGGATATATAAGTTTGGATTGATAATATGAGTTGTTATGTAACATAATTGTAACTGGGACTACAGAATGAATGCACAAAAATGATGAACCAACTGACACACTGGATGTACATATGAGAGTTGAATGTTTTAATGTTTTGTTTGTCTTGTTTGTTTGTAGAAAATTAATAAAATTTTCTTTCAAAAAAAAAAAAAAGAGCGCATGAGTGTAAGAAGGAAAATGTACAGTATTGTATATTTGACTATTTAGAAAAAAAGTGTTTTATAAGGTGAAAAGAATTATGGGCTATTTTGCAGCACTACAGGGCTGAAGGTCAGTTGCTGAATATAATACAAGTATCTGTGAGTAAAGCGTGTGTGGGAATGAATGGAGTGCTCGGTAAATTGCTCACTAGTGAGCAAGAAGTGTGATGTCCATTGGTTCTTTAACATGTTTATGGTCAAATGTAAAAGGTATGCTGATGGTGCCAGTAAATTGATTAGGGGCATGCATCTATGAGTACTCTGATGTGCAATTGCTGTGGATGTCCTGTTCCACTGGCTGGAAATTGGGAATCTGTGTGAGAAATAACAACCTTCAATTGAATCCTGACAAGACTTTGAGTTTTAAGGCCTTCTCAATCTGGGGTTTGGCAGTGGATTGGTTGTCCCTAACAATGACAACCAGTATACAATCTGGAGGTTGTTCTAGACTCATAGCTTCTGCTTGATCGAGCCAGTGGCAGGTGTGGCCAGAAGGGCCTTTGCACAATTTCATGTTGTGCCCTCATTCCTGGATCTTGAAGCTCTGCTCGCAGTTACCCATTACCTATTACTCTGCTCCCAGTTACCCATTACCCTGGTCATCTCCCAAATGGACTATTACAATATGTTGTACATACAGTATTGCCCTTGAAGAGTGTCCAGATGCTTCAGTCGGTGCTGAATGCATTGGTTTGGGCAGTTATGTATGCCCATAGACCAGGGGTGGGCAACTATGGCCCTTTTATGAATTATGGACTTCAACTCCCAGAATTCCTGAGCAAGCCATGCTAGCTCAGGGATTTTGGGAGTTGAAATCCACAAGTCATAAAGGGTCCATAGTTGCCCACCTCTTCCCTAGACAAAGGTGGAATTCAGTTGGTTAAATTGAACTGACTGGCTGGCCCTGCCCCGCCCCGCCCAGGAATCTCCACGCAGCCTGTTTTGGATGCAGGTAAGTGTAGGGTCTGCTTGGAGGGTGAAAAATGGGCTTCCCAGAAATTCTAGAAGTCTGGAAACGGGCCTGTTCCTGGATTTCGGAGGGTCTTTGGAGCACGGGGAGGCCGTTTTCGCACTCCCGGAGGCCCAAGGAAAGCCTTAGGAGCCTGGAGAGGGTGAAAAAGGAGCCTCCCGGAAGTTCTGGTAGGCCACGCCCACCATGGCCACACCCACCTAGCAACTGGGCAGAGAACCAGTTGCTGTGATTTTTGAATCCCACCCCTGCCCCTAGAAGGGCATATATTACAGCTCTGCTCTGTGAGTTGCACTGGCTAGGAAAAAAAGCCTTTTCTGCAGTAGACCCAGATGCCCTCTGGAATATTATCCTTCCTGAGATCAGGTTGACCCAACTCTTGTGACCTTCTGGAAAGCTCTTAAAATTTGTCTTCTCCTGCAAATATGGATGATCCCATGGAGAGAGGAAGCCTGCACATTAGTTCTATTATACTTAATACAAATTTGATGAATAAAATTTAAATAAATATTTTTATCCAATAAACAGGCTATAGGCAAAATCTCCATAGTGGAAACTCATCATATGAATGGGGTGGAAAATATTTTTACTCCTGATAAGGCAGGCTTCAGAGAAGTCAGGGATACAATCCAGCCAAAACTAGTATTAAGTCGCTTTTTGAGTCATTATCCAAATTGATAAGAAGCATAAGATCTGCTCTATGTGGCACATTTATTGACTTTAAGCAGAGCCTGATAGCATCTTCAGAAATAAATTATGGGAAAAGTTAAGAGGTACATCAATTGACCCATTAGTTGATAAATGGCTGCTTAACCTACCTATAAAATGCATGAAAATATAAATTGAAGATAAGATGTGATGTAGCACGAGAACTTTATGAGTCTGTCTCTACCAGGAATGGAATCAAACAAGGCGGTATTATTCAATTTTAATTATTCAATTTTTATGTACATCCCATTATTGATTATCTGACAAAAGGAGAACAGTCCCCACCAAAACATTGCAGAGCAGAGAAGTAGTAGTCTTACATGTATGCAAATTACAGTGATTTTTATCACTGACCCTCCTAGACATAAAAGGGCTTTTCACTCTCTATTTCTTTTCTCTTTGGATCACCAGATGCAACTGAACTTTGACAAAACAAAGATTATGGTGTTCTCAGAAAGACCCATTAATCTGAAATGGACTGTCAGAAATGTGACCAGGCGGGATGTTTGAACTTTCTTGAGAGCATCTCTCCCGGTTAAATGGGAATCACAAAGCTTACTTCCTGCATGCATCCCAGAGGTACAAAGGGACATGGCAGCCATTCTGTCATTGTTCTATACAAAAGGAGCACAAAATATTCCAGGTGCCCTTGGACTTCCGGTTTGCGTGGCTTCGGGGCAGCAGGAATTCGCGACAGCTCGCGATTCCTGCTGTGCTAGCCGTCGAGGTACCCCCGATCCAGATGGGTCAGGGGGATATGGCTGCCCTGTAGGGACAGCTGAAGATAGAGGGGAGTCGGAAAGGGAGGTGGGGGCATCGCAGACCCCCCCTTTCTCCGGGAAAACCCCTTTTTCCCAAGGCGGTGGAGCGGCGGTCAGCAATGGCCGCCACGAAGAAGCCAGCAACCGGGTAAGAACTGTGCTGGAGGAAGTGTGAAGAGTGAAAGTTCTGTCTGAGCCGGGTCAAGTAACACCTTTTAAATTGCCTGGAATTGAGCTGTTTGTTGCTGGAGGATACATTGTACCCCTAAGAAGAGCGAAAAGCGGCGGAGAAGCTGTTAAAGGGAAATTTTTTTTTTTTTTTTTTTTACTCTCCCACCCCACGGAAAAAGCAGAAATATTTGGATATATTAGACATTGAAAGTGGATTGTTTTGAAAGCTAAGATAAGAGACAAAGGGATTTTTGGACATTGAAAAATGTGAGAAATTGGAAAATCTCTGCTGGAGGTATGGATTTTTGATTATTAAAATTCTCATTGCAAGTGGGAAGGGAGAAAAAAAAATTGGAGCAGAAGCTGAAAAAGGAGGAGATTGATTAGAACGTCTTTGTGGATCCCAAAAGAAGATATATGGTAATTGGACCTCTTTGATTAAAAATTAATTCAGAAAGAGAAAGAGAAGAAGGAAGAAAAGTATTAACTTTTGGAACTTTTTTTCTTTTTTTAATTGCTTTTGATTGTCTTTGATTAAAAATTCTTGTGGTTGTTTTGGAAAAAGTTTCCCTTTTCATAATGGCATCGTCTGTGGATGAACTAGAGATTGAATATCAAAAATATAAATAAGAAGATACTTTGGGCGCTTTGTTTCAATTCTTAGAAATGGCGTTATGTTCCTTTGAAAAGTTGATTACGCAGCAGAAGGACTGGGACAAGGAAGAAGAGGAAGAAGAAGCCATCTTTGATGAACAATGGGTCCCTTCTGGAGAGGAGGACAAAAAGGATAAGAAAAAGGGGATTTTAAGAATTATAAAAACAACCAAAAGAGAGAAAAATGAGCGAAAAGATGGAGGCAAGGTTAGAAAGCAAAGGAAAAGGAGCAAGAAAAGCGAAGAGAAAAAACAAAGGGGTAGAAAGGGCAAGGAGAAGAATAAGCAAGAGAGAAAGGGGGGGAGGAGAAGCCTTAATGTGGGGAAGCAAGACCTAAGGAAAAAAAGTTTATTTAGAGATAATGGGTGAATTTAATTTAGATTAAAAGAGGGATTCTGGAGGGTATATAAGAGTGTGTTTTTATATGTATATTTAGAATATAAAATTTATTATGTAATTTTAGAATTTTTTTTAAACAGAATCCCAAGAAAGATTGCTATATGTAGTATTTCTAAGTTAGGGTAATGAGTTATAGATGTTACTCCAATTGGTGTACAGGAGAAGTATAGTAAAAGAAAAAAAAGATGAATGGATAATTGGAAATAGAACAGACAAAGAATGTTATTGAAAATGGTAATAAGATATGGAAGGATATATATGCTTTTTTTTTTGGATTTTGTGTATTGATAAAAGGCAATAAAATTTTAATTAATAAATAATTTGGATGGAAAAGAGAAGTAGGGACAAGATATGAAGTTAATATTATATGAAATATTGATATTATAATCTGGAAATGTTATGCTTTATTGGTCTATTATTATTATTTTTTCTTAGAAAAGAATTTATAAGCTGCTATGCCTTGATTTTTTGTGCATTGTTTTTATAAAACTGATAAAAATGGTTTTTATATATATATATAAAAAAGAAAATGATAATAAGATTTGGAAGGAGATATGGGTTGAATATGATGTTTGAATTTGTGTCTGTGTAAAGAGTTTTAACCCGGGAACAGACAACCTTCAGAAAAGATCTTTTAGTTTTGTTTATGTTTTGTGTTTGTATGTTTGTGTATTGTGCTTATGGTAAAACTAACAAAATTTGTTTTTTATAAAAAAAAAAAAAAAGGAAAGAATCAATAAAACCTTGGAGGAATGCTAGACGAGAATAATTTATACAAGCCAGAAAGAAAAGAATATGATGACTATAAAATGGATAAATATGGAAGAGAAATGAAATTGAATAGGAGTAAAGAGAAAAAATGAGAAACTTGCTGAAAGATGTTTGTGTGTCCATATGGAAATGGGATAAATTGGAATTATGCTGTATAAAAATAATGTTTTGTTTGACTTGTAAGGATTTACAATGTTAAGAGGTTTTATGTGTTTATGTATTTAATGGTTAATGATGTGTTGTTTTAACTTTAAAATTAATAAAAATTTGTTTCAAAAAAAAAAAAAATATTCCAGGTGCCCTTGAGTTTTTCCTGATCATAGCTTCAGCCCAAGTCTTCATGGAGAAGAATTGAGTCTATGAAACCAGAAATCTCTGTTTCAGTCAATCCCGCCCATGTTTTTAAGAAAAGTCTTTTCCGTGTAGCATGCTGTGTACCTAACACAGAATTCTGTTTTCAAGGCACATCTGCCCAAGGTTAATACCAGGGCTTGGGTGAGAATATATCTAGTCAAAGTCAGACTTCCTACCAGAAGTTTTAGCGTCCCAATTGATATTGACTGATTCCTTTGATATGTTAAGACAGAGCAGAAAATGAAGCCCAAGGGCTCTTCAGGATGGGATATTGTGAAATAGGAATTAAATGATATGGGCAGCCAGAAAGATTAAAGCAGAATTTCTGCAAGTAGAGTATCTATCTTGTCAGTGAGCAACAATAACAGTCAGTATCTTGAGTATATTTTCCTAATGTAGAGCCAAGTTTTGACTCTTGTTCTTTTGTTATACTCCCAGTGGCAATCTTTGAAGGTGGATATCAGAAGATCTCTTGTAAGAAAGAACTCTGTCCATACAGGGATACTCATTAGACTGTTCTAGTTCTTTGTCCATGTTCTTTTGTATTGTTGCCTCTACACAGATACCCAAAAGCTTTGATAGTCCAAATTCTTGATAGTATCTAGATGAAATTTCTATATCCAGTCAAGAAGTTCAGACAGCAAGGTTGTGGTACAGTAGGGAGGTTGTTCCACCAGCAAGATTGACTTATTAATTGCATTTACGGTCATCTGTGCTCATTTTATAGAAACTCTTTTTGAATTCTTATTTGGATTTATAATTTATTTGTAAAATCATAAATGACTGCAAGAAAGGCTATTCAATTAAAAAAAGGCAAATGAGCCAAATGGGCTTTTAAAATAAATAAATAAATAAAAGCATTACGAAGGACTCAAAGAGCAATGTGCTTATATTTAGCTGGTTCCTACCCTGTGATTATTGGGCAGAGCGGAGCATTTTAATTAAAAGATCTGAACACAGTTGATGGTTTTTATCATATATATAAATTGCTAAATAATCTTTTTTCAGTTGTGGCAACCAAGGAGTTTCCCTTTAAAGTTTTCAACAATTTCTTTATAAAAAAAAAATCGTCAACATAGCCTACAACCAATCTATCTACCAGCCCTGGAAAACAAGGAATAGCAGCTGACCGCAAGTTTGCCTTGCCTGTCTTATTTTCAGAACACTCAAAACATTAAAGCTTTGTTCCAACAGAACATGGAACACTTAGGTTGTTTTGAATTTTGCTCTCATGAAATGATGTCAGCTTAAAATGTATCTGAGAACTTTCTGATGTAGGTTTGTTTCATTCTGGGCTGCCGAGGGATTGTGAAATGTGCTTTTAACTCCTTCTTATTCCTTTTATATCCCACATGTTTGGAGTATACATCTCTAGGGGAAACCTTGCGCAAAGATCCTAAGCTCTCTGCTTCAGGTGCCTTATGATATGGGGAGAGATGTTCACTACCTGGATTCTGTATTCACACGAGCTCTTTGCCTTAGCTGCCAGGTAGAATTTTCCCTGAGTTTGAAATGAAAATCAAATGTTCATGTAAGAGAAAATTTTCTTGAAAAACTGGATCAAAATATTTTGAGTAAATTTTATAGAGAATATATACCTTTGGGTGATTAGTCAAACGAAAATGAAAAATCTAAATGAATTTTTGCTTCCTTTATCTTTTCCTTCTGTGAGTCAGATTTGCACATAAGTTATGGGGATTCTGGCAATATGGTTGCATTTCTGTACCTACTGAATTATTTCTTGGTACTTCATTCTTTGGAATCTAAAGTTTATAGCACTTGACACAGAGATGATAAATTTTTCAAACAATATTCCAGTGATATTAACAATCTCGTTGAACAATAATTAGCACATATATTTTGTTAAATGTTTCTTTGTTTTTTATTATTATATTTCATTAAGCTGGAGCGAGTAGAATGTTTTCATCTCACTAGGGACCTGGCATCATCATAGTTTTGGTGGGGTACCAGAAAAGAATTATTAAATTATGTTTCTTCATAAAGGAAACACTGGTCAATTAAAATTAAATTCCTAAAGGAAAACTTTGAAGAAATATTAGGTCTTTATGCATCCTATCTGTCTGCTAATATTGATCTTTGGTCTCTGCTAAATACATTCTTAAGAAATTATATGGTGCTGAAACAGAATTGCGACATTATATGAGTCAACAATACTAGGAAAGAGAAGAAAAATTAAGTAAGATACTGGCTTCTATACTAAAAAAATTAAACAACTTAATATAGTAGAAGGGGAGGTTGAGGGAAATCTACTTTGTATGAAGGGACTGATTCCTTTTCACAGAAAGTGAGATTACTATCACAATAATAAATTATTATTAATTTTTTTCTTCCTAGAAATTGTGATTGCTATAATATAGTACGTATGGAGACAAGTGTTGGTTCCACTAGCTAGACCAGACCAGGAAATCAGCTCCATAAGAAAGCTAAAATTACTTTTGTTGAGATTGCTATACAATGGAAATTTGCAAAATGAACAGGAAATTATGCTATACCTTCTCGTCCTTCTTATAATTTAATGAATTAGATCTGCGTTTGAATATTATCTCATGGTTCTGGACCATAAAAATGCTTTAGCCCTTTTGCTTAGACAGCAGTTTCTGCATGTTTCTATCAAGGTCATCTTCCTTATATGGACAAGTTCTTTTCCCAACATTTTTTCAGCTAATTAGTATAAAAAGCATATGAGATTCCTATCTCCTGTTTTATTGAAGGTACACAAACAGGTCTTTTCAAAGAAGCTTCTATCTTTTAATTTCAGCAAGTATATATTATAGTTTTTCCTAGGGAACTTAAAGTTTTAACTAAATGTCGCAATATTAGACCTCTATCTCCAATAAGAACTTGAAGCTCCATCAGTCCATAGGTTACAGTTCTTCATTCCAATTCCTGTACAATCAGCACAGGCAGGATTTTTTGGCATCTTATATTAAATTGTCTCATATTAAATTTTGAACTTATTTAATGGCTTTAATTAAGAACCAAGCAGATTATAGCAGCTGCTGTTTCTTTGGATCATGACACGAAACCTTTGATAAGGTTTCTAGGAAGTTTTTGAAGTGGGTACTGATTTTGGTCTTTTGAGCTCTTTTATTTGGCCTTGAAAACATTTGTTCATGGCTCTCATCTATGGGTCTCATCAACTTTATCTTCTTTCTTTTTAATTTTCTTTTAGATCTCCTGTGTTACAAGAAATTCTAAAAACTACCAAAGGGTCACATCTGCAGAGGCAGACTCTAAATTTCTGCTATATGCAAATTATCTGTTACACTTTAGAGATCATTATTGCTGCTTTCATTTTGCTAATAATTACCTGTCTAGTTATTCTGTAAATTGGAGCAAATCAGACTTGGCTCTTAATAATTGTTATGAATTAATAAAGTGCTTAAATAAAGTTTTAACAAACCTTAAGAAAAAGCAGGGTTCTAATCCTGCTCTTCTGATTGGCTGATAATAGCGATATCGGATTGGTCCGTTCTGGGGAATCTGATTGGCTGTTAACGAGCCACTCTCATTGGTTCAAGTTTTTTACACTTCCAAGTTCTCATTGGCTAATAGGTCAGCAGCCTGCCCTATAAAAGGCTGCTGCTGCCCTAGGGTTTTTGCTCTGTTCAAAATGATTAATAAAGAGTTGAAGTTCACTGTTCACTGCCTCGTCTCCGTTCCTTGCGCCCATGCGCAGAATCTAACACTGGCGATGAAGGTGGGATGCGGAGACATCAGAGCTGACTGAACACTACAGAGCAACACACAGAGCACGTAGCTGAAGGCACATCAACAACGGAACCATGTCCAGCGGCGCCATACCACCCGCTCCATTTGACCGGGCATAAGAAGACTGGGACTCGTACATAGACTGGTTCCAGATGTTTCTGGATACCAACAATTTGAAGGATGCCACTACGGGAAAAAAGCGAGCAGTGTTCCTGACCCATTGCGGGCCTGCCCTCTTTAAGATGGCCAAGGCACTAGCAAAACCGGCTGAGGTGAAAACCATGGATTGGGATGTCCTCGCGCCCCTTCTACGGGCCCACTATGCACCCGTCATACCAACACTTGTCCGAAGACATGAATTTTACTAGAGAGACCAGCGGAAAGGAGAGAGCATTGCAGATTTCATTGTGGATCTCCGGAACCTGGGAGGTCTCTGTGGGTTTACAGACCTTGAAGAAGCTCTGAGAGACCGAATAATTCTGGGATTAGAAGACCACACAACGCAAAGCAAGATCATGGCCAAAGGGGAAATCGACCTTGCTGATGTCATCAAGGATGCTACTGCAGCAAAAGCAACCAGGAAGTCGGCCGCCGGAATGCGCTGCACCAACGCACCTCTCCGTCAACTTGCTAGCGATACCTCACTTCGCCTAGAGAGGTACACAACAGCGACCCACCACGAGGACCTCGAATCGCCATCAGAAAATGATGAGGAGGAGGTCAACCGGCTCCGGTCTGAATGTGACCAACGCCATCAGCGGAATCAAAGACTACCGCACCAATGCACGGGTTGTGGGGCAAGCCACCTGTGATCAGACTGCAAATTCCTTGACGCACTCTGCCATTTCTGTGGGAAAAGAGGCCACATCGGGAAGGTCTGTAGAAGCAAGCAAGGATCCAGCCCACTTCAGAGGGGAAACAACTACCACCAGACCACAGGGAATCGCCCTGTGAGTCGGGAACATTTGAATCACCAATGGAACAACCACTCCTACAGAAATAAAACACTAGCCATTTTATCGAGAAGAGAAGAGGCACACCAAACCATTTCCATCGGTCACGCCTCATCGCCAGATGCAAAGAAGATCCGAGTGAAGGTCGCCATCGAAAACCAACCTTGTGTGATGGAAGTTGATTCAGGATCGTCCCTCTCAATGGTTTCCTGGAAGACTCTTAAACAATTAATCCCTTCCGTCCAGCGTCAAGACCTCAGAGCCCAAAGAATCATACTCAAAGATTATCAGGGGAACTGAATTCCGGTCGTTGGATCCAGGCAAGTCCAAGTATTATTCAGAAATCGTACTGCGTCATTACCACTGACCGTCGTCGACCGTGACCGGCCTAACTTGTTAGGCCTTCAATGGTTCACCCCACTCGGGATCGAGGTAGCCAGCATTCACCAAACCAGAAGTGACGACTGGGAGGAGGCCATCGTCCAGGAATTCCAGGACGTTTTTGCAGACAAACTAGGCGAATACAAGGGGACCCCGATATCATTTAACCTTAACCCTGAAGTAGCCTCCATCCGCCTTAAACCTCGTCGGGTACCTTTTGTCCTTAAACCAAAAATTGATGAGCAGCTCGAAAAATTAATAGCCCAGGGTGTTTTAGAACCAACTGACCACACTCATTGGGAAACACCAATTGTAACACCCATCAAACCGTTAAGGATTTGTGGGGACTACCGGGCCACCGTGAATCACGCCCTTCAACAGAACGCTTTCCCGGTGCCAGTGGTACAACACCTTCTCCATTCCCCGGGGGCGGAAAAGTTTTTGCTAAATTGGATTTAGCACAGGCATACCAACAACTGCCTGTAGATAAAAAAAAAACCGCAGAGGCACAGATGATCGTTATGCACCGAGGCGCCTTTAAGTGCAACTGACTCCAATTTGGAGTGAGCGTAGCCCCAGGGATTTTTCAAAGTCTGATGGAGAGACTCTTGCTAAAGATCAAAGGGGTCATGCCGTACTTTGATGATGTTTTAATTGCGGCCCCGACTAGAGAAATACTAGAAAAGCGTCTTAAAATGGTTCTCCAGAAATTTAAAGACTCTGGCCTTAAGGTTAAAAAAAATAAATGTCAACTGTGTATAGATAAAGTAGAGTTCCTGGGGTACCTAATCGATAAACAAGGCATTCACCCCACTAATAGCAAACTAAGGGCAATCAAAAACGCCCCAAGACCCAGAAATAGGACTGATCTCCAAGCTTTCCTGGGGCTCATTAACTTTTACAACATCTTCTTGCCCCAGAAAGCGACCGTAGCTGAGCCTCTACATAGACTTCTCGACAAAAAAGCAACCTGGGTCTGGGGACACTGAGAGGAGCATGCATTCCGACAAGTGAAAAACTTACAAACCTCAGATGCTGTTTTAATGCAGTATAATGAGATTCTGCCTTTAACAATTACATGTGACGCATCACCGTTTGGAGTAGGAGCCATTTTGAGTCATGTGTTACCAAATGGTAGTGAGGCCCCTATTGCCTATTTTTCAAGGATCCTATCAAAGGCTGAACGTAACTATAGCCAGATCGACAAAGAGGCTCTTGCTGTTGTATCTGCTGTGAAAGGGTTTCATGAATATGTGTATGGACGAGTTTTTACTATTGTTACTGACCACAAACCTTTGCTAGGGATTATAGTGGGAGACAAGCCAACCCCCTATATATTGTCACCTACAATGACTTGCTGGTCGGAGTTTTTAGCTGCGTACCACTATAAATTACAACACCGCCCGGGGAAAGCCATTCCCCACGCTGATGCATTGAGCCGTGCCCCACTTCCGGAAACTGTCGACGACCCAGCTCCAACCCTTATGACACTCCAGATTGAAACGGTACATTCACCACCGCTAACAGCCAGAGACATTGCAATCGAAACAAAATGAGATCCTGTCTTGGCACGAGTTCTTAGCTGGGTCGAACGAGGATGGCCAATAGAACAAACCCCTGACGACTTCACCCCTTTCAGAAACTGGCAAACAGAACTTTTTTCACAAAAAGGCTGCATCCTATGGGGAGATAGAGTCGTCGTCCCAGAGAGGTTACAACGAGCAGTATTGAAAACATTGCATGATGGTCACCCCGGCATCGTGCATATGAAAGCACTCACATGAAGCTATGCGTGGTGGCCGGGCATCGACAAACAGATCGAAGCCTGGGTAAAGACTTGTTTAAAGTGCCAAGAAGTCAGCAGTGCCCCACCTAGAGCAATTCCAACAGAATGGGAAACCCCCCGGGGGCCTGGTCCCACATCCACGTTGATTTTGCGAGACCTACTAAAGGACATATGTTCCTCCTAACAGTGGATGCCTATTCCAACTGGCTCGAGATCCACGAAATGAAGAATACTACAATGGAGTCCGTCATCCGAAAATTGAATAGGCTATTCACAACACACGGGCTGCCAGACGTTCTGGTCTCTGACAATGGACCCCAGTTCACCGCCCTGGCATTTGAACAATACTTAGCGGATCGGGGCATCCGCCATGCGCTAACTTCGCCAGCGCTCCCTGCAGCTAACAGCAGGGTCGAACGCATGGTTCAATTTGTAAAAAAACCCTCCACAAAATGGACTATGGGAACATTGATGACAAAATAAACAGAATACTCCTACTCCAACACATCACTCTGCACAGCGTTACCAACAAGACCCCAGCTGAACTGTTGATGGGACACAAGCTCCGTTCCCACCTCGACCAGCTTCACCCATCCTACGAGCCAGAGAAACCCTGTGGATCTACTGGAAAATGCCATGAGTTCAAGGTAGGCGACTTAGTTTTCACCAAAAACCTCTCCGGCGAAGCATTATGGGTCGAAGCAACCGTAATTCAAACCACTGGGCTCAGATCATACCATGTGTAAACCTGCAACGGAAAAATATGGAAACGCAATATAGATCAGCTTCGCTCTTGGCTACAACCCAGTTCCCGGGACTCCTGTGACTCCCTAACTGAGGGGGGAGGGGATGTCGAAGAAACCGAATTCGAAATGGTGGAAAGCAGAAGCAAAGGAAGTCAGCAATCAGGCACGATAAATGAAGAAGAATCAGGGAGGGGACTCTCCTCGTTACAGAGGAACACCTCAACGGAGGTGAGCCTGCAAAGATCGGAGGACACTAATGACAGCATTAGCAGCATCGAGTCATCCAGTGAGGATGCGGAACCGCCTGTACCAGATATGTTCAAAAACGTCCCGCCGAAACCAGAGGACAGACAGAAACCGGTGGGACAGCGCAAATCCAATAGATAGTTAAAACAACCTACATATCTTAGGGATTAGGTCACCGCACCCCTCAAACAGAACCCGGTGGGGAAGGGGTGTTATGAACTAATAAAGCGCTTAAATAAAATTTTAACAAATGTTAAGAAAAAGCAGGGTTCTAATTCTGCTCTTCTGATTGGCCAATAATAGCGATATCGGATTGGTCCGTTCTGGGGAATCTGATTGGCTGTTAACGAGCCACTCTCATTGGTTCAAGGGTTTAACACTTCCAAGTTCTCATTGGCTAAAAGGTCAGCAGCCTGCCCTATAAAAGGGCTGCTGCTGCCCTAGGGTTTTTGCTCTGTTCAGAATGATTAATAAAGAGTTGAAGTTCACTGTTCACTGCCTCGTCTCCGTTCCTTGCGCCCATGCGCAGAAACTAACAATAATAATTCTGTCAGATATGGGGATGGGAGTTACAGGCTTCTCCTAATTCCCTTACTTACCTCAGTATAAGCATATCCAGGAAGCTTTCTCAACTAGCAAATGTGAATAGTATTTCAATTTTGAAATAAATATAAGAAGAGGTATAACATCAATTTTTGACAGTGTTATTCAGCCAGGATTTTCATTATACAAATTACAACTAGCTGTTTGGAAAATTAGATTTAATTTTCCACATTATTGAGTTTATTTCTGAGGATTGTGATTTTTAGGAATTTCTTAAGAATTGTTCAAAAAATTTTCTCAAAAAACCAACCCTTTCTTCATCTCAGTTTGAAAGCTATTGTGTTAGCTTTCAACTAAATCCAGGAAGCATTTGGTTTCTATTTGTTTTTAGATCAATTTTAGTACCTATACTTTGTGCTTCAATGTAGAAAATATTATGTTGAAGAGATGACTGTAATTATTTTACACCTGAAAATCTTATATTATAAGATAAAGAAAAATGGTTGGTAAATTTGAGTAATAATTGAACTTCAAACAATTTTATTATTTCAGACCAAGTTCTGCTGTAACTCTTGATTTTTGATAGTTTATTTAAGACTGATTCTTGCAGTTTATTCAGTTTGAGCATTTGCTATCTTGTCCTGATATCAATCCTGCTTCTAAGTCTTCAGGGTTTAAAGAGATTTGGAAGAAGCAGTTGTGGCTCTTAAACTATAACATTATTTTAAGAAATAGTTGGAATAATGAGTTAATTGTGAATGAGCTTTGTGAATTAATTTAAGATCACCATAAAGAATATGAAATTAATTTATTTTCATCATAAAATAAGGTTATTATAACAAAATTCTATTTTAAGTCTGTTGGAAGAAATATCGATTTGGTTCAATTCCAAGCTGGGAGAAAGACACTGAAAACATGAAGGGTGATTGGTTTATTGATGAAGCAGAACCAGGGATGGGATTCAATTTTTTTAACAACCGGTTCTGTGGGCATGGCTTAGTTGGTGGGCATGGCATGGTGGTCATGTGACTGGGTGGACATGGCTTGGTGGTCATGTTATTGGCTGGGCATGGCCAACTCAATATCACTTACATCGAGGTATGCATCTCCTTGCCTGGCCTTTCATGACTGTGGGGATGCTGCAACAGTCGTAAGTGTGAAAAATGGTCATAAGTCACTTTTTTTCAGTGCCATTGTAACCTTGAATGGTCACTCCACACAAGCAAAGTACCAGCAAAGGAGGGAAAAGAGAAGTTCCTGAGACAGGAAGTCTAGTCCTGCCAAGAATGTAATAAAGTTAATGGAGAGGCAGTTTCTGTAAGCAACACCAGAATGTTTCCTTCCTGCCTTCCTTACAGGATTAGGCCAGTAATTTCTTCTAACAACTGGTTCTCTGAACTGCTTAGAATGTTAACAACCGCTTCTAGCAAATAGGTGAGAACTGGTAGAATCCCACCCCTGAGCAGAACCACATAGGTTCTGGGTAACTGACCACATGAAGTTAAGAATGAAAGGTTTTTATACCTTTTCTTGGGCTTTGTACTTGTATTTCCTGTTCCTGTGCAAGAACATGTATTCTATTGATTGTTGTTGTCAGACTCCCATGGGGCCATGTACAAATTCTAGGAGTTTGTCTGAGCTAAGCTTGGTTGGAGTTTGGCTGATTCATTGAAGGGACTTGTTGGGCAATTCCTATTGTAGCTGAGGGAAAATCCTATCTTTGTTCAGACTTTGCTGCAGGAAATTTTTGCCTATGAATAAAACTACCCAGGTCTATCTCTTAAAGAGATAAAGAGATTTATCTCACAGCTGGCACCTGCTGTGGGCTATAGATAAATGTTTCTTCATTTCTCATCCAGGGAAATATAATATTCTGTCTTTTTAATATTACTCAAAATATTTCATTCTTTTAGAAGCATGATGGGTGCTAACTTTCTAATTAATTCCAGTTCTCTTGATTATGGAATTTAAAATTCAAATTTTAATTCATATACAGTACTTTGGACTCATTCAACCATTGCTATATTTTTAGCTAATATCCAGAAGACCATTGTTCTGTATTGTTCATTAACATTCTTGTAAACATCGCGTCCTGATTGGCCAGGGCACATGGCAACCAGATTGGCTGAGCAAGCCGCACTGATTGGCCCGCCGCGAATCACTGCGATTGGTGGAAACCGATCATGGGAGATTCAAAGCAGTGCCATTGGCCGCGGCCAGCGCAGCCAGCACGATATAAGCCGCAGCCAATCCGCAGAACCCCGAGTCGATCATGGGACTAATAAAGAGCTGAAAACTAGTCACTGACTCCGAGCCTTCTTTCGAGCACCTACACAACACTGGTGACGAAGGTGGGATCGCGAAACTGATACCCACCGAGCACATGGCACCGAGATGAGCGAAACCAACGAGATGGCCAGCATCGCACCGCTCGCACCCTTTAACCAGGCTACTGAGGACTGGGAATCGTACATTGATCGGTTCCTGATGTTCCTGGAGAGTAGCAACCTTAAGGACGCAAATGGGAAGAAAAAAAGGGCCTTATTCCTGACACACTGCAGGCCTGCAGTGTTTAAGATGGCAAAGGTCCTCGCGAAACCAGAAGATGTAAAGGTGATGGACTGGGTTGACCTCGAGCCTCTGTTGCGAAGCCACTATGCTCCCGCCGTGCCCACCCTCATCAGATGGCACGACTTCTACCAGCATGACCAGAGAGAGGGCGGGAGCATCAGCGATTTCATCGCAGACCTGAGGAATTTGGGAGGCATGTGTGGCTTCACGGACATGGATGAGGTGTTATGAGATCGTGTCGTCCTCGGGCTCAGGGACCATGTCCTACAAAGCCGGCTGATGGTGAGAGGCGACATCTCCCTCACTGATGCCCTCACCGAAGCTACGGCAGCTGAGGCAACCCAAAAATCAGTGGCCCGAATGCGGAGACCAGACGCCGGGGACCGAGCCACAACCTCCAAGATGACCCCAGCAGCCAAGACACAGCCTGAAGCAAGCCAATGAGCAACCACCACCACCCACCATGGTGACCTCTATCCCCCCTCCAACACCACGGATGAGGAGGAGGACATCCACTGACTCCAGACAGAACGGGACCGGCATGAGCGGCGGAGTCGTAAGTCGGGGCTGCAATGCACCGGGTGCAGGGGTAACCATCCTCGATCGGAGTGCTGATTTTTTGACGCGATCTGCCGACAATGCGACAAGAGAGACCACATCGCCTGAGTCTGCCAATCAAAAGAGCCTACAGCCCCCAACAATGAGGCAGCAGCAGCCAGAGACGAGATGGCACCCCCCCAGAATGAGGGACCGCCAAACCGAGGACCGTTTGAACCGGGACGGATGAGGCTGACGAAACGGCGAGAACCGACAAAAAGAGGAGATCCACCAGACGGCCGTTATCGGCCATTCATCAAGCTGGGACACCCGCAAGGTACATGTGGAAGTGGGCATCGAGGACAAGCCATGCAAGATGGAGATGGACTCCGAGTCCTACCTCTCCATGGTTGCATGGTGAGAAATCAAGTGCCTGGTGCCCGCCATCCACAAAAGGGGCCTGGAAAGCCAGAAGCTAATCTTAAAGGACTACCAAGGGAACCGCATCCCCGTAGTCAGAACAGGACACTTTGAAGTCACATTCAAGGGGCGCACAGCAAGGCTTCCCCTGACAATTGTGGACAGAGACCAACCCAGCCTTTTGGAACTCCAGTGGTTTGCACCGCTCAGAATCGAGGTAACAGGCATCGACCACATCACAGAGGTAGAATGGGAGGAGCAATTCACAAGGGACTTCCAGGAAGTGTTTGACGGCACCCTAGGCAAGTACCGAGGGCCCCCTATTTCCTTCAGTCTAGACCCCAGCGTTCCCCCAATACCCCTAAAACCACGGCGAGTGCCCTTTGCACTCAGACCCAAGTTCGATGAGCAGATAGACAAGCTCATCAAACAGGGAGTCCTAGAGCCAACCAATCACGCCCAGTGTGAGACCCCCATAGTCACCCCAGTCAAGCCCGATGGGTCGGTGAGAATCTGTGGGGACTATAAGGCCACCCTAAACTGCGCATTACAACAAAGTGCCCCAGTAGCACAGCACCTTCTGCACTCACTGGAGGGAGGCAAGGTTTTTGCGAAGCTGGACCTGGCGCAAGCCTATCAACAATTACCAGTCAATGCGGAAACAGCCGAGGTGCAGACCATAGGGGGGATTTTTGCTGCAAGAGTTCAGAGTTAGCGTGACACCAGGAATTTTTCAGAGCCTCATGGAGAGACTCCTGCAAGGGATCAAGGGGGTGGTGCCCTATTTTGATGATGTTCTGGTGTCAGCAGCCAACCAAAAACAACTGGAAGGTCGTCTGAGGGAGGTACTGCAAAAATTCAAAGACGCGGGGCTAAAAGTCAAAAAAGAAAAATGCCAGCTGCATACCAAAAGGGTCGAGTTCCTAGGGTACCTCCTAGACCGGCACGGAATTCACCCAACAGAAAAAAAAATCAGAGCCATCAAGGAGGCACCCAGGCCAAGGAATAAAACAGAACTGCAGGTATTTCTGGGGCTGATTAACTTCTATAATGTTTTCCTACCCCAAAAGGTGACCGTGGCGGAACCGTTGTATAGGCTGTTGGACAAAACAGCCACCTGGACCTGGGGGAGACGGGAGGAAGCCACATTCAACCGAACCAAGGACCTGCTCACATCGGATGCCGTCCTCATTCAGTACAACAAGACCCTCCTGCTAATAGTAATGTGCAACGCATCACCATTCAGAATTGGGGCGATCCTCAGCCACACACTTCTGAATGGAAACGAAGCACCCATCACCTTTTACTCAAGGACCCTATCAAAGCCCGAAAGGAACTACAGCCAACTAGACAAGGAAGCCCTGGCCATCATCGCTGCCATAAAAAGGTTCCACAAGTACCTCTATGGCAGGACATTCTCCATCATCACCAACCACAAACCACTTTTGGGCATCCTGGCAGGAAAACAAGGCCACCCCGAACATTCTATCCCCAATAATGACAAGGTGGTCTGAGTTCCTCGCCGCCTACAGTTACCGGCTGACCCATCGACCCGGTAAGACAATTGCACATGCAGATGCCTTGAGTTGCACCCCGCTGCCTGACCTGGACACCGACCCAGCTCCCACAACATCCACTTTGAGCATAGAGACCTTACCCAACCTCCCCCTAACCACGTCAAATGTTGCCCATGAAACCAATAAAGACAAACATCTGCTGCGGGTGCTACAATGGGTGGAGAAAGGGTGGCCGGAAAATGATGACAACGAGACATTCAGGATGTTTCGGAACAAACAGAACTTTTTATGCAAAAGGGTTGTATACTATGGGGGATCAGGGTTGTTATTCCAGAGAAATTACAAAAAAGGGTCCTGGACTTGTTACACAAGGGGCACCCGGGCATCGTTAGGTCAAAAGCCCTGGCCAGAAGCTATGCCTGGTGGCCAGGGATGGACAAACAAATCAAGACCTGGGTGGCAAGCTGCAAGCAATGCCAAGAATCCAGGCTAAGCCTGCCCACCACCCCAATCCTGGAATGGGAAACCCCCAGAGGACCATGGTCCAGGATACACATAGATTTCGCCGGGCCCATAAAAGGACACACATTCCTCATAATGGTAGACGCTTACCCCAGTTGACTGGAGGTAAGCAACATGAGAACTACCACCACCGAGGCTGTCATCAAAGAACTCAACAAACTATTCTCAACCCACGGTCTCCCAGATGTAATTGTATCAGACAATGGCCCACAGTTTACCGCACTAGAATTTGAGAAATTCCTAGCAGAACAGGGCATACGACATGCTCTGACAACGCCAGCACATCTGGCGGCAAACGGTAGGGCAGAATGAATGGTCCAATTTACCAAAAAAAAATCCAAAAAATCGAAACCGGAGACATGCAAGAAAAAATAAATAAACTACTTTTTATCCAACACCTAACACCTAACACAATGACAAACAAGAGCCCCGCAGAGCTGCTAATGGGGAGGAAACTAAGATCCCCCCTAGATAGACTTCACCCCATATACAACCCTGAAAAACCCGCCGACTCCTCGAGCAGGCACCGAACATTTGCACCAGGAGATGCTGCATATGCGAAAAACCTTAGAGGGGACCCCCTCTGGATACCGGCAATGGTAACCTAGGTAACAGGTCCCCACTTGTACCGGCTACAAACAGTTGATGGATGAGCATGGAAATGACACATCGAACAAATAAGATCGAGAACGACCATGGGAAACACAACTGACATGCAAGCAGACAGAAACATAGACCCAGAGAAGGAAAAAAAACACCCAAGGACCAACCAAGAGGGCAGGGAAAGCCCCGAGGACGAACCCCAACCAGAAAGAAACCAAGAATACTCACCAACCAAAGCAGAAATTGGCAACCAGCTGAAGCCTCGCCTGGAAGAAACAGCCAGGCCAGCTCAACCAGCCCGGAAGGACCAGGTGGGAGCGGCAAGGACAGCAGCTCGACCAGCCCGGGTAGACTGGGAGGAAGCGACCACGAAAGGCCCGGCTCACCATTCCAGGCGGTTCCATCAACGAGACAGAGAGCAGCACAGAACCCGACCGAACTGCCCGAAGGCCAGGCATCAACTAACCTGCGCAGGTCCAGTAGGCAAGTACGGAGCCCCGCCTACTTACAGGACTACATCACGTAGGACCGTACCAAGAGGGGAGGGGTGTTCTGTATTGTTTATTAACATTCTTGTAAACACCACGCCCTGATTGGCCAGGGCGCACAGCAACCGGATTGGCTGAGCGAGCCGCACTGATTGGCCCGCTGCAAATCCCCGCGATTGGTGGAAACCGATCGCGGGAGATTCAAAGTGGTGCCATTGGCCGTGGCCAGCGCAGCCAGCATGATATAAGCCGCAGCCGATCCGCAGAACCCCGAGTCGATCTCGGGTCTAATAAAGAGCTAATAAACTCGGGTCTAATAAAGAGCTAATAAACTAGTCACTGATTCCCGAGCCTTCTTTCGAGCGCCTACACAACAACCATAAACATGCTTTTACTTCAAACTTCTAACCTGTTAGTTAAGGAAAGACAAACAAAAACAAAAAATCCAAAACCAAGAATTTTTCAAGGCTGGAAAAAGACCTGAAGACTTTTGATATGACAAACCTTCATCTGACTTGCAGCTATACATTGCTTATATCCAGAAATTATTCTGCACATGAGATAAATTTCTAGATTTTATTTTTACAAATTTCAAAGGTAATTTTTTTTAATTGGCTTATGCAAGTTTTTATTTTTTAGCCTAAATCAAACACAGTAAACTTTATAATTAATTTAGTATTTCAAAGTGATAATGTTATCATTTCCATTTCTGAATGCAATAATATTTCTAGCTGATTATCATTAATGTATTACATTTGCATTTTAAAAATATGATAGTGCTTTGGATCGTCAAAACTTGTAATTTCAAATATTACTTGAGAACATTACATGCGTGCACACACACACACACACAAATTCACAGTCACTTTTAAAGGGATTTTAAAGATTTTCAATCTTTCTTTTACAGATATATTCTTTTTCCTGAACCTGTAATGGGTGAAAAGTAAGGGATATTTTTTCTCATATCATAAATCTCCAAACACAAATGCTTAAAAGCAAGACAGATATATATATACAAGCACAGGCATTAGGAAGGCAGTATTTCTGATTTCCTTCGAGCTTTTACTGAATTCTGGAAGCAACCCAAAAGCTTTGTCCCACACAATCAATTATCTCACTTTATCAAGCCACACTCCTTTTTAGTTATTCAGAAAGATGGACTGTGGCCATCATGCCTTAAGTGTAGCTCTCATAACTAATAAGCATCTTGCTATTCACTCTCTCCCCCCTCTTCTTCCTCCTTCCATTTGGATTCACATTTCATTAACTATTGAATGTTTATTCCCTCAGGACTCAGCCTTCTCTACGGTTGACCTCTGAGTCCTTCATCTTTTCTTCTTTTGCTCTGACAGTCCTGGGAAAATTGAAGTAATTGGGTTCCAGAATGGCAGAAAATCCAGTAAATTTCCATTGGGATAAGGAGATCCTATCTCTAGGCCAGAAGTTGCTGACTGATTAAAACACTGAAGGAAAAGGAGAACATTTTGTTCAGTTCATACCTGGCTGTCAGAGCCGTGGTCTCCTCTTGACCTTGTGGAAGATTTGACTTGCCTCTCCTGCTACCTGGTTTTCTGCTACAACCCTTAGTTTTCCTCAAATGACTTAACATGCCTTCTTCCAGAATGCTTTTCACCAGCAGAACAAGGCTTTCTTTAGGAAACAGATCCCGGCTCTCTATTTATAGTCTGCCAATCATTTATTATAGAATAACTTTACCCCTTTTTTAAACTAGGTAATTCCAGAGGCAGATGGTTTGCAGATTCTGTCATGCCTACCAAGAAAAAATGTTGAAAAAAAAAGAAAGAAAGAAAGAAAATGAAGAAGTCTTCTTTGCCTTTGCAATGTTGAGATAATGCAACGATTATAAGACATATTCCTAATGGGGGAATTAGGATAACAATTTTCCTCCTGCAAGCTTTTTTTATCAATGTGATATAGTTTCAGGCATGGGTGAAATGACTGGAGACAATCTTAGTTGGTGAACTTTCAGCTCTTTATTACATAGTGACTTAAGAGAGTGAACAACAACAACTCTGCCTTATATAGGTGACCTTAATGTGAAATAACCAATAGGGAGCTGTAAGACACTAGCTCCAGAACCAATAAGAGTCCTTCATTAAGGGCCAATAGGATTCTCTGAACCCAACCAATCCGATCAAGCCACTTAACACCCAATCAGAAGTGCAGGGCCAGAACCCTGCACTTTACCCCAAGTTTGCTTTTATTTAAACTATTTACATACATAACACCCCTTCCCCCTGGCTCCTCAATTATGATGTGGTTATATAGTCCTTCAAATAGGACAGTTGTCTTTTGGGTTTATAAGATTTTCTTTGGACTGGCTGTATGAAGTCCTGTTGAGGTAAAATGTTGTTTGGCAGTGGCTCAGCTTCTCGTTCTGGTGTGATTTCCCTTGGAGTGTACGATTCTTCCTACTGCTCCATTTCCTGAGTTTCACTAGATTCATCGCTCTCTTGGAACAGGTTTCCTGGAATGTCGTCTTCTTCCATTCCTTCCCCCCCCCCTCAGTTTGGTCGTAGGGGAGTTGCTGGCTGTCTGAAAGGAGTCGTGACCGTAATTGGTCAATATGTCATTTCCACAGTCTTTCATCAACACATTTTACAATATAGGATTTGGGCCCCGTCTTGCGTATTATCATTGCTTCAATCCAAACCGGGTCGCCCGATAAATTTCTTGCATAAACGGGGTCACCTACCTTGAAGGTACGGTAGCGTCCGCTGGATCCTGCAGGTTTTTCTGGCTCGTAAGCAGGGTGCAATCGGTCGAGGCAGGAATGGAGTTTTCGCCCCATGAGAAGTTCTGCGGGAGTCCTGCCGGTTACGCTGTGCGGAGTGATGTGTTGTAGAAGTAGAATGCGGTTTATTTTTTCATCAATATTATCATAGTCCACTTTTTGCAAAGTCTTTTTTACAAATTGGACCATGCGTTCCGCTCGGCCGTTGGTAGCAGGATGCGCCGGCGAGGTGAGCGCATAGCGTATGCCATTATCAGCAAGGTACTGTTCAAACATTAGCGCTGTAAACTGTGGTCCGTTGTCGGACACCAGGACGTCCGGCAATCCATGAGTTGCAAAGAGTCTATTGAGGACTTTAATGACAGCTTCGGAGGTTGTATGGGTCATTCGATGAATTTCCAACCAATTAGAGTGTGCATCGACAGTCAATAGTAATGTATGTCCTTTAATCGGCCCTGCGAAATCCAGGTGGATTCTGGACCAGGGCCCACGTGGCATCTCCCATTCAGTCGGTGCAGCTTTTGGTGGTGCATTGCTGTTTTGTTGGCACTTGGTGCAGGCCTTGACCCATTGCTCGATGTGTCGGTCCATGCCTGGCCACCAAGCGTAGCTCCGTGCGAGTGCTTTCATCTGCACGATCCCGGGATGTCCTTCGTGCAAAATTTGTAACAGCGAGTTTTGGAGTCGTTCTGGAACGATGACTCTATCGCCCCAGATGACACAGCCTTTTTGCGAAAAAAGTTCAGTCTGTCTTGTTTTAAATGGTGCGAAGTCATCTGGGACCTGGTCCAATGGCCATCCATGTTCTATTCAGCCTAGGACTCGAGCTAGGGTGTGATCTTGTCTGGTCTCTCTCGTGATATCTCGAGCGGTCATAGGAGGCGAGTTGAGCATTTCGATTTGTAACGCCGATACTGTTGGTGCCGGATCGTCGAGAGTTTCTGGTAGCGGTGCTCTGCTGAGTGTGTCGGCGTGGGGAATGGCTTTCCCTGGGCAATGTAACAATCGATAATTATAAGCAGCTAGGAACTCTGATCATCGAGTCATTCTTGGGGACAATATATAGGGGGTTGGTTTGTCCCCAGCGATTATCCCCAGTAAAAGTTTGTGGTCAGTTACAATGGTAAATGTCCTTCCATATACATACTCATGGAATTTTTTTATGGCTGCCACAATTGCAAGAGCTTCCTTATCTATTTGTCCATAGTTACGTTCTGCCTGAGAAAGAGTCTTCGAAAAGTATGCAACAGGGGCCTCGTTTCCATTAGGCAGCACATGGCTCAAAATAGCGCCCACCCCAAATGGTGAGGCATCACAAGTTATAACCAATGGTAATGTTTCATTATATTGCATAAGTACAGAATCAGATGTAAGTAAATCTTTTACATTTCGAAACGCTTTTTCCTCCCGATAACCCCAAACCCACAATGCTTTCTTATCTAATAACCGGTGTAACGGTTCAGCCACAGTCGCCTTATGTGGTGAAAACACATTATAGAAATTAATAAGGCCTAAAAATGCCTGGAGATCTGTTTTGTTACGGGGTCTGGGAGCATTTTTTATCGCCCTTAATTTACTCTCAGTAGGGTGGATACCCTGACTATCAATGCGATAACCTAGAAATTCAACACTGTCTGTATACAGATGACATTTATCCTTTTTTACTTTCAATCCCGCTTCTTGGAATTTCTTAAGAACACATTTTAAACTATTCTGTAGAATTATTTTACTAGGAGCTGCAATTAACACGTCATCAAAATACGGAACCACGCCCTTGATTCCCTGCAATAATCGTTCCATTAAACTTTGGAATATTCCCGGGGCTACACTTACCCCGAATTGCAATCGGGTACATTTAAAAGCACCTCTGTGCGTTACTATCATTTGAGCTTGGGCTGTTTTATCGTCCACGGGCAATTGTTGATAGGCTTGAGCTAAATCTAACTTAGCAAAAACCTTTCCGCCTCCCAGGGAATGAAGGAGGTGCTGTACCACTGGCACTGGATACGCGTTCTGCTGGAGGGCGTGGTTTAGAGTGGCCCGGTAGTCCCCACAGATTCGGATTGACCCATCTGGTTTAATGGGGGTTACAATAGGAGTTTCCCATGGAGAATGATCAATGGGTTGCAGTACCCCTTGTTTAATTAGTTTGTCAAGTTGTTCATCTATCTTGGCCTTAAGGGTGAACGGAACTCGAGGGGGCTTTAAACAGATCGGGGTGACCTTAGGGTCGAGGCTAAATGAAATTGGGGTCCCCTTATACTTGCCCAGATGATCTGTGAAGACATCACTAAATTCAGTAATAAGGTCCTCCTCCCACTCACAATCACCGACTCGGTTCACGCCGGCTACTTCAATGCCGAGTGGCACGAACCATTGGAGGCCCAACAAACTAGGCCTGTCCCTATCGATGATCGTTAGAGGTAAGTATGCCGTATGCTTTTTAAATGAGACGCGGACTCGACAAGACCCAACCACAGGGATCCGATTCCCTTGGTAGTCTTTAAGGATGAGACGTTGCATTCGAAGGTCTTGGCGTTGGATGGTAGGAATGAGTTGCTTTAATGTCTTCCACGACACCATCGAGAGGGACGATCCGGAATCGACCTCCATGTGGCAAGGTTGGTTCTCTATGGCCACTGTGACTCGAATCTTCTTAGCGTCCATGGCTGAAGCGTGACCTATAGTGATAGTTCTTTCTGCAACGCTCGATATCTGTATGAGTGGTTTGCTGGATCTTGCCTTACAGGACGGTTTCCTGCCGATTGGCGAGAGCTGGTTCCCCTTGAGGCCTGACTTGGTCCCGGTAAACTGCGACAGACTCGACTGATGTGGCCTCGTTTTCCGCACTCATGACAGATCGCATCACGGAATTTGCAATCTGCCCTGGGGTGGTTTGCCCCGCAACCAGCGCAAGGGCGTGAGGATTTAGAGCGAGGGACCCAGTCGAACCGCAGTCGGTGGACCCCTTTTTCATCGCTGTCTGACGACGAAGAGAGGTCCTCGTGGTGCGTCGTAACAAGCTGCTCTTCTGACTTGGATAAAAGGTCGCCTGTCTGTGGGGTCATTGGGTTTTGGCTTCGCCGTAGTTGCGCCGCGGACTTTTTGGTCACCTCAGCAGCAGTGGCTTCAGCGATGGCGTCAGCAAGGTCAATGTCGCCTTTCGCCATCAGCTTGCTTTGCACTCCCAGCGCATCTAATCCCAGAATTAAGCGGTCTCTCAGTGCTTCATCTAAGTCTGCGAATCCGCAGAGGCCTCCCAAGTGTCGGAGGTCTGCCACGAAGTCAGCCACACTCTCTCCTTTTCGCTGGCTTCTTTGATAGAATTCGTGACGTCTCACGAGTGTAGGTACGGTTGGCGCGTAATGGTCTCTCAGGAGAGGTTCGAGGTCGTCCCAGCTCATTGCTTTAACTTCTCGAGGTTTCGCGAGTGCCTTTGCCATTTTAAAGACAGCCGGGCCGCAGTACGTCAGGAACAGCGCCCGCTTCTTGGTTGGTGTGGCGTCCTTCAGGTTGTTTGTTTCAAGGAACATTTGGAAGCGATCCATGTAGGATTCCCAATCCTCTTGGTTCGGATTGAACGGAGCGTGTGGTACAATGCCGCTGGACATGGTTTCCGTTGGTGGCGTCGTCTTGGCACGTGCTCTGTTTTTCTTCCGGTTCCTTAAGATCAGATGTCTCCAAATCCCATCCTCATCGCCAGTGATATAGTTTCAGGCATGGGTGAAATGACTGGAGACAATCTTAGTTGGTGAACTTTCAGCTCTTTATTACATAGTGACTTAAGAGAGTGAACAACAACTCTGCCTTATATAGGTGACCTTAATGTGAAATAACCAATAGGGAGCTGTAAGACGCTAGCTCCAGAACCAATAAGAGTCCTTCGTTAAGGGCCAATCGGATTCTCTGAACCCAACCAATCCGATCGAGCCGCTTAACACCCAATCAGAAGTGCAGGGCCAGAACCCTGCACTTTACCCCAAGCTTGCTTTTATTTAAACTATTTACATACATAACACAATGTTTGGGCAAGTCTCGTGTATTGCATTGGGATTTACACTTGAGCTAGTGCATATAGATGTCTCCCTTGGTTTCTCTTGCTGAAGCTTTCTTGTAGGGCATAATAGTGACTCGTTTACAATAGAAAACTGAAGGGCACAGAAAACTATGGAGTATATTTTATTCTAGCCATCTGCAGCAAAGCAGGCAGTCTCTCTGTAGAGAATTCAAACACAGCAGATATAAAAATGTCCTATGAAGTGAGCAGTGCAGAGAAATTGAAGGCAACTTATAGGACTGCTGCTCTATCTGTAGGAATCAGAGAATCCAAAGGGTAATAAAATTTAAGGCACATCAAGGCAGAACACCCTATGGCTCTCTAGCTCAGCCAGCATCAGCAATGGTGGGGAATAGAAGAAATTATCATTCAACAACATTTGGAGGATTAGAATTTGCCCGTTCTTGCAAGAAAACCACAGAAACTGCAGAGTGGAAAGGCACAATGGTTAGCAATATTGTTTTGGCTCCAGCACCATCCCACATGAATCCAAAGGCACAAGTAGGACAGTTCCGCTCTGCAGCTTGTCTCCTGCAAGGTACAAGATTCCAAACATTTTATTTCCTTGCTTTGGAAGGTGTGATATGTATGCATGTATGGTGTGGTATGTATATATGTATGTATGTATGTATGTGTTGTGGCTCCGATTCCTGAGCCTGCGTTGTTAGAGGAAGAGGACTCGGAAGATCAGGAGGAGGAATTGGGAATGCCTTCCTCCCCAGGACCTTCTTCTCTGGCAATGCCTTCCTTCCTCCCTGATAATACCTCAGGTTTCAGCAGATAACCAAGATCAACAGCCTGAGATTAATCAGGAGGACGAGGACATATCGGAGCAGTCTCTGACAGGGAATCAAGTAGACGAATATTGGCTTGATCCTAGGCAGCTTTGTAGGAAGAAGTGTGAGCTGCAACGTAGGAGGCGTGGGTGAATCAGAGAGTGAGCTGAGTCATTGAGACACATCCCACAGGGGATAAAAGTGGGTGTGTTTTCTCTGGAAACCTTGTACGGGACAAAGTTTTACTTTTCTTTCAGGCTTCAGTGTGATTGTTTCTTGTGGTCTGCGTTGGAAGCTTTAGTGATTAATTCTTGTTATCATTTCGGGCTTGGCAGGCAGCGTGGGTTAGAATGCCAAGGACATTATCTGTATAAAGGAATTAACTCTGTAAAGACCAAGTCTTCTTGCCTGCCTGTGTTTGTTTGAGTTTGGACTCTTCATCTTTCTTGGAAAGGAGAAAGGTGAGACATAATGCAAATAGATACCTTACCAAACTTACCCATGACCATGTCAGACATTGCCAAAGAAACTATTAAAGACAGACAACTGGCGAAAGTTTTGAACTGGGTAGAAAAAGGGTGGCCGGAAACTGATGAGGGTGGGCAGTTTAAACCTTTCCAGAACTGCCAAACTCAGCTGTCAATGCAAAAGGTATGTATACTATGGGGCGACAGAGTAGTGGTTCCTGGGAAATTACAAACAAGGGTGCTGGACATGCTACACAAAGGACACCTAGGTATCGTTAAAATGAAATCCCTGGCCAGGAGTTACGTTTGCTGGCCAGGGATGGATAAAACCATTGAAACATGGGTGGCAACATGCGGCAAATGCCAGAGATCGAGACCAAACCCCCCTCCGCACCAACCCTCGTGTGGGAGACACCCAGGGGCCCATGGTCAAGGGTCCACATAGATTTTGCGGGACCTACAAAAGGGCATACCTTCTTAATAATGGTCGATGCTTACTCCAATTGGCTGGAGGTCAGTGTCATGCAATCAACATCAACAGAGGCCATCATCAAAAATTTGACTAAATTATTCGCAACCCATGGATTACTGGACCTGTTAGTGTCAGACAACGGCCCATAATTCACGGCATTGTCATTTGAAAAATTCCTCACAGAACTTGGCATACGGCATGCACTAACAGCGCCTGCTCACCTGGCGGCAAACAGAAGGGTGGAACGCATGGTCTGGTATACCAAAGACACACTAGAAAAAATGGACATGGGGGACATACATGAAAAAATAAATAAATTACTGATGATACAACACATAAACCCAGCACATCTACCAACAAAAGCCCAGCAGAACTCTTAATGGGCAGGAAGCTATGATCACACTTAGATAGATTGCACCCAACATGCAATCCTGAAAAACCCTCAGACTCTTCCAGCAGACATTGCACATTTACACCAGGGGATTTAGTATACGCCAAAAACCTTACAGGGGACCCACTCTGGATACCAGTCAAAATAACCCAAGTAAGGGGCCCTGGTCATACCGGCTGGAAACAGAGGATGGGAGAACCTGGAGAAGGCCCATAGGGGAGGGGTGTCCCATATTAACATACTTGGAATACCCTTTTCCTATTGGCCCAGAGAGACTGGACAGTGATTGGTTGGAAAGGCCACTGTGATTGGTCTGCTAGGAATCACCCACGATTGGTCAGGCCGATCGTGGGAGATTCAAAGAGCCGTCATTGGTTACAAGCCGCAAGCGATTCCTAAAAGAAGAGTTGTCGTGGCTCCAAGGTCCAGCACAGAATTATATATTAAATAAAGAGCTGAACTGTCACACTGGTCTCTTGTCTCTTTTTCCCGCAATCGAACACATACCAGGAATGTACTACATTTGGGACAATTTGCTTGAAATTTAGGAATGACAATCTTATCCTTAAGGATGACTTGTATTACTGGCTTGTATTACTGAGACCTGAATGGACCCAGAAATGGTGTATGTGTGTGTGTGTGTTTCTTCTTTTGGAAATGGGCTCAGCCAGGTTTCAGCATCAGGGTCCAAGAGAAGTGACAATTGTCATTTGGAGTTCCTAATGGTTCCAGGGGCTGCTCTACAAATCATTAGATGTGAGATCCTGTTCCTTAAGTTGGGATTTAAGAATCTGTTGAGACTCTTGTTATTGTTGCTGTGTAGCAATTTCCCTGCCTGAACTTCTTGAGTCCATTTCTGATTGGCAGCAGAGTTTCCCAGGCTTGGTACAGGTGAAGATGCCTGAAGTGAACTCCTGCCATGTTACCTGGGAGGAGTTCAGACCTGAGGAACCTGATACACTCCATAAGCTGTGAGTTCAGCCACCTGTTCATTAGATCCATGCCCCTCCTAGTTGGCAAATGCTTCCTAGGAGGTAAAATATAGTTAGGTTTTAATGGCAATACTTTTTTCTTCAAGAGAGGGAGTGACTCCTCTGTTCCTTAAAGATCCATCCATTCTTCCAAAAGCCTTTGCTGGACCTAACCGTACTGATCCAAAGGCAATTATATAGCAGCTTCAGAGAACCCTGGATGAAGCAGATTATCTGAACCCCCTTCAGTCAGATACCAGGCCTCAGTATGACACTGAAGCAGCATTTGCTTTGTAATGATCTCTGGTAGAACAGAATAATGCATCCATTTTTGTTCTACTTGACCTCTCAGCAGCTTTTGATACCATTATACCTCTTTTCTCTCTGTGACTGGTTCCAGTCAGCATTAATTGGGAGAGTTCTTGCATTCAGCCCCTACAGGATTTGGTATTCTCTCCAGTCCTGTTTAACACCTACATGAAGCCACTAGGTAAGGTTATCTGTAGCCATGGGATGAAAGATCATCCGTATTTTGATGTTACCCAACTGTGTATCTTTACCTCTGGTGAGGTAAGCAACATGATTAATGTCCAGGTGAAAATTGAAAAATTAGAATATCGTGTAAAAGTTCATTTATTTCAGTAATGCAACTTAAAAGGTGAAACTAATATATGGGATAGACTCATGACATGCAAAGCAAGATAGTTCAAGCCATGATTTGTCATAATTGTGATGATTATGACTTACAGATCTTGAAAACCCCAAATCCACAATCTTAGAAAATTAGAATATTACACACAATCAATAAAACAAGGATTGTACATAGAACAATATAAGACCTCTTCCAAAGTATAAACATGCATATGTACTCAGTACTTGGTTTGGGCCCCTTTTGTAGCAATTACTGCCTCAATGCAGCGTGGCATGGAAGCTATCAGCATGTGGCACTGCTGAGGTGTTATGGAAGACCAGGATGCCTAAATAGCAATCTCTTCTGCATTGTTAGGTCTCATGTCTCTCATCTTTCTCTTGGCAATGCCCCATAGATTCTCTATGGGGTTCAGGTCAGGTGAGTTTGCTGGCCAATCAAGCACAGTAATCTCACGGTCATTGAACCAGGTTTTGGTACTTTTGGCAGTGTGGGCAGGTGCCAAGTCCTACTGGAAAATGAAGTCAGCATACCCATAAAGCTCCTCTGTGGAAGGAAGCATGAAGTGCTCCAAAATCTCCTGGTAGACGGCTGCATTGACCCTGGACTTAATGAAGCACAGTGGACCAACACCAGCAGATGACATGGCTCCTCAAATCAACACAGACTGTGGAAACTTCATACTGGACTTCAAGCATCTTGCAGTATGTGTCTCTCCGTTCTTCCTCCAGACTCTGGGTCCTCAGTTTCAAAATGAGATGCAAAAGTTACTCTCATAAGAAAAGAGGATTTTGGACCACTGAGCAACAGACCAGTTTTATTTTTCTTTAGCCCAAGTAAGACACTTCTGATGTTGTTTGTTGTTCAGGAGCGGCTTGACAAGAGGAATACGACATTTGAAGCCCATGTCCAGAATCCGTCTGTGTGTGGTGGCTCTTGATGCACTGACTCCTGCCTCAGTCCACTCCGTGTGAAAGTCCCCAACACATTTGAATGGCCTTTTCCTGACCATCTTCTCCAGGCTGCGGTCATCCCTGCTGTATGTGCACCTTTTTCTTCCACACTTTTCCCTTCCACATAACTTTCTATTAATGCGCTTTGATACAGCACTTTGGGAACATCCAACTTCTTTGGCAATTACCTTTTGAGGCTTTCCCTCCTATTCTAATTTTTTGAGTTTCACCTGTACTTTCTTAGTGCTTGAATTCCTAACAACCCCGGCAAGACTGAATGACTTTGAGTTTGAGGGGCATCAGGATCTGGGACTTTACCATCTTTAGTCCAGCATGAAATCGCAAATTTGCTTCCAGGTTCAGTTCAAATTGCTGCAACTCTACATGGGGTTGGGGCTGGATCACTTGAGGGATTCCCTCTTCCCATCTACTTATCCCTTAAGGTCTGACAGAAGGGGTTGTGCTGTAGATCTCATCCATGGAAGAAGGGACCTAAGAGAAGATATTTTCTGCTCCAGGACCCACCTTTTGGAACATTGTCCCTCCCAGGTCAGATTAGCCCTGACCTTTGTGGCCTTCTGAAAAAGCCTGAAGATGTGGCTTTGCTATATGATGTGTTGAACTGGTGGTAGCATGGAGCCTACAAAGTGGTTATAGTGTTACAAAATTGACTGTGCTCTCCCACTGATTGTATGGTTTTTAATGGTTTTATGATTCCAGTGATTTTGTGGTTAACTTTGTAGGGATGGGTAAGTTAGTTTTGTGTATTATTTTTTGTATTTTTAATATTGTAAGCTACTCAGAATCACATATATGAGAGGGGTGGCTATATAAATGGAATAAAGAAATAAAACAAATGATCCTGTTTATAAAATTGATTGTTATTCAAGTTATATATACCAACATTTCTCTCTGATACATGCAAGCTTCTGTCTCAGAAAGAAATAACACAATAACATGAGCAGCATACACACAAACACACACATCTTCCAGCAGAAACAGTGGGACAAAAAAGGACAAGAAAAACAGGAAAAAGAAAGAGCAGCTATAGTAGAGAAAAGGGTGCATGGAGGTAAAGCAAGGGGGGGTGGGAACTAATTGAGCATGCGCACACACACACACACATATGCACACACACAATAAAATAGGGAGAAACAAGCTCTGTTCGCATGACAGAAAAACGTCTGGAAATTTACCTCCTGTCCCAAATTTTGGAGAAAGCAATCTTCAAAGTGAGCCACACGAATGATGCCTGCTGTCATCTCCATTGACTACTTATTCCTTTGTTTTCCAGAGTATCGACTTTTGCTGTTTAGGATTGAATCCTCCCCCTTCCTCCTCCTCAGCTATTGCTGCACCTTTATTTTCCTTCACTCTATGACCCATCACTACCCCATATATTCACCCAGGTCACCTGCAACTCTCCTAATTTTTGCTCCCTTCACTTAATCTTCTCTCTATATTCTAGTGACATTCCTTTTTTCCCACCTAAATTTTGTGTGTTTTCAGATTCAGATCTAGGCAAACAAATTTAAGTTCTCTGTCCATATCCAGATGTAAAAAAAAAACAGCCCTAAATGTTTCAGTCTAGGCATGGAGCATCTAGAAATGTCATATTTATCATTCTTTTGCACATACCCACATTGTACATACGCAGGATAAAATGCATCAGGGGGTTCTCAACTAAGAGACTGGGAACAATGCATTCTGTCATGTTCACCTGGATACATTCTTTCCAAGCCCAACAATAATCTGAGAGATTAAAGCAGAATATGGGTACCTGATCCCTGACATACAAAACGAATAGCAAATGAGACTATGAGTACCTCATGTGGCACAGAATCTTCTAATCTTAAATTCTACCTTCCTGGAATTCAGTGGAAGAGCAGATATTGATAAGAATATTTAGAGGATAATATAGAATGGTCTTATAAGATATGATGTTATACTTGAACTCCAAGATTTTGTAGTTATTGGTTTTAAAGTCACATTAAAAATAAATCACTGGAACATGTGCCAAAGCTTAATCGGAATCCTGTTTCTACAGGAAGACAAGATACAGCTGCAACACTGTTTACTGGGAATAGACATTATTATCATTGTGCTGTTTCAGTTACATAACTATCAGTTCATTTATAAATTTCTTGGAGAGTGAAGGGAACCACTTGAAAGAGCTAAGGTTAAGAATCATCAAAGGGAATCAAATGATTAGCTGTGTATTGCTATTGGACATTTGCTGCTAGGGAAGGAAGAGCAATGCTAGATATCATGCTTGTTCTGCAGCATACCATTTCCTTTTTGACCTACTTGCAATAAAACATCTTGCGTTGAAATCAAAGGGCTGTTTTGGATATTTAAAATAACTTCATTGCTTATGAATAGATTTCATATGAGCACCAGACAGCAGTGCCAAAATTCTTCAATATGTCCTTGGCAATTCCAACTCATATGTACAATACTAAGCTAAATAATACTTAAAGAGGAACTTTAGAAAATAGTATTTGGCTTTGGCAACCCAAATGATGATATTTTTACAGGATTGTATGGGATTTGATTTCAGTACAAGTCACATTTTATCTTGGTTAGTAACTGTTTTTACATTTGACATCTATTATGTTCTATTTTAATGTTCTATTTTTAAATGTGTTTTATATTGTACCATTGATCTATCCTAGGGTAAGTTGCCCTAGGAACCTTTTTTTTTTGCATAAAGTTTTTTTTTATTTTATAATATATAAAATTCTATTTTTGCTTCAATAGTGTGTTGTCTGGCTACAAATAGTTTTAAAAAATAATCATCAAAATATTTACATCAATGTTCATTACATCAATATTAATTCAATAATAGTAATAATAGCAATAATAATAATAATAATGTTTGCTTGTGCATTTTAACAAACCTCCCTTTTTTCATTGGTCCTTTTTCTTATATTTCCATATTTCTAACTTCTATTTTTGGCAGCTAACCATTTGTAAAATAAATCTCAAGTTAAACAGTATTCAGATTCTTTCTTTTCCCTAATTTAACTGTTAATCCATCAATTTCTGCACATTCTAGTATCCTTTAAATCACATTTTCATGTGCAGGGATCTCTTCACTTTTCCATTGTTGTGCAAATACAATTCTGGCTGCAGTCAATACATGTAAAATCAAATATGTATTTCCTTTGTTATACTTATTCGGTAAAATGCCCAACAAAAATATTTCTGATTTTAAATCAATATGTTGCTTTACCATTTTTTCCAATCATATATGTATTTTTGTCCAATACTTTTTTGCTTTTGGGACTGTCTACCATATATGATAATATGAACCAGGTATCTGATGGCATTTCCAACATTTAGCAGATATATCCTTAAATGTCTTTGCCAACTTTGAGGGTGGAAAATGCCATCTATAAAACATTTTACAAAGATTTTCTTTATATGCAGTTGACATTTTTACTTTATAATTTCTATCCCACAGTTTTTGACATTTATCTAGCTCTATCGTATAACCAAACATTTTTGCCCATGATATCATTGTCTCCTTTATTTGCTCATCTTCCATCTTGATGCTAAATAAGTAGCTATATATTTTCTTTATTAGTTTTTCTACCTATAGAAGATAGAGTTATATCAACTTCAGAAGCAAGTAAATCTGGCTCTAAATGCCTTGATTAGTCTATATGGCCCATAATTTGATCAGTTTCATAGGTTCAATTTCCTATTTAATCTCAAATGTCATGCATTTTGGTTCCATTTCATGAGAAGTTCACAGCAAGAGATGAATGCCATAACACCTTCCTTCTCATTTTATCCAGCAGCTGCCATCAAGGGGCATTTCTAGAACCTATTTCTGATAAAGGTCTTCCTCATTTTCAAAGAACCACTGTGTCACCTAGACAAAGTGCTCAGTTGTCTACTAAGCAACAGTGCCAACATTTGACCCATGTTAGTTAAGCAAGCCGATAATGTATTGAGTGGTGAACTTATTAAGGCAAGAGAAACAAAAGAAAAAAATCAGACCAGGTAAAATGAGACAAACAAGGGAAACTTTTTCTACTGTTAGGCATGTTGCCTATCTAAATTCAGGATGTCAGTCCTTTTAACCACAGTGCAAGATGTGACAAGATGATACAGACAGCTAGACAATTATTGGCCTCTGAAGAGCACATATTCACCAACAGAATGGCATATGCTGAATCGTAATGTTTGCTGTGACATTAAAAAAAAAGGGTAGCTTTGTGTCTTATTCCCCAGCTGCATATACTATAAGGAACAGATGATTGTGATGCGAATTGTTTCAGAACAAGATTGAAGAGAGTTAGAAGGAGGCGGTCTTGCCTTCTGAAGAATGGGTCCATTGGAAAAAAATGGTATTGAAAGAAATAAAGAAAATTTATGACTCTGAGTTAGAAATTTCACCAGGCAATTGGAGCATTTCTACAGAAGTTAACCCAGATTCAAAGCATTTCAATTAGATGAAAAGGCAGAAACATTGAAATGTTTGTTAGTTGCTTTATGCCTTGCTACAGAATGTTCACCAAAAGCAAAACACAGAAATTAATCAGGAACCTTTTCTTAATAGTGCAATTTATGTGCTTGGAAAAGCTTTGCTTATTTAATTCTTCCATGTTTTTCTATTAACAGAGACAAAAGCAGCACTTACTTCTTTAAAATGATTTCCCTTTTTGGTACTTTTGCAGTTCATCTTATTATTTTAAAGCTGACATCCAAAACCATCAACCTCTTTCTCCTTTAGATGTGCTCTGCAAATATTTCTTAATCTCTACCCTCTTTATGTGAAATTCAGTCATTTTTAAGACTACTTCAAAACTGTGGAAGGAGAATCTTGCAATTATGTGAGAGAAATGTGGCTGAAAATACTAAAACGCCAGCCAACAACAAAGTCAGCCAAACCTAAGGTAGCTAAATGTTGGCAAAATGTAACTTCAGCTGGAGTGCAGCCAAGGACAGGGCTGATTAAACTTGATACTTTACCTGAATGCAGGCAATTTAATCTTTAGAAGTAGAAGGATTATCACAGTTATGGGAACAAGGGATTGAAATAAGTAGACTTTTGTTTTAGTAAGAGTGAGTATTTTGGAACAATACATCTTCTTTAAAACAAAGGGAATTAAAACCTGCCCTCTTTGCCATTCCTCAAAATGGACTGGTCAGGAGAATGAAAAAAGAAAAGAAATAATAATCCAATTCCTTCACTTTCAGTTCAGACAGTTTAATCCTCAAATAAATATTAAAATGAAATTGCTCAGAAGCAGCTTTTAATGCCACCAGCATGAATTGTTGTGCATAATTGATTACTTTATTATTTCACTTATTCAACTTGTATAGTCACTCATCTTAACAAGTGACAGGAAGTGAACAATTTTCACAAATAATCCCATCTTTTAGGAACTTCAAGAATATCTACAGGGAAGAGGGTGTGTATAAAAAAAAAAAGCCGATACAGTGTTCGCAATCATGTGATTAAGAAAGCAGGGCTTTAATCAGGACTATCATCTTGACTTTCAGTTGGGGCTACCATCTTGACTTTTTAGACAGGTTAGTTCTCTTTCTCTTTGTCCCTATCCATCATTTTATCCTCCCAATAGCTTATCTGAAGTAGGCCGGATTGTCTCATAAAAATCTCCAGTTATGAAGCACCCACAACTTCTAAAGACAACCTGTTCCACTGGTTAATTGTCCTCTCTGTTAGGAAATCTCTTCTTAATTCCAGGTTGATTCTCTCCTTGATTAGTTTCCATCCATTGTTTCTTGTCCTGTTGTCTGGTGGTTTGGAAAATAAATCCTCTTTGTGGTAGCCTTTCAAATACTTGAATATTGCTATCATATCCCCTCCTAGTTCTTCTTTTCTCTAGACTAACTAAACCCAAATCCTGTAACCGTTCTTCACATGTTTTAATCTCTAGGCTTTTAATCATCTTAGTTGCTTTTCTTTGCCCAGCCAGTAGCCCAGCAGTAGAACCAGAGGTAGGATCCAGCCACTGGTGGGATTCAACTGATGTAACAACTGGTTCGGTGACCACATGTCACCCATATTGGATTAGCACGTCTCATCCATATTGATGCTTACCATTCATAGGAAACAGCTGAAAGATTTTCAGCTCTGGTACTGCCAAGATTTTAACAATGAAATCCTTCAAGCCTTCTACCTGGCATTAAATATCTGATATTGTTGTTGACCAGAAATATCACTGTTTGCATTCTCCAGTTGCTAACAATAATAAGAAGCTTTAAGTCTTGGAATAAACAATAAACTGCACTGCATTGGATAACATCTCCAAACACAAATCAGAAATTTGGACTTTTTATTCTCAGTAGGAGGAAAGGTACAATTTGCATGATTTTAAAACCTGTCTAAACATTGCAGATATATAGTTCTGCGGCGAATGCTTCAGAATGAGTCATGACTTAATACCAGACAACGGGGATTCTGTCAATGAAAAATTTAAAACATATAAAAAAATTAAACGCTTCTCAAAAGCATTCATCTCTGTCTGTCAGGTCCAGCTTATCTACCATCTTTCTTAGATGCAAGACTGCTTAACTTCATTGGGGGAAGAAAGGTGAAAAGGAGAATATGGAGCAGACTGGTGCTACTGTGTTGATTCTTATTCTGAATAAAATGTTAAAGATTTTTCTAAGTTGCAACAGAGTAAAGATATTTTTGCAATGTTGCTTCATGGTAAACACTAATGAATGACAAGAAAATTAATATTAACTGAAAGTTGTTTGAACAAGGTAGTCTAATTTAATTACATGCAGTATTGAAGAGGCTCAAGTAATCATCAAATGGCATCAATACATATCTGAAGTAATACTAGAGATGTAGTTGGTACTGTCATTTTGGCATATTTAATAAGCCATGGCTAACATTAACTATGTTTCAGAATAAACACAATCCAAGTCTGTCTCAACGCTGTACATTCCACTCCTATTTTGCTGTAACTTTACAAAGACATATTGTATAAGCAAAATAAATTAATTCTTTTGGCTAATGCTGTTATTCATATACAATGAAAATGCAAGATTATGGAAGCCAACAATAGTGGTTGTTGTAATTAACATGGCTTTCTGAAGGCATAACAGAAAATAAAACAAAAAATCCAACAGCATAATAATTATAAATCAAGCCAATTAAATTAACTCAGAACCTCGCAAATATATGTTAACACTAAAACAACCAATACAACTATAATATACATTTTAAATAATAGCCTAGGGTAGGACCATGTGTGTGTGAGAGAGAGAGAGACAGAGAGACAGAGAGAGAGACAGAGACGGAGAGAGACAGAGAGAGGTTAATTTTAAGCAAGTGCTAACCTGAAATTTTCAGCTAAATAGAGAAGGGTGAAACAAACTGTTCTGTGCCTTGAACACAGCAAGTGAAGAGCCCTGCGTTGTTCTAAAATATGAGAATACAGGTACTCCTTGACTTACAATCACAACTGAGCCCAACATTTCTGTTATTAGATGAAAAATTTATTAAGTGAGTTTTGCCCCATTTTACAACCTTTCTTGCCACAGTTGTTAAGTGAATCACTGGTTTGTAACATGGTTGTTAAGTGAATCTGGCTTCCCTATTGATTTTACTTTTTCAGAAGGTCAAGGTCACATAAGGTGATCGTGTAATCCCAGGACACTCCAAGTGTCATAAGTATGACTCAGTTCCTAAGTATCTGAATTTTGATCACATGATCATGGGTCATAAATGTGAAAACAAGCCATGTCACTTTTTTCAATCCCATTGTAATTTTGAATGGACACTAAATGAATGTACGACGAGAACTATCTGTAATTTGGAAATTCTGGAATTGATCAAGGAACATTAGACTAAGATCATGGGACAGAATTTAACAAAGCTGCCAGCAGACTACTACAATAATCTAGACATCAGACAACCAAAGCACATACCAATCACACTGCTATCTTTTCTGTCACAAATGATTCCCTCTGGAACCTACCAATATTCATTAACTAGAAATTAGCAATCCTACCTGTAGAATCAATAATTAGGTGCAAAGTCTTAATGCAGAGGGACAACGTTCAATACTAATAAGATTTTCTGTCACAGGTGACTGTGCATTGTCATCAAGATCCAGAAAAAAAAACTGAAAAACTCCTCATACTTCACCATCATTTGTTTAATATTTTCCACTTTTTCATCAGTCTTCTCCATTCTTTGTTCAATGTTCTCTATTCTTTGTTCAATGGTGTCTGATTTTGTCTTGAGATCTTGAATTCCTTGCATAATCATCTGTAAAGTTACTTTTTCTTGTTCTTTATCTTGCTTCAACATTGTCTGAATTAAACGTTGTCCTCCAGCTGGTGGGGATGCAGAAGTAGAAGTAGAAATGCCAGATGATATTGGTTTCCTGCTCATTTTAATGCTTCCAAATCTTCAAATTCTTTTTAACTTTTAATCCAACTGGTGAAACAACCAATTATAATCCAAAATGGAAAAATCCAACAGTAAAAGGCCCAAAACCAAAGAAGAAAAAGAAAAAAGGGAAGAAAAAAGATCTTCAGGTTCTTCTAGACCCTAATCCAATTACGAAGTAGTCCCCCATCAAAAATAAAAAAGAGAGAAAAAAACCCCCCCAAAATAATAATATTGATTAAGAGAAAAAACAAAAAAGAAAAAGAAAAAAGGAAAGAAAAAATTCCTTCAGGTTTTTCACACCTTAATCCAATTGAGAAGTCTCAATAATCAAAAAAGAAAAACATAGTAGTCCAAAAACGTAGAAAAAACAAAAGGGTCCCCATAAAAGTAAGGGAAAAAAAAGAAAAATAAAGAAAAAGGTCTGAGGCTTTCCCTTTAAAATAAAAAGCAAAAATAAGAATATTACAAGAACTGAAATTTACAAAAAGGCTGGTGAGTAGGGGTATCCCAAATATATACATACATACATACATACATACATACATACATATATATATATATATATATATATATATATATATATATATATATATATATATATATATATATATGAGCCTTGGATAACTAAATAAAGTGCAGTGTGCTTTTATATATATATATATATATATGAAAGCACACTGCACTTTATTTAGTTATCCAAGGCTCTTATTATGACTCTCTTCTCCAGCAACTTCAAAGCCAAGCCTGAAGTGTTGAAATATTGATAAGAGTCCAGGAAAACACCTGTAACAATATTTTGCTGTGCTCTCCCTCTATCTTATCACATTAAGATGTCCTTGAGAAGGAATCTTCTTACAGTTCTCTCCAATTCAAATAAAATATTTTCAAGTCTCTAGTTGGCAGTGTTACAAAGTTTCTTAGGGCTCTTCCCCCCCCCCAGCCAGAAAAAAAGGATAATTTATGCAAAAAAAAAAAAAATAGCCAAAGGGAGCCTCTATCCTAAAAAAATTAAAAAATCAAAAGGAGCATAAAGATATATGTAAGAAAAAATTCAATCTGGTTAACTACAAAGTCACACTAAAGTCCCCCCCAAAAAAAGATAAGAACAAGAAAAAAAATAATCCAAGCCTCAATTTGATATCACTTTAAAAAACGCTGCTCATACAGTTTTTGTCAAAAAAAAATCTCACAGGTTTCTTCTCTATTCAAGGTGCCCTTTCAAATCTCAGCAAATTTACAACACAAAAGAAGTTTCTCACCCAGCCGACACACTTTCACTCCAGCCACTTTCTTTCCGGAGCTGTCCCGACTTCAGCAGCTATGGATGCTGCCTCTCCGCTGCCAGCAAAAGGGCTTCTCCCAGATCAAACCAGAGATTTTGTGATATCTCTGGGATCCTGGGACAGTGCCCTTCACAATCCCAGTCTCTACAGGATGGTTTAGGTCCGTTAGGACCAACCAGGGGCAAAAATATCGGCTGCGATATATGTTGATGGTGAAGTATGAGGAGAGATTCCAAAAAATTGAGGAAGAAGGTAAACAAAGAGAGGAGAAGATTGGAAATATTGACAGTAGATTAACAGTGGTTGAACAAGAAAAAAGTGGGATGTTGAGGTGGGAGATGGAAAGGTCAGAATTTTATCTCAGATTTCAAAATATAGAAGAGGAAAAAGGAGAAAATTTGGCTGTGATGATGATAGAAATTTTGGCAGATGCTTTGGAAACTACAGAGGAAAAGATGATGGATGGAGTAGATGAGGTATATCGAGTTTATACAAGATATGTGATGAGAAATAAATTACCAAAGGAAGTCCATATTAGATTTACCAAAAAATCCATTAAAACACAAATACTACAAGTGGTAAGAGAGAAAACATTGAAATACAAAGGCAAAGAGATTGTGGTTTTAAAACAAATACCCAGAAAAGTGAGAGAGATGAGAAGAGAATAAATGCTACTGGAAAACGGAGTGAATTATAGATGGCTGATTCCAGAAGGATTAATGTTTACGTGGCAAGAGCAGAGACATAGAATTGATTCAACTGAGAAAGCAGAACTTTACCATGCAGAATTTTTTGGAAGAAGAGAAGAGTCAGAGAAAGAGGTCTCATTAATTGAGTTTCAAGAGGAACAACTGGAGACTGAAAAAGAGAAATGAGCAGTAGGTGGACAGGTGGATAGTAAAGAATGGTGTGAAGTGAGATCCACAAGAGCTGTTAGACCTAAATATAAAGCATAATCATAGAAGAAAGAAAACTGATTACAATGAATATAAATGGACTTAATTCAGCTGTTAAAAAAGGAAAACTTTACATAAATTAGAGAAATTAAAATTTGATATAATTTGTCTACAAGAAGTTCATATTAAAAAACAACATGAACAATTGTTAATGCAGCCAAAATTGGGGAAAATATTTACTTTTTTGTAAGAAAAGAGGAGTGGTTCTATACATTAAAGAGGCCATCCCAGCAAAACTGATCTACACGGATGAAGACGGAAGAGTATTAATGGTGGAAATAATGGACAATAATATAAAAATACTCTTGATTGCAATTTATGCTCCAAATGATAAACAAGAAGAGTTCTATAAAAAACTACACATGAAAATAATTGGACTGGACTATGTTAATATAATTATGATGGGAGACTTTAATGGAATTGTGGACAATAAATTGGACTATATAGCAACAACAACAAAGCAAAATAGAAAGACTCTCCCTAAATCTTTTTTTAAAATGACAGACGAATTAACTTGAAAAGATATTTGAGAGAAAGAAATGTTAAAGCTAAACAATATACTTTTTATTCAAATAGACATTTATCATGGTCCAGATTAGATATGATTTGGATATCAACAGAATTAATATCCAATATTCAAGAAACAAATATCGAAACAAGTACTTGGGCAGATCATAGCCCAATGACAAATAAATGGAAAGGACAAAAAAAAAGATCGAGATGGACATTAAATAATACTATCTTAAAGGAAAAAGATTTTATACAATGGATGGAGAAGGAACTGGCTTTTTTCTTTAGAGAAAATAAAAAAGAAGATACTTCAATGCAGAATGTTTGGGATACAATGAAAGCATATGCTAGAGGTTTGATAATAGACTATGCAAGAAAAAAGAATATTAGGAAAAGGCAAGCTTCTAAGGCCTTGGAAGATGAGCATAAAAGACTTGAAAAAGAATTACAGAAAATGCCACAGAAAAAAGATATTAAATTGAAGCTGAATGTAATTAAACACAAAATGGAATTAATAGAGAAAGAAGAACTGGCACAGAAAATTAGAAATTCTAAACAGAATTACTTTGAAGATGCAAATAAACCAGGTAAATGGCTAGCATATAAATTGAGAAAGGAGAAGGAATCAAAAAAAATACTGAAGCTAATAGATGATCAAGGCCAAGTTTGTTATGGGAATAAGGAGAAAAAGGAAATTCTTCGAGATTTCTATGGACAACTCTATAAACAAGAGAATATTGATGAGGAAAAAGTCAAACAGTATCTACAGAATGCTAACTTACCGAAGATACCTAAAGAGACTGAAGAAATGCTAGAAAACAATATAACAAAGATGGAATTAAATGAAGCACTTAAGAAACAAAATAATGGGAAAGCACCAGGTCCAGATGGGTTTCCGGCAGAATTCTATAAAATATTTCAAGAATCATTGAGTATCCCACTGTTAGAAGTTATGAATGAAGTTATGTCAAAGAAGATGATACCCAAAACATGGTCAGAGGCTTATATTACACTTATTCCAAAAGAAGAGGCTGACCCACTGCAAATTAAGAACTATAGACCTATTTCTTTATTGAATGCAGACTATAAAATTTTTGCTTCAATTTTAGCAGAAAGACTTAAAAAATATTTAAATAATTTTATCCATCCAGATCAAAATGGATTTCTGCCAAAGAGACAAATCAGAGACAATATGAGAGTAATCTTGGATACTTTGGAATACTATGAGGCTCATCCTGAAAAGCAAATGGCTTTGATATTCCTAGATGCTCAAAAGGCATTTGATAATGTGAACTGGAGATTTATGTTATCACTATTGGAACAGATGGGTTTTGCTAAAAAATTTATTCAAGTAATAGAAGCCATATACAATAAACAGACAGCAAAGGTAATGATGGAGGGAGAACTTACAGATTTTATTAATATAAGAAAAGGCACAAGACAAGGGTGTCCCCTATCTCCTTTGCTATTTGTGTTGACTTTGGAAGTGTTGAATAGAAATATTAGGGATGATAAAAGCATAAAAGGAATGAAAATTAAAAAGGAAGAATTAAAACTACAAGCTTTTGCTGATGACTTAGCTTTTATTCTGGAAGACCCGTTAGAAACAGCTCCAAGGTTATTGGAAAAGATAGAGACATATGGTGAGATGGCTGGTTTGAAAATAAATAAAGATAAAACAAAGATTTTGACAAAGAACCTGCTACTGAGACAAAGAGAAGAACTGGCAGACCTTTTGAAAATCCAAGTTACAAATAAGGTTAAGTATCTGGGGATATATTTGACAGCAAGATGTAGCACATTAAAAGAGAATAATTATATTAAACTCAAACAACAGATAGCTACAGATTTGAACAAATGGGAAAACTTGCAATTGTCATTAATAGGGAGAATTTCAACAATTAAGATGAATATTTTACCCAGAATTCTATTTCTGTACCAAACAATACCAATTAGGCTTGGAAAAGACTATTTTGAAGATTTAAATAAAATCATGTTGAAGTTTATATGGCAAGGTAAAAAAGCGAGAATAAAGCTAAAGCTTTTGCAAGACGCTAGAATTAGAGGAGGTTTTGGCCTGCCTAATTGGGAATTGTATTATCAAGCTGCAAGTCTGATGTGGGTCAAAGAATGGATAACATTAAGAAAGCATAGATTGTTGACACTAGAAGGTCATGATTTGCTGTTGGGCTGGCATGCTTTTTTATGGTATAAGGGAACTAAAACACAGGGGTATTTTAGAAGACATTATATACGGGAGTCTTTGTGGTTAAACTGGGAGAAGATAAAAAGACAATGTTATTTGAAAATTCCAGTTTGGTTATCGACTATTGAAGCATTTTCCTATCCTATAATTTATAAGAAGGAACAAACAGTTAGATATGGGGAACTCTTGGATGAAAAGGGTGAACTTAAATCGATCCAAAACTTAGAGGAACAAGGTATAAGGATGAATTGGTTTTCATATGCGCAAATACATTCAAGGTACGATGAAGATTTTAAAACGGAGGGATTCTATGATAAACAGACTGATTTAGATAAGATCTTGATGGGTATTGATGAGAAGGTGATTAAAAAATTATATAGTTATTTACTGGGAATTAAATTAGAGGAAGAACAAGTCAAAGAAACTATGATTGTTTGGGGGAAGAATTTTGGATATGGGATTGATTTAGAGAAATGGTAAAAATTGTGGTTTCAAAATTATAAAATGACAATGTCAACAGCATATAAAGAAAACTTGTATAAGATGTTTTACAAGTGGCACTTTCCCCCCGACAAGAATAGCAAAAATGTTTAAGAACAAATCTGAAAAATGCTGGAAATGTCATCAGATACCTGGCTCATATTACCATATGTGGTGGACTTGTGAGGACGCTAGAAAATATTGGACTAAAATTCACATGTGGTTGGAAAAAATGACAAAGAAACACATAGACTTGAAACCAGAGATCTTTTTATTGGGAATCTTACCTGATACATATAGTAAAGATTTGAAATACCTGATTGTAAATGTATTAACAGCGGCTAGGATTGTATTTGCTAAAAATTGGAAGAATGAGAAAATACCATTACAGGAAGAAATTATTAAGAAAATATTGGAATGTGCTGAGATGAGTAAATTGACATTTGAAATTAGAGAGCAAGAGAATAAACAATTTTATGAAATTTGGGATCTTTTTTTATCAATGGATAGATGATAAAATACGATAATAGAATGTTTGGAATGTTAGACAGTAAGGAACATCTTTCTTTTTTTTTTCTTGCCTTTGTTATTTGACACTATATTTACAAAGTGTTTTTAGGATTGATTTGGTATGATTATATGATTTGTTATAGAATAAACTGTTTAAAGTATAGTTATCTCATAAAGCATGAATGATTAAAAGTATAGTCAAAAACTTCTTTTTTTAGCGATATTAGGATATATAAGTTTGGATTGACAATATGAGTTGCTATGTAACATAATTGTAATTGAGACTACAAAATGAATGCACAAAATTGATGAACCAACCGACACACTGGATGTACATATGAGAGTTGATGTTTTAATGTTTTGTTTGTCTTGTTTGTTTGTAGAAAATAAATAAAATTCTTTTCAAAAAAAAAACCTGAAAAACTAATATAACAATAATACTGAAATCCCTGAACATCAATTATAGCACCCAAAAAGATGGTAATAAAGGATAAATAACAAAGCAACATGCAACACAAAGAGAAAATCCCAGATTGAAATCAACTGTACAAAACAATGAGAATTAAGGGGAAAAAAATCAACCAGTCATGATGAGCAAAGATTGAAACATTTCAGACCGCCAAATGACCACCAGAATCCAATTCAGAATTTTTAAAAATGCCATCTCACTTTAATAGCTGCTCAAGATCTGGATTGATACAGATGAAAGCCCAATTGTCAAAGGGCAACTTCCTCAAGAGTTTTAGAAAAAATAAAGGAAGCAGAGGTATAGGCTAGTACTAGAGGTGCAAAAGAGGATTTCCAATTCTGGAGATTTTCATATCTAGTTCTGGGTGTGGTTGCACTACCCCAGATGTGTAACTTGGACTCATCTTGGACTATTCAAGGTAAACCATACCACAAAATTGAAATCATGCAACCCAAATTACTTTTATTTCAAGGATGCCGTAATAGAATCTTGCTTCTGAATATACTTCCTCCTTCTTATATCAATATCTTATAACAAGAGCTATTGTCTGAAGTGTCTTTTTTAAGATTACAGCTTTGCCCTGGATTTAGGTTTCTTTTATCTGACTGTTGTCTTAGTAAGAATTCTGTCCCTCAAGGCCATTCCTTTGTCCCACGACATCAACTCACAGCTCCTGTTCATGGAAAAGATAGCAACCATGGCTAGGAAGGCCTTTGGATAATTTCTTGTTGTACACCAATTGTGTTGGTTTCTAAACCCAGGGCTTTGCTCACAATCATTCATGCTTTAGTCACTTCCCAAATGGACTCTTTGACTGCCATTAAAGAGCCTCTGAAAGCAAGAAAAGGCAAAAGAAGATAAAAGATAAAAGAGGCATGTGGGTATATGTTTGCCAATACTTAATTTGCATCACCTTCTGCCAAATAAAGGAACTCAAAACAGCAATAAGGGTGACCTCCTTTAAAACACTTCTTTAAAAGTATCAATTAGAATGCCTTAATAAAACAGCACTCACCAAACTTCATCACAAAATAGGATATATAGTCAGTGGTGGGATTCAAATTTTTTTTTACTACTGGTTCTGTGGGCATGGCTTGGTGGGTGTGACTTGGTGGGCATGGCAGGGGAAGGATACTGTAAAATTTCCATTCCCACCCCACTCCAGGGGAAAGGTTAGTGCAAAATTCCATTCTCTCCCCACCCTACTAACCTGCTTTCCAGCTCCGTTTTCCAGCTCCGTTCTCCTGTGCAGGGCAACAAAAGAAGACCCAGCCGATCAGCTGGGACTTGGGAGGCAGAGAATAGATGGGGGCAGGGCCAGTCAGTGATGGTATTTGCAGGTTCTCCGAACTACTCAAAATTTCCACTACCTATTCTCCAGAATTGGTCGGAACCTGCTGAATACCACCTCTCTATATAGCACATATATACTCTTGCATTAATAAAAATAAATGTTTAGCCTTCCTGCAGAAGATTGACTTTTAGAAAAATCCTAGTCTACCCTCTTTCATCAAGAAGCTCTAAAATTTGGAAGCAATCACTGAGAAGACCCATACTTTCTATCCAATTTCTATTCAATTATGAGAAAGTCCTATCTACAGATGTTAGATTCTTAGCAGATTCAATAGGGAAAGCATTTCCTTTCAAATAAGACGTTATAGATTAACACATAGAATTGTGCTATCTATAGCTGACCTCCTTGAGTAATCCCAACTCGACTTTGCATTGCAGACACTGACATTAAAACTTCTGGAATTTGGAGATTTCCTTTTGGATCCAGTTTGACAGTGTCTTGGAAGGGAAATCTGTGCAAGCAATGGGCTTCAGTCAGTTTTTTCACTATGACTGTTTATGCTATTACAGGATCCTATTACGATGCAATCCATCCTGCTGTTAGAAAAATTATATTTAATAGAAACGTTGTGCACAAAAATAAATGCAATGCATTGAAAAGAAACACTGAAAGCTTGTAAGACAGTACAAATGAGGGGGGGGGACCCATTAATAAATGCCAACTGAGAGCTGGATAACAAATCAGATGTAAAAAAACCAAGATTCATTGAAGAGACAGTGTCACACATGGCCCAATGAAGTGATCCAGGGTTCCCACAGTTATTTAGCCAGATGGAAAGAATGGTTTGAGCTTTCAGGGGTCATTTTCCAGATGCTAATGTGCCAAATGAAACAAGTGGAAAATGGAGCATTTTTCTTCTTACTCTTACTCATCTTCTTCATTTTGTAGTAGCGCAGCTCATCATCCTTTCAGTGATGGCTTCTTTGATGGGGAATGGACAGTCTGCAACACCTGAAGTGTATGAAGCATGTGAGAAAAAGTTTGGTGTAAGTTTGATTAAGGCATTGGGCTAGAAACCAAGAGACTGTGAGTTCTAGTTCCTACTTATGCACAAAATCAGTTGCGTGACCTTGGGCCAGACCCTCTTATTCAGCTCTAGGAAGGAAGCAATGGCAAACCATTTATGAAATCTTGCCAAAAGTAACCCAGTTACTTGTCTAAGTTATTCATCAAGAATCAACTTGGACTTGAAAGTGCACACACACACACACACACACACACAAACAATGTAGGTATAAAGATAATGAGAACAATTTCCTTTTTTTATCTAAGTGCTTTGATTTAAAAAGAGAATGGATTTTACCCCTGAGCAGGATAAAACAGCAACTGGTTTTGCCCTGCTCAGGATTACATAAAATATATAAGTTACTACTTATCTCTGCCTAGCTGGAGATCATGGTAAACTAATCCCACATGCTGCATTTGGAGAAGCAAATTTTATTCTTTTTGCTAATTTGGCACAATCTTTTTTTTTTTTTTAAACAAATTTTATTAATTTTACAGAGAACACAATAAAACATAAACAAAACTAAAAGATCTTTTCTGAAGGTTGTCTGATCCTGGGTTGAAACTCTTCACACAGACACAAATTCAAACATCATATTCACTTTATATATCCTTCCATATCTTATTATCATTTTCTTTTTTATATTACATATATAAACCATTTTTATCAATTTTATATAAACAATGCACAAGGCAAAACAGCTTATAAGTTCTTTTCTAAGAAAAAATAATAAAAGAAGAAAACCAATAGAACATAACAATTCAAAATTATAGTATCAATACTTTGTCTATTTAACTTCATATCTTATCCCAACTTCTCCTTTTCATCCAAATTATTTCTTATTAATTAAATTTTTTTTTTGCCTTTTTTCAATATACAACATCCAAAAAAAAAACAAAACATAACAAAACCTTTATATATCCTTTCATATCTTATTACCATTTTCAATAATATTCTTTGTCTGTTCTATTTCCAACTATCCATTCATCTTTGTTCTTTTATTATACTTCTCCTATACACCAATTGGAGTAACGTCTATAACTCATTACCCTAACTTAAAAGTACTTCATATAACAATTTTTCTTGGGATTCTGTTTAAAAGATTCTAAAATTACACAATGAATTTTATACTCTAAATACACATATAAAAAACACAATCTTATGTACCCTCCAGAATCCCTCTTTTATCCTAAATTAAATTCACCCATTGTCTCTGAATAAACTTTTTTTCTTTAGATCTTGCTTCTCCCCATTGAGGCTTCTCCTCCCCCCCTTTCTCTCTTGCTTATTCTTCTCCTTGCCCTTTTTACCCCTTTGTCTTTCCTCCTCCCTTTTCTTACTCCTTTTCCTTTGCTTTCTAACCTTGCTTCCATCTTTCCGCTCATTTTTCTCTTCTTTGGTTGTTTTTATAATTCTTAAAATCCCCTTTTTCTTATCCTTTTTCTCCTCCTCCCCGGAAAGAACCCATTGTTCATCAAAGATGGCTTCTTCTTCCTCTTCTTCTTTGTCCCAGTCCTTCTGCTGCGTAGTCAACTTTTCATAAGTACATAATGCCATTTCTAAGAATTGAAACAAAGTGCCCAAAGTATCTTCTTTTTTATATTTTTGATATTCAGTCTTTAGTTCATCCACAAGCGATGCCATTATGAAAAAAGAAACTTTTCCCAAAACAACCACAAATATTTTTAATCAAGAATAATTCAAAAAAAAATTCCAAAAATTAATACTTTTCTTCCTTCTTCTCTTTCTCTTTCTGGGGTTAATGTTTAATCAAAGAGGTCCAATTACCATATACCTTTCTTTGGGATTCTAGGCAATCTCCTCCTTTTTCAGCTTCTGCTCCAATTTTTTTTCCTCTCCCTTCCCACTTGCAATATCAATTTTAAATAATCAGAAATCCATACCTCCAACAAGGGTTTTCCAATTTCTTAAGTTTTTCAATGTCCAAAAACCCTTTTGTCCCTTAGCTTCAACTCTCAAAACAATTCACTTTCAATGTCCAATATGTCAAAACATATCTGCTGTTTCCATGGGGTGGGAGAGTGAAGAAAAAAAAAAGTTCCCTTTAACAGCTTCTCCGCCGCTTTCGATCTTCTTAGGGATACAATGTATCCTCCAGCAACTCAAACAGCTCAGTTCCAACCAATTTGAAAGATGTTACTTGACCCGGCTCAGACAGCACTTTCACTCTTCTTACTTCCTCCAGCACAATCTTACGCGGTTGCTGGCTTCTTCGTGGCGGCCATTGCTGACTGCCGCTCCACCGCATTGGGAAAAAGGGGTTTTTCCGGAGGAGGAGGGGGTCTGCGACACCCCCAACCCCCTGTCCGACTCCCCTCTCTCTTCAGCTGTCCCTACAGGGCAGCCATATCCCCCTGACCCATCTGGATCGGGGGTACCTCGGCGGCTAGCACAGCAGGAATCGCGAGCTGTCGCGAATTCCTGCTGCCCCGAAGCCACGCGAAACCGGAAACCCACAATCTTTTAAAATAAAAAAAATACTTTAGCAGGGGTGGGATTCTACCAGTTCTGTTTGGCTCTACAGAACCAGTAGCTCTGAAGAGCAGCAGACACAGAACCAGTTGTGTGTCTGCTGCTGTTTTGGCCCACCCGCCTGTCCGGGCTCTTGCCTATCCTTTATTTCCTGCTTTTTCAACTGCAGCTGCTTTGCGTCATACAGCTGCGGTTGAAAAAGCAGGAAAAAGGGGCTTTTCCAACTGCTGCGCACTCACAAGCAGCAGTGCTCAGCTGTCTGGGCAGCTCAGCTGGTCGTAAGTTGCACTTGCACGACTGCTGCAACTTGTACTTTTGCGCGCATAACGCAGAGTAACAGAACCAGTAGTTATACCGGTCGGATCCCATCCCTGTACTTTAGGTAAGGTGAACTTTTCTGTACAAAATCTTGCCGTATGTGGTATTGAGCATCAAAGATCAACAAGATGAAAATTCTAGACTTTGTGGGGGAGGGGTTCCTTTTAATTTAGGATTTTTTTTTGTCTCCATGACTACATAGAAGGGGCTTGAAGGTATACAGCTCATGCCTTATTAAAAACTCTCAGCAGCCAGGAAATAACTAAGTGGGATTTCCAGTTATCAGCAAGAAAAGGAGAAGCTTGATGCCAATCTTACTAACCTCTGGTCACCTACAGAATAAATTATGTAAACCAAAACCATCTATAAATATTGGCTGACACTATTTTTTCTCATAGAATTCAATTTAACACTGTTTTAAAGATCCGAGACTCTATAAAGCTTCTCGCCTTCTACTGCCTCTTTCAGAAAAGAACAACTTGGTGGCTTGTTTGTTGCAAGTTTACAATGCACTATGCCTATCCCCACTTGACCTTATATTTCCATATAAATGTACACATCTATCTGAGAAACCACTTGTCACAAATACTTGGTTTCTGTCGAGAGCATGCTAATGCCCCAAAGTAAAGTAAGATGCACACACTGAAGCAAATTATATCAAAACTGGATTTCAACATGTGTCATCTAGTCAGTTCTAAAAAAATAACAGTAACCAGAAAACATCCTTGCATTTAAATGCTGCTCACCCTATCCTCACAATCTCAGAAAGAACATCAGTTTTAAGAGAAATATCCTCATATCTAAATACAAAACTGAGCACTCTGGGAAACTTCCATCTAAAATTGGCTCCAAGAGAATTTCAGAGATACCAGTTTGGCACAGGCTTGAAACAATAACTTCAATATGGCTCATACCGAAGATAACTGTTTTTCATCTCCAGATATAATAACTTCTCTCTCCTGGCCACTTCTTCCTAGGGGCAAACCAAATCTTTCTTGTTTGCATTGTGGTGCCAAAGATAATGGCTAATCAGCACTGAAAGCACTGTGGAGGTGCAGGCAGGGTGGGGAAATCTCCTTGGCTTTCAGCATATCAACATAGACAACGTTTGAGCTGACAGTAGAGGTTGCAGCAGCATTCACACTATGCAGCCATACAATTTTGTTTCTGTGTTCTGTTGGTGCCTGGCCTCTGGGTCTAGGTGCAAGCCTCTTTCATCTATACCCACAATTGTTAATTGTTAATGAATGTCTAGACTTTCTCCAAGGTATAAAACAGAGCAGACTCATCATGCCATGTTTAGAGTCCATTTATTTCGAAGCATACCCTAAATCTGACAGGTTAACCTCACCAAACTTGATTGCAGGAAATACGAGTTCAGCAACAAAGTGGTCAATGTCTGGAATAGTCTACCCGACTCTGTGGTTTCTTCCCTGAACCCCAAAAACTTTAACCTCAGACTGTCTACTATTGACCTCACCCCTTTCCTAAGAGGTCTATAGGGGGCGTGCATAAGCGCACCATCATGCCTTCCGTCCCTGTCCTATTGATTCTTTTTATTTTTCTTATAGGTATCCATTTCATGTATTCATAACTATGTTTATACTTATACCTATTATTTTGTAAGTGATTGACAAATCAAAGAAAGAAAGAAAGGGTGGGAGAAAATATTGTTACCATGAATGACAGGCCCATTTCTAAATGTATGTTACTGATGGCACCAAAGGACACTGCAGTTTTTACATAGTGCACTGACATTTCTCAGGAACCACAATTATATTCAGAATCTCACAAACTACTATAAAAAGGTCCATTAGTTAATAAGATGAAGGAATAAACTGATCTCTAGTTGGAAGTTGGGGGAAAAATCCTCCCAGTTAGAAGAACACCAGTCTAGTCAATTCCACAGAAAACCTGATGCTTTCTCCAGATGGTTCCTCTGAACCATCCTAATAAGGATGAAATACTCTCATTCAGTGATTATTAGTAATTCAAAGCTGGATTTAAGTGACTTTTATAAAAACAGACATTCAGTTTTGAGCCTTGAATCTGTAGCAGTAATTGAAATAATGCACTGTCAAAATAATGCCTTTTAAAGAAAAGAAAAAAAGACCTAGATCAAATTGCTATTGCTTCTACCTCCTTTTGAGCTTTGCAGATCAGTCCTACACAGTATTTATTTAGAGGAAAATCATATGGTCTTTGGTAGGTTAATTTTCTGGAGAAGAAATGGTGGATTGAAGAGTGCTACATGAAAAGCAGAGCTGACAATTGCAGCAGAATGAAGAATCAGCAAATAGACTGTTTGGATAAGGAAAGAACTTGAGATCACCCACAAGTACTCCAGGCAGTCGCTCTTCACAAGGAGATCACAGGCCTGTGGTCTCTGGCAAGTCAGGGCTGGCAACCTTGAGTGATAGTTTGGAGTGAGACACTGCGAGGGAGCGGAGCGACCAAGGGGGGGGGGATGGTGTGGAAGGGGGGTGTCCCCCCTTCCACGGTAGGGAGCTTTGACAATTTTACATTTTAAATGGTGCAATCTGATGCATACTTTAGTCATGATTTGGACGTATACATACATACATACATGCAAGCAGCACCAATGTACTTGAACCAGATTTGTAAGATATTAATAATGCAGTTCACTGACCATGAATAATTGAAGTTCCTGACTTGTAACTGCAGTATTCTACCTCAACTGACTTTATTAGCTTAGTGATGTACTATAGACCACTATAGGATGAATTCAATGTGCAACAAAAAGACAAAAACCCGAAACAACTACAGAGATAATGCAAATACATCAATGGGTATTCTTCTTTCTGTATCAAATACCATACTACATGCCAATATCAAATGCTATAGTCTCAGTCTTTAATTATATACTAACTTGTTGACTGAAATAGGGGTTCATAATTTCAGACATGTATAAACTAAACATTTAATCAAATAATGAGTGCTTCATATAAATATACATATTGTTAACTGTAAAACTTATCTACTGTATTCTGAAGCTTGAGCACAGTGAGGAAACAGTATATTATTTATTGGGTAAGTTTAGATTCTGAACTTAATGGTCTTACTGCTCTTTGGATGGTAAATTGTGTTAAGATTAGAATATGTTCTAGTTGAGTCAGGGCTATCCCAATTTGGGGCTGAGAAGCCTACTGGCATCAAAAAAAGTCCTTATTGAGTCCTTATCTAAGGGTTTGAAAATATGATAATAATGTAGTACAGTCCTGTCGATCTGGTGCATGGAGACCTAGGATTTAAACTCAAAGGAGAAAGAGGAAAAAGTGATTCCTTCATCCACTGCCAGAGATGTAATCCTGTCAGTCCTCCAACCTTTCTATTAAGTATTTTGCAAAAAAGCTGCCCAGCCCCTTTATAGATCAGCCTGGCGCGCTTCTCGCCTTGCTGGTTTGGGAAGACTCTTTTGGATCAGCTAAAAGAGAGCATAAGGCGTGTAAAGGGGTGGTAATAATAATTATAATAATAATAAAATTTAAAATAATAATAATTTTATTCAGAGTTGTGTTGGATCTCTTTTTTTGGGGGGGGGGGTTGTCCCATTCTTTCTTGGTGTTCTTTCTGTCCTTTTTGCTTTTTTAAATGGTCTTTCTCCCCTGGGTCAGAAATCCAGCCAGAGAAAATAAAGAAACATCACCAAAGATTTAAACACCAAAGGGTTAAATGGAAGCCACTCCGTTGGCTTTGCTTACCATTGTTATTACTGGCCGAGGCTGTAAAGAGGCTTTGCCAGCCCCCTCGTGTCCTTCTTTGGAAAGCCTAGGGCAGCTGGCTTGTCCCAGAGGACATTGCAGAGAGGGAGAGGGCGGGGCAAAGTGGCTGCGAGCGCCCCGGGCGGCGAAGAAGCCTCCTGCTCTTCGCTTTCCTGAAGCGATAATGATCGGCATCGTGACAGTTACGGGACACCGGCAGAAGGATTAAGGCGGGAAAAGAGGCGCGGTGGGGTGGCTGGGCAGGGCGGGGTGGCTGGGCAGGGCGGGGCGGCACTGGGAGCTCATCCTTCTCCTAAGCTAAGGGGAATATTCGGAATATAATCAGAGAATGTAGGGATATTTTTGTACATTCCATGATTTTGGGGGTTTAGCGTGAGATTTTGTTTATCAGAGTGAGACAGTCAAAATTGATTGAATTGCGTGAGTCTCACGCTGATTGTGTGAGAGTTGGCAGCCCTGGCAAGTTTACAATTCTGGGAGATGATGGAATAATCCTATTACTGAAACTGCAACCAGTGCCTTTTGAAAGGACTCTGAGTTTGCCTACCTCCTTTTTACATCACTTTTAGAAATTGCTTATGAACTGCTTTTCAATTATTAGGAACATTTGTATCCATCAGTTGTTGAGCACCAGATGAAAAAAAAGGTTTTAAATATAAGTTTAAAAATTTTGAAAAATAGAAATAAACAGCAAAAAGGCAATTAAAACTTTACAAAACTGAACAAAAAGTTACAAATAGTTAAGAATCCAGATAAATTTGAAATAATATTTTGGAATTAATTATAAATCCTTCCATAGGAAAATGTTTTAGTTTTGATTAAAAAAATACCTTAAGATTTTAAAAATTGATGAACACTAGATGAAACTAAACTAAAGATTATAATTAAAGAAGAAGAATTTTCAAAGTCAACTTACAATTAGAGAATGATCCCGAATATTTTAAACTGAACTTATTGAAGAATATTTTTGAACAATGGACATAGAAGTTAATTTTAATAGTCTCTGCCTCTATAATTAAACTGTATTTAAAAGATTTTATGGAAAAGGAACAAATTATATCTGACAAGATTAAGACTGATTAGAAACTGGATTTAAAAATTATAGACTAGAAAAACGATATGGAAAAAGATGTTCACTGGTTATAAGAATAAAAAATAAAAGAAATCAGTTGTTGTCCCCAAAATTAAAATGGATATACAAAAAACAAATCAGGAGAGTGATCTGATAGTTACCATGTATTTGGATTATGAAAGAGGATTATTAAAGTTTTGAAGAAAACTTTAATAAAAAATAAAAAATGGAAAGAAATTGTTGTAGAGCAGTGGTTACAGAATGAGACGGAGCCAGGCTGAAGCTAACAGACTTTATTCTATTGAATAAAGGGTCGCCGCGGCTGCCGGGGCTAAATGACAGCCAGCTGGCGGCGACAGCTGATGCCTTTAATAGCCGGCTGTCAAACGGCATCAACCAATGGGAGCGATCGGCGCTCCTGTGTAGGCGGCGGACCAGAGAAAGGACTGCTGTCAGTCTCTGAACACAGCAGAAATCAAGTTTTGTGATGTTATTTGAAGGGATTAAAGATTAGGATTCTTATAAATAAAAGGAAGGAATAGAAAGTTAATTTATCTGATCATGCTTAAAATAGATATATTGTTATCTTTGGTAATTGATAAAGCTTTATGGATTTGTTTATAAATAAGAGATGGGATGTGGAAAGAGGACATCATTTTTTTCTATTTTAAAAGAAGTGTTGGAAGAATTATCCTTCTGGGTTCAGTTCCAAATGGGGAAAAAGATGCTGGAAACATGGAAGCTGTTTGGAAAGATGATTTAATGGTGGACAGGACCACATGGCTTGGAGCTCCAAAGCGAAAAGGATGATCATATGCTTCAAGATGTTGGGTGAAGAAAAGAAGGAAAGGGATCAGTGGTGGGATTCAAAAATTTTTTACTACTGGTTCTGTGACCATGGCTTGCTGGGCCTGGCAGGGGAAGGATACTGTAAAATCTCCAGTCAGAAGTGGTATTTGCCAGCCCTCTGAACTACCCAAAATTTCCGTTACTGGTTCTCCAGAACTGGTCAGAATCTGCTGAATAACACCTCTGAAAGAGATGATATACAGAATATCTGGGTTTTATACCCTCTGTTGGGATTTGAATTTGAACTTGTATTCTGATTGGTTGTCAGACTCCCATGGGGCCATGCAGGGGCAACTCTGTAGGCTGCCCTGAGGCCCAGACTTGAACCTCACTGGATGGTGATGTAATGAAAGGGCTTTGGGCAATTCCTATTATAACTCTACCTGGAGTAGATCTTTGTTATGTAAAATAGACTGGCCTAGGCCAGAGTAATGGTCCATTAGCAAGTTTCTACTCTTTGCAGGGGAAATATTCTGCCTTTTTAATATTTCCTAAGGTATTTCATTTGTCTAGGAAAGGGGTGTTAACTTCCTACAGAAGGTGATATGTCACTAACATGTTTATCCATGTGGTGAAAAGAGAAGTCACTTCTTTTAAATATTTCCTTTATTTTTCTTACTATATTCTTATTTTTCTTTTCTGTTTTTCTTTTTACCTTCTATTTTTTCAGATTGTATTAGCTTTTACTGTTGCAATTGTATGTGTGTGTTTATAATCTCTAATCCAAATATAGTCTTATTTATGCAATAATTAAACATGATACATGTCTAGTAGATCCATTAAACCATTCTTTGAACAGCTAGCTTATAGAATGGATTCTATACTTTCTTCCCATTATTGTCATCTAGCCAAATGATTGCTGAAAAAGCTTGCAGTTTGGCAGGGAAGTCTTAACAGTGCATTGATAAAGAGTCTATTTTTTGCTTTTTGAAAAATACTCTCTTATTTGCTCAAAGAAGCGAAGAAGTGCTGAATCAAAACATTCAGGGGCATCCATAAATTCCTGCTGGACTAGTAGGATATGTGGTTGCTCCAATCTTAGGGAATCATTAAAGTGTATATGACAAGAGGAAAGGGGGGGAAAATCCAGTCTTGCATTAATTGCGAGCAACAATTAGCTTTTGACCTTTAAAATTAGCCCCAAATAGAGCTTTTTGAGTCTTATGTTCACACGAAAAGTGAGTTATGGAACAAGTGACTTAATGACTCCATCCTTCCTGAAAGGATGTGCAGGAACAAAGAAGGGTCTTTTCACTATATTGGAGCAAAAGGATCTCTTTTAATTTGGAGTACTTTTGAAAGTTCTTCTGCAATGGAAAATTAATAATAAATCAAACAGAATAGTTTCTTTCCCCAAAACTTTAAAGAAGTCCATCACAGGCAAGTGTCTGCCTTTCTTTAACATTTTGTTAAAGGTGCCAGTAAGAATCCTTAACAAGGTTGTATCTTAAAGCTAGAAAAATATACTGCAGAATTTCTTACGCTTTTAAAACAACACAATTTACCCTGATCCTCTCCTCCAGCATTAATCAAGAAGCCCACCCTGCATCCAGAAGATATGAACAGCTTCCTACATCCAACATTTTGGAGGAGGTTGTTGTGTCCGCGAAATGATGCCAGGAGTCGGTGACTTCAAATCATGCTCTTTTATTTAAAGTTGGAACCGAACTGGGGCAAAGGAAAAAGCTCGCGGCTTTTATTCCTTTAGCTGCGGCGGCCGTGGCCAATGGCACCGCTTTGAATCTCCCGCGATTCGAATGGACCAATCGCAGGAGATTCTTAGTGAGCCAATCGGCACGACTCACCTGACCAATCAGAGTGCCCCGCGTTTTGGCCAATCAAAGCGCGGGGATCTCAAGAAAGCTAATTAGGGACAGAACACCCCTCCCCTCTTGGTTCAGTCCTTACGTCGCGTAGTCACGTAGGAAGGCGGGGCTCCGTCTGAGCCTACTGGACCTGTGCAGCTCAGTCGTAGGTTGGATCCCGGCCGGTTCGGTCGGGATCTCTGCTGTTCCTGATGTCGTCGTGGGAACCGGCTGGTCGGTCGGGCCGGGCCGCTTTCCATAGCTCCCTCCTGGGCCTCCCAGGTTGGTTGAGCTGCGGGTTTCGCCGCTCCCGCTCGGTCTTTCCGGGTCGGTCGAGCCGGCCTGGCTGTCTCTTCCTGGCGAGGGGTCGTGATGGCTGCTTTCCGGTAAGTATGGCTGGTTTATTCTTCTTTGGTTTTGGTCCCCTGGGTATTCCCTCCCCCCTTGGTTTGTGTTGTGGGGGTTGGTTTCGCCTGTTTGTGCGTCGGTGGTCTCTTGGTTGGCAGTCCTCGACCTTAATTGGTCGATGTGGCGTTTCCACGCTCATCCGTCTGCTGTTTGTAGCCGGTACGAGTGTGGGCCTGTTATTTGTGTGATGACGGCCGGTATCCATAGTGGGTCTCCCGTTAGGTTTCTTGCGTATACGGGGTCGCCGGGTGCGAAAGTTCGGTGTTTGCTGTTTGAGTCTGGAGGCTTCTCCGGGTTATATGTGGGGTGTAACCTGTCGAGTGGGGACCTTAATTTCCTCCCCATTAGTAGTTCAGCTGGGCTCTTATTCGTTGTGGTATTTGGGGTTATGTGTTGGGTGAAGAGTAGTTTGTTTATTTTCTCCTGGATCTCCCCATGGTCTATTTTCCAGATGGTCGACTAGCAACTGTTGGTATGCCTGGGCGAGGTCGAGCTTGGCGAAAACCTTGCCCCCTCCCAGTGAGTGCAATAGGTGTTGCACTACTGGGACGGGGTAGGCGCTTTTTTGTAGTGCGCCATTTAGGGTGGCCTTATAGTCCCCACAGATCCTCACCAACCCATCGGGCTTGATCGGGGAGACTATGGGGGTCTCCCACCGGGTGTGGTCTATTGGCTGTAGGACCCCTTGTTTGACGAGCTTGTCAATTTGCTCGTCTATCTTGGGTTTAAGTGCGAATGGCACCCGCCTTGGTTTCAGGCGTTTTGGGGGGATTGTTTGGGTCTAGGTTGAATGATATAAGGGGCCCTTGGTACTTGCCTAGGTTTCCGTCGAAGACCTCTTGGAATTCCCGGGCCAGTTGCTGCTCCCAGCTGTCGTCGGTGACGTGGTCGACTCCCGTGACTGCGATGCCGAGTGGGGCGAACCATTGCAGTCCCAGTAGGCTTGGGCGGTCGCGGTCGACAATTGTCAGGGGAAGCCTTTCGGTGCGCCCTTTATATGTGATTTTGAAGTGTTTGGTTCCGACTACCGGGATGCGGTTTCCCTGGTAGTCCTTTACAATGAGTCTCTGGCTGTCTAGGTTCCTCCTATGGAGGGTAGGCACCAAGCGCTTTATTTCATGCCATGCTATCATGGAGAGGTAGGATCCGGAGTCCACCTCCATTTTGCATGGCTGGCCCTCGATGCCTACCTCCACGTGGACCTTCCGGGCGTCATTGGTTATGGCGTGGCCGATGGTGACCGTCTGATGGGTCTCCTCTCTTCGCCAGTTATCACCGCCTCGCAGGGATCGTCCATTCCGGTCCCATCTGTTGTCCGAGGGGCGATCTCTGGTCCGGGGTGGTGTGCTCTCTCTCCTCCGGTTGCTCTGGTCCTATCGTGCCGGGCTGCGGTTCTTTTTTAGGCGGCAGACACGGGCGATGTGTCCCTTCTTGTCGCAATGCCGGCAGATCGATTCGAAAAACCGGCATTCCGACCTGGGGTGGTCACCGCCACAACCGGCACAGTTGGTCCACGACTTACGACCCCGCCGGTTCCGTGGGTCGCAGCCTGTCTGGAGGCGATGGATGTCCTCCTCGTCATCGGAAGTGCCCGATACCAAGTGGAAGTCGCCCTGGTGGGTGGTCGTGTCGGGTTGGGCCTCAGCCGACCTCGCAGGGTTGTTGTTTCTGCTGCGGTCCCCAGTGTTCGGTCTGCGCATGCGGTTGGCGGATGTTCGGGTTGCTTCGGCGGCTGCCGCTGTGGTGAGGGTGTCTGCTAGGCTGATGTTGCCCTTGGCCATCAGCCGGCTCTGGAGGACGGGGTCCCATAAACCGAGCACGATTCTGTCTCGCAGGGCATTGTTCAGGTTGTCGAATTTGCAGAGCCCTCCTAGGTGCCGTAGCTCGGTGATGAAGTCCCTGAAGCTCTCACCCGACCGTTGGTCCCGATGGTAGAATTCGTTGTGTTGGATCAGGATGGGTACCTCTGGAGCGTAGTGCCGCTGAAGTATTGGCTCGAGGACGTCCCAGTCCATCGTGGTCGCATCGGCGGGTTTGGCAAGCACCTTGGCCATCTTGAATACCTCGGTCCCGCAGTGGGTCAGGAAGACGGTGCGCTTCATGGGGCCGGTGGCGTCCTTCAGGTCGCTGCACTCGAGGAACATGCGGAATCGGTCGGAATACGATTCCCAGTCCTCGGTGGCGGGGTTGAAGGGTGCGGGGGGTGCGATTTTCGCCATCGTGGTGGTTCGTCTGGCTTCCGTCGGACACGTGGTTCGGTTCAGGGTCTGGATCCCACCTTCGTCGCCAGTGTTGTGTCCGCGAAATGATGCCAGGAGTCGGTGACTTCAAATCATGCTCTTTTATTTAAAGTTGGAACCGAACTGGGGCAAAGGAAAAAGCTCACGGCTTTTATTCCTTTAGCCGCGGCGGCCGCGGCCAATGGCACCACTTTGAATCTCCCGTGATTCGAATGGACCAATCGCGGGAGATTCTTAGCGAGCCAATCAGCGCGGCTCGCCTGACCAATCAGAGTGCCCCGCGCTTTGGCCAATCAAAGCGCGGGGATCTCAAGAATGCGAATTAGGGACAGAACAGAGGTTGTGACAAATATGGTGAGCTATAGATACAGATGATCATGGAGGATACAGATTAACCAAACCTGTAGCAGTCCAGATTCAGGCTTGGACATGAGACAGTAATTGCACTATTACTCGTGTGAGTGTTTTGTGTTGAAACTTTGATGGAGGGAGCACAACTGACCCTTTATGTTGGATTTCTCAGCAACTTTTGATATTGTCATGCACATATCCATCAAGCTGCTTGTAAGAATTGGGATTTCACAGTAATTCTGCTCCTACTATGTGGGCAAGTTCATATAATGTTGGCAAGTGGGGAGAGATCAAGTGCTACCTGGCTCAGCTCCTTTATTCTTTTTAAGCTATTGAGAGAGATCATTCATCAGTTAAGGATAAGGTTTCATCAGTCAGACACTGGAGCCAGTTTAGTCTAGTGATTACGACACTAGGTTAGAAACCAGGAGATAGTAAATTCTAGTCTCGCCTTATGTAAGTGAGCATTGTAAGCTACATAGAGCACAATTGGATTGAGCCAGTATAGAAATTTCATAAATAAATCAATGTTAGTCAAGAATGGCAACTCTTCTAAAGAGGTCCAGGTTATATCATGTTTAATCCAGTCTTAGGGAAACAGTAGCACTTGAGATGCTGTCCATGTATGCTTGAGATGCTGAGAACTATAGCTCACCAAAATCAAGTGATGCCCTGGTTACCTATTCATGTTCCAAACTTAAACTGAGGCTCCCAGATGGCGTTAGTGTTGGGTCCTTTTCCTTAATCAAAGCAGTTTCTCTATGTAGATTAAAAATACAGTTATAGAAGGTCATTCAGACTCGGAAGCTAATTATATCCACAGTGAAAATGGAGTGTGACTTAGATTGTATAAGGATCATATGGACATGCCATATGGAGCATAAAGAAATGTTAGCACAAGTGGCTAGTAACTGCCTACAAACACACTTATTTGTTATTCCCCTTAGTCTGATGTATCTCACCATATTCTGAGAGCTCTAGAACATCTGGTCTGCTGCTATCAGCAGTTTGCACGTCTGTTAGATCTGGGAGAGTGGGTGCAAAGAACAGAGACGAGGCATTGAATAGTGACTCCAACTCTTTATTAGTGACTTCAGAACAGAGCAAAATACTAGGGCAGCAGCAGCTCCTTTTATAGAGCTGGCTGCTGTCACAACACCCAATGATTTGAGTTTGCCGCGCTGGGAGCGTCCAATCAGCGACAACCCACTAACAGCCAATCAGATCAGCCAACAATGACCAATCACAATCCGCTATCAGCGGGCCAATCAGAAGTGCAGGTTTACGAGCCTGTCGTGGAAGGAAAACTATTAGAATTACAAGCTAACGAGTTTGCTTAGTTCGGAACAACGTCCATATATTTTTTTTAAAGAAAAACAGCAACACTGAAAAGAGTTTTTTTGTCCCTTTGATTGCCTTCATTTTTGAATGAAAGGAGAGAGAGAGAGAGAGATGAACCAAAAGATACTGCTAGCCTAAGCAGCTGCTGTGCAGGATCTTAAATATCCATCCATTTGCAGTACTCTGGATGATCACACATACACAGCTCATGGCACTGACTGCACTATATGAACCAAGCTGTGTGCTATATACTACCTCCTGAGACCTTGAACAGAATGGTAGGCTCTGCCAATTACTTTGCATAAATATCAACACATTTAGCTAGCACACTCTAAAATTAACTGGCATCGTCATAGGACATCTAGCTACAGTCTCCCTTTATAAGCTCTTGAATCATTATAGAAATAAAGAGGATATTTTTCTGCTCCCTTGATAAGGTCTCTGCAGGACTTCAATGAGCCATGATCCCTGTCAAATCAACATAACTTGGCCAAATCTGAATAATACATCAGCACTTGCACAGCGTGGCCTAAGAACAAAATGAGAATGATGTTTTTACACTGTAGGACTAACGTACTCTGCAGTTTATGAGAAACTGCTATAACAATTAGGTTTAAACTGATAAAAATGCATTAACCAGAAGCCCAGTATATTCCCACTGCTCTGTGTTTAATCCATGTTCTTTTTTGAAGCTCCATCAAATATTCCAGAAAGTAGAAGATGGGATGATGAGTCTAGAAACTATTTCAAAAGTATTATTAAGTATTGAATAGTGGTTAGAATGTTAGGAGTTCGATCCTGCTGGGGCTTAATGTTGACTTAACCTTCCATCCTTCTGAGGTCAATAAAATGAGGACCCAGATTGTTGGGGGCAAGATGCTGACTCTGTAAATTGTTTAAAGAGAGCTGTAAAGCACTATGAAGCAGTATATAAGTCTAAGTGCTATTTCTATTATATGATTTTTAAAAAAACTAGGTTTGCTAAATTACAGAGCATTTTAGGATTCCAAATTGCTCTGGCATTTGTTTGAAGATACCTGAGTTCCATTTCATAGTTTTATCAGTGATGGACATTTGTTAAAGAATAATAATTAGAATTATTCCGTTATGAAAAAATTGCACTATATAAAGTATACCCCCACAAATTGATGCCTCTTGCAACTCTGGTTAATTAAGAGTTCAAAATAATTTATAATGGCCGATTGTACTACTAATTTTACTAATTTTATGGATGACATAAAATCTTTGCAGATGACGTAAAACTATTCAACACCACTGACAATTCTATCCTTCAAAGTGACCTTGATTATATGTCAGAATGGTCAAACATCTGGCAACTCCAAATCTCGACCAACAAATGCCCTGTCCTACACATTGGTTAAAAAAAAAATCAGTAAACCAAATACAAACTAGGTGGATATGACTGCGTTGATGATCCTCACTCTGTCAAGGACCTTGGAGTTCTCATATCAAATGACCTAAGTGCCAGAGGTCATTGTAACAGCATTGCCAAAAAGGCTTTAAGAGTTGTAAATCTAATCTTACGAAGCTTCTCCTCTGGAAATATTGAATTGCTAACTAGAGCATACAAAACTTTTGCGAGACCAATACTCGAATACAGCTCATCAGTCTGGAATCCACATTTCATATTGGACATTAATACAATCAAGCGAGTCCAGAAGTATTTCACAAGAAGAGTACTACACTCCTCTGCTTGCAACAGAATTCCCTATATCACCAGGCTTGAGAGTTTGGGCTTGGACAACCTTGAACTACGCAGCCTACAGTTAGACTTAAGTGTAGCACACAAAATTATCTGCTACAATCTCCTACCACTCAATGACTATTTCAGCTTCAACCACAACAATACAAGAGCACACAACAGATACAAACTCAATGTAAACTGCTTCAAACTCGATCGCAGAAAGACTTCAGCAGCAGAGTGGTCAATGCCTGGAATGCACTACCTGACTCTGTTGTTACATCCTCAACCCCCCACTGCTTTAACCTCAGACTATCCACTACTGACCTCACCCCATTCCTAAGAGGCCTGTAAGGGGTGTGCATAAGTGCACCATTGTGCCTACCATTCCTGTCCTATTGTCCCCATTTATTTGTACCTATTTCCTGTATTCTTACTCATGTTTATACTTATACCTATTATCTTGTAAGCAATTTGACAAATCAAATAAATAAAATAAAAATAAATAAATAGTTTTCACATAATACATTTCTTGCAAAACTAAATTCCTCACATTTTTTTGTGTTTCTTACACTTTGATTATTAAATCTCGATTTCTGAAACACCCAGAAAAGACATAATGGTATTTTGGAGCATGGTCAATGCCTGTAGCTCAAAATGTGCCAAAAGAATAAAAAGTAATTTTCTGTCATGTCCTTTCAGCATGTTTACCATTCTCTGGATGCTCTTTGACCTCAGTGGGTCTCATTGTAAAGTGACCTTAGCAGACATTTGAAGGGTGGGATTGTAAGTCTTTCTTCACTTATCACCACATATTTTTCTGGGACTACAAAATATACTGGCAATCCATTGCAGCTTGGCGATCAGCCAAAACAGTCTCCTTTTCTTCTTTCCAAAGCATTAAATGGTGTTGTAGTAAGAATTAAAGGTTTCACCCTAAAAAAGAATCAAGCTTTAAGAAGGGCCATCTGAACAGAAATCTATTTAAAAAGAAAAAAAAGTGGGAAGGGATTATGTCACAGTGATTGAAAAAGCATTTGAAAGAAAATCACAAGACATGCTATTACAGTGTATGTACAGCTCTTTTGAAGGATGGAAGCAAGTTAATTTCAATAAAATAACTTCGGGAAATTAGAAGGTTGAATTGTTGGAATAGTTGCCATTTCGTAGCATTATTTTGCTTTTTGTAGCAGAAAAATTTTTCCTACAAAGTTGTAATGATAGGATGAACTCCAGCAGTTATGATTTCCTTCCTCCTTCCATTTTGAAAAACAATGCACCATTATCATGATCAAAATCTCATTTGCTTATCAATGGTGAGGCCATACTTTTTTTAAAAAAATGTCTGCAATATACACTAAACTTAATTAAGGAGTACCCTGGCTGACATAACACTTTATGATTGGAAGCTTTGTTGCTAGTGTTATCTCCCTGAATTCCTCTTCGCATGTGAAAGGTATTTGTTGACGAAGCAGTTACCACATAAAGGGGAACTACAGAAAATAGGCATTTACACTTTTGGTACAACAAAACTGAGGTAATTTAATTTTCAGAAGAGGCAATATATGGGTTTCATTTGCAGAGTAGCACAGTAACTGAGTCAAAAGATGCTTAGACTAAACCCTTGAGGGGCCAAGAAAAGTGAGTGGTTGCTCTCCATCACTGAATATTTCTCAAGAGGATTTAGGCTACAATATCTTTTCCTTCTGCATGAACTGGAGTTCATTCTGTGTAAGAAGTTATTAGTATTGCATTTGCCCCCAAAGCAACTCCAGGAATAGCATTTTTAAAAATGGTATTGACTATTTCCCCCTTAATAAATATTTCATATTTCAAGTTTGCCTGCATTTCCAAAGGAGCGTGATTTCAAGCTTCAATTAATGTGTGTATATATGCATCTTTTGTAAATACTAATTTTATTGTTGCTCCACTTGCTGTTATTAGTTGACTTGTAGCACTACAGCACTACATGTTTATGTACAATATGAATTTTAAAAAGACATAGGATTTATTTTTCTGTGCACAAAATTAGGCAATGAAAGCAATCTTGAATTTATCGAAAACAATCTTGAATTTATTTTTAAAAATAAGTGTGTGTGTATGTGTGTGTGTATGTGTGTGTGTGTGTATGTATGTATGTATGTATGTATGTATGTATGTATGGCATTCAGCTTAGTTTGGGTATTTTCCCACGTCATTGTAGTTGTACTTTTAAAGTTGTAACAACATTTCGGCAGAATCTCATCTGCCATCATCAGGCTTCTGTATAGTGTACATCTGTGAGTCAGACTTTTACAGTGGTTTCAGATTTAAATTTGGGGCAGCCTATTGTTCTGCCAGAATGGTTTTTTCTTCATCCTGATTGGTTGGGAGTCTTGGTCTGTGTTTATTGGTCTTGTAGTTTGCTGTGTTCTGCTTGATTGGTGTTTCTAATATCTTCTGTCTGTTTTTTGGTTCTTTTTGTATCTTGATTGGCTGGCAACATTGTGTTACTTTATTGGAGGCCTTTAGTGCAGCTTGGCTCCGGGTAAATGGACGGCTATCGTTAGTTAGGAAGCTAGGTTTCATCTGGGTGTCTGGTTGGGGTGTGTTTGAGCTGGAGGTATGAGGGGGGATCTGTTTGTGTCCAGATGTTTGCCTGGCTTGTGATGTGGAGATTTTTTTTGTTTGTGAGTGCAGGCTTCCAAATGATTGACAGTCTGGTGGAATCATCTCTTCTATTCATGCTTTCTGGTCTTTTTTCAATCTCTATGGCTTCTCTGATGATTCTGTGGTTGGGGTTTTCCACAATGGCTAGGGTTTTGGTGCCATTGAAGTTGATGCTATGACCTGTGGCTTCCATGTGTTGGACTAGTGAGGAAGTGTGTTCCAGCTTTTTGACTGCACTTTTGTGTTCATCCAGGCGGGTACTTATTCTTCTATTGGTCTGTCCAATGTATGTGGCTGGGCATGATGCACAGGGGACTTCGTATATGCCATGGTTTTCCAGGTCAATTTTATCTTTGGGGTTTCGAAGGATGGCTGCTATTTTTCTGCCTGTTTTGAAGGCAGTCTTGATGTGTATAGTATCAGTCTTGAAGGCAGTCTTGATATGTGTAGTATCTTACTAATTTTGTCTGTAGTACCTCTTATATAGGGCAGGACAGCTGTTCCATAGATCTGTTCATCTTCTGGGTCTCTATTATGTCTCAGTGTGTTTTTGTGGATCAAGTTGGTGATTTTGCTTTTGTGGAAGCCGTTGGCTGTCAGTACTTTAGTCAGGGTGCATAGTTCAGTCTTAATGTGTGTCTTGTCTGCCAGGGGTTTGGTTCTAGTAATTAGTGTTTTAGCCACGGAGTTTATCTGTGCTGGGTGGTGGTGGGATTGGGCGTTGAGGTAGCGGTTGGTGTGTGTTTTCTTCTGGTATATGGTGTGTCCTAGTGTGCCATCTGTTTTTTTGTAGATTAGTACATCTAGGAATGGTAGTTTGTTTGTTTCCGTTTCCATGGTGAATTTGATTTTGGGGTGTGTGCTGTTTAGGTGTGTGAGGAAATTGTTTAGGTTTTCTTTTCCATAGGGCCAAATCACAAATGTGTCATCGATGTATCTTAACCATAGTTTGGGTTTGAGGATGGCATTGGCCAGGGCTCTGGATTCGAATTCTTCCATGAACAGGTTTGCAATGTCAGGTGACAGTGGTGATACCATAGGGGCTCCTTCAATTTGTTTGTATCTTTGTATCTTTGTCCTTTGTATATGAAATATGTGTTGGTTAAGCAGTGTTCTGTTAGTTCCATGAGGTGTTTAGCTGGTTGGTATTTATTTTTGATAATTTCAAGGGTCTCTTTTATTGGGACTTGAGTGAATAGTGAAACCACGTCAAAACTTACAAGCAGATCTTCTTGCTCCATGTGTAGATCTTTGATCATTTCCAAGAGGTGGTATGAGTTTTGTACATGTGAAGCTGCTGTTTCAGCATGGGACTGTAGCTGTTTTGCTAAGTGTTTAGCTAGGTTTTGCAGTGGTGCTCCACTGGAGCTGACTATGGGTCTGAGAGGTATGCCTCCTTTGTGTATTTTTGGGAGGACGTATAGTTTGGTTAATTTTTCCAGATATGTGGTTGGGTCTGTGTTTATGGCTTTGTATGTGGAGTCTTGGAGTAGGTCTGTCAATTTTGTTTCATGGTCTTTTCTGTCCATTACTACAGTGGCATTCCCTTTGTCTGCTGGGAGGATGATTATGCTGCTATCTCTTTTTAGGGTTTGTAGCACTTTAATTTCATTTTTCTGCAAGTTGCTTTTGGGTGGTTTGCTTGTGCATAGGATGTTGGTAACTTGGTGTCTTATTTTATCAGCTTCATCTGTATTTATGCCTTGGTTTTCCAGGTCAATTTTATCTTTGGGGTTTCTAAGGATGGCTGCTATTTTTCAGAAATAGGTGTAAGTACCCGCAAAAACTTAAGAAATAAATATATATATATATATATATATATATATATATATATATATATATATATATATATGTATGTTTTCTGAGGTTCTCGCGGGTATTTGTATGTGGATCTTTGGTTATTCGGGTTTTCTCCCGCGTAAGATTGGAAGTATCTAGGCAACGTTTCAATGAAGTCTCATTCATCATCTTCAGGCTTGGTCTTCAGCTCTGTGCTTCTCTGTTCACTCTGAGAAGCTGAATGCCAGACATATATATATACAGACATATATATATATATATATATATAATATATAGAAGCCTGATGATGGCAGATGAGATTCTGCTGAAACGTTGCTACAACTTTAAAAGCACCACGTGGGAAAATACCCGAACAAAGCTGAATGCCAGACATGTAAGTACCCGCGAAAACTTAAGAAAACATATATATATATATATATATATATATATATATATATATAAAATCTTCCTCCTTTCATTTCAATATCAGTAACTTTTCCCTAAATTTCATGTAGTATGGCCTGGAATTATGCTAGAGAAAAGTTGGATGTGGGCATTTATAAGCCCCATCTACTCCATAAACTATGGTGTCTCCAATTTAAATTTCATCCCAACAGTGTACTCAGTGATCTTGAAAAGAAGTTGTTATTACTTTGGTCTTTTTCAACAGGAATTGGGGATCATAACAATCCTCCTTAAAATGCTGGATGATTTAAATCATGCAGCAGAAATGCCCTTTACAAGTGTGCTAAGTTAAAATAACTGAGCAACTGAGTAAAACTTTAGTAAATACTGTTCTAGTGAAATAATCCCATGAACAGGACTGCTTTTATTAATAGGTTCCCTGATGTACTCTCAAAATATGTTCCTAAACAAAAAAAAGGGGGACCGGCAGAAGAAACCCTCCTTGTCTGAAAAGAATGATGGATCATGGGTTACATTTTTAACAATTGTGCACTGATATTCTCCTGCTGTCCCCTTTAAAAAAATTGAAAACAAAATGTACCTCTGAAAATAGTAAGTCACTGGACCCCTCATAGCCCTAGAACTACCCTAAGAGAGTCAATATGGTAAAGTGGTTATGGCACCCGGTTAAAAACTGAAAAACTGTGAGTTCTAGTTCTACTTTGGATGTAAAGCCAATTGCGTAACTGACATAATCGCCGACTTGAAAATGCATATGCTGATAGACAAAGAACTACACATTGGTGACTATTTAAACAAATAATATTTCTACAACTAGACAAATCTATTATCATTTATTAGAAATCAGTGAAAATATCTGCTATTTTATATTGTTTGGGCAATATCTCAGCACGAACAAAAGTCTTTTCATTTAGATTTAAAGAGTGTAAACTAGTGGAAGGAAATATTTCATAGCGGGATTCAAGTTGTATACAAGATAGTTCTCATTTATGACTAGAAACTCTGTTAAACAATATGGATATAAGTCAAAAAAATCACTTAACTGTGCCACTTAATGACAGCAGTTCTGGCAGTTTTGATTGCTGCTGTTAAGCAAGGACCATGCATATTGTTAAGTAAGGACCTCTTGTGACCACAACTTCCAATTTTGTGCAGGCTTCTCTGTTGACTTTGCTTGTGGGAAGCCAGGAGGGACGGTTGCAAAATTGTGATCATATGACCAATTGTGGGATGCTGTGATATTGTTATTATGATTTGGGTGCAAGGGCCCAGACTTTGATCAAATGACTGTAAGAACACCATGATGGCCATAAATAAGTCTAGTTACAACTATCATTGGTTCAGGACTGTCATAAATTTAAACAGTGGTTGCTAAATGAGGACCACCTGTAATAAAATTAAATAAGTTCCTTAAAATTAATTTTTATATAATTTCTTTCTATGTCTTTCTAATATTTTGCAATATTTGCATGTTTATACTGTAATTTAGCAATGGAACCTTTACATTTGGGGAACAGTTTTGACAACTAAATAGATTCAACATGAATAAGTTTTCTGAACGAAATTCTTGGTTTCCATTTTTATTTATTTTCCTTCATCTTCTTTGTGCTTGTGGTGATTCTTCTGCCTTTTGGAGAATTCAATCTTTTATATACAGGTAACATTGCAATTGGATTACTCCATATATCATTTTTAAAAGAGAAAGATTTTCTGATTGTGTTATACAATGGCTTTAGATTCTTGGCAGATGATTTGGAATTGCCCTTTGCTTGAAGACTTGAAAGTTATGACTGAATGATGTACTGAATGATGAAAAAGAGACATCACTTAGCCCAGACATCGGGGTGGGATGCTACCAATTCAGCCCAGTTGTGTAGAACCGGTAGCTCTGAAGAGCAGCAGACATTGAACCAGTTCAGTGTCTGCTGCTCTGTTTGGCCCAGCCACCCTCCTGGGCTCTTGGGTGTCCTTTAGTTCCTGCTTTTTCAATCTCAGCTACTTTGAACAGCACAGGTGGGGTTGAAAAAGCAGGAAAGAAGAGGATTTTCAAATGCTGCGCACCTGTGTGCAGTGCTTGTCAGCTATCTGAGTGGCACAGCTGAGGTTTTTAGGAAATGGTCTATCCGCACGCACAAAATGCACTCTCACCACAGGTGTGATTCTACTTGACAGAGAACTGGCAAATCGCGCCACTGGCTGGCCCTGCCCCGCCCATTCACTCCTTACCTGGCATGCATGCCATCAAACTTGCCTGCTAAATTGCTATTTTTCCTTTTTTTTCCCCTCCCAACCATCAACTGTTCTGCTGTGCCGTGAGATTTAGATTAGTTAGAAAGCAGAAAATCATCGGATTTCTTGCTTTCTAGCTAATCTAAAAGCAGAGCTGAGCCTGAAGCTTCTATTATTCAGTGCAGACTCAGGTAGCAGATGGCAGAAAGATAGATCTCTAAGTGAATCCGTGATTCTGTGAGCAACTCAATCTTCCTGTCTGCTTTGCCTGATTTTAGGTAAGGGTTGCTTTTTTTAATAAAATAAATTCAATATTTACATAAATAGTGTGTTGTGAGTTAATTTTGTGAGTTTGTTTGCTTGCAAATTTTATGAGATTGCTAGCAAACAAATTTTATGTGACAGACTCAGGTAGCTGATTGCAGAAAGATAGATCTCTGAATGAATCTGTGATTCTGTGAACAACTCAATTTGCCTGACTGATTTTGGGTAAAAGTTGCTCTTTTTATATAAAAAAAAATCAAAATTTACATAAATATTTATAATATTTACATACAAACCATGCCCAGCCAGTCACATGACCACCAAGCCACACCCACAAATTAGACTACACCCACAGAACTGATTGTTAAGAAATTTGAATCCCACCCCTGCCAAACATGAAATGAAATTGATGCATTAAAACTGCAAAGTTTTGCTTGTCAATAAGACCAAACACAGACTTATTACTGAGTATAATCATCAGCTTGGGAGTTTTGGAGGGATTTAATCTCTGACACACAATAAACATTTATCATGACTTTCAAGATTGTTGGAGATAATATGTTGATTCTGTAAACCGCTTAAAGAGTGCTGTAAAGCATTATGAAGCAGTATATAAGTCTAAGTACTATTGCTATATTGCTCTACTGTGGTAGAAAAGTTTGTACTATAATATGCCCATGAATGAGAGTTTATCACTTGGTGATGGCTTTCACTCAGTGTTCTTAGTAGTTTTACAGAAGTAGTTTGCTATTGCTTTCATCCAGTTATTCCTCATCCATGTAGTCACAAGGGGCAACCCTGATAAACACCTGAGATCAGCCAACATTGGTCAGTATGCATATAAGCATTCCTTTAAGAAAACTCACATGGGAACAAAATTGGTTTATAACAGTGGTGGGATTCAAAAATTTTTTACTACCGGTTCTGTGGGCATAGCTTGGTGGGGTGGCGTGGCTTGGTGGGTGTGGCAGAGGAAGGATACTGTAAATCCCCATTTTCTCCCCACCCCACTAACCTGCTTTGCAGCTCCGTTCTCCTGTTCAGGGCAACAAAAGAAGACCCAGCCGATCAGCTGAGACTTGGGAAGCAGAGAATAGTTTCCAGCATATTCTAACAAAAGCTCAGTTACCTGATATACCTCTTGGAGAAGGACCTTTACCTTTTGTGTAAGCCAATGAGACCAAAAAGTAGATGACAAGGGAAGAGTGTCCAGCTGACACTGAAGAACAATCACAGTTATGCAACTTGCTTTTTTCCTTTATTTTTTCAGAGGAGAAACAAAATGTATTGAGAATGGTAATGGGTGCTAGTTCAAGATGTAAGGAGATAGGATAGCAAGGCCAGTCAGAGGTATATTCCAAACTACTCAAAATTTCCACTACTGCTTCTCCAGAACTGGTCAGAACCTGCTGAATACCACCTCTGATTAGTAGAATTTCAAGAGAGATAAAGATCTCAGGTCTTGCAAGGTGATGCTTGCTTTACAAAAAAGGAGTCAGGTAGGTTTCCGGTTTGAAAGGCTTCAGCAGTGGCAGGAATTCGCGACTCTCCGTGATTCCTGCAGCACTCGCCGCTGAGGTGCCTCTGATCCAAATGGATCTGAAGGATATGGTTGCCCCATAGAGGCAACCGAAGAGAGAGGGGATCCAGATTGGGGTTTGGGGGTTCTGCAAACCCCCTCCTCAGCCAGCAAACCCCCTTTTTCCCAAGGCAGTGGAGCGGCGGTCAGTAAGAAGCCTGCATCTGGGTAAGATTCATGCTGGAGGAAGTAGGAGAAAGCAAAAGTGTTGTCTGAACCGGGACAACAAGAAATTTCTAAACACCCTGGAAACTAAATTGTTTGAAGGATACATTGTCTCCCAGAGAAGATTGTAAAAGTGGCGGAAGAAAGCTGGAAAGGGAAAGTTATTTTCTTTCACTCTCCCTTCTCACAGAAACAGCAGATGGAAATCTGGAAAACCTACTTGGGCATCGAAGGTAACCTAACTTGAAATTTAAAGCCAAGGGGATAAAGGATTTCTGGACATTGGAATTAAAAACTTAAAATTCTTTTTATTTGCTATAAGTGGAAGGGAAGAGATAAAGACTTATTTTAAGATTGTATTGAAGGAGACTGCTTTGAGTTTATAAGATCAGAAATAAAAGAAATTACGACTTCTAGAAGACTACTTTGGAACTGTGTATTTGAATTCTACCCTAGGAAGAGAAAATATAGAAAGAAGAAAGTGCTAAATGAAACTGTTAGCTCTGATTTGCTTTGCTTTGTGACTTTGGGATTTTTGTGAACTATTTCTTGAAAGATTAAAGACATTTGGGTTGTTTTTTTTTAAAAAAAAGAAAAAATGGCATTATCTTTTGAAGAATTACAAATGGAATTTCAACAACTGAAAGAAGATGAATAAGAAGGCAAGGGCTCTTCTGGATCTATTTTCCACTTTATAGAAAAGGCGATCTCTACCTATCAAGAAATACAACAACAACAGAAAGGCTGGGATGATGAAGAAGAAGCCATCTTTAATGGACAAATACTCTTAGTGGAGGAAGAAAAGCGAAAGGGGGGCAAGGAAAAGGTGAACTTAGGACTTAAAAAAGCAACCAAGAAAAAGAACAATAAGATGAAAAATCGATATGATGTCAGAACAACAGAAAAGTGAAATACAACAGAGAGGGAAGACTAAGAGAGTGAAATTTGAGAGATGGGGGGGTCAAAAAGCTAGAATTGATAAGAAAGGAAGGGAAAAAGGAAAGAGAAGTCATAAAGGTCTTAAACAAGATGTTAAAAAACAGGTTTTTTTTTCAGAGATAAGGGGTAAGATATAAGTTTATAAAAATGATTCTGCAAAAGTACATAAGATTGTATTGTAGATATTAGTATTTGAAATTGAGTTAGAAAATTAAAATATTATATGAGTTAATAATGCATTAAAAGGAAGTTATGAAAATGTTTAGGTTTAATAATAGAGTTTAATTTCTTATGAAATATTGTTCTTATTATATCATAAACTCAATATTCCTTTTTTTTTTTGGTTATATTACTACTTATTAAATTTAATATTATTTGCTTGTTTTATTATTTTGAAATGTAGCACTTAGAATGTACAAAGCAGAATCAGTATGGAAAATGTGTATTATTTTAAATGTTAAATTTAGGGGAAAGATAAAAAGTTGTCATACTTCAACCAGTGTTTACAGGAGAAATATTGTATTAGAAAGAAAGGATAAATAGATGATTGAAAGAGAACGGACAAAAGATGCAAGTATAATCATTTAAATCGAGATGAAATAAATAAAATAGAATTAAAAGAGTGAATAGGAGAGAGAAAATATATAGAAAATATAGAATGTTAAATAAGATATGAAATAGTATATTAAGTGAGCACGAATTTGATTTATGTCTGTACAAAACGATTTAACCTGAGGTAAGCCGCTTTCCAAAAAGAAGTTTTATGTATTTATGTTTTGTGTAATTTTTGTCTTTGATTGAAAGGATGTGGAAGAGAACTAATGAAACTATTTACAATGAATATATATAATTCAAGGTAAAGGAAATACAATTAAATAGAAGGAAAGGGAGCAATAAAGAGAAGTTGGGAAAAGATATGAAGTTGAACAGATAAGATAAATATACATATTAAATTGTGTTTGTAGAAATGTGATAATTTGGAATTATTTTGTTTTTAAATAAGATGTTTTATTTGTTTTTTTAGAAAAGATATTTTATGTTACTACATCCTATGTTTTGTTTGTTTGTGTATTGTTTTTTAAAAATTAATAAAATTTGTTTAAAAAAAAAAAGGAGTCAGGTAAAAATAATTGACCTTTTATCCTACAGTGAAGAAGAAGAGAGAAGATGGAGGAGTTTTGTAATAGTCGATCATGTTGAATTGGTATAACTTGGCAATATTTTCTGTAAATGGAGGTTATGAAGACTGCAATAGAGCTTGAAGAGCAGGTTTAGGGAACAAAGGTTGCTTTGGAAAAATCTGCAAAGATTAGTTGATGACCTCTGCAATAAGTAGATTTTCTGTACTGTTTATTTTTAAACCATAAGACTGGACCAATTCTGAACCTTACAGTGGGCCAATTAGCTTCCTTATGGACACTTTAATAATATTTTAATCTAACATTTTATGGTCATTAGATTAAATCCTGGGTGAGCCTACTAGTTCTGAATTGTCTTTCAGATTTGCCACGATGTATGTAGAGGGCTTTAAATCCATCTGTACTGAGTGTTTAGCTTCTAAAGCAAAATACCAATAAGGATTTTCATTCAAAGGAAAAAAATAGCCTTTTTTTTTTAAACTTGTAACCTTTATTTCTCAAAAGGTAAGCTTTTCAATTAGAATATTATACACCTACCCACCACAGTTTCCAGCATCTTCTAACAAAAGCTCGGTTACCCGATATACCTCTTAGAGAAGGACCTTTACTTTTTTCAGAGGAGAAACAAAAATGTATTGGGAATGGTAATGGGTGCTAGTTCAAGATGTAAGGAGGCAGGATAGCATTGTCATGTATTTTAAGTATTGGTGGAATAATTACCTAAATAGCAATAGCATTTGGATTTATATACCACTCTACAGTGCTTTACAGCCCTCTCTAAACAGTTTACAGAGTCAGCATATTGCCCCCAACAATTTGGGTCCTCATTTTACCCACCTTGGAAGGTTGGAAGGCTGAGTCAAGGAGAAAATGTATTGTCCATATGCACACTTTTTATTTCCTGAATTGCTCTAGTTGAGTTAAGTGATGACTTTCTAGAAGAATCTGGCAAGGGAGCCTGAAAGGGAAGGAGTTATATGGCTTCAAAAAGTTTGTCCCTGAAGAGGGAATGAAGATACATTCTATTATAATACAGGCTGGTGTTTACCAAGTTAAGGTGAAGGTTCATCTCATTATCATAATAAAGTATAGCTGACTTAGAAATATTCATCCTATTGTGTTGTTGAGGTCTGAGGAACAGAAAAGGAGGCGATCTTTGGAAATGCTAAGAGACAGTGGTGCCAATTTGGGAAAAATTGGGGATTGTTTGCTGTCTTAGCAAGATACTGATATTGTAATTGCAATCTTTATATTTATGATGAGAGCCAGCCTCTGGTTGAAGCAGTAGGCTAGAAACTAGGAGAGTGAGTTCTAGTTCCACCTTAAACACAAATGACTTTCAGCCAGTTGTTCCATTTCTCAGCCCTATAAAGTTGAAAATCTAAAAATCTTGCCAAGGCAATCACCAGGAGTCAAGATTGACTCAAAGGAGTATCATCGTCCTCTTTTAGCAACCTCATAATCCCTTGTGGGGTGGAGTCTGGGCAATTGAATGGAGCTGAAGTGTTTACAGATGCTTTTCCTGTCGCCAATGCAGAGTTTTGTTTAACAGATAGATTCTCAGTGTGCCTAGAGAGAGAAATATTTGCCTCTATCCAGGATTGAATTCACAGCCTCTTGATTGTGAGGCAGAGCTCCACCTCTAAACCACCACACCACCATTAACTCAAAGGACTACGCACACACAATAATAATGAAATACTGTAGAAAATGCTTGTTTGATAACGTATTTTGAGGAATTCACTAAAGAAAATAAGTAATCATTCTGTGAGCCTACATAACACCACGGAGGTAACTTTGAAGCCGCTGTTCTTTTGCTGGGTTAAAAAAGAGTTCCATTTTATTACATTAACACAAGATCATAATTGTTTTTTACAGTAGAAACTGTTCAGAAGTAGTTCTACATGGTATTTGAATGATTTTCGGATCAGCTCCATGCCCATGAGATAGCCCAAAATTGCCCATATTCAATATTTGATTAGAATATTTATTTCTAACTCATCTGTAGTTCAACAGGAAACACTGAATCAGATTTTCCAATAGGAATATAAAAGTCATTTTCCAGCTGGTGAGAATACTTGCTTCCTAGCTCTTAGATTCATCCTCGTCCATGCTGAGATTGAGCCAGGGTAACTTAATTTCCCTTCTGTATTAATAAACTGAACAGGAAAAGATTACCTTGGTGACTTTGCTGATAACGTCAACTGCAAATGTGCAAATATTTTAAGTACCAAACAGAACAAACTGTGGGTGCAGATGGTGGATACAGCACTGAATGAATGCTGGGTGTTTGTGTGTATATTTTTGGACCCTTTAATTGATTGGCTGAATAATGCATGATTGCATTAAGGTATTCTCTGCATTTCAAGGTCATTTGAAGAGTACTGAAGAGGTCTAACAAAGGCATAGTGTATATTCACTACATTGGCTTCTTCGATCTATTGGCCATGCTAGCTAGAAATAATGATAATTGCTTTATGTGTCTGGAGGGCCTAAGAAGAATATGCAAAGAAAGCTGAGCTTCAGCTATATTCAGAAAGCTATACTGCTGAAATATGGAATTTATTTGACTATGTTTTAAATCCTTGTCCATGTACCATTCGTTCTATCACCAATTCCATTTAATTTCTCTATGACTAACACATTCACAGTAGAATGTATCCTCTTATTGGCTCTTATTCTTCCAGATTCAATAAGTAATTGCAATCATAGGGCTAGCAATGACTTAGGGCAAAAAACAGAAAATACAAGTAAATACATTTATATATTGCCAAAAGAGCTCATTAAATTTTTAGTTGGCCTACAGTGACCTGCAAGGAAAAGACTGTTTTTGATGCAGAGTTATTCAATCTACTCATAGAACAACACTATTCAGTGCAACACTGCAGCAGAATAACTTCATGGCTTTTCCCATCTGAGAATTTGCACCTACTTCCTAAAAATAACCCTGCTCGCTCTGACTGTGTATTTTCTGCCATGGCTTTGATTTAGATTCAGGTGTACATTGGTTCTTTCAACACTTTTTTTTTTTTAAATTAGCAGCTTTGCTTTTGAGTGAGAAATCACATTAGTTTGATGCAGTAAAATGAACAAAATGATCGATAGGAAGATTAACATGTTTATTATGTCATAAACTTTATAGAAAATAATCTAGTTTATCAAATGCATTGTGTGTACTTCCATAGTTGTAGAGAAGGAAAATAATAAAAGCAGAGGTTGGATAGAAATAGAGCCAGTTTGGTGCAGTTTGGTTAAGACAGGCTAGTAACTAAGAGATTGTGAGTTCTTAGGTGTCCTTGGGTCAGTCATTCTTTCTCAGTCATAGGAAGAAGGCAATAGCAAACTGTATCTGAGACAATCTTGTCAAGAAAATTGCTGGAACTTGTTAGGTTCTGCACATGGGTGCAAGAAGCGGAGATGAGGCAGTGAACAGTGAACTTCAACTCTTTATTAAGCATATTGAACAGAGCAATCACCTAGGGCAGCAGCAGCCCTTTTATAGGGTTGGTTGCTGTCCTATTGGCCAATGAAAAACATGGAAGTGTTAAACCCTTGAACCAATGAGAGTTGCCCTGTTAACAGCCAATCAGATGTTCCAGAAAGGACCAATCCGATGTCACTATTATCGGCCAATCAGAAGTGCAGGATTAGAACCCTGCTTTTTACTTAAGGTTATTAAAACTTTATTAAACGCCTTTATTAGTTCATAACAGAACTAGTCTAGGCAATTAATGGACTTAAATCCCCCCCTCCCCCCCCCCCAAAAAACCAACCGGAATCCAAAAATGGAAATGAAGTGTTGGGTGTACAGGCCCAATTATTTGTAGAACTTAGCTATTCATAAAACAGGTGTCAATGTGTGTAGTAGCAATTTCCATCAGAAATTCAATTAAACCTCCGATGCAAGCATTCTGTTATATGGAAGAGGAAATTGAGGGATATTCAGGATCTGCAAGACTCCAATTTACCCCTCCTCCCCATCCTGGTTGTAGGGTCTGTGCCTCTATGGTAATTTTGGCTTTGGCTGCCAGAAAAAGCAGAGCCTTTTCTCCTTTTTTTTTTGTCAAGGGAATATTAGTCTTGTAGAAGATGTTCCACGAAGTTGATTTTTCCATCTGTGCTCTCCCCAAATGCTAAGGAACTGATTGTCCTGGGTTAAAGCTGTGTGCCAAGAAAAGAGATTCTTGCCTTTCCCTCCCTTAAGCCCAGGTGCCTGTACTTCTGCAGATGGCTCTCTGGTATTTTCCTCTCTCAAGGCAATTACTAGCAGGAAAGCAATTTTTTTTCTTCCACCACTATCTGCCTGCCTGGGCTGAAACAAAGGAGAATAAAGGCCAACCGCTCCCAACTGGAAGACTGCACTCCAATTTATTTGAAGACAAAAACTTTTAATCGATTAAGCCCAAAGAGAGAGGATTGTTTCTGTTTAATACATGGGAAATATTAAACCACCTAATAAATTCCAGTTCACTTGTTTCATAACTGAATTAGCCTTTGTAAATTTTTTGTTCAAGAATGTCCACCTGAGAACATTTTAGCTTGCCATGATACTCTAGCACTGGCCTTATACCACCCATCAGGACTATAGCCCCCATTACATAGTATACAATAATAACTAGAACATAAAATCACTATTCTTAAAACATATTTTTATTCATGTGTTTTGAAATAATCCTCAAACTCTGCACTTATAAATCCACGTGAAATAATCCTCAAACTCTGCACTTATAAATCCAAACTCTGCACGTGTAAATCCAAGAGCAAGGTTCAAACACTGCTAACTGCCAGGCTAGCTAATATGAGTTCAAGTGGTCCCCCAAGGATGTTAATACATTCTATTCTTTAGAAATTAAAACAGGAGATTAAATTGAGCCCAGAAGTAAATGGGCAACCACTTACATTTTTACAGAGTGGCTGGAACATGCTGTATTTTTCCAGCTACTTTCTGCTGCATTCCACACCAAGTGGAATTTTTAAATTACCTTTAAAACCAGACCTTTGTAAAGTGTGTAGGAATAACCAGAACATCAGAAATTAAATTAGAAATTCAGACAAAAACTAAGTCTGCTTTTCCCAAACTGGTCTACATGTGCTAAACTAGTCAAAATAGCAAGACTTCTTGTTTCAATAGTTGAGTTTAAACATCACCAAACTATTAATTTCACCAGTGGCGGTGCAATCTCCTTCAATAAAGGTGATGAACTTCCATTCAAATTAGCAGGCTCCTCTATTCACAAGATTTAGCTTCATGTTGCTTGTGTGTGTCCCAGAATAATTTCCTCTCATGTTGAAGCACTGTTGCTATAAACAGTTTGGTATTATTCTATTTATCAACATTTAAGAATTATTACTACATGGGCCTTTATGCAATGTATATATTTAAAATTTACCATATACATTTGCTTTTATAAATATGTAAGCATTCATTACGTGGTGGAAGTAGAGATGTTAAATTATTCGATTAAATCAGACCACAGAAGTCTGTATCAAATGGATTTCCCTTTCCCTTACTTCTCTCTTATTATCTTGAGGTGAGGATCAGCTGCACTCCATTTAGTTCCAATGTGTTCTGCCTCAGTATCACTGGTCCTTTCATTAAATGTCTCCCAGCATTCTTTACACCACAGATGTTCAGCACCTTAGTACCTAGTTTGGCAAAAAAAAAGAGCTTCCGTTGTAATCCTCATGTTGAATTGTAGTCTTGGCTACAGGTAGAAAGAAGCTTAGAGAAAGAAAAAAAATCAAATCAGATCATGGATGCTGGGAGGGAGAACGAACAAAGAAATTAAGAAAGCAAGCTTTGTCAATTAAGAAAGGCCAAGAGTATCCTAGAAACAGGTTAAGGAAGTGGAGAAGGGGAGCCATGTCCTGCATAAAAAGCAAGTCATCCAAACTGGCACCACCCTTTGTGCCATTCCAAGCATATTTACACAAAAGTGCTTAGAGGCAAGCTGGAAACAGCACAACCCTGGAAAAATAATTAAGAAATGAAGTCTACTATTTGGTGGCATCTGTCCCGAAAGAGAACAAAGTGTCCTTTGTGAAGTCTCCTCTCCAGAAGGCCTTCCAGGGCTTGAGCTGTATCCATGGCCTCCTCTGGAATTCTCCCCAAAGCAAGACTTCATTGTTTCTGTTCACTCCAACGACCGCATGCAGGGATGAAAATCCCCAGAGGTTTCAAAAAAATTACTGATCTGCCAGGCTTGGCTGCTTTTTTTCTCAGGACATGAATCAACTTTATTGCAGTGAACAAAGAACTGTTGGGGTTACTGAGATGCAGGCGGTATCAGCAAGTCTAAGTAGGGTAAAAGGGTATACAAATACTTTCAACAGCATGATGATATGTTTTTCTACTGAAAAAACAACTGGAGTTTTTTTAAAAAAAGACTATACACAGCAAAGCAAAAACTACTGTATAGGCATTTCATAAACGCACTGGGGAATGCCAACAAATTTTAAAAACAACCTCAAATATTTGGAATCTCAGTTTACTAGGAAAGAAAGGTAGTTGGACAGGAGAGCCTTCTTATGTGATACATTTTGCTTGATGGATTGGATCTTGTTAAATTCCTAGGAGTCACAGCACAGAACCATCTCCAGTGAAAATCTTCCAGAGAAGTCTAAGAGAAGAGAAGAAAAGAAAAGAAAAGAAAGTCTTTCCAAAGATTTAAGGTATGCTTTCAGATTTTGATATTAGTACAGTAAAATAGAACAAATGAAAATAAAATCACTTTTCTCCATCGTCTTCTAAATTTCATTTAGAGATTCCTAGCATCAGATATTTTCTTTTAAAGCAGGATGGATAATGTATGACCTAGAGCTGCTAAACTTTAACTTGCAGATACTTAAGCAATGTTAGGTGATGGTAAGACTGCTGGAAGGCAGAATTTAGCAGTCTAGAAAGTTACAGGTTTCCTGTAAAAACTTCCATTTAAAAAAAAAATGTGGGGGGAGGGGAGTTGAGGAAGGCAAAGCTTGTATACATTAAATTCTTTCAAGTTAATTGTGTATTGGGCCCAAGCACTTTTTTTATATTCATCAACAATAAAGAGAATCATGGACATGAATCATAACAACAACAATGTGAAAGAATTGGAGGAGTGGCATAATTAAAATAGAACTGAGGAATCACTAAGAATTATCATAAAGTACTAGCTATACCATGAAGACCTGCACAATATCTTGCTCCCAATTGATGCATACACATGGCTAACAGTAAATTCACCCGCATTGTATTTCTTAAAATAAGTGGAACAGTGTCCAAAACGTAGAAGAAAAGCAATACAGAAAATGATTCAAAATAAGAAAGCATTTGTTTTCCATTGACAACTGGCAGGTTATGCTCCTAGGGAATTTTTCTTTGTGTAAACCCATCAAGCAAATTATTCAGACTCTGGGGATGGTTAAGATCAAATGATCTATTACTCTGAAGCTACATTTTCCTGTTTTGCTTCTTATTCAGAAAGATGTAATTCCCCAAAGACACAAAGTTTTCATAAGGTAAGTAAAACAGCTCATGTGTATCATACATTAATAACACAGGATGAAGTTCCAATTTAAACGCTTTAAAGGAACTGGGTACTCAACTTTTTTCACTGGGTACTCAACTTTTTTCAACTTTTTTTTACTTTTGACTTTTATTGTCATCAGTCCAGATATCTCTAATTACTAATACCCAGTATTGTGTGTAGTGAATTACACTTACAATAAATTAATAATAATTGAAATACATTTCCACAATACAATCAAATGGTATACTTTTTTCAAAGGGAAATCACAGCTTCCCCAACCTTTTCTTCCCACCTAGAATATGAGTCATAATCCTTTTCAGACCAACAAGCTCATATGGTGTTTATGCTTTTGTCCATGTCCATACATATAAATGAAAAAGGCACAGCATAATCAACATATTAAAAAGAGATGACAGATTGGCAAAAGTACCACTTTCATTCTGTCACTATCAGTTCTGCAGAGCAACAGATGAACACAAGCTAATGAATGAAATTCTCAGGGAAATCAGCAGCATTTTGTAACACATGGTGAAAATTCCCCAATGTAGTCATCTTCCAGTCTATTTTATGGCTTATCCATCAACCAACACAGGAAAAAAGGGGGGGAAGTGTCTTGAGAATAAGTTGATGTAAGATATCATTCTAGAGCATATAGCTGTAGAATTACTATTGGTGGTGGTGGAATATGCTCTTAAACATAACAAAGAAACAACAAATGAGATATTTGAAATCACGAGGGACTCAGACAGCTGGAAATTATTCACAGCAGGAATAAAATAAAAGCAGGAAATAACAAATCTATAAAATCAGAGGTGAACAATTGTTATTTTATAGCCTTTACAAGTTTCAAGATGGCTTCTAACTCCATAATAAGACCAATCCAATAATATATTCCTTGGTTCTCTGCATGCAATTTTAAAAGAAAAATAAGTTATCTAGAACAGCAGTCACGAACCGGTGGGCTGCGGCCCACTGGTGGGCCATGAGAAAATTTTGGTGGGCCACAGAGAAATCTCGTGCCCACTACTGCAGCAGAAGCAACCAGGAAGTTGGCTGCCCGAATGCGCCGCACCAACACCCCGCTCCGCCAACTCGTCGGCGAAACCTCACCCCGCCTTGAGGAACATGCAACGGCAACCCACCACGAGGACCTCGAATCGTCATCAGAAAGTGATGAGGAAGAAGTCAACCGGCTCCGGTCTGAAGAAGACCAACGCCACCAGCGTAACCAGAGATTGCAGTATCAATGCACAGGTTGTGGGGCAAACTACCCACGATCAGACTGCAAATTCCTCGATGCGCTCTGCCATATTTGTGGGAAGAGAGGCCACATCAGAAAGGTCTGTAGAAGCAAGCAAGGATCCAGCCCATTTCAGAGGGGGGCCAACTACTGCCAAACCACAGGAAGTCGTCCTGTGAATCGGGAACATTTGAACCACCAATGGAACAACCACTCCTACAGAAATAAACCACTAGCCCATTCAATGAAACAAGAAGAGGCACACCAAACCATTACAATTGGTCATGCCTCATCATTAGATGCAAAGAAGATCCGAGTGAAGGTCACCATCGAAAACCAGCCCTGCGTGATGGAAGTCGATTCAGGATCATCCCTCTCGATGGTTTCCTGGAAGATCCTCAAACAATTAATCCCTGCCGTCTGGCGGCAAGACCTCAGAACCCAAAGAATCATACTCAAGGATTATCAGGGAAACCGAATTCCGGTCATTGGATCTAGCCTAGTCCAGGTCTCATTCAAAAATCATACTGCATCTTTACCATTGACCGTCGTCAACCATGATCGGCCTAGCTTGTTAGGCCTTCAATGGTTCACTCCACTTCGGATTGAGGTAGCCGGCATTCACCAAACCAGCAGCAATGACTGGGAGGAGGCCCTCGTCCAGGAATTCCAGGACGTCTTTGCAGACAAACTAGGCGAGTACAAGGGGACCCCGATATCATATAACCTTAACCCTGAAGTAGCCTCCATCCGCCTTAAGCCTCGTCGAGTCCCTTTTGCCCTTAAACCAAAGATTGACGAGCAGCTTGATAAATTAATAGCCCAGGGTGTTTTAGAACCAACAGACCACGCTCCTTGGGAAACCCCAATCGTAACACCCATCAAACCGGATGGATCGTTAAGGATTTGTGGGGACTACCGTGCCACCCTGAATCACGCCCTTCAACAGAACGCTTACCTGGTGCCGGTGGTACAACACCTCCTCCATTCCCTGGGGGGGCGGAAAAGTCTTCGCTAAATTGGATTTAGCACAGGCGTACCAACAACTGCCTGTAGATTAAAAAAACAGCAGAGGCACAAACGATCGTGACGCACTGAGGCACCTTTAAGTGCAACTGACTCCAATTCGGAGTTAGCGTAGCCCCAGGGATTTTTCAGAGTTTGATGGAGAGACTATTACAGGGGATAAAAGGGGTCGTACCATATTTTGATGACGTTTTAATTGCTGCCCCAAATTGAGAAATACTAAAGGAGCGTCTTAAACTGGTTCTTCAGAAATTTAAAGACTCCGGCCTTAAGGTTAAAAAAAATAAATGTCAACTGTGTACAGATAAAGGAGAGTTCCTGGGGTACCTAATCGATAAACAAGGCATTCACCCCACCAATAGCAAGCTAAGAGCAATCAAGAACGCCCCAAGACCCAGAAATAAGACTGATCTCCAAGCTTTCCTGGGGCTCATTAATTTTTACAACATCTTCCTGCCCCACAAAGCAACCGTAGCTGAGCCCCTACATAGGCTTCTCGACAAAAAAGCAATCTGTGTCTGGGGGCACCGAGAGGAGCACGCATTCCGACAAGTGAAAAACCTATTAACTTCAGATGCTGTTTTAATGCAGTATAACGAGACTTTGCCTTTAATAATTACATGTGACGCGTCACCATTCAGAGTGGGAGCCATTTTGAGCCATGTGTTACCAAATGGTAGTGAAGCTCCTATTGCCTATTTTTCAAGGACTCTATCAAAGGCTGAACGTAACTATAGTCAAATCGATAAAGAGGCTCTTGCTGTTGTATCTGCTGTAAAACGGTTTCATGAATATGTATACGGATGAGTTTTTACTATTGTTACCGACCACAAACCTTTGCTGGGGATTATAGCAGGAGACAAGCCAACCCCCTATATATTATCACCTAGAATGACTCGCTGGTCAGAGTTTTTGGCTGTGTACAATTATAAGTTGCAACACCGCCTGGGGAAAACCATTCCCCACGCTGACGCGCTGAGCCGTGCACCACTTCCGGAAACCGTCAACGACCCAGCTCCAACCCTTACAATGCTCCAGATTGAAACGCTACATTCACTGCCACTAACAGCTAGACATATCGCGATTAAAACAAAACGCGATCCTATTTTAACGCGAGTTCTAAGCTGGGTCGAACAGGGATGGCCAGTAGATCAAACCTCTGAAGACTTCACCCCCTTCAAGAACCGGCAAACAGAACTTTTTCGCAAAAAGGCTGCATCCTATGGGGGGATGGAGTCCTCGTCCCAGAGCGGTTACAACGAGCAGTATTAAAGACACTGCATGAGGGCCACCCAGCATCGTTCGTATGAAAGCGCTCACACGAAACTATGCGTGGTGGCCAGGCATCGACAAACAGATCGAAGCCTGGGTAAAGACTTGTTATAAGTGCCAGGAAGTTAGCAATGCCCCACCTAAAGCAACTCCGACAGAATGGGAAACACCTCAGGGATCGTGGTCCCGCATCCATATTGACTTTGCGGGACCTACTAAGGGACATACGTTCCTCCTAACAGTGGATGCCTATTCAAACTGGCTCGAGATCCACAAAATGAAGAGTACCACAACCGAGTCCATCATCTGTAAGTTGAACAGGTTATTCGCGACGCATGGACTGCCAGATGTTCTGGTATCCGACAATGGACCCCAGTTTACCACTCTACCCTTTGAACAATACTTAGTGGACGGGGGTATTCGCCATGCGCTAACTTCGCCAGTTCACCCTGTGGCTAATAGAAGAGCTGAGCACCTGGTACAATTTGTTAAAAAAAAACCCTCTACAAAATGGACTATGGGGACATTGAAGATGAGATAAATAGAATACTCCTTCTCCAACACATCACTCCGCACAGCATCACCAACAAGACTCCAGATGAACTATTGATGGGACGCAAACTCCTTTCCCACCTCGACCAGCTTCACCCATCTTACGAGCCAGAGAAACCCTGTGGATCTAGTGGGAAATGCTGCGAGTTCAAGATGGGTGACTTAGTTTTTGCCAGAAACCTTTCTGGTGAACTGTTGTGGGTCGAGGCAACTATAATTCAAGTCACTGGACCCAGGTCGTACCGGGTGAAAACCTGCGACGGAAAAATATGGAAACGCCATATAGATCAGCTTCGCTCGAGGCTACAACCCAATTTCCGCGATTCCGGTAACTCCCAAACTGAGGGGGGAGGGGATGTCGAAGAAACCGAATTCGAGATGGTGGAAAGCAGGAGTGAAAGAAGTCAGCAATCAGGCGTGACAAATGAAGAAGAATCAGGGAGGGGAGTGTCCTCACCACAGAGGAACACCTCAACAGAGGCAAGCCCGCAAAGGCCAGAGGACAACAACGAGAACATTAGTGGCACCGAGTCATCCAATGAGGAACCACTGGCACCCGACTTACCCGAAAACATCCCACCAAAACAGGGTTACAGACAAGAACCGGTGGGACAGCGTAAATCCAACAGACAGTCAAAACAACCTTCATACCTCAGAGATTACATCACCGCACCCCCTAAACGGAACCCGGGGGGAAGGGGTGTTATGAACTAATAAAACGCTTAAATAAAGTTTTATCAAACCTTCAGAAAATAGCAGGGTTCTAGTCCTGCACTTCTGATTGACCGATAATAGCGATATCGGATTGGTCCATTCAGGAGAATCTGATTGGCTGTTAATGAGCCACTCTCATTGGTTAAGGGGGTTAACACTCCACGTTTCTCATTGGTTACTAGATCAGCAGCTTGCCTATAAAAGGGCTGCTGCTGCCCTAGTTTTTTTCTCTGTTCAGAATGATTAATAAAGAGTTGAAGTTCACTGTTCACCGTCTTGTCTCCGTTCCTTGCGCCCATGCGCAGAACTTAACACAGAGCACCCCACCAAAGCAATTAATCCAGGCTGCGCAGAAACACAAGGCTGTGCCACTCACATGGCCTACGGGAATCCTCCTCACCCACTCACTCCTTACTTGGCAAACTTGCCTGCTAAATTTCTATTTTTCCTTTTTCCGACCATCATCTGTTCTCTGTGCTGGGGGATTTAGATTAGCTAGGAAGCAGGAAATGGTTAGATTTCTTGCTTTCTAGCTAGTCTTTAGATCTTTGGCTTTGCTTTTTAGCACAGCCGAACTTCCTTAGGACTGAAGGTTTGCTTTCAAGCAAATTCAGTGCAGATTCACAGCAAGCAAATTTGAGAGACTAAGCTAGCCTACGGCAGATAGATCATTGAATGATTCTGTAAGCAACTCAATCTGCCTGCTTTGCCTGATTTTGGGTAAAAGTTGCTCTTTTTTTATAAAAAATTCAATATTTACCTGCATGGTATGTTGTGAGTTCATTTTGTGAGTTTGCTTGCAAGCAAATTTTATGTGACAGACTGAGCTAGCCAATGGCAGATAGATAGATTTCTGAATGAATCTGTGATTCTGTGAGCAACTCAATTTGCCTGCCTGCTTTGCCTGATTTTGGGTAAAAGTTGCTCCTTTTTAATAAAAAAAATTCAATATTTATATAAATATTTATCATATTTGCATACAAGCCATGCCCAGCCTGTCACATGACCATCAAGCCACACCCAAAAATTAGGCCACACCCACAGAACCAGTTAGTGGTCCCTGGGATTTAAAATTATGAGTTTGGTGGTCCCTGAAGTCCAAAAAATTGACAAACCCTGATCTAGAAAAGGAGGAAACGATGCAAAACTGCTCAAAGCTTATATTTCCACTTCAATAATTGCTGGATGAACTAGTACTGACAACAAAACCTTTGTATGTGGTGCAGTTCAGAACAAACCATAATATCAAAAGGTTTACCTCAATAGAGAGGATATTTTGTATAAGCAAAGGATTGCACTTTTAACCCTCTGTTCAAATAAAAATATAAGATGAAAACCTAGTTGTGCATCAGAATTCCACAATAATCAAAGGCAGTGTGATCTTTTCAAATGAAATGAAACACAAAGTAGAAGCTCTAGCTTACTTTAAAGGTTAAAACTCTCCTGTAATCAACTTCAAACATGGAGGGCTTTCTGTATGAGCAATACATACAAATAAAAGATCTGGTGTGTGTATCAGTTTCATTATATGTACTACTATTGGTACTCTATTTCCTTTGTGATAAAATAGAAACACATTCATATTGTATCTGGCCAAAAACAACATGAGAACAAAGGAGAAAAAGCTGAAGATGAGAAATGGGACAACTTGCCAACATCTGATTATTAAGGTAAATGGAGAATGGGGAGATAGATATATGTGCACAATTTGAAGTCAACTAGCCTCAGCAAAGTTGCCTCCAGCTTCTCTCAGGCAAAGTGCCTACTAGTCCTTTCTCAGAAGTGTATATTACTTTTCAAATTTTTCAGCTACTATGAGCAAAATGAAGAAAACTTGAAGTATGCCTTTTGGAGCAGGAATGGAGAAAGTATGCCTTTTGGAGCAAAATGAAGAAAACTTGAAGTATGCCTTTTGGAGCAGGAAAACTTTTGAGTTTCCCAATATAGAAAAAGGAAAGCTTCCAGAGCTGAAGTGACCCTTGAGACAGCCAAAGAATGTTGGAAGTATGTATATACAATTACGAACAAAGAATAGGAAGATCATGCTAGGAAGCTAAATTATTGTGCTCTCAAAGCTCACATAAGGCTAAGAATCTCAAAGCAACATAAAAGCTTCTAAGCAGAGATGTTGAAACTCAAGTCTGCACAACCATGTCATAAACCTGTGCTGTTTAATTCTAAGTCTGATACATAAGTACACAATCTACGCAGTGAAGAAAGTAGTCTGTACAAATTCTGAATTACATAAAAACAAATCCATAAACCTCTCCTCTAGATGGTTTGTTTGTTCATTCAAAAGATGCACTTAATAACATAGTTTATTTCATTGCAGTTTATTAAATGCATTCTATTATCTGAAGATGGCATAACACAATAGATTGAGCCACAAAGTAGTCAGTCACATTTCAACCCAGGAGGTGCCATGAATCATGGAAGTTATGTATTACAGAAAGGGAGAGCAATGGATTGATGCAGATTGAAGAGATGACAAAGCTCAGCAGGCCATTCTCGGCAGAAGAATCTTATTACCATCAGTGGAGTAAATCCATAGTGGAGGTTCGCTCAGTCATCGGCAATGCAACAAATGGACCAAGAAGTTGGATTATAGACTATGATATAAAGAAATCATCAGCCAATTTTTTTTTGGTGTAATGATGTACACCATTTCTTCCACATGTTCACATATGAAGTGCAGTAGGTCTGCAAGTGTCTAATTAGAAACACAAGCTTAAAACAGATCTGAGAGATACATTCATAACAACCCAGTTGGAGGCAGGAAACATGTAGCTGTTCCCCAAACAACTCATGCCCTCTGCTGAGGATAGCGTATTTGTATCTCAAAAGCTTTCAAAATCATTTTTACAAATGATATGCAACAGTGAATGCCTTTGGAAAGGTAGCATGTGAGCCAATCGTCAGTATGTTTCCAACAGCAACATCTGCAGGAATGAGACAGTATTATTATTTGTTCTTCTAGTCCAACACTCCGTTGCCATCCTCCCCCCCTTCCCCCCCAGCTTTTCTTGAACTCCTTCATCTGAACACTGTCACAGTTCCCGAGAATATCAAATTCTGGATGAGGGAATATGACAATATTAACAGAACTCCTTCCCAAAGTCCCTGATGCTTTTTATTAATTTAGAGTCCTATGAATATCAATGAAAAATTTAAGAGAGCAGTATAAAATATTTGCTTCTTTTAAAAAAATGATAGGCATCATTTATTAAAGTCAATCTTATTTTTCCCCACATAAAGTTTTGTAATATTTACATACATGAACATATTTAAAGAAAATAAAAGAACAAAGTTATATTTTCTTAATAGTTTAATCACCAAACTGGACTAACAGGTTGGTATTTAGGCATCCTTACAAAATACTATTAAAATAGTCTATCTGAATTACTACACATTAATCCAATGAGGGCAAGGATGAGTATGATTATTGCCAAAATTTCATCCTGTAGCTCAGAGTGGAGGATGTTGCTGAAATTCAGCCTCAAGATATTGCTCAACTACAATTCCCAACACTCCTCACTACTATTTATAGTAGCAAGCATTGCCAGGGTTGTACTATCAACATCTAAAAGACCCCAAGTTTCACACCCAAATTCAATTGATGTGGTTATATACACTAAGTTGTGCTTATATGAATCTGCAATGGCGTGGATTGTAAATCTACAACTATTAACAGATCATGTGCGTAGAGAACAGCTTGAGGTCATCAAACATGTGTCAGGTCCTCAATTGAAACTCCAGTTTTAACATTTTGCAATTTTCATCAAATTAGGTTGCAATTGTTGCAACCTAATTTGATGAAAAGGGGATGAGAATCGCCATAGGTGTGTGCTGCACAAGATGTTTCTGCAAAAGATCAACAATGGTCTCAGAATAAGACAACTTTACTGAAAATAATTAGATTTATGGTTAGATCAGTCAATTATTCTTTTTTTCTCATAGGCTACTCCTTGTGACTGCAAGCATCAAGTGATGCATATTACATTACTTTTCCGAACAGCTGTAGTAAAATTGAACAATTTTAATTTCTGTCTCAAGAGTTGTGAATGAGGGCAGTGACAGCATGCATTTTACTGGCTGATCATATGTTCATTCCATTTTCTGGAAAATATATCAAAGTGGGGTGCCCATGTAAAGACAACAAGCTTTAAGAATCAGTTCACATCATTAATCTCAAATACTATGATTCACTAGTTGATAACAAACATCAGCAGACAGCATTGCATAAGTCTCTATTGTTGTAATAAAACTGACTATTCAAATGTAGGTTTTCAAGTATTCTTCTTTAGTTTTTAATCAATGTGAAGTTCTATACTAGGGGCTATTGTCCTGTTTTTCTCCTACTGTGGATGGTATGTACATCCCAATTTCAATTATAAAAAATTAAAGACAAAAAGTCCTAAAACTCAATAGATACATATTTTAATGGCAAATTTTATACTCAACTTAAGAAAAATCTATTGGTTTGAATTGTGAAGATGGGGTAGATGTAAAAGCATTATCTACTGCCAATAGTTGATGGAATTCATTTTACTACATATTTTATAATGGCCAAGTGGCAGTATTTCTTCTGTGTCACTGCTAATGCCCCAAGAAATGGTCATGGAATGATTATCTGGAGCCTTTCCAGAGGCCAGATAAGCAAGCTGTTTAAGGTTCAGATCCTTCCCCTTTGTTCCCAGCAAGTCAGGTATATGTTTAAATGAATCAGATTCATTTTTCACTAAACCAATTACATTATGTCTAAAGTCTATGAGCTGTGATTCTTTTACTGTATGGTCAGTCTAAATAAGGCAATGTTTGATTGATGCCTTGAAACCTGGTTATTATAAACCTACTGTAAATGAGCTACAGTTCTCCAAGTTATATATTAAACTGTGGCTTATTTAAAAGTGGTAGCAGATGCTTCCAATGCCCCCCTTCCTCAGTGTGAAAGAAGAGCAAAGGAACAGGCTTGTTTATATAGTATAAAACTATGTTTTCTGTTCTGTCTGAATGGAGTCGGTCAAATGTTCTGTGAGAAATAAATAAAAGACGATGGAGATTTGCCACTCTGCTGTTTGGCCCTTACTCCTGCATCTGTTAATATATTACTGTTCATCTCTTAGCAAGAGCAATCCACCATGGAGTTCACAGCTAGCTATCAGATTATCTTGTTAGTGAATATCCAGCTGTTTCAGCCATTTCTTTACTTGTGCATCTGCTTCCAAAATGTTACAGGTGACTGTCTGATATGGCATTGCATTCGATCCTCTTTACTCAGGTAATTTTTCATAAAATTATTTATGTCTTTATTAAGGTAAATGCTAGTGGAGATAATTTTCCTTAATCTAGAAAGAAAATCTCTCTTTTGTTTCTGATAGTGAAATAAGGCAGGGATGTCGAATTTGCAGGTCGTGGGCCAAATGCGTCACTTGCTGGCCATGCCCACCCCCAGTTTAGCAAAGGGGGGAAAGTTGCAATACATCACGTGACAATAATGTGTTATCATGAGTTTGATACCCCTGGAATAGGCCATCAGAATAAATTGCATACTCTCTGCAATAAAACATAATTTTAAAAATAGGGAGGGGAAAATCAATTTTAGGCAAAACCTGAGTCTTTTGCTAGACCTTTGGGAATTATTTAGAAAAGAAAAAAAGAGATGTATAACTGACCTACCAACTATACTATCTGTTCATTTAAGGTATTGAAGTTGACATGAGAATATGACATATGCTTGGTTTATAAATATATTGCTATTTTCTTTTCTGCATTCTTTTTGGTGACTGCAAAGAAAGTCCAACCTGCCAAGCTTCATTCTTCAGTGTGCAGATTAGAACCCAGAAGCAAGGAAGACACTCAGTTTAGCTGGTAATCAGGAGAAATGTGGCAGAAAATGATTGGAAATAACTACCTGATGCCTTTTATCAGAAATCATCAGAACTTTAGTTGCAGATGTTGCATATGTTTTCAGACATTTTCTGAAGATGGTTGGTAATCTTAGATAAATTTAAATGTTATGAAATTAATTCTAACATCAGTGATTCCATTCTGTTCTCAGTTTGATTGGTAGGTAGTATGGAAATAAAAAAATAAAGAAAACAAAATTGTTCCTTATAAATTTGATGTCTCTTGATCTACTTGAGTTGCACAAACCTTAGCACTACATTCAATTTTCCTACATCTCATAAAACACCTGAAAGCAGAAATACAAGTAACAATCTGCAGTTGCATGCATGATTGTAAATAGTAAATATGTATTCTTAACTGCAGAAGTTATCATGTTCAATTTTGTACCATTTAGAAGGTGTTCACTTAGGGATTCACTGAAATTTACAATTCTACTAAAAATAGAAGAGCTGCATGTAAAAGTGCCTACACTTTCACAGGCAGCTCTTCTATATTGTGATCTTTTTCACAATACTTTTCTAGTCATCACCATGGAAATGTTCTATAATTTGACTCCATGTCATACTCATGACCTCTGAGAAATATTTAGGTGGCCATAGTTAAAATCCTTGAATAACTTGGTTGAAACTGTTAGCAAATTCAAATCAAATTCTCAATTAATTGTCAGAAGCCATTTTCATCCTTCCCTTCCCTTTCTCATTTCTTTCTACCTTACCTCTGGAGGGAAAAGCGGTTATCTAGATTTCATTACTTACAAACATATATATTTCTGCACTGTTTTCTTCCACTATAACAACCCTGTTTCCTTTGCAGTTATCGTGAATTCCCTTAAGTACAATAAAAACACAATTAAATGACAAAATCCATATTGCCTAAATATAGTTATTAGATCTACTCAAGATGATAAAGTAATATGGAAGCTTCTGAATTGTTAAGAACTCTCTATCAAGCAAGATGGTAAATAAAGAAAAAAGTAAAAATCTGAACCTGACAGATGTTTAGTTTTAGCTATTTAGTTTTTGAAGGGATATGGGAAACTATGGATATGTAAATTACATCCCATCAAATGGTCAATTTCACCTTATATCAGAATAGTTTTCAGTAAGGGATGAAATATGTATACAAAATTGATCAACCATTCTTTGAAAATATAAAATCTAGCTATTAAACTCTAACCTGTCTTCATACTTATGTGAAACACACTAGTTACTGATTTTAGCTGAATCTGGCACATCTTAATTTTTCCAGACTGAACCAACAAGAAACAGCATTTCATTGTCCAATAATCAATAATTACTTGATTTTAAATGTGTTACTATTTATTGATTCATAACAAAACATTCCACCAAAACTGGAAAATTGAAAAATACCACTGCAAAACATATTTTATAGAGCAAGTTACCAGTTTTGGAATACTTACAGAACTTTTAGAAATAATCAATGAATCTGTATTAATTTGTGATTAGGTATCTAATTTACTATTTTCAGCTATGCTGGGCAGAATTTGGCTTGTCTCCCTTTATACTAAGAGAGCAAGGTATATTTCTTAGGCTGTTCAGAAGGGAGACAGAAGAGCACTGTAGATATTACTGATTAAACACATGTATACTTATCTAGATTCCTTTTAGTTTAGCATCAGCAGAGGTGGTATTTAGCAGGTTCTAATCAGTTCTGGAGAACTGGTAGCAGAAATTTTGAGTAGTTCAGAGAACCGGCAAATACCACCTCTGACTGGAAACTTTACAGTATCCTTCCCCTGCCACGCCCACCAAGCCACGCCCACAGAACTGGTAGTAAAAAAATTTGAATCCCACCACTGAGCATCAGGCATATTTCTGGAACTGAAACAGCTCTGGTCTTCTCTATGCCAGAAACTAGAGTGGAGATTGTATGCCTTATGGTTTGCTGAACATTTTGGCAGTATGTGATATTACTGACTAGGCATCCTTCTGTTCTGCTGGCAGGGATAGTCTGGAATGTGCTATTTTAGAGCGCCAGTCTTTCTTTACTTTAATACATGTTAATGAATATTCCACATACAAAGCATGTCACTGTTTAAGCTTTAATTTAACAGGTCTAAAAGTATGAAACGATTCCAAAGTATGATTGTTTTAACATAAACATTCAAATATTCTTTTACATTATTTTCTAAATCATTACAACGTGAAGCTATTGTCATTCTCTTCAGTTAAGAGGTCATATCATTTATAAAACCTTTTTGATATAGCCAAACAATCCTCTCTTTTGTCAATCATTTGTTTATCAATAAACCAAAGATCCTCTATTAGATCCTCTATTAAGATATCTATCACTAATAGGGAGAATCTCAACAATCAAGATGAATATCCTACTCAGAATCCTATATTTGTTCCAAACAATACCAATTAGGCTTGGAAAAGACTATTTTGAAGAGTTAAATAAAATTGTGTTGAAGTACATATGGCAAGGTAAGAAAGCGAGAATAAAGTTAAAACTTTTACAAGATGCCAGAATTAGAGGAGGTTTTGGTTTGCCTGATTGGGAGTTGTATTATCAAGCTGCAAATCTGATGTGGGTCAAGGAATGGATAACACTAAGAAAGACTAGATTGTTGACATTAGAAGGTCATGATTTGTTGTTGGGCTGGCATGCCTTTCTATGGTATAAGGGAACTAAAACGCAGGGCTATTTTAGAATACATTATATACGGGAGTCTTTGTGGTTAAATTGGGAGAAGATCAAAAGACAATGTTATTGAAGATAGTAAGTTGCATAAGGACTGTTTTATTGAAGAATAATTCAAACCAGGCAGATGTCCCCTTAGTTAATTAAGATGGAGATATATGTATCTGAAGAAAGATTCAAGTTCTCTTAAATCAGGTTACACTCCTTTTTAAAAATATTTGCAATATTCTTGGGTTTTGCTTTTCATCTGGTAATCCACAGGGTAACTGAGTACCTTTGACAAGTTGGGATTTAACAAGTGTATCAGCTACACTTTTTATCAAGTAAAGCAACCAAGGTTATTACATCAATGCTGTAAAAAGAAAAATCACAAGAATACTTGGCCCAGAACACAGTAGAAATCATATTATTTTGTTAGTTTTATGTGGGTTGCAAGTTTAGAAAGTATTTGCAGTATTTTTTAAAACCCTAAAAGGTCAAAGATTCCAAAAGGGTTGCCATACATTAGACTAACTTTCCAGTTTGTCTAAGATCAGAAAAAAAGTTCTTATCTGTGTTCCATCAAGATTACATACATGACTGATAAACATGAGAGGTGTATTGATCCAACAACCCTCTCCATTTTCTCAAGATATAAGCAAGAATTTGATTTAGATAAATGTGATTACACAATGCAATGGACACCACAGATATGCTACTTCACAAAATAGTATCAGGTCCGGCACATACCTAAGCAACCATGTTCACAAAGAACCTTCCCTACTTGTCACAGAGAAGCTCACATTTTGGTGCAAATAAGAATATATCTGAAAAGCAGCAAAGTATTCCATAGTTGCAGATTTTTTTTTAAAAAAAAATCTATCATTTGCAGTTTCCAATTATTGTAGGGAAAAATGGTTATAGCAAGCTCTAGCAGACTGGTAAGAATGCAATGGAATGTGTTTCGGAGATATTCAATAAATACAGTTCTTTAATATAATTGCTTCTCTCCAACTCAAACTCTATTCTAATTGTATTTATTACAATGGGAGGAAAAGGTTGGAGTTCATTCAAAGATGTAAATGTCTGGTATTAGTCAGCTGCTAATGGAAGGACCAGATTGTTTTATTCTGAGCAGGAAACACATGCTGGCTTGGAAAAAGACCAGTCCAACTTCTTAAGTATATCTGTTCAAAAGCAATCAATGGGTGTAAACTTATTTTTGGCCAGTTGTTGCCATTTTAAATGCATTACAATGATGAAGCCCAGCATGCTGAATATGCATTCAGAGACAGACAAATGTGAATTCTTTTAAATAGGCAGCTGAAAAGAATAAAGGATTTATCATAAAGAAGAATTGCTGCAAATTTTGTACATTTACTAGGCATTGTGCTGGTATGTACCATTAACTGAGTTACCACCAACTTGCATAGACCATTTGTGTATAGAAATATATTCTGAGATTGCTCCTTTTTTCCCTTGATGAAAAGACTTCTACTCAGTGAAAAGAATTCTCTACATCTTAGAGTGCCTGTTCAATTAAACTTGCAGAATCAGTGAGCAGATAACTGGCGCTTACATTTCCTACTGTGTAGATTTTTTTGGTATGGAGTCCTAGCAGATTGATGTTTGTCATCCTTTTTACTAACAAAAAAGCAAGCTTTGTTCAAATCAAAACACATATTAGTTGGAAAGAGTCAAAACAATTCCAATAAGTAATAGCAGGCTGAGAATATTTGCACTGAGGTCAGAGTTTGTTCCATCCTTCTTTGATGCATTCTGAAAAGTTGTCTTAAGAAAATGCCAAATAAAGCACATGGTGTTATTGCTTTAAAAATCTCCATACTGTCTAGAAAGTTTGCAGAGCAAAGTTTGCAAAAGATAGTGTACCCAAAAAAACGTTGAAGTTAGTGGCAACATATATAACACAGAAAGTATTTCTTAAATTATCACAGATTAATCCTTAGAGCAGGGAAGTAATGCTAAGAAATAGTAACTTGTCTAATGAGCTCATGGAAGAGGTGAGGTAATTCCAGGTTTACAGTTCTTCCTCTAATCAAATACTAATGCTAATACTGTGAAATATAAACTCAGACTCCTCCTACCAGGCAAATGAGCTTCTTAACTGATTTGGAAACTGTTCAAAATTTGCTTGATAATTAGTTCCAATATTTAAGTTCATGAATGCCAAATTTAAGCAACTTGATTCACACAGTATATGGAGAGTTGTTCAATATTTGAACTCATTAGTTATATCTTAGGCAAGCATTATTCTTGAATCATTAAGTTGTCCATTCATTCAACTGTACTAGGAATTACAACTAACAAGGGCTGAGTGCTGCTGTTCAACTGGCATGGATCTAGAAGTCCACTTTATCAACATGTTAGGAGGAAATATGACCATGCTAGGTCCTGTAGTTTTCCTCAAGCAACTGCAGACTGCAAATTCTAAGAGACATTTGTCTGCCTTTGAAACTATGATCGTAAACAAAAATTTTGACCCTTTACATTTGATTCTATTATTGGTTCATATGGCAAATATCAATCTATTATAATCACCAGTTGTCTAAAATATAGGGTAAAACGTGGATGGTTATTTGCTTGTTTTTAAAAACTGATAACAGAATTTGGGAACTATGTACTGCACCATTGAATGGGACCCATTCCATGTTCGCTGTATTTTTTTCTTCATATCACTCTTGTCAGCAGTTTTACTATTCTTATCATGTTAGCCTCAGCTGAATGTTATAGAAGAGATCAAGCTACATGATAAATATTGAGCTCCCCCAATATCTTCACCCCAAAATTAAGTCACTAACTCACCTAGTATTCAGTAGACTGTTAATTATCCCCTCCTTGCAGTATGGTTTTGAACACCAGACACCTTTCAGCACAGTGTAACCTTTCCCCCATGCCCTGAATGTCAAGTTATATGAATTCAGCTTTGCTGTGTGACAGAATTGACTGGCAAACAGCAATAGGCATGTCACAGTTGTATGAAAGATGGCTCTAGGTTGTGCTGATGCTCCAGTCAGGTATTTCACACACTAAAGCATACCCTATTCCAAATTGGAATTCCAAGGCTACTCAAAATTGGGATAAAGACACAGGTGACAGGAGAGAAACAAAAAAAGACAATAATTAAGAGCAGTAGCATCGTTGCACACTGTCACAGACAATTCGGGGAAAGACTCGTTCAATAGTTCAATTGGTTCTGCAGTTAAATGGTATTATAGTTGGTACTGCAGTTTTAATTCTTGGGAATTAAAAACCCAACCCCTAAACCACCAAGCAGCTAGGTCTCTGAGATACTGCAATAACACTTACTCTGCTCTATAGAATCATTATAATTATGGGGATGGAGTAAGCTACTATGCATCCATATCCCTGCCTTGTGCATTCAAAAGTCTACTCCATTTTATTTCTGAATTAATCTATATTTTGTGAAAAAATGAATAAATACGTTCATAAAAATGTTCAGAATCTGAATCCCATTGAAGGAAGAGCTTCACTTGTTCAGAGACAGTTTTTGTGATTCTATACAAACTCCTGCTGGTTGCAGAGAGGACAAAACTATTTTTGTCTGTTTTTGTATCCAACTTCAATCTGCTTTTGAACAGTATGAGAAAATTGCAAAGAGAAAAGCAAAGATAGGGCAAAAAAGAGAGATTGTGTCCGCACAACCCCTGCTGTTGGTGAAAGTTTCTGGATTATTTATGTCAAGGAATGTACAAGTGTCAGTAAAACGATTCAATCCATACTTTTGATTTCTTTTTTCTTAAAATGCATATTGCTAAATGCTTTTGAGTGCTTTAAGACAGAAACATTTAGAAAAGGTAAAATCTTGAGAATTTTGATTGCAGGCATACAGTTCTCTGTGGACGATGAAAAGGTACTGCACCACCTTTATTATACGTGATGTTATCCATATAGACATGTTCAATTCATGACATCATTGATCATATAATAAAAAGATAGAATTCTTGTACTGCAAAGATTTTTTTCCTTATAACTAAAACCATCTTATGGATAATCATTACATCTAAAAGTAGTGAAAACTGTTGTTTGAAAAGGTTCCTGAAGAATTGATTCTGAAATATATGGACTGAATGACCATTTCTTAGTTCCTCAGAGGCCTCTTCCATTGACTGATTGATTGATTGCAATCAGTGTTGCCAGACGTATGATAATTATCGTATTTGTACGATAATTTGGCCCTCTGTACGATGTACGATCAATAATTCCCAAAAAGGTCAAATGTACGATAATTTTACAGTTTGGCAATTTAAGAGCTAGTATTTTACCTTAAGAGCTAGTATTTTACCATACTGTACTTTTCGTGGGTTCATGCAACTTCATGAGTCTAGATCACGTGTGTGTGCGTACACGCGTGTAGTTTGTGCATACGTGATACATGCTCGCTCACGAGCTACGTACAAGTACGAGTACGAGTCGAGTCAGCTAGTCGTCACGCGCGTCAGGCCCATTGAGGTAGTTTATTGCTGATCGTAAGTTTTGCGGGATCGTATCTTGTGGCTTCATGCCTTCAGTTCGGACATTTTCCACATGGATATATGCCTACAGTTGGTACTTCCTGTGAGATATAGAGTTTGCTATATGTACGATAATTTTCTCAAAAAAATGATAATTTTGAGTCTCGGGTACGATAATTTTACATTTTGAATCTGGCAACGCTGATTGCAATGTATATGTCATTTCAAACTAAATAGGACTCTAAGCAGCTTATATTTTTCAAGAATAAAATTAAAATAATAATTATCAATGCAATAAGTCCTAAATAGCATAGTTTGATAGATGCCTTCTTACAGGTCTTTCCATGAAATGAATTTTACTCACAATTGTTTACTTTATCTTAGAAAAAGCACACTTTTTTGAGCAAGCTCCTCACATACAAATTTCATCACCTGTTCTGATGGATGATCTAAAGTCAAGCACAGCAGAAGGGCACTATCTTAAGAGTCAATTATGGACAATTGCCATATTACCTTGGCCAAGAGATGATTTCTGTCTCCAAAAATCTAGTTTAGTGGAGAAGGGATTAGAAGAGCAATCTGAGAAAATCTCCTTTTCATCTCAGTTTTAAGCATTAGGGCATTCTTTTGTCAAAGCAATATCAAAAATTGGCAAAACCTCTTGGAATAAAATAAAGTCCCCAAAGACAGTAAGGTATACTGCACCTTAATTAATGCAGGGAAATGTATGATCTTTGACACAAATGGAGAGGTCTCTACAATCAGTAATCCAATTTAATTTCTCAAGGACAGTCATTCATACAAGCCTACATGAAACACCAAACTCACTCCATTTTTTAAAAAATAAAGCCTCTCTCTATCATCAAAAACATCAACCTTCATGTACTTTCTTTTTCTACCTTCTCTTTTTACAAAAATAAAAATGGGGAGCCGTTAAAAGTCTTAACTTGGCTGGTATTTTTTCACTTAAGATCTAAAACAGGCAAGGATCTGGATCGGGCATGGTTGCTCTATACCTGTACCTATTGTTTACACCTTTTCCTGAACTTGCACATTAACCAAAGATGCTTAGAATATATATGCTCAAGTTCAAGAGGCATTAAGGAGCATGTTGCCATCTGTTTCATTCAAACATATATTTTCCAGAATCAGGATGCAAACCTGTTAACGATGAGCCAATAACTGCGGCTTTGCTTCGCATTTGGAAGGCTTCTCACTGGGTGGTCGAATGCATCAAGAAAGACACCAGGCTGGTTCTCTCTCGGGTGAGCTGCCCCAATCACGAGCTCGGGAAGCTCTTTTATTAAAAACACACAGTAATATGTCACAAGCGGTGAAGTCTATCCAATCATTATGTTACATGAGTAGGAATGTTAGTGGACACAGTAGCTTCCAATCACAGTGTTATGGTCAGCTTAGAGGGTACAAGGTAGCAAATCAGCACCTGCATTCCAGTTAGTAGCCCCTGGTGACATATTGCTGATTGATGTTCTTTGTTCCTGGTACACGCTTTCAGCCTATGTGAGGCCTTGAGGCCTGGCATGTACTGAAACTGTTGAAGTTGATTTATTACTGCATCTCCTCTGTTTTAGTTTTATATGGAGGAAATTCTTCTGGATCTTTGTCACTGCCCATGCAAAAACTTGTGCAAACGAACGCATCAGGGTCTTCTGAGGGTATGACTTTGTACAGAGGTTCTTTTTCCCAGAGGGCATTAACCTGTGCAATGGCGCGCTTTTCTGCTAATAAAGACAGACTATTGGAGATAGTGCGAACAAAAATTGGTAATATACATGGAAGAATAACGCATCCTGCAGCAATCATACCTATGAGAGCTACTATGGCTTGTAATCCTGGTAGTTTTGGGAACCAGGAAAATATTAACTAAAAATATTCTTAAAATCAATACCTTGCCATACTTAATTAGGATTATAGGTTAATTGTCGCATCTCAGTTGTTAATTGTGCTACGACTTTGCCAACTTTGTCAATTTGAAGACAACAATTCATGAGATTGAACCTACCACATACCCCTCCTTCTTTGGCTAGTATGTAATTTAAAGCCAAGTGATTTTGGTAGACAGCTGTGCGTAGTTTGTCTCTAGCAGTCGCTAGAGTGTTTAGAGCCTTGTCTATTTGTTGACCTGCTAAATCTAAAACGGCTTGCAAATGAATAATTCTATTAATCATATATATGGGGGTTCTGTACCCCCAGGACCTGTCTTGGGCCCAAATGGCCATGCTAAAGGTGCAGATGATTCATTCGGAGGTCCAGGTATCCCCTTTATATTCTGATTGACAGGGGAAGCCTGCAAAGGCATTATCGGTGTCTCTTTTCTTGCGGGATAATGTATCATACACAGATGCCTAGTTCTTGCTTAATGGAGATTGGTAGGAGGAAAAAGAAAGGTCCTATCCACCCCAATACACATGATCGTTGCCAATCTACTGGAAGGGATGGATAGGCTAGGTTACCACAAATCCAATACATGTTATTTGGGGCTGTCCAAATTTGGGAAGATGTTGTGTCATTGAGATAAGGGAGGAGGGAAGTGTTGACTTTGGCAGGTGTGGTGGTAGCATTGTCAGGTGCTGTCTGGTAGGAATTATCCCATGTACCTAAGCAAAGGAGGTGTCCCACTGGAGTGGACCCATTTTGGGAAAAGCAGTTTCTACCAATTAAGTTGGTGGTAATTGTCCAGATAAGTGGATCGGAAGCTGTTCTAGCTGTTATGTTTCCTACAGAAGACATGTTATTAAACAGTGATGGTGAGGCTTCTAAGGCTTGCCACAGTCATTGTTCTCCTGTGGTGGTTCCCCACAGACAAAACAATTGGTTATTGCAAGTTGTTTTGCAATTTTTTCTGCGATATCCATGAACAAGTTTTTCGCAATAATACTGGTATCAGGGTTTTTTCTAATTTCCTTAAATTATTATATACTGACCAGCCTAATGATGTTTCCTTACCTTCATATATTACTTCAGTTTTTATGGTAATGTAAGTGTTTGGATCTGATCCTGTGCCATCAATCCCAATGCCAAAAGTATTCAAGGTAGGGTGTTGTCTGGAGATGGTGATTTCTACCTTATTGTCTGTGTGTGGGAATAAACTTTGACTTCAGTATTGGGTAATGATTAGTCTAAGACCTTATACATACATGTCTGCCTAAGGGTCACTGAGATAAGCAAGGAAATTAAAAACAAACCCCAGGAACAATTAAGCAGCTCAGACAATTATAAACAGTTCTGTGTACTATATCTAATTATTGTAATCCACAATGTGAATGCTTACAATGTACGAAATTCTCAATAAAAGGGAGCACTAGAATTTGCTCTAGACTCCCATCCCGAGTACCCCAGCCTCTGTGTCTCATTCTTTCCATGGGAGACCACCACAAATGGTGACCCCGATGTGATCCACTGCAGGTGGTACGTGCCTATTCCTCACCTGGAATAGGTAAAGTATGTACTTAACTATTGCTAGACAATAGGATTATTCAGGGAACATGGGGGGAAAACTCTATCAGCCACAGGAACGGCATGTTAGTGAGCTGCTGAAGTTAGTCAGGACAAACTTCTTTATCTTTAAACCCTCTGGGGGGGAGCAAATAGTTATTTCAATGATAATGTGAGAGAGCTGCTGCAAGAGATCTGGCAGCAATGTCCCTGGTATCCAGAGAAATGCTCTTTAAAGTTAGACACATGGAGGAGAATTGGAACTATCCTTCATGAAGAGCCATGGGCAACAGCTGAAATTTTGATATATTGGAAGGTTGTTATGACTGCTTTAGAGACCCAGCAACAACCTCTTTTAAAAATTTTAGTAGAACCTCCTCCTTATAAAGGAATTGTATTGCACCCGCCTTCCCCAAAACTGGAGTGTGCTTTATCATTTCCACAGCCTATGCCTGTGGATGAGAAAATCCAACCAAAAATGGGAAAAGTTCAAGCCATGATGCATCAGGCTTTCAATGAGGGGAAATTAGAGTCTGATGAGATTACCCAGATGAATTTGTTTCCAGTCAATAGGCAAGTGGATGCTCAAGACAATCAGAACCCATTCAATCTACAGATTGAATGGGTTCTGATTCCTTTAGCAGTTCTTAGGGAAATTAAAAAAGCAGTAAAAGATTATGGTATTCAAAGTCCTTTTACAAAGGGGCTTCTGACAAGTTTGGCTTCCTCATGCATGATTCCTAGTGATTGGAAAGATTTAATGAGAATGATTTTGAGCTCTACTCAGTATGTGGTCTTTGACTCAGAATACCAAAGGGAGGCTGTCACTTGGGGAAGGAATTCAGGGGGGCTGTATTCGCCAGACCAAATCTACGGGGCAGGCTAGTTTGAATCCACTGCTGATCAAGCTGCTAATTTGCCTGATCATGTATTTCCAGTGGTTATGGCAGCTGTCCTTGGGGCGTTGTCCCGCATTCAGGATGTGGGAACCCCAGCACAGTCTTTTTCTCAAATTAAGCAAACAGCATCTGAGTCTTATAATGATTTTGTGGAAAGGCTGCAATTGGCTATTACCAGGCAAATCTCTAATGAGGAAGCTGCAAAAGAACTTTTGCTGAAATTGGCAGTTGAAAATGCAAACGCTGACTGCAAGCGTATCTTACAGCCCTTGGTGGCTAGAGGTGAAGTTACTCTGGCTGATCTGTTAAAGGCATGTGCAGTGGTGGGTTCTCAGGCTTACAACATGGAGACTTTGGCTATGGCATTGCAAAAAGGGATGAAACCTACAGGGAATTGTTTTAATTGTGGAAAACCTGATCCCACGTAATTGGGATCTAGTTGTAGTAGATTTACGGGATTGCTTCTTTTCTATCCCTTTGCATGCAGATGACAAGAAATTATTTGCCTTTACCGTACCTGAGTTGAATAACAATGCACCTACCTTTCATTACCAATGGAAGGTTTTGCCACAGGGAATGCTAAACAGTCCAACGATGTGCCAGTCATATATTCGAATGGCTCTGGCTCCATTCAGAACCTCTCATCCTGGGTGGAAGGTTTACCACTACATGGATGACATTTTAATTGCAGCTCCCAGCCCACCGGGAACAGTTAAGGCAGTGTTACCTTGCCTTAAAGAGGTATTATTACAATTTGGACTTCATATTGCCCCAGAAAAAATTCAAAGTCAAATGCCATTTGCCTGCTTAGGGCATAAGGTCCTTGCAACCTATGCTCATCTGGTCATTCCGGAAATCAAAATTGAGGAAAAGATTTCTCTAGTAAAATTACAACAAATACTAGGAACAATTAACTGGGTTAGACCCTATCTGGGGTTAACTACAGCAGTACTCCAGCCCTTGTTCTTGGCCCTAAAGGGCTCTGCGAGACCGGATTCTGCTATAACCTTATCAGCAGAACAAAGGAAGGTACTGACACATGTAAATGCGGCTTTAACGCAGCGTTGGGTTGATCGATGCATTCCCGATACACCATTTGCATTGGCAATTTTACAAACTCCAGCCTTGCCTACGGCAGCTTTATTTCAATTACATGAAGCGCAGGTTTATATCATTGAATGGTTGCATTTGCAAAATACTCCCCGAAAAAGAATTTCTACTATGGCTATGCTTTATAGTGAGTTAATCATCAAAGGCCGAAATTGCAGTATGCATTTATATGGCATAGATCTAGTTCAGCTATTTTTACCTATCTCCCTCACTCTGTGGGAAACTTGGTACAGTCAATCCATTGAATTGCAAATTGCTCTTGAAAATTGGCCAGGGAAGATTTCTTGCCACACCCCCAGTGACCCTCGTTTCCAGTTGCTTCGAAACATATCTGTAAATTTTAATTCAGTTATTGCTAAGCAGCTAGTTGGGGGAGTGACCGTTTATGCGGATGGTGGTAAGACCTACGGCGCTTGTGCATGGAGACAGGAAGGGGTATGGAAAAACAAAAATTACCCCTCCTCAGCAATCAGCACAAAGGGCTGAATTAACTGCTGCTATTTTGGCCTTACAGGAATTTGCACAAGAACCGCTAAATCTTATTGTGGATTCTCTTTACGTTTATCAATTGATACTTAACATTGAATTTGCTTATCTTTCTCCATCTGTTGATGCTTATCTTATGAGTTTGTTTCTAGCTCTGCAAAACTGTCTTCATTCTCGCACACATTCTCTACATATCGCACACATTCACAGCCACCAGCCACTTTCTGGGGAGCTGCAGGAAGGGAATGACATGGCTGACGCAGCGGCCTCGCCCATGTCCTGTCTCTCTCTTTCTCCTGTTACTCCATGGAACTCACATAGCTATTTTCATCAAAATGCCAAAGCTCTTTCTAAACAATTTGGTCTCACTGCTGCAGAAGCTGCAGCTATTATTCAACAATGTCTTAGTTGCAGTGCTCAATCCATTGCTCTTCCTCAAGGAGTAAATCCTCGGGGGACATCTGCTTGTCAACTATGGCAGATGGATGTCACACAACACCCTCCCTTCAAACCATGGCACCATCTGCATGTCACCGTTGATACCTATTCAGGATTTATTATGGCAACACCTCAACGAGGAGAGGCTACAAAACATGTAGTCAACCATTGCCTCCGTACCTTCACAATGTGGGGCCACCAATGGAGATCAAAACCGATAATGGCCCTGCTTACATTAGCATCGCCTTTGCGGAATTTTGTCATCGATGGTCAATTATACATAAATTTGGCATTCCCTACAATTCCACTGGTCAGGCCATTGTGGAATGAGCTCCTCAGATGCTAAAACAAGCACTCCTTCACACAAAAACAAAAACGGGGGAAGTGGATGGATATGGCTTGCCTTACATACAAAACATTCTTAATATTACCTTATACACTTTAAATTTTTTAAACATGACAGGATCTTCCGCTGCTATGGCAGCCAGTAGGCATTTTGCTTCCTCCCCTTCTGCAGGTACGCCAAGACTGAAAGTTCAGTATAAGAGACTACCAGATCCAACATGGAAAGGACCTGTCCCGCTGATAACTTGGGGCTGAGGATACGTTGCTGTTGAAGATGAGGGGACAGTTGTTTGGGTTCCTGCTCGCTATGTGCATCCTTATCATCAGCCAAAGGGGCAAGGGGATGGATTTGGGGGAATGGAAAAGAAACACGTTGATCCAGGACATGGGGAAGCTAGCAAACCTTCATAATAAAACTGATTGTTGGATATGTATGCACATGCCAACTCACAAAACATCAGGGCTTCCAATGGTTGCAGTACCTCTGGCCGAAGGTGACTGGTATAAGGGACAATGCTATGGTTGTTAAGGGATGTGGTCTAACAGTTGGACTATAAGTAACATAAATACATTGCATCTTGGAAGCCGAATCCAAGAGGTGGCGGGTATCTGCTGGACTCACAATGAGACAGTAGAGAATATGACTTACTTGGGAACATATCCATTTTGTAACAAAACAATTATTATTGGCAATGGAAGTCGGGTTTATCTGGATGACATGAAAACTAAAAATCTCACTTACTTTGTACATAATATTTCTAAATTTGATATCATATCTTTGATCAATGAAAATGGGTGTCCAATTATCCCTGCCACATGTTGTCCCATCATGATAGAAAAACCAGCTGCCCAAATGTGCAAATGGGAAATACCGCCCACTTATTTGGCTATGTTAATGGAATCTTTTTCACAATTAATCTATGCTGAACCAAATACAGTTGGCCATCTCCTGGGAGCAAATCTATGGTTGCTGTGTGGACGGATGGCCTATGATCACATGCCAGCACGATGGAAAGGAGTCTGCACCTTTGGGAAAGTAATCCCATCTCATGTCATTTTAAAATCTTTGGGGAGTGCTCATATCCGCAATGCGCATTCCGCAACGGAAGTAAACTCTGTTTTGAATCATGACTACTGGACACAGATATCAAGGGGAGTTATTCCTCCTTTAGGAGTCATGATGAACTATAGAGATTTGCATCGTTTAAACAATTGGACAGTTACTATGTTTAAGACACCATTAAAATGCTAAAGCTGCTTGAAGAAGAGCAAGAAAAAATCCTTGACTTTGTCCTGCAAACCAGATATGTGGTGGACACTATTTTGGCTGCGCAAGGGGGAGTTTGCACTGTGATTCATACATATTGTTGCATGTATATCTCTGATTATTCTCCACACATTACAGCTACTATACAGCATATGGAACAAACCCTGAGTGAGAATCCATTACAATTGGAGGACGAGGGACTGGACGTGTGTTCTGCACTTTGGTCCTGGTTGCCAGATGGTTCATGGATTCATCACCTAATTGTTGGAGTGATATTGCTTTTTATACTTTCTCTTTGTGTATGCTGTTGTATCCAATGTCTCCCTGGACTTTTAGGAATGTATCGGGTGAAGCCTACGGAAGGAGAACTGTTGTTGCAAATGGCGAAAAGCTACTGAGGCATCTGCGATCAGTATTGGGTAATGATTAGTCTAAGACCTTATACATACATGTCTGCCTAAGGGTCACTGAGATAAGCAAGGAAATTAAAAACAAACCCCAGGAACAATTAAGCAGCTCAGACAATTGTAAACAATTCTATGTACTATATCTAATAATTGTAATCCACAATGTGAATGCTTACTATGTATGAAATTCTCAATAAAAGGGAGCACTAGAATTTGCTCTAGACTCCCATCCCGAGTACCCCAGCCTCTGTGTCTCATTCTTTCCATGGGAGACCACTACATCTGTGGTAGACCCTGATATTCGTTTGAAATGTGACAGGTGATTGCAGCCTGAGTACCCCCCCCCGGTATAATCACAGACACAAGACCAACCCGAGCACTCGACGGAACCTCCACAAGGTATCCATTGGTTGGGGTTCCCTATGGCCCAGTTAATGGGCGTATGACACAAATATTTATGATTGTGGGCGTATGTTGTTTTCCAGGCAGCCGACCCGCATGAATGTCCCCCTGGTTTAGAACAAGCAACGCAAACATCAAAGATTAAAACAATTGGGTTAGTACCATCCTTGTGCACGGTGGTGTGGTTTAGGTAATAAAGTTTTCCCTCCCCCTCAGGATCAGATCTGACAGAGGTTCTTGGAAGTCCCGCCCATAAGGTAACATTGAGACGTACAGCTGTCTTGGGATCATAGCAAATGGTTTTTGAGTTCATTTTGCATAGATGGTACATGGTCCCGTTGTTTTGGCAAGTTTTTCCCATAGGAAGGCACTTCCGCAGTTGTTGGTTTGGTAGATGAGAGTTAGTTGAATGGAGCCTGCTTGCGTGGTTTTGGTCAGGCAGGGGGCGCAGCCATCTGACGCGCTGGCGGGGTTCTGCGATCTCTTAACCCAATGTAGAAAGTTGGGGGGCTGAACAAGAATGTCAGGCTGATTCGTGAATTGTCTGTGATAACGAGGTGAACGGGGTATGAGGACTGTCCAGGATTCATAAATGTTGCATATGGAATCATAGAGGCGTCGACCGGAGCAATAATAGATGGTGGCAGTAGGACGAAATATGAGGAGTGTAGTTCGAGGAGGATGTTCAAAAGTGTTGATCTGGAAGGAAGCATTGCTGGAGATAAGAAGCCATGGCTGAAGGAGTGTCGACTATCTGAGGTAGGGGGGAAAAATGTCCCCAGATGCGGTGAAGGTCAGCAGGAGGGGAGTACCTGCCGTGAAGTACGTCACTCGAGACGGAATGGAGACCTTGGAGGCATGTGCGGCAAGAAGGAGGAAGAGGGTCGGCAAGGCAACAGGATGAATCATGTTGATATGTCTGCAGGTGGTGATTTTTCTACCTTGGGGTGGTATGGTCTGACGTGGCGTCCAGGAACCCACAGGACACGATCTGGAAGCTGGATAGCTGTGTAGCCGTGACCCCAGCTGAGGAGAGAAGCAGGGCCCTTCCAAGTAGTTTCTGGCAGTTGGCGGTAGTATACCTGTGGTTTGGGAGAATCAAGGAAAGGGGGAGAATAAAAAAGTCGCTCCGCTGCTGTCGTAGCAGGGGTGCTGGAGAGATTGAGGAAGTTGAGTGTATAAAGGCAGAGATTAAGGGTGTCTTGCATTGCCGGGAGGCCAAGGACTTTTTTCCCTTTGATCAAATGTCGTTCTAACGCTGTTTTTAGCGTTAGGTTGGCTTTCTCTACCAGGGCTTGTCCTTAACTGTTATAAGGGATTCCAAATTTGTGGGTAATTTTCCACTTAGCGCAAAATTCTGACATGGCTGTGCTAGTGTATGCAGGACCATTATCTGTTTTTATTTCATTTGGGCGTCGCAACGTTGCAAAGGTGCGAATGCAATATTGACATGTTTGGAGGCTTCTCCTCTTTGTGGGGTCGCCATTATAAACCCTGAATAAGTATCAATTGTGACATGCAGATACTTCCAGGGGGCAAATGGAGGAAACTGAGTAACGTCTATCTGCCATATTTCACAGGCTTTCAACCCACGGGGATTTACCCCTAAAGGAATGGAATGGGCTTGTTGACTGCAGGTGGGGCACTGCTGTCTAATAGCTGAGGCTTCGGCCATGGTAAAGTTGAAATGTTTCATGAGAGCTTTAGTGTTTTGATGGAAGTATGAATGGCTCTCCCAAGGAGTTAATGTGTGTGAGGTCATGATACCTGCAGCTGCTTGATCAGCCACATTATTTCCTTCCTGGAGGATTCACTTACTTTTAATAAGTACATTTCAACCTATATCTCAAAGAAAACAATGATAGGAACATTAAGATGCAGCACTTTCTTGAACACACAAATGTGGCATCCCAAATTCAGCACATAGGCACACACAAAAGGAAAAAGATCCACACTCTGAATGAAGTGAAATAAGGATGTTTTCCAACAACGGAGCTGCACATTCCAAAAGAAATGTCCATAAAGGATCCATTTCCCTGTAAAGACTACCTGCCTCAACGCCCTGATTTTGTAGCTACCTCCTTCCATGCTTTCAAATAAACCACCTCCTTTCCAAGCAGTCTGTCCAATATACCGTATATTAATAGTATTCTTTATTGGTGATGTGTGATAGGACACACAAGGAATTTGTCTTGGTGCAAATGCTTTCAGTATACATAAAAGATACATTTGTCAAGAGTCAAGAATAACAAGGTACAATACTTAATAATAGTCATAGGGTACAATAAGCAATCAAATCATACCAGGAAACAGTCCAAATAAATTGTAAGGATACAAGAGACAAAGTTACAGTCATACAGTCACAAGTGGGAGGGGATGGGTGATAAGGAATGATCAGAAGATTAATAGTAATAGTAGTGCAGACTTTGTAAATAGTTGGACTGTGCTGAGAGAATTATTTGTTCAGCAGAGTGATGGCTTTCGGGGAAAAACTGTTCTTGTGTCTAGTTGTTCTGGTGTGCAGTGCTCTATAGTGTCGTTTTGAGGGAAGGAGTTGAAACAGTTTATGTCCAGGATGTGAGGGGTCTGTAAATATTTTCAGAGCCCTCTTTTTGACTCATGCAGTATACAGGTCCTCGATGGAAGGGAGGTTGGTAGTAATTGTTTTTTCTGCAGTCCTAATTATCCTCTGAAGCCTGTGTCTGTCTTGTTGGGTTGCAGACCAAACCAGAGAGTTATAGAGGTGTAGATGTCAGACTCAATAATTCCTCTGTAGAACTGTATCAGTAGCTCCTTGGGCAGTTTTGAGCTTTCTGAGTTAGCGCAGAAAGAACATTCTTTGTTGTGCTTTTTTTGATGACCTTTTTGATTTAAGGTGTCCATTTTAGGACATGTGATATAATAGAACCTAGAAATTTGAAGGTCTCTACTGTTGATACTGTGTTGTCAAGTATTGTAAAAGGTGGTAGTATGGGAGGGTTTCTTCTAAAGTCTATCACCATTTCTATGCGTGGTTTTGAGTGTCTTCAGTTCCAGATTGTTCCAGATATACCATGAGGCAAGTTGCACAATGCAGATTTATCATTGTCTCGAATGAGACCAATCACTGTTGTGTCATCAGCAAACTTCAGTATTTTAACAGATGGATCATTTGAGATGCAGTCATTGGTATACAGGGAGAAGAGAAGTGGAGAAAGCACACAGCCTTGGGGAGGGGGGCTGTGCTAATTGTACAGGTATTATATGTGATTCTGCCTAGCTTCACCTGCAGGAAGCTGCTAGGAAGCTTATGATCCTGCTAGCTGGTTTAATTTAGTTAGAAGAATGTCTGGAATGATAGCATTGAATGCTGAACTGAAGTCTAAAAAGAGGACCCATGCGTTGGTATTTGGAGATTTAAGTTGTTGTAGGATCTAGTGCAGAGCCATATTAACAGCATCATCTGTTGATCTGTTTGCTCAGTATGCAAACTGCATGGGATCTAACAGCAGATCCATGGTGGTTTTTAGGTAGGACAGCACTATCCTTTCAAAGATTTTCATAACTACACGTGTTAGAGCAACTGGTCTGTAGTCATTCAGTTCCTTGATGGAGGGCTTCTTTGGCACTGGGATGATAGTAGACCGTTTGAAGCAAGAAGGAACATAGCACATCTCTAGTGATCTATTGAAGATTCAGGTGAAGATGGGGGCCAATTGGTCAGCACAGACTTTTAAGCAAGGAGTTATAATATAATTCTTCTGCAATCCTAGATTAGAACTGAACCATGTTTTAATAGGGAGGGAGGGAGGGAGGGAGGGAGGGAGGAAGGAAGGAAGGAAGGAAGGAAGGAAAACATTGGGACTTCACCCAAAACTCTGTATGTCTGCTTCTTCTTTGTATTCATCATATTTTGGCATCAAACTAGAAGGTCTATTTGAAAAATAGTGTGAGGAAGGTACTCTCTGGCAGTGCTCCATCCATTGTCTCATGATTCCATTTTAAGAAATGCTTAAAATGTTTCATTAGCCAAACTGCCCTTATTTTTTTATTGTAACACAATCTAAGATTTTTTTAAATAATTGTTTCAAACTATAATTCATTCTGCATTCAGGAAAAATCATCTCAGCTCCCTTTCTTCCCACATATCTTACTTTGATCTTCTATGTTTTGTTCGGAATATCTAGAAATTTCTTCCCACATATCTTACTTTGATCTTCTATGTTTTGTTATGAATATCTAGAAATAGTTTTCTTTTGATAACATGTTTATTTAATTAATTAATCTCTTAGTTGACAGATGTGTGGTCTTTCCTAGGGCTGGAAAGTAATGTAAAGGTGGTTTGACTCATGGGATTAGTTAGCCTGAAAGAAAACACAGTAGGCAAGCTTATTTGCTATGATCAATCACTAGACTTGTTCACATTCATTCTTCCTTTATTCAGGAAAGGAAGCTAAGAATATATCAGGACTTTATCTTAGCATTCTTCAATCAGAGGGAATAGTCAAATGAAGAGATTGAACCAACATTTATGTGTTGGTATGCTCATCTCACAGCCACTGCTGTTGAGTTTCCTTTTTATATTTGTCTACAGCTGAATTACTATAAAATGTGTGTGGGAGTCCGGTAAAAGCACTGTGAGTTTTTGTTCAAGCAATCTTTTCCTTTTCTTTTAAATGTCATATGTAAAAACAAGCATTAAAGAAACCACCAATGTTTATAAACTTAATTCACAATATGGAATATTTTCTTCTATCAAAAAGCACTTAAGAGAATCAAAGACAGGAACAGGACAAAATATTTAAGTTTTCATGTAAGTGATAGGCTAAACAATTTAAAATTCTTTTCTTTGAATTTTACAGATAACAGGCACATGCAAGAAAACACTGTGTCTCATTCATTTGGCATTTGTATGATTGAGCATCTGAAGTGCTATAAAAGGTGTATGGAACAACTGTGCTAAACACAATTGCATTTGGATTAAGAATAGCAAGTGGATTTGATGGAATGTGGGAAAGATGAAGAAGTGAATGCAGCTGCCAAAGCTGACAGCACAGAGGAAAGACCATAATCCACATCCTATAGGTCAACCTTCCGCATTATTTATTTTAATGCACTGAAAATCAGCAGCAGCTGAAAATGTGGCCTGCAGGTCAAGTTGGCCACAATACTTGTGATTGTTTTCCTGCCACAGATCACTAACACTTCCATTTCTACTTAATATTGTTATTTTAGTTAAAAAATATAGAATGCATCTAAATATATCATTAAATAAGAAATCATATAAAAACCTCTGATCTGTGTGCCTTTTTGACCACTGGTCAAGAATGATAGACAACATACATAATGTTGCAGTTTTTGAAAGAATTGCTTGGTTCCTGAAACTCTAAATAGAAATAATGGCATTGCTGTTAATCTTCAACATTTTCAAAACCAAACATCATGCACCATTTAGGTCTATGGGAGGTACCCGTGTATGAAAGTTTTTTTTATGGTTGGTTATTCTAAGACATTCATTCAAAACATCCCTTATAGGTGCAAATCAGTGGTACTTGATTCAGAAGATTTCAATTATTATTAGCGGGTGGCTTATCCAGGTTGACAGAAGTAAACAGTATTCAGGGCATCTGCAATGCAAATTTGCTAAAATAGTCAAATCAAAGCATGTTCTACGTTTTTCCTGCAAAAACTTCAAGCAGTTCAAATGCCTCGAAATAGGAAGTAGCAAATAAGTAGCATCCACAGAAAGAAATTAAATTCAACTGTTCAGATTTGCTTTACAAAAAAAAAATACCATGCACTGGGTTTTGTTCTCATTCTCCAATCAGGGACTGCACTCATCTTTGTTTTACTGTAGGAGGCAAAAGCTAATACATGCAAAAATAAGCAATGGACTGTGTTAGAAAAAGAGCTACTAATTTATCAATTGAACTACAGTGCACTACTTCTTGGTATAAAATCCAACTATGAATTCAGGAATGTGCACACTTGCAATTTTAATGTAGCAAGATGGAAAGTAAAAGCCCACACTTTGACCAGAGGTCTCCAATGAACAATCCTGACAGATAAAACTACTGGATTTAATTGAGTAAAAAAGACAACACACACACACACACACACACACACTTACTTTCTTCTTTAAATCACTACTGAATTAGGAGTGCTGAATTTATTCTTCAGTTATTCCCCATATAAAGAGCTACATTTTTTAATTCTTTACAGGCATCAAGCCACACATTTTTCAAGCCAGACACTATCTTTACAAAATTTATAAACAGAATACCAACAACTTAGAAACAGTCTACAAAATATCTGACTCAACTGTATTTTACCATCCTAAACTAGAAGATCTCCTGAATCTGGTAATTTCCTTATCTAATAGGCTAGGTCAATAAATTAGTATTTGATAATAAACATAGAAGAATTGGAAGAAAGTTACTTATTTATGGTTTGAATACATGTATTGTTTTTTCTTGCATATTCTTTTTTTCAATGCAACAAAACCACCAGAAATCAGATTCTTTCAAGAATAATGCATTTTGTGCCCAACTCAATTCAGATAAGGAACAAAATCAATATGTTAGAATTTGTGAGTTATTCTTCCATTTATTATTTCATTTAACATGTGAAAATAGTCCTATTGAAATGAAAAGACTGGAACCATTCCAAGCAACTATTTAGAAATGTGATACTTATTCCTGGGAATATGAATTTTCAGCTTCTTATTCAATGGGTGCCTATATGTTTTGACATTGGAAATTAAAATACTTTTTTCTTAGATCAATCATGTAATATATAAAACATCTCCTTAATTGTTGCCCCATATTATTAAAATAATGGGCATAACTTCAAACCCAAAGGCAGATTTTATTTTATTTTATTATATTTTGATTATTTAAGATTAACTTTGCACTGTGTTCAGTGAGCCTCACTTAAGTTTCTTGCCCATTATTCATGATTTAGCCTTCCAAGAGAATACTTTTTCCCACCCTCTGTTCATTCAAAAATAGATGTCTTTAAGCTGCTTCAGCTGTTTTCAGCAACTGGTAAGAGGGAAGATAACCAGCGAATCATATTTTTCTAAAAAAAAAAAAATAATGGTGTTAGCAGATAAAGACAAAAAGTATATTTTCCATCACCAAGAACATTAATTGAATGCATCTAGAACTGCTTAATTATTGACTATCAACCCAAACACTTTAGGATTGATTTTCAACAACTAATTTATAAATTAGATCTCAATTTTAACTGGAATAACTACAATGTAAAAGAGTGCTGGACACCAAACATCAAATTTTGAAAAAGAAGATCTATTAGTTGGGATGTATTAAATTTCTAACTGTATCTAATTCTAGACACCACAACTGGAAAAGAACAGAAACATCCTAGAATGAGTTTAGAGGAAGACTGCAAAAAAAAGGGTTTGGAAGCAAATCCTATTGGAATAGTTAAAATATTCTAGGTATGTTTAGTCTATAATGACATAATGGAGGGAAGATAGAAATTCTCAAATAGGCTCATTAAGAGTTGGCAGATTTTTTTTTAAAAAAAACTCCACTTACTGTCCCAGAGGGCAGGATCACAACAAATGTGTCAAAACTGATAAAAAAAATAAATAAAGTTAAATGGTGGAAGTCAGGAAGAATTTCCAAACTGCACAAGTGGTTAATCAGTAGAACAGGCTGCCACATAAAGTAGTGAATGTTATTGAAATTGTTTAAATAAAGACTAAATGGTAATCTATTAGGCATGTTCCAATAGATCCTGCACTGTGCAAGAGTTTGGATAAAATCACTTGTAAGATTTTTTTTTTTTACAACACCATGTTTCCCACATCCAGCACCAGTTGCAAAAAATGATTCAGTCTTCAGAATGTCATGACAGTAAAAACCACTCATTTTTCAGGATAAATTATCCAAGAGAATAGCTCCTATTATAAAGCTCCTATTATAAATAGCTCCTGCACCCTCTCCCATTTTACCACTTGACTTGTGGGTTCTTTCAATATCCATTCCCTAGTGACCCACACTGATTTACCAAGAATCTATAATAGGCATTTTATCAGATATCCTGGCCTTGAGCCACATAGGGCTTTGTAGACAATAGCCAGCAGCTTGAATTAACCAGAAGCCAAAATAACCCTAATAGCAGTGTCATATGGCAATATTGAAATTGCTCAATAGGCACAAAGGAAGCTGCATTTTGCACCACCTGACATTTCCAGATTGATCTTAAAGGCAACCCTATTTAGAACAAATTACTGTAATCCATTATAAAAACTCTCTATATTAGGGCTGTCAAACTCATGGCCCACAGGCCAGATGGGTCACACACTGGCCATGCCCATGCCCGGTATGGGGAAGGGGGAAAAAGTCACAATATGTCATGTGATGCCACGGTGACATGAGTTTGACATACATGCATGCATACATATACATACATACGTATATATACACACACACACCTCAAACTCACGTTCTATATATCCTATTTCTGTTTCTTCTTCTTTTGCCAGTTAATCATAAGAACACACCCTCATTCCATGGAAATATTAAATTTAATCAGAAATGTTTAATGACTTCATTGGAAGGGTATTTTTTAGGAAATTCCAAGCACACGGTGAAACACACAGTGCTTAATAAGTAACACTGTCCAAATACATGTTGAGTCCCTGAAACAGCTCTGAAACATAAATAAAATAGTGCTTATCATTATTCCCCTTTAGACTCTGTCTAAAAGAAGTATCTATGAAATGAGCTATAGTTGAAAATATGACAAAGATGTACAAGGGAGAAGGTATCACACTGAGATCTGATCTCCACTAGAATCTTCCATGGGTTTGGAATGGAAAAACTGTTCTACTTGTTAGGAATGCACACTCTAGCAGAACGTGCAACGGCAGTCTAGCAGGCAGGCAAATTATGTGAGATAAGCATTGTTGTAGTTTACACTCAGTAAGACAGATACACTGTGCCAGTTAAATAGTTTTTTATTCCAGCAAGAGTTATAGCATAGTCAAAACAGTCCATATGTCATACACTAGTTCAGTCCATTCGGGGATTAATCAGTTGCAAAGTCCAGTGTCGAAAATAGAGGTCAGTAAACTTACAAATAATCAGTCCAGCAATATATCTCTTTTGCAGTCAGAGATATGAAGAAAATCAAACCCCTTTTCTTCGTTTCAGCAACAGCAGGGAAACACGCAGTTATCACCATCAATCCATCATTGTCAGCTCTTCAGTAAAAGCCAGCTTCCTCTTATGGTGATTTTACAACCGCACCCAAAATACATGTTTTGCAGTTAAAGTGATACTTACACTTAAACTCACTAACATAGTTTATATATTATTTTTACCCAAACTAAGTTAGGTAACCAATGTTATCCCTAACATTCTCCCCTTTTGGGTAATATAATAATATATATATCTGTTTACAATTTCAACCCATAGTTTTCACAATTTTCTTTGTGCTTGACTGCACCTTGAGCTTTTGTAAATCCATCAGCAATGTTTTCATCAGTCATGCAATATTCCAATCTCATTAAACTATTTTTTACAGATTGTCTTACATTCAAATATTTAAGGTCAGTATGTTTAGATCTCATTTTTACAGCAATATTTGTAGCCAACCGTATGGCTGCTTGATTGTCCTCATAAATTACAATGGCATCCTTAACAGTTACTCCCATATCTAACAATAACTGTTTATACAGAATTAAATCAGTACATAATAAAGATAGACATGAAAATTCTACTTCCATTGTGGACATACTTATGTGTTGCTGTCTAATTGACCTCCAACCAATCAGTGTTTTACCTAATAGTATAGCCATGCCTGAAGTTGATTTTCTAGTTTTTATATCTGTTGCAAAACTTGCATCAGCATATGCACTTAAAATCAAATCATCTTTTGGCTCCAAATACAATGCAGAGTGCATTGTCTTTTTAAGATACCTTAATATACGCTTTAGCGCTTGCCAGTGTTTTTCATTGGGTTCAGCATTGAATCTTGCCAATTGATTAATGCTATAGGCAATGTCTGGCCTTGACCAATTACTTATATATGATAAACTACCTATTAATGATTGATAAATGGTCTTATCAAATTTTGAACTTTGAGCATCAGTATGACAAAATTCCTGACTCATTGGAGTTTTTGCCGGCTTACAAAGTTCCATTTTATATATTTTTAGCAATTGGTAAATTTTATCTTCTTGTGATATCTTATATCCACAATTGGTTTTGTTTATTGTCAATCCTAGATATTGTCTTATTTCTCCTAATTGCTTTAATTTTATCCTCTTACTTAATAATGATATTATCTCAGTAGCTTCATTATTTGTCTTAGTAATTAAAGCAATATCATCTGAAAACAACAATAATAATGACACCATTCCATTTGTCTCTCTTTTAAATAAACATGGATCAGATAAATCTTCTTTAAATCCTATATTGTTTAACTCTTTTACAATATATTGGTTCCATTCATAACCAGATTGTTTCAATCCATAGAGACTTTTATTCAGTTTCCAACAGTCATTATTATTTTTATCATCCTTTATACCTACTGGTTTTCTTAAATATATAGTGTGCTGCAATGGTGCATGCAGATAAGCAGTTTCTACATCTAAATGATTTATGATATAGTTCTTCTTAGCTGCTCACACTAAAGCTGCTCTCAAGGTTGTTGCCTTTAAATTTGGTGCAAATACTTCATCATAATCACATGTAGTTTGATTAAATCCTTGAGCTACCAACCTAGCCTTATGGGTAACAGTCCCATTTTTTTTACCAGTTTTTAACTTAAATATCCATTTGCAGCCAATGGATCTTTTACCTGGAGGTAATTTGGCATTTTCATAAACTTTCATTTCTTTTAATGAATTTAATTTTCTCTCCATTGCTCTATGCCAATTTTCTTGTTCCTTTGCAGGATACATTCTAAGTTCTTCAACGGTAGTTGGAACTTTACTAACTTGGCAAACTACACTTGCTTGATACCTGTCAGGTGGTCTGGTTACACGTGTAGTACGTCTAGGTATTACAGGGCTTACAGGTGGACTTTCATGTTCTACCTGTTCCTGATTATCTATTTCTTCCTGTTCTGGTCCTATATGCTCTTCCTGTACTTCCTCTTTAATTGTACTCTTCTTATTACTGATTTTTTCTTTTGGTCTTTTGTAGGTTTCTATAATTACTTCCTTACTTGAATCTTGTTCCAGTTTTTCCCATCCTACATGTTCTAGGAATTTGGCACTGGCACTACAGTAAACTCTAGATGTACCTTTTCCCCAGAATCTGTATGATTTGTGATTAGATTCATAACCTACAAAGAATAACTTTTTAGCCCTATGTTGCCCCTTATTTGTCAGTTGTGTAGGAATATGCACCCATGCTGGTGCTCCAAATGTATGCATGTAACTTAGGTCAGGTTTTCTACCATGCCACCGTGTGAATGGTAATTTACCTGTTGCTGAGTTAACAACATTATTCAATATATGATTACCACACATTATTGCTTCTCCCCACAAGTTTTCCGGTAATCCTGAATCTGACAGCATAGTACGAGCCATTGTTTGAATTGTTTGGCCTCGTCTTTCTCTAAAGGCATTATGTTGTGGCCTATATGGTGCAGACTTTTTATGTTCAACACCTGCCATCTTCAGTTTATTTTGGAATTTATTGTTTATAAATTCCATACCATTATCAGTTATAAGAGTTACTAACTTCCTTTTAGTTTTTCTTTCTGCGAATTTAAGCCAATTAAAGAAATTTTGATATGTTTCCGTTTTGCTCTTCATTAGATAACAGAAACTATAAAAAAAAAATTGGAGCAACTTGAAAATAAGAAGATTGCCTAAAACTCTAAAGAGTTAATTTTAAAGAGTTACTAAACATCAATAAGACTTCCAAAAGATATATTTTAAAGAGAACTTTATGATCAAACTTTAACCCCAGAAAGAGAAAGTGAAAAAGGAGAAAGTATTTAAAAGAAACAGCTTGTTTGGACTGCTTGGTGACTTTGGAACTTCTGAGAATTATTTCTGATTAAAAGCAGTTGGGTGGTTGTTTGGAAAAACTTTTTCTCTACATAATGGCATCACTTGTGGATGGACTAAAACTTATTTACCAAAAATATGAAAATGAAAAGCAAGAAGTGAATGATGTCCTTGGCACTCTTTTTCAATTTTTAGAAATGGTGGTTTGTACTTATGTAAAGTTGAATGAGCAACAGGATGATTGGGACAAAGAAGAAGCCATCTTTGAAGAACAAGTGACTTTGGTTGGGGAAGAAAAAAAGAAAGAGAAAAAGGAGAAGAAGACTTTAAGACCTGGAAAAACAATCCAAAAAGAGAAGAATAAGGTGAAAAGGGGATACTATGCTAGAAAACAACAGAAAGGAAGAAAGCAGAATAAAAGAGAGGTGGAGAGACAAGGGGGCAAATAGGACAAGGAGAAGAAGAAGCAAGGGAGAAAGGAAGGGATGAGAAGCCTTAATGGTGGGGAGCAAGATGCAAAGAAACAAAAGTTTTTTAGAGATAATGGATAAATTTTATTGAAAAAGGGATTCTAGAAAGGTACATAAGATTGTATTTCTATATCTGTACTTAGAAATAACCATAGAAGATCGGAAATAATATGCAATTTAAAATGTGATAAAATATTTAGTATAATTTAGTGAAATCTTTGTTAAGAAAGGGGAGTACTTTAATGAAACAATAATTTAAGATATGTGATGTGGGGGGGGGGGAAATAATTTTGGAAAGTATAAGAAGTGTTCCCACAAAGGCATGATATTTAATTGAAATGGGTAAAATGTCTAAGATACAAATGATTGTTAATATTAATGATTAGACCATGTTATACTAAATAGTTAAACTATTTGTGAAATGAGAGATTTGAAGAAGGAGAAGGGGGAACATGTAATGAAATAATGATCTATAATATGTGATGTGGGGGGGGGAATAATTATGGAAAATTGGTGCTCCCATAGAAGTATATGATTTAACTGGAAAAAATGTGTTAAATGTTTAAGATATAAATGAATATTAATATTAATGAATTGATTTGTATTGTTTCGATAATACTGCATAATTTTAGAATGTACCAGACAGAATCCCAATGTAAGTTATGTATTCTATATTAAGTATTATAAATATAGGGGAAAGAGATAAAGGCGTCATACTCCAATTAGTATACAGGAGAAGTTTTTTTTTTTCAAAGAAGAAAGATAAATGAATAGTTGGAAATAATAAATATTATGATTTGAATTGAGAGGAGATAAGTAAAATAAAGTTGAGAAAATTTAAAAGAAAGGAGAAGTTATATAGAAAAATGAAAATATTAATAAGATATGGAATGGTATGTAAAATGAATATGAATTTGAATTTGTGTCTGTACCAAAAGTTTTAACCCAGGACTAAGCAACTTTCAGAAAAGATATTTTTTATGTTTTTATGTTTTGTATTTTTGTGTATCTATGTTTTGTATGTCTTTAAAAATTAATAAAATTTGCTTATAAAAAAAAGTGATAAATATTTGGGAGGTGATTAGCAATATAAGACTTGGAGACTTCATTTTTCTTAGGCCAGGCATTTATCCATTTGGTCTCCTAAGCAAACTTTACAAAAGACATACATTTATTGGTATCCAAACATCTACCATCAAATTATTTTTCTCATATGGTTCATTTAACTGAGATTCTGCATCAGTGCATCAGTGAGCCTATGAGGGTTTATTTGCAGACAACAGCCTTATCACTGGACATCCAGCTTTCTCCGCCTGAGTGCTGTGGTTACATGACAGTAAACACCTGTGGTAAGCTACGATTACAATATCTGTGATACAGATAACATATTAGGAACCTCCATCTAACCTGGGCAAGACAATCCAAGACAATCATGTGAATGAGCAAGAAGCCCTTTCAATCAAGGTAAGGTCTTAGGAGAATGGTTCTATAGAGAATATGGGCATTTTTTTCAGATATACTCTTGATTTAATTACAGTATCTGGAGGAAACAGTCCATCAGATCAGAAAGATTTATTGCTAACTACTCTTCCAAGATGGAACAGTATCTTCTAACTAAGCACGTATTACAACTGACCTTTGTTCTCTTGCTGTATCAACAAAATTGAAGATGATACTTTTAAGTGTTCAGCCAGTGATGTAAATAATAGTAAAACAATCAAATAATGCCTGTGATATCTCTGTGAATACAAAAATAAAGTTGTTATTATTGGTACCATTGCAAGAAATAGAAAATGTTTCCAAGGAAGCAAGACATTTTAAAGTAATGTTTACCAAGTTTCTTTTCTATAAAAGTGATGAAGAGAAAATTGATGTATCACATAAATTATACAAAGGCTCAACGTTCAAAACGAAGGAGATAATAGCAAGAGCCATCTTGGGCAGCATTCTTTCCATGCTACAAATACTTGCAAATCATTTAGATAAAATATGAAAAATGTAAAAAAGCAACTTTTTTCTTTATTATGAAAGATTTCTTAAAGTGCTACATTATTTGTTTTGTATCTGTTGGTTTTAATTTTCTGAAAAATAAGCAAAATTGCTGGTGAGTTGGTGGCTTTAGAAATGGGATGAACAAATAAACATTGCAATTACCATGCAAAAGTGGCTTGAAGCATGAATCTCTATAAGTTCAACATGAAGTAAAATTATTTATTTCAAAAACAGGTGTGCTGAAAGTTCTGCGTTGAAAATAAAGCACTGCTGGGACTGCGGCTCTGTGGCTTGTGATTTGGATGCTTTCTTCAGGATGTTTCCACCCCTGACAGTATAACAATGGGAATAAATTATGCCTTACTACCATTGGTTTAAACTGGATGAGATGTGATGGGAGTGGAGTGGTGAAGCTGTTGCGGGAAGCAGCAATTAAATATATAGTGATGCATACCTATCTGGCAAGTTATTATTTTTTGTTTCTTCATTTATAAAGACTTTGCTGTTAGATATTGGAAATGGTAGTCTTCATTCTCCAAGCAGATTCTGCAAATAGCAATAGCAAGAAGACTTATATATGACTTCACAGTGTTTTACAGCCTTCTCTAACTGGTTTACAGTCAGCAATCTGGGACCTCATTTTACCCACCTCGGAAAGATGGAAGGCTGAGTCAACCTTGAGCCGGTCAGGATCAAACTGCTGGCAGTCAGCAGAGATAATCTGCAATGCTGCATTCTAACTACTGCACCACCACCAAAGTGCATATATGCACACTGTGCTGTGTTTTGTACACAAATACCACTATTACTTTTCAGACTGTGTAAATGCAAAAACTTATAGCAGAACACCAATTTTGATAAGTCTGAGCTTTGTTACACATAATCATTCCGTATACATTCCTGAAGCTTGCTATGGTTGAACTTTCAGAGTGAGTTTTAAAATGCCAGAACTAAAGACTCTATGTCACTTTGAAACTAATAGTGAATTTTGCTCTCATCTTTCTGTGCTGTTGATTTTGTTCTCTCTCTGCATGGATTTCTCATGTCATGCATGTCTTTTCCACTTGTAAGTGTTTTAGAACAGCAGTCGCCAACCGGTGGGCCGTGAGAAAATTTTGGTGGGCCACAGAGAAATCTCATGCCCAGAGCACCCCCCCAAAGCAATTAATCCAGGCTGCGCAGAAACACAAGGCTGTGCCGCCCACATGACCCAAGGGAACCCTTCCCACCCACTCACTCCTTACCCAGTAAACTTGCCTGCTAAATTTCTATTTTTCCTTTTTCCGACCATCATCTGTTCTCTGTGCTGGGAGATTCAGATTAGCTAGGAAGCAGAAAATGGTTAGATTTCTTGCTTTCTAGCTAGTCTTTAGATCTTTGGCTCTGCTTTTAAGTACAGCCGAACCTCCCTTAGGACTGAAGGTTTGCTTGCAAGCAAGTTCAGTGCAGACTCAAGGCAAGCAAATTTGAGAGACTGAGCTAGCCAATGACAGATAGATAGATCATTGAATGATTCTGTAAGCAACTCAATCTGCCTGCTTTGCCTGATTTTGGGTAAAAGTTGCTCTTTTTATATAAAAAAAAATTCAATATTTACCAGCATGGTGTGTTGTGAGTTAATTTTGTGAGTTAGCTTGCAAGCAAATTTTATGTGACAGACTGAGATAGCCAATGGCAGATAGATAGATTTCTGAATGAATCTGTGATTCTGTGAGCAACTCAATTTGCCTGCCTGTTTTGCCTGATGTTGGGTAAAAGTTGCTCTTTTTTAAAAAAAAAAAAATCAATATTTATATAAATATTTATAATATTTACATACAAGCCATGCCCAGCCTATCACATGACCACCAAGCCACAGCCCAAAATTAGGCCACACCCACAGAACCAGTTAGTGGTCCCTGGGATTTAAAATTATGAGTTTGGTGGTCTCTGAGGTCCAAAAGGTTGGTGACCCCTGTTTTAGAATGTGGAAACCTGGCTGTAAGAATTGGAAATCCTACTACATGAGGGTAGGCTATATTACCAAAACCTGATGGTAAGGAACCCATGTTGAATAGACTACGAAAAGAAAGAGAATGTTGATGCAAATACTGTTGAAAATGTAATTAAGATGTGGACTGGTGGAAAACAATAAAAATTATTTGGGCAAAAAAAAGAAAGAGACCCAACTAAAGAGGAGTTGTATTGTATGTAAAAATAATACTATACCTATAGAGAAATACATGATACCAAGTATGAAACTCTTCTTGAAAGTATTTGGGTGAATATTAAGGGAAAAAATGACATTGCCATAGGTATGTACTACAGACAACATAGGCCTTGTCCTACAGGCCAATTGGGGACTAACTATTCTGACATCAAACAAATTTTGCAGCAAGTGGATGATCAAACTGCTTCCTGATGTGCATAGCTGACAACCTTGTCATCTAAAAGGTGGAAGAAGAAACTAGACAGTCAGCTATATTGGGCTTCATGCTTACTAATAGGAATGAAGTGATTCAGGGAGTGGAAGTTGTAGCAATTTTGAGAGAGAGTGTCCATGTCATGCTAGCATTCACCATAATGCAGGTAAGGAAAACTAAACAAAGTCAGGTCAGTGTGCTAGATTTTAAGAGAGATTACTTCAACAAACTAAGAGAAAGAAATTCCATGTGTTCTGTATCTTACTTTGCATTCTTGAAATCCCTGCGCTTTGATTGGTCAAAGCGTGGGGCAATCTGATTGGTCAGGTGAGCCACGCCGATTGGCTTGCTAAGAATCTCCCGCGATTGGTCCATTCGAATCGCAGGAGATTCAAAGTGATGCCATTGGCCGCGGCCGCCGCGGCTAGAGAATAAAAAGCCGGAAAACTTTCCGTTGCGCTAGTTCGGTTTTCCTGTACCCAATAAAGAGCTAATGCACAAGTCACCGACTCCTGGCATCATTTCCAACGGACACAACACTGGCGACGAAGGTGGGATTCTGATCCTGAACTAAAGCACATGTCCGACAGAAGCCAGATGAAACTCCAAGATGGCAAACATCACGCTACCCGCACCCTTCAACCCCGCCAGCGAGGACTGGGAATCGTACTCAGACAGATTCCGCATGTTCCTCGAATGCAGCGACCTGAAGGACGCCACCGGCCCGAAGAAGCGAGCCATTTTCCTAACCCACTGCGGGCCCGCAGTGTTTAAGATGGCCAAAGCGCTAGCCAAACCCGCTGACGTGACCGCGATGGACTGGGATGACCTCGAGCCAATACTCCGGCGACACTACACTCCGGCTGGGATGACCTCGAGCCAATACTCCGGCGACACTACACGAAATGGCGGCGCGTATAGACGCAGCGGCTTATGGCTCTCCCGTTCGGTGCTCTTTTCGGTGCTTTTTTCCGCTGTTTGTATACGTCTTCTGGACTATCGGCTCTACGAGCCAACTCTATACACGATCAGATATTATAGACATTGGAATTCAATGCCAGATGTCTGTTTCGAGTGACTTTCATCGCGTCCATAACATCCCCGATGAGATAGCGAGACCAGCGGGCTCTCCGTGGATTGTTGTCGGGGCCAGGAGGCGGCGAAGACGGAGGAGGGAGAGGAAGCAGAAGCGAGGCTGTAGGTCTGGCGTTATGCTTAGGCTGAGGAAACATCCATTCAAGCCACCTCTTCCGAGTCTGTATCTCGCCAACGCCAGATCCCTGGCACATAAAACGGATTATTTACAGCTACAGCTCGCCGGTAACCGCTATGTTCGAGACTGCTGCGTCATGGTAATTACTGAAACATGGCTACATTCTGGGATACCTGACGCTAGCATGCAGCTGGCAGGCCGTACTTTTTTACGCTGGGACAGAACGAAGGACTGTGGTAAGAGCAGAGGAGGGGGGCTCTGCATCTACGTACATGAGAACTGGTGTAATAATGGGACAGTTATAGATAATCATTGTTCCCCGGATCTTGAGTACATGTCTGTAAGATGTCGGCCTTTTTTTCTACCGAGAGAGCTAACTGTTGTGATCGTTACGGCGGTGTATATCCCGCCCGACGCAAACACAGATAAGGCACTCTCTCTCCTGCTGAATACCATAAACGAACAGCAGCAGGCTTACCCTGATGGTGTTCATATTATTGCAGGAGACTTTAATAAGGCCAATCTGAAAACTGTACTCCCGAAGTTTTACCAGTATGTTAAGTGTGCCACGAGGGGAGAAAATACTCTGGATCATGTTTATACCAACATTAAACATGCATACAGAGCCATACCCCTCCCCCACCTTGGGTATTCAGATCATCTCTCCCTCCTGTTATCCCCAGCTTATACCCCCCTCAGACGCAGTAGCAGGCCCATTACGAAGACTGTAACGGTTTGGCCTGAGGATGCACTTAGTAGACTTCAAGACTGCTTTGAACAGACAGACTGGAAGATGTTCCAACATCAAGAGTTGGAAATGCATACAAGTACGGTGCTGGACTATATCAAGTTCTGCATCGGAAATGTGACTGTAGACAGAAACATCCGGGTCTTCCCAAATCAGAAACCCTGGATGACTACTCAAGTCCGTGGACTTCTTAAAGCCCGTGACGTAGCCTTCAGGTCAGGCGATAGAGCTTTGTATACAGTCGCCCGAGCTGACCTGAGGAGGGGGATTAAGAAAGCCAAGATGGATCACAGGAGGAGTATTGAGTCCCACTTGTCTAGCCATAACACACGGGAGGTGTGGAAGGGCATACATGACATCACTAATTATAGGGGTTGTCACGGAACAACAGAACATCTGAGTGCAGCGCTAGCAGAGGAGCTGAATAACTTCTTTGCTCGCTTTGAAGTTTCACAACAGCGTACAGCTGCACCAGCCCTACTCCCTCCTCCAATTACATTCAGTTCTGCTACCCCACCCAGTATTTTTTCTGTGACGGAGGATGACGTCAGACGGGTGTTCCGAGCAGCGAACCCCAGAAAGGCAGCTGGCCCAGATGGAGTCCCTGGCAAGGTGCTTAGGGCATGTGCCCCCCAGCTTGCCTCCATCTTCAGAGATATTTTCAACCTCTCCCTGGCCCAGGCAGTTATACCATCCTGTCTGAAATCTGCCATAATCATCCCTGTGCCGAAGAAATCTCCCATCTCCAGCCTCAATGATTACCGCCCAGTGGCGCTTACTCCTGTAATCATGAAATGTTTTGAGAGGCTGGTGCTCCGGCACATCATGAATCATCTTCCCTTGGATTTTGATCCTTATCAGTTCGCTTACCGCACTAATCGGTCTACGGAGGATGCCATAGCCATAGCTCTGCACGCTACGCTGAACCATCTGGAGCAACGGCAGAGCTATGTCCGGATGCTTTTCGTGGACTACAGCTCTGCCTTTAATACAATCATCCCAGGAATTTTAATCAAAAAACTGGATACATTGGGTTTGCCCCCCCTTACTTGTGCCTGGATAAAGAACTTCCTGAGTGATCGGCCCCAGATTGTGAGGCTTGGTCCCCACCTTTCTTCCACACGTACGCTGAGCACTGGCTCCCCACAGGGCTGTGTGCTGAGCCCACTCCTGTACTGCCTCTATACCCACGACTGTAGTCCACACCATGATAGCAACCTCATTGTGAAGTTTGCTGATGACACCACGGTGGTTGGACTCATTTCGAGGGGAGATGAGGCAGCTTATAGGAAGGAGGTCCTGATGTTGGCTGCTTGGTGTTCGGACAATAATTTAGTTCTGAACACCAAGAAAACTAAGGAACTCATTGTGGACTTTAGGAGGCACAACACTGACCTGGCTCCCCTTTACATAAATGGAGAGCAGGTGGAGAGGGTCCATACTTTCCGGTTTTTGGGTGTTACTATTGTTGATAAGATCTCCTGGACGGAAAACACCACGGCAGTTATTAAGAAGGCTCAGCAGAGACTCCACTTCCTGCGAGTGCTCAGGAAGCACAATCTGGCCTCCAGCCTGCTGATTACCTTCTATCGTGCGTCCATTGAAAGCCTGTTGACATACTGCATTACAGTGTGGTATGGTCATTGTACTATGGCAGACAGGGAGAGACTACAGAGGATAGTCAAAACAGCTCAGAAGATCATTGGCTGCCCTCTTTCCTCCCTGTCAGACATCTATTCCTCACGCTGTCTTAGTAGAGCTGTGAACATCATAAAAGACAGTTTCCATCCTGGTAACGGACTGTTTGACCTGTTGCCCTCGGGGAGGCGCTATAGGTGCATCAGGTCAAGGACAAATCGTCTTCAAAACAGTTTTTTTCCCAAAGCTATAACTACCCTGAACTTACATATGCACTGACTTTAAGTCCTGTCAAACATATTGTAAATAATACTTTGGGACAATTGGGAAATTTTTGTGCAATATATCATGACTATTACTGTGCTGGCTGACAAGTGCAATAACTCCTACTGTGAATAGGCACAAATTAAGTGCAATAAGCTGGTAATTTTACTCATTTTATTCTTCTTTGTTGTTTTAGATATTTTTAGATATTCTTATGCACATTCTCTTTTTAACATGTATGGTTGTACTGAACGACGAGTCGCTTAATCTCACTGTGTATGCGTATGATGCAAGTTGTACACGTGGATAGTGACAATAAAGGTATTCGTATTCGTATTCGTATTCCAGCTGTGCCCATCCTTATCCGACGACACGAGTTCTTTCAGCGGGACCAACAGTCGGGTGAGAGCTTCAGCGACTTCGTCGCAGAACTACGGCGCCTAGGGGGGCTGTGCGAATTTGCCAACATGGACGAAGCCCTGCGAGACCGAATCATGTTCGGCCTTTGGGACCCCGTCCTCCAAAGTCGGCTGATGGCCAAGGGCAACATCGCCCTTGCCGATACCATCACCGAAGCCACAGCAGTCGAAACTACCCGACAATCCTCCGACCACATGTGCAGACCGAACGCCAGGGACCGCAGCAGGAACAACCACCCTGCAAGGTCGACCGAGGCCAAAACCGAGACGACCACCCACCAGGGCGACGTCCACTCCGCATCGGGCACTTCCGACGAGGAGGAGGAAATCCACCGTCTCCAGGCAGGCCGCGACCTGCGGAACCGGCAGGGTCATAAGTCGAGGACCACCTGTGCTGCTTGCGGAGGCGACCACCCCAGGTCAGAATGCCAGTTCTTCGACTCAATCTGCCGGCATTGCGACAAGAAGAGGCACATCGCCCACGTCTGCCGACTCAAAAAGAACCGCAGCCCTAAACGATGGGAATAGAGCGAACAGAGACGAGAGAGCACACCACCCTGGACCAGAGATCGCCCCGCTGAAAACCGATGGGACCGGAACGGACGATCCCAATGAGGCAGCGAGACCCGGCGAAGAAAGGAGACCCATCAGGTCACCATCGGCCACGCCACAACCAACGATGCCTGGAAGGTCTACGTGGAGGTAGGCATCGAAGGCGAGCCATGTAAAATGGAGGTGGATTCCGGGTCCTACCTCTCCATGGTAGCATGGCAAGAAATAAAACGCTTGGTGCCTACCATCCAGAGGAAAGGCCTAGACAACCAGAGACTAATCGTGAAAGACTACCAGGGAAACCTCATCCCTGTAGTCGGAACCGGACAGTTCAAGGTAACCTACAATGGGCACACTGAAAGACTTCCCTTGACCATCGTCGATCGCGACCGCCCAAGCCTACTGGGACTCCAATGGTTCGCACCGCTCGGCATCGCATTCATGGGCATCGACCACATTGCCGACGACGACTGGGAGCAACAACTAGCCCGGGATTTCCAAGAGGTGTTTGACGGAAACCTAGGCAAGTACTGAGGGCCCCCTATATCATTCAGCCTAGATCCAAACGTCCCCCCGAAACGCCTAAAACCAAGGCGGGTACCATTCGCGCTTAAACCGAAGATTGACAAGCAAATTGACAAGCTCATCAAGCAAGGGGTCCTACAACCCATAGACCACACCTGGTGGGAGACTCCAATAGTCACCCCAATCAAGCCGGATGGGTCGGTGAGAATCTGTGGGGACTATAAGGCCACCCTAAATGGCGCCTTGCAGCAAAGCGCTTACCCCGTCCCAGTAGTGCAACACCTACTACATTCACTGGGAGGGGGCAAGATTTTCGCTAAACTCGACCTCGCCCAGGCATACCAACAATTGCCGGTCGACGAGGAAACGGCAGAAGCGCAAACCATAGTCACCCACCGGGGAGCCTTTAAATGCAACCGACTCCAATTCGGAGTCAGCGTGGCGCCTGGAATATTCCAAAGCCTAATGGAAAGGCTGTTACAAGGCATCAAGGGGGGTGGTACCCTACTTCGACGATGTCCTAGTGTTGGCAACCAACCAGGCCGAACTAGAGAGTCGCCTAAGGGAGGTGCTAACCAAGTTCAAAGAGACCGGGCTCAAAGTAAAGAGGGAAAAATGCCAATTATACACGGAGAGGGTTGAATTCCTAGGATATCTCCTAGACCGTCACGGCATTCACCCCACCAACAAAAAGATCTAAGCCATCAAAGAAGCCCCCACACCCAAGTCAAAGACAGAACTGCAGGCGTTTCTGGGGCTGCTTAACTTTCATAATGTCTTCCTGCCCCAAAAGGTGACAGCGGCGGAGCCTTTGCATAGGCTCTTGGACAAGGCGGCGACCTGGACTTGGGGGAAATGCGAGGAAGCCGCCTTCAAGAAAACAAAGGACCTACTCACTTCGGATGCCATCCTCATCCAGTACAACGAGACCCTACCACTAGCCGTCACCTGCGATGCATCACCTTTCGGCGTCGGAGCTGTCCTCAGCCACACTCTTCCCGATGGAAAGGAAGCACCCATCGCAAACCCTCAGCAAACTGGAGCGGAACTACAGCCAACTGGACAAAGAGGCGTTGGCTGTCGTCGCAGCGGTGAAGAGGTTCCACGAGTACCTCTACGACCGGACCTTCACCATCGTCACCGACCACAAGCCACTGTTGGGAATACTCGCCGGGAACAGGGCCACCCTGAACATTCTGTCTCCCAGAATGACAAGGTGGTCCGAATTCCTGGCCGCATACAACTACAGATTCACACACCAACCGGGTAAGACTATCTCCCACGCGGATGCCTTAAGCCGTTCACCGCTACCCGAACCGGACACTGACCCAGCACCCACAACGACCACCCTGAGCATAGAGACTTTACCCAACCTACCCATAACCGCGTCAGACATTGCCCGAGAAACTAATAAGGACAAACGTCTGGCACGGGTCTTGCATTGGGTAGAGAAAGGGTGGCCGGAAAGAGAAAATGACGAGACTTTCAAAACATTTCAGAACCGACAAACGGAACTTTAATTGCTAAAAGGGTGTATACTATGGGGGGACAGGGTGGTCATCCCGGAAAAACTACAAGGGAAGGTACTGGAACTGTTACACAAGGGGCACCCGGGCATCATCAGAACGAAAGCCCTGGCCAGAAGTTACGCTTGGTGGCCAGGGATGGACAAACAGATTGAGGCCTGGTTAGCAAGGTGTCAACGATGCCAGGAAACCAGGCCAAGCCCACCCACAGCACCCATCCTAGAGTGGGAAACCCCCAGGGGAACTTGGTCTAGAATCCATATAGATTTCGCCGGGCCCACAAGAGGCCACACTTTCCTAATAACGGTAGACGCTTACTCCAACTGGCTGGAGGTAAGCAACATGAGAACAACCACCACGGAGGCTGTGACAAAAGAACTCTGCAAACTTTTCGCAACTCACGGCCTCCCAGACATCCTCGTGTCCAACAACGGACCCCAATTTACCTCGCTGGAATTCAAAAAATTCCTAGCGGAACAGGGCATACAGCACGCACTGACAGCCCCGGCGCACCCAGTGGCGAACGGAAGGGTGGAACGGATGGTTCAATTCACGAAAAAACCATCCGGAAAATAGACCACAGGGAGATCCAGGACAAAATAAATAAATTACTCTTCACACAGCACATAACCCCGAACACCACAACAAACAAGAGCCCGGCAGAACTACTAATGGGGAGGAAAATAAGGTCCCCACTCGATAGACTACACCCCACGTACAACCCAGAGCAACCCCCAGACTCTACCAGCAAACACCGAACCTTCACACCAGGCGACGTGGTCTACGCGAAAAACCTAACCGGGGATCCAATGTGGGTGCCAGCAACAATAACACAAATAACAGGTCCACGCTCGTACCAGCTGCAAACAACCGGCGGACGAGTGTGGAAATGCCACATCGATCAGTTAAGATCGAGGAAGGCCACACAAGATAGACAATCAAACGCAACCAGCCCCCTCAACGCAAACCAAGAGGGAGGGAATACCCCGGAAACCAAAAAACAGAAGAAGGTAACCAGCGATACTCACCTGCAAGCAACCAGCACGAACCCTCACCGACCAGGGAAAGCCAGGGCAGCGCAACCATCCCGGAAAGACCGAGCGGGAGTGGCAAAAACCACAGCTCAACCAACCCAGGTAACCCAGGAGGGAGCTGCGAAGAGCGGCCCGGCAGGACAGACCAGGCGGTCCCCACGACGGAAGCAGGAGGAACAGGTAACCCAACCGAACCGGCCGGGATCCAGCCGACGACTGACCTGTGCAGGTCCAGTAGGCAAAGACGGAGCCCCGCCTACCTACGGGACTATGCAATGTAAGGACTGAACCAAGAGGGGAGGGGTGTTCTGTATCTTACTTTGCATTCTTGAAATCCCCGCACTTTGATTGGTCAAAGAGCGGGGCAATCTGATTGGTCAGGCGAGCCGCGCCGATTGGCTCGCTAAGAATCTCGCGCGATTGGTCCATTCGAATCACGGGAGATTCAAAGTGATGCCATTGGCCGCGGCGACCGTGGCTAGAGAATAAAAAGCCGGAAAATTTTCTGTTGCGCTAGTTCGGTTTTCCTGTACCCAATAAAGAGCTAATGCACAAGTCACCGACTCCTGGCATCATTTCCGACGGACACAACACCATGGATAGAAATTCTAGAGGGAAATACAGTTTTAACTTGGGAAACTTTGAAAATTGAGGTAATAAGGGATCAAACAAAAACAATACCACAAATAAAGAAAAACGAGAGATATCTGATAAGAACGGTGTGGTTGCACAAAGAGCTCTCTGATAATCTGGGGGACAAAAGTGACAAGAATAAAAATGGAAAGAGGGGCGTATAACTAGAACAGAATACTACTAAATAGCCTGAATCTGCAAGGCCAAAGGAAAAAAAAAAAAACTTGCAACAAATGCCAAAAATAATAACAACAAAAGACTCAGAATGAGCTAGGATCTGGAACAAATGCCAAAAATAACAAAAGAGAAGTCTCTTTGATATGAAGGAGCAGGAGGAAAGTCAAGAAAATTATTGGTTCACTAGCAGGAGAAGATGACATGCAGCAGGGAGAAGGTAGAATTGCCTGATTCCTTTTTTGGGCATTTGTCTTTACATAGAAGGGGGGTAAATACTCCAACCTGTCAAAAGCAGCACCATGGGAAACTGAAAAAGGAATGCAGGTCAAAATAGATGAGTCAGTTAAAAGCCACCTATTTGTTTGAATGAGTTCAGGTCTCCTAGACTGGATGGTTTATTCTCCTGAGAAGCAGGCAGATGTGATCTCAGAAACATGAATGAAATATTTGAGAGCTGCTGGAGACAGGGGAACTGCCAGACAACTAAAAAAGAGCCAATGCAGTTTCAATCTTTAAAAAAGGGGATTCAGGAAACTACAGACTGATCAGTTTAATGCTACATTAAATGTATGTTACAGCTGTCAAAAAAGCCAATATAGTCGTAGGCTGCATCAACAGAGGAATAGTTTCAAGACCAGGGTGTTATGTATGTAAATAGTTTAAATAAAAGCAAGCTTGGGGTAAAGTGCAGGGTTCTGGCCCTGCACTTCTGATTGGGTGTTAAGTGGCTCGATCGGATTGGTTGAGTTCAGAGAATCCGATTGGCTCTTAACGAAGGGCTCTTATTGGTTCTGGAGCTAGCGTCTTACAGCTCCCTATTGGTTATTTCACATTAAGGTCATCTATATAAAGCAGAGTTGTTGTTGTTCACCCTTTCAAGTCACAATGTAATAAAGAGCTGAAAGTTCACCAACAGATTGTCTCCAGTCATTTCACCCATGCCTGAAACCATATCACTGGCGACGAGGATGGGATTTGGAGACATCTGATCTTAAGGAACCGGGAAGAAAACAGAGCACATGCCAAGACGATGCCACCAACGGAAACCATGTCCAGCGGCATCGTACCACCCGCTCCGTTCGATCCGAACCAAGAGGATTGGGAATCCTACATGGATTGCTTCCAAATGTTCCTTGAAACAAACAACCTGAAGGACACCACACCAGCCAAGAAGCGGGCACTGTTCCTGACGTACTGCGGCCCGGCTGTCTTTAAAATGGCAAAGGCACTCGCGAAACCTCGAGAAGTTAAAGCAATGAGCTGGGACGACCTCGAACCTCTCCTGAGAGACCATTATGCGTCAACCGTACCTACACTCATGAGACGTCACGAATTCTATCAAAGAAGCCAGCGAAAAGGAGAGAGTGTGGCTGACTTCGTGGCAGACCTCCGACACTTGGGAGGCCTCTGCGGATTCGCAGACTTAGATGAAGCACTGAGAGACCGCTTAATTCTGGGATTAGATGCGCTTGGCGTGCAAAGCAAGCTGATGGCGAAAGGCGACATCGACCTTGCTGACGCCATCGCCGAAGCCACTGCTGCTGAGGCGACCAAAAAGTCCGTGGCACAACTATGGCGAATCCGAAACCCAATGACCCCACAGACAGGCGACCTTTTATCCAAGTCAGAAGAGCAGCTTGTTACGACGCACCACAAGGACCTCTCTTCGTCGTCAGACAGCGACGAAGAAGGGGTCCATCAACTGCGGTTCAACTGGGTCCCTCGCTCTAAACCCTCACGCCCTTGCGCTGGTTGCGGGGCAAACCACCCCAGGGCAGATTGCAAATTTCGTGATGCGATCTGTCATGAGTGCGGAAAACAAGGCCACATCAGTCGAGTCTGTCGCAGTTTACCGGGACCAAGCTGAAAGCACCAGCCTGAAGATGGCGAGTGGGACCTCATCAAAACATTGGCAAGATGCTTTCAATCTTACATGGGAAAAGACCTGAACACACCAAGACCTGCGTACCTGTACCCGTGAAAATCTATGAATGTGTGTGTGTGTGTGTGTGTGTGTTTTCTTAAGTTTTCATGGGTATTTATATGTATGGTATTCAGCTTTGTTTGAGTATTTTCCCACATCATTATAGTTGTGCTTTTAAAGTTGTAGCGACATTTCAGCAGAATCTCATCTGCCAGCATCAGGCTTGTGTATTGTGTATATACACAAGCCTGATGATGTATATAAGCTTGTGTATATACACAAGCCTCTATGGCTTCTCTGAAAATTCTGTAGCTGGGAATGAAAGTTAAAGCAAAGGGGGAAAAGAAGGGGAATTAAAAATAGGTTTGAAATGGTAATTATAAAGCGGTTTATTTTGAAAACTAAACAAAGTAAAAGGAAACAGCAGAAAAGGAATTGCAGAAGGGAGTTTTAAAAAGGGTGGGGGACAAAAATTGGAGTAAATAAAAGAGGGGAACAATGAAGGGAAAAAGAGGCAATAAGAAACAGGACCAGGAAACAAATATGGAAATTGAATAAAAATGAAAAGAAACTGTTTGTATAAAAGACATAGAGGTAATGATTAATTAAAAATTAAGAAAGGGGACTCTGCAAGTTGATGAGGTGTAGTATAAATGAATTAGAAGTAATAAATTAATTAGAAAATAGTGTAATACAGATCATTAAAATGAGAGATTGGAACAGATTTTTTTTGTTACTGCAATGTTTGTTTTTCTTTTTTTATGGAATTATATACAGAGTTAAATGAAATAATTATGGAAAAGGGGAAAATTATGATAAGTTTATTAACTATGTTTAATGAATTTATAAATCACAGCTGAAATTAAATATGAGGCTTGTGATTGAGAGAATAATATCAGTATTTATGCTGAATTGAATAGATTAATTTTTCTTTTTAAAATTATAAATATTTTTTATATAATTAAAGGGAAAACTTGTGGACCCTGACCTTGAAGATATATATGCAATGTAGTAGTTGTTAGAAGATTACTGTTATTATTTTTAGGTGATAATTAAAAGTTAAATAATTAATGGGATTTAAAGGGGGATTAATTACATTATATGTAAGCTATATGGGTGGCACATTCAAATTGGCAATAGTAGGGGAAATTTTCTTTTTGAAATGTTTGAATTGAGATTGAACTTTTGGAATGATGAATTAAGTATATGCGATGACAGAGAAAACCATAATGAACCATATTCATAATGAATATGAAGATATGAGAATCATTTAAAGGTTAAGAAAATAGATTAAGTAATGAGTTGAAAAATATATAAAATAAGCTGGAGGAAAGTATATGATAAAAATGCTAGAAAATATAAAAAGTAATGGTAAGATATGAAATTAAATGTGAAAGATGAGTATGAAATTAAAGCCATGTTTCTATGGAGAAGTAATAACCTGAAATCAAGCTGTTTATTGAAAAAACATGGTTTTAATATGTGGAAAACTGAATAATTTTTTTATATAGATTCGAGTCACAGTAGCCATAGAGATCCAACCTTGCCACATGGAGGTCGATTCCGGATTGTCCCTCTCGATGGTGTCATGGAAGACATTAAAGCAACTCATTCCTACCATCCAACGCCAAGACCTTCAAATGCAACGTCTCATCCTTAAAGACTACCAAGGGAATCGGATCCCTGTGGTTGGGTCTTGTCGAGTCCATGTCTCGTTTAAAAAGCATATGGCATACTTACCTCTAACGATCATCAATAGGGACAGGCCTAGTTTGTTGGGCCTCCAATGGTTCGCGCCACTCGGCATCGAAGTAGCCGGCGTGAACCGAGTCGGTGATTGCGAGTGGGAGGAGGACCTTATTACTGAATTCAGCGATGTCTTCGCAGATCATCTGGGCGAGTATAAGGGGACCCTAATTTCATTTAGCTTCGACCCTAAGGTCGCCCCGATTGTTTAAAGCCCCGTCGAGTTCCGTTCGCCCTTAAGGCCAAGATAGATGAACAACTTGACAAACTAATTAAACAAGGGGTACTGCAACCCATTGATCATTCTCCATGGGAAACTCCTATTGTAACCCCCATTAAACCAGATGGGTCAATCCGAATCTGTGGGGACTACCGGGCCACTCTAAACCACGCCCTCCAGCAGAACGCGTATCCAGTGCCAGTGGTACAGCACCTCCTTCATTCCCTGGGAGGCGGAAAGGTTTTTGATAAGTTAGATTTAGCTCAAGCCTATCAACAATTGCCCGTGGACGATAAAACAGCCCAAGCTCAAATGATAGTAACACATAGAGGTGCTTTTAAATGTACCCGATTGCAATTCGGGGTAAGTGTAGCCCCGGGAATATTCCAAAGTTTAATGGAACGATTATTGCAAGGAATCAAGGGCGTGGTTCCGTATTTTGATGACGTGTTAATTGCAGCTCCTAGTAAAAAAATTCTACAGAATCGTTTAAAATGTGTTCTTAGGAAATTCCAAGAAGCGGGATTGAAAGTAAAAAAGGATAAATGTCATCTATATATAGACAGTGTTGAATTTCTAGGTTATCGCATTGATAGTCAGGGTATCCACCCTACTGAGAGTAAATTAAGGGCGATAAAAAATGCTCCCAGACCCCGTAACAAAACAGATCTCCAGGCATTTTTAGGCCTTATTAATTTCTATAATGTGTTTTTACCACATAAGGCGACTGTGGCTGAACCGTTGCACCGGTTATTAGATAAGAAAGCATTGTGGGTTTGGGGTTACCGGGAGGAAAAAGCGTTTCGAAATGTAAAAGATTTACTTACATCTGATTCTGTACTTATGCAATATAATGAAACATTACCATTGGTTATAACTTGTGATGCCTCACCGTTTGGGGTGGGCGCTATTTTGAACCATGTGCTGCCTAATGGAAACGAGGCCCCGTTGCATACTTTTCGAAGACTCTTTCTCAGGCAGAACATAACTATGGACAAATAGATAAGGAAGCTCTTGCAATTGTGGCAGCCGTAAAAAAATTCCATGAGTATGTATATGGAAGGACATTTACCATTGTAACTGACCACAAACCTTTACTGGGGATAATCGCTGGGGACAAACCAACCCCCTATATATTGTCCCCAAGAATGACTCAATGGTCAGAGTTCCTAGCTGCTTATAATTATCGATTGTTACATCGCCCAGGGAAAGCCATTCCCCACGCCGACGCACTCAGCAGAGCACCGCTACCAGAAACTCTCGACGATCCGGCACCAACAGTATCGGCGTTACAAATTGAGACGCTCAACTCGCCTTCTATGACCGCTCGAGATATCGCGAGAGAGACCAGATGAGATCATACCCTAGCTCAAGTCCTAGGCTGGGTAGAACATGGATGGCCATTGGACCAGGTCCCAGATGACTTCGCGCCATTTAAAACAAGACAGACTGAACTTTTTTTTCGCAAAAAGGCTGTGTCATCTGGGGCGATAGAGTCGTCGTTCCAGAACGACTCCAAAACTCGCTGTTACAAATTTTGCACGAAAGACATTCCGGGATCGTGTGGATGAAAGCACTCACACGGAGCTACGCTTGGTGGCCAGGCATGGACTGACACATCGAGCAATGGATCAAGGCCTGCACCAAGTGCCAACAAAGCAGCAACGCACCGCCAAAAGCTGCACCGACTGAATGGGAGACGCCACGCGGGCCCTGGTCCAGAATCCATCTGGATTTCGCAGGGCCGATTAAAGGACATACATTACTATTGACTGTCGATGCATACTCTAATTGGTTGGAAATTCATCGAATGACCCATACAACCTCCAAAGCAGTCATTAAAGTTCTCAATAGACTCTTTGCAACTCATGGATTGCTGGACGTCCTGGTGTCTGACAACGGACCACAGTTTACAGCGCTAATGTTTGAACAGTACCTTGCTGATAATGGCATCTGCCATGCGCTCACCTCGCCGACGCATCCTGTTACCAACGGCCGAGCGGAACACATGGTCCAATTTGTAAAAAAGACTTTGCAAAAAGTGGACTATGATTGTTAAGCCTGGTTTCCCCAACCAGGGTTAGGGAGACAAGCTAAACAGAATGTGCAGCGTTAGTCAGATAGGCACACAGATAAATGAGTGAGCTAAGCTTGTATGTTTATTAACAATATAGTAAAAATAACAGATACGCTTGTGCTATCAAAAATATAGTTTATTCCATTATGAGTTCATAGCATAGTCAAAATAACAGTCCAATAGTCATGTATCATTTAGTCAGTCCATTCAGGGATATTCAGTTAGCAAAGTCCGTGCAGAATATCCTATGTCAGTTCACTTACAAATCAGTCCTTTGTTTTCTCTCCCATTCGAGCAATGCAGTCTTGATTCCAAGCAGTAATCAGGGATCATCAAAGCCAGAGAGAGAGCAAGCTGTCGTCTTGCTTCTTTTAAAGTGCTTTCACAACCACTCCCTTAATTACTATCCCACAGTTAAAGTTGCAGACACTTTAACTTACAAACTATGATTACTTAGTTATTATTTCACCTAAACCAGTTAGGGTAAACAATGTTATCCCTAACATTCTCCCCTTTTAGGTTAAATAATAATATAACTATTTACATCTTTAAATCATATTTGTTACAACTCTCTTTAAACTTCCTTACTCCTTGAGCTTTTTTAAATTGGTCTGCAATGTTTTCTTCCGTCATGCAGTATTCCAATTTAATTAGCCCATTCTTTACAGATTCTCTAACATTTAAGTATCTTAAATCAGTATGCTTTGATCTAGTTTTTACAGCAATACTAGTAGCTAACTTTATGGCTGCTTGGTTGTCCTCGTACACAATAATGGAATCTTTAACAGTTACACCCATGTCTAATAATAACTGTTTATACAAAATCAAATCAGTGCATAATAATGACAGACATGAAAATTCTGCTTCCATCGTGGACAAGCTGATATGCTGTTGTCTGATTGACCTCCACCCTATTAGTGTCTTACCAAATAATATAGCCATCCCAGATGTTGATTTTCTTGTGTTTATATCAGTTGCAAAATTTGCATCTGCATAGGCACTAAGACTCAAATCACCCTTTGGTTCTATATACAATGCATGGTTCATTGTTCCTTTAAGATATCTTAAAATTCTCTTTAATGATTGCCAATGACATTGATGTGGATCTGAATTAAAACGTGCCAGCTGATTTACACTATAAGCTATATCTGGCCTTGACCAATTGCTTATATATGATAAGCTACCAATCAAAGATTGATATATAGACTTATCAAATTTGGGACTTTGATCATCAGTTTGGCAAACTTCCTGACTCATTGGAGTCTTTGCCGGTTTACAAAGTTCCATTTTAAACGTTTTAATTAATTGGCAAATTTTATCTTCTTGAGATATCTTAAATCCATTTTTTGTTTTGTTAATTGTCAATCCTAGATACTTTTTAATTTCACCTAAATGCTTTAATTTTATCTTTTTGGCTAATAATGATATAATCTCATTAGCTTCATTATTAGTCTTAGTTATCAAAGCAATATCATCTGTAAATAATAACAATAATGACACCGTTCCATTATTTTCTCTTTTAAATACACATGGATCTGCTAAACCAGATTTAAAACCTATATTGTTTAACTCTTTCACAATATATTGGTTCCACTCAAACCCAGATTGTTTCAACCCGTAAAGACTCTTTTTATGAGTTTCCAACAATCATTACTATTTATTTTATTGTCTTTTATACCTGCTGGTTTTCTTAAATATATAGTGTGCTGCAATGGTGCATGCAGATAGGCAGTTTCTACATCTAAATGGTTAATGACATAGTTTTTCTTAGCTGCCCACACTGATGCTGCTCTTAAAGATGTTGCTTTAAGACTTGGTGCAAAAACTTCATCGTAATCAGATGCAGTTTGATTAAATCCTTGAGCTACTAACCTAGCCTTATGGGTAACAGTCCCATCATTTCCAGTTTTTACTTTAAATATCCATTTGCACCCAATGGATTTTTCTCCTGGAGGTAATTTAGCATCTTCATAAACTTTCATTACCTTTAATGAATTTAGTTCTTTTTCCATTGCCTTTTGCCAATTCTCCTGATCCTTAGCAGGATACATCTTAAGTTCATCTATACTAGTTGGAACTTTAGTTACTTGGCAAACTATACTTGCTTGATATCTATCAGGTGGTCTAGTTACATGTGTAGTACGTCTAGGTATTACAGGACTTACAGATGGACTTTCATTTATTAACTCTAACTCTTCCTGATCAACTGTTTCCTCTTGTTCTGGTCCTATTTGCTCTTCTTGGACTTCTTCTTTAATTGGACTCTTCTTATAACTAGTCTGATCTTTCTGCCTTTTGTAGGGTTCAATAATTACTTCATTATTTAAATTTTGCTCTAATCTATTCCATCCTACATGTTCTAGGAATTTTGCACTAGCACTGGTGTAAACTCTAGATGCACCTGGTTCCCAGAATCTATAAGATCTATGATTAGATGTATATCCTACAAAATATAATCTTTTAGCTCTATGCTGTTCTTTTTGTCTAAGTTGTGAAGGGATATGCACCCATGCTGGTGCTCCAAATGTGTTCATGTAACTTAAATCAGGTTTTGTACCATGCCACAGTGTGAATGGTAATTCACCTGTTGTTGAATTAACAACATTATTTAATATATGATTACCACACATTATTGCTTCTCCCCATAAATTGTCAGGTAATCCTGAATCAGACATCATAGATCGTGCCATTGATTGTAATGTTTGGCCTCTTCTCTCTATAAAGGCATTATGTTGTGGCCTATATGGTGCAGACATTTTATGTTGAATACCTAACATTCTTAGTCCGTTCTGGAATTTATTATTTGTAAATTCCGTACCATTATCTGTTATAAGAGTTACTAATTTCTTTTTAGTTTTCCTTTCAGCAAATTTTATCCAATTAAAGAGATTTTGATACGTTTCAGTTTTGCTCTTCATTAAATAGCAAAACCCATATCTAGAATAGTGGTCCATTATACTTAATATGTAACGAGCTCCTCCTACACTTGGTTTTTTCGGACCTATTAAATCAGCAAATACTACCTCTAAAGGTTCTTTGGTAGTAAATCCATCAATTCTATTAGCCGGTGTGACCCTGCTCTTACTTTGATTACAGGCATTACATTGCAAATACTTATTACAAGGTTTCAAACATATTCCCTTAGATAATTCAACAGTTTTCTTAAGCATTTTAAAATTTAAATGCCCTAGCCTTCGATGTAACAAGTGAATACATTCATCATGGGGTTTCTTCTTTTCATAAACCGTGTTAGCCACCTTTAAACCATCATCATTTAATACATATAATTCACCTCTTAAAGATGCAGTAATTCTCTTATTTTCTTTCTCAATTATGCAGTTATCTCCTTTAAAAGTAACTACATATTCTAGTTTAACCAAAATTCTAACTGAAATTAAATTAAACTTAAGTTGTGGTACATACAACATTTTTACATTCTCTTTTATAAAAGAACAATATGCTGTACCTTGACCTTTAGCTTTCAGTTTCCAGCCATTGGCTAATGATATCTGCTGTGTACTCTTGGACATTTTAATAAAATTTCTGTTATCATTTGTTATACAGTGGGATGCTCCACTGTCAACCACCCATAAATTATTTTTTACAGCTCCGTTAGTATACATGGCTAACTCTAAATTTTTATTTATCTTTTGATAACTTTTAGTATTCTGGCCAGCGTTCTGGCGCTTTGCTTTTTTACAAAATCTTGCCAAATGTCCTCTTCCTCCACAATTAAAACACTTTTTAATTGCGTATGCAGTAGGAGATTCATTATCTTCTTTTTGAGGTTGCTGCCTCCTTAACTGATCTCTTTCAAGCCTTCTTCTTGCCTCTTCAATCAATCTGCCAGTTATATCAGTTAAAGTTAGACTTTCCTTTGGCAAAATTTCAAGTGAAGTTACGTAGTTGTCATAACTTTCATCAAGGGAAGATAGAATTATGTAGACTTGGTGTAGTTCAGAGAAAATAAGCTCTTTCTCATGCAGTTCTTGAAAAATGCTTTGCATAGTTTTCAAATGACTCAGCATATCACCATTCGTCTGGAGATGCGTACTGAAAAGCTTCCATGTTAGATTTATGTGAGCACCAACATTATCTCGAACATAAATCCTCTTCAGCTTCTGCCAACACCCAACAGCCGTTTTCTCTCCGTGGATGTAAACAAGTTGCTGATCAGTTAAGGTTAACCCAATTATGCAAATAGCTTGTTGATTTTTATGCATAAATTCTTCTATCTTTAGTCTATCTTCATCATCCTCTGCATCCCATTCTTCTACGTTTGGTGGATTTTCAATTATGTTCCACAAACCTTCTCTTCGTACAAGCAGACTACATTTCATAGACCATGATACATAGTTTGTTCCATCCAGCTTGGATATAAGGGACAAACTTTGTAGATTGACTTGTGCCATGTTTTCTTATATGGATATAAAACTATAATTAATAAAACACAGCTGTCTGTTTACTGTAATGTATAACAACACAAACTCTCACTTTTACATAAATCTGTTTTATCCTAGTTTAACTGACTTTGCAGCCTCTGGGCCCATAACCAGTGTTAAGCCTGGTTTCCCCAACCAGGGTTAGGGAGACAAGCTAAACAGAATGTGCAGCGTTAGTCAGATAGGCACACAGATAAATGAGTGAGCTAAGCTTGTATGTTTATTAACAATACAGTAAAAATAACAGATACGCTTGTGCTATCAAAAATATAGTTTATTCCATTATGAGTTCATAGCATAGTCAAAATAACAGTCCAATAGTCATGTATCATTTAGTCAGTCCATTCAGGGATATTCAGTTAGCAAAGTCCGTGCAGAATATCCTATGTCAGTTCACTTACAAATCAGTCCTTTGTTTTCTCTCCCGTTCGAGCAATGCAGTCTTGATTCCAAGCAGTAATCAGGGATCATCAAAGCCAGAGAGAGAGCAAGCTGTCGTCTTGCTTCTTTTAAAGTGCTTTCACAACCACTCCCTTAATTACTATCCCACAGTTAAAGTTGCAGACACTTTAACTTACAAACTATGATTACTTAGTTATTATTTTACCTAAACCAGTTAGGGCAAACAATGTTATCCCTAACAATGATAATATTGATGAAAAAATAAACCGCATTCTACTTCTACAACACATCACTCCGCACAGCGTAACCGGCAGAACTCCCGCAGAACTTCTCATGGGGCGAAAACTCCATTCCCGCCTCGACCGATTGCACCCTGCTTACGAGCCAGAAAAGCCTGCAGGATCCAGCGGATGCTACCGTACCTTCAAGGTAGGTGACCCCGTTTATGCAAGAAATTTATCGGGCGACCCAGTTTGGATTGAAGCAACGATAATACGCGAGACTGGGCCCAAATCCTATATTGTAAAATGTGTTGATGAAAGACTATGGAAACGACATATTGACCAATTACGGTCACAACTCCTTTCGGCCAGCCAGCAACTCCCCTACGACCAAACTGAGGGGGGGGGGAAGGAATGGAAGAAGACGACATTCCAGGGAACCTGTTCCAAGAGAGCGATGAATCTAGTGAAACTCAGGAAATGGAGCTGGAGGAAGAATCGTACACTCCAAAGGAAATCACACCAGAACGAGAAGCTGAGCTACTACCAAACAACATTTTACCTCAACAGGACTGCACACAGCCAGTCCAAAGAAAATCTAATAGACCCAAAAAACAACCGTCCTATTTGAAGGACTATATAACCACACCATAATTGAGGAGCCAGGGGGAAGGGGTGTTATGTATGTAAATAGTTTAAATAAAAGCAAGCTTGGGGTAAAGTGCAGGGTTCTGGCCCTGCACTTCTGATTGGGTGTTAAGCGGCTCGATCGGATTGGTTGAGTTCAGAGAATCCGATTGACCCTTAACGAAGGACTCTTATTGGTTCTGGAGCTAGCGTCTTACAGCTCCCTTTTGGTTATTTCACATTAAGGTCACCTATATAAAGCAGAGTTGTTGTTGTTCACCCTTTCAAGTCACTATGTAATAAAGAGCTGAAAGTTCACCAATTAAGATTGTCTCCAGTCATTTCACCCATGCCTGAAACCATATCACAGAGGAAGTGCATTGTTCTCAGCTCAAAACCTTTTAGTTATTTGCATCAGAAAATACCAAACAACTCATGAGGAAAGATGATGTTTTTATGTTTTATGTGGTTTTGTTTGTTGTTAAAATTAATAAAACTGTTTAAAAAAAAAAAAAAACCAAACAATTCACTGAGGGAACTTTTTGAGGGCCATAAAATCCAATAGTCTGTTCGAGGCAATAAATTCAGAGTTAGAGGAACACTACAAAAGGCTTCTTACTCTTTTTTCCAATGTAGGAGTACCCTAATTCTTTCGGTAATTAGTTCCCCCTTATGAAGTGGTATACTTTCTCAAGATATTTCACTGAAATTTACATTTGTATTAGTGAAACCCATTAAATAGTATCCTGCACTTCAGGTGTTTGTTCTTTTGTTGTGACAGTCTTCCAGAGTGAATATTTCTCCAAGCTGAACATACCTAATTTTATTCCACATTTTGTCATATAATTTGTTTCCATACCATTGACCTAATTCAATACCATTGTCTAATTCAAATTTGTTTAAAATATGGTACCAGTGTTGGAAAAGATCAGACTAATTTCAGTAATAAACTGAAAGCTGTGTTTCTAATAATTATGCTTAAAAACACAGCTTTTTTTCTTCTAAATGTGTCACATTTCTGATTAATGTACAGTTTGTGTCCAGTTACAGTTCGAAGATTCTTCCCGTGTATTTGCCTCTGCACCTGTAGAGTTTTATTTATTGCCTGATCACATTTAATTTTATTAATTGTGTCTATTCTGAAAAGGGCACCTGGAATTTTATCCTGCCTTGGACTGTGTTCTCCAATATATCATTGTACATTACTAACAATGCCTTCTACTTTATCTCCAAATAGAAAATTCTTCTGGCACGCTGCTCAAGTTTCTTCTCCACTTAGGTAAATAAAGGCAGTTATATAAGGTATGTCACTAAAGCATTTATTAAGGCTATTTGTTTCAATATAATACTGAACTTAAGAAAAAGAGGCAAGAGAAAAGACAAAATATTTGGATGCGATAGAATTAAAGAATTCTTTTCTTTCAGAAGAATTAAATAAATTTCCAGGGAAGATAAGTAATCTTTCCTGGAAGATAATCCTGAGATACGTATATTTGCCTTCATTCAGAAGATAAGTTCCTCAAGAAATTAAGATTTCACAGCAACCACTATCTATATTACAATAAGAGTAATAGAAATAAAAATGAACTATGTAAAGCACAAAAATTTCATGAATTAACCAGGAAAATGGATGGCATATTAATTGCAAAAAAAGAAAAGAAAATTGATATTAAAACTTCAAGAGAAAGATACCATGGTTATGAAACAAACATTTCATCAGTATTATTCCAATTTGTATAAAGGACATGACTAAAACTGAATATTTTAGAAAAAATAACCCAGGATTACAGAGGTACTAATACAAATTATGAAGGCTTTATAATAATAAGGGAAGTTCCAGAAGCTATAAAAAAGATTAAACCAGGAAAGATGCCTGGATCAGATGGTTTATCAAGTTTGTTCTATAAGTGCTCTGACTTTTACAGCCTCTACAAACAATGATGAATCAGAATTTCTCTGATCAAAGATCAGATAAAAGTTTACCTAGAATGTTAATTTTGTTGCAGACAATACCTCTCTTGAAACCAATGTACCACTGAAACAATGGCAAAGGACATATCAAAATTTGTCTGGCAAGGGGAGGGGATGAATTAAATATAAGATTTTCCAAGATGCTAAGAGGTGAATTGAGTTAACTGGTCTTGAAATTATACTTATTTGCTTTGAAAGATGGATGTTGCTGAAAAATGAAGGTTATTGAAGTTAAAAGGACACAGCCTGATATTCTTGTTAGTTTTTATCTTTAAATTTAAGACTCCTAATTAAAAAATGTACAAAAACAGAAAAAGCTTTGCCTGCCTGTCCTACTATCTGTCCTTCAAGGCAATCTAGTCCAGGGGTGTCAAATCTGTGGCGTCATGTTATCATCATGTGATATATCACAATTTTCCCCTTCACTAAAATAGGGGTGGGCATGGCCAGCATGTGACACATCCAACCCACGAGCTGCAAGTTTGACACCCCTGATCTAGACAGTCTACAAGCACAAACTGGTAGAAATTCCGCTAACCAAAACTAAGCTCTTCGGGTACTATAGTAAAATTATTAATTGAAAACCTTTTAACTAGCAAGAAAAAGTAACAATCAGAAGGTAAATACATCGTATGATGATCCTAGATTTCAGTGCTTATGTGTTGGTTATTTTCGCAGCTCAAAGCCAGAGGTAACCAGAATGCCTGTTTCCTCCCGCAAGACAATACAATGAAATATCTTATGACACATTTATTAAATGGGAGCTGAGAATGACAGTGTACATATTTTGCAAACGTTTAGTGCCATGTCCAAATGGCAAGCAAGGTTTCCAATATCTAATTAAGCACTATTATTAGACCACAGATGGAAACTAGAGGCAGCTATGCATCTAACTAGAAGCCATAAATTAATTATTTCATTTATTTTTGGACAGGGAAGAAAACAAAGTGAGCTGAGTCATCTCCTGTTCATGTGTTGGTCCAAGTTTAATCCTTTTTTACCCAACTATATTTTTTTTAATGAGAATTTATCCTATTATAGATCTTACACCTCTAATTTTGTGTCCCTCAGCTCAATACATAGGAAAATATGTTACTAATTTTTTGTTGGCTATCAATGTTACTGCTTACTGTTATTCAGAAGGAGCTATTCGTGGCAAGAAAGCCTCTGGGATGTATAGAGATTTTCCTAGATTGTTTCCTAAAGTAAATTTATTCACAGAAGATTAGCCTATATTACCACTTCAACAATTTACTAGCTAGGAGATAAGAAGTATTGCGAGGTGTGAAAGATTAAAACTATGGGCTTCTTAACAGATTTCAGATTAAACTACTCTCATTAACATCAGATTACTTGGTTCGTCCTTTCTCTGCAAAATCTGGAACAAAAAGACTCTTAGCCCAACTTCAGCACCGCCTTCCTGCCATCACATTTTAACTTAAGAAGCACTGCTTATCTCTGCCATGAACTGTCTTAGAGGAACACCAGGATTCTAACAAGTTGTGTTTAAAACAAATACATCTTTTGAAGGAGAGAAAAAATTCTCTTCCTATCAGCCCCTTTGATCAAGGTAAATGAACTGCACTAACTATAAAGCAAAAGGAATTTTTCCCCCCACAAGAGAGAAATAGCGCATCGCCCAGGCTATTTCATGGATTACCTGGAGGGCTCTAGGAAGAAACTATTTGCAGTAACAGGCACATCAGGAGTAACACATAATAAATTCAAATATTATCAATCAGCAGCAAAAGGCAAAAAGAAGAAAATGCTTAATATGCTCCAAATATGTTTGCTTAGAGTTTAACTTTACTTATTTAAAGTTGCATTTCAATTGCTTCCTGTTAAAAGCATCTCAGTACAGTATTGTATAAGTTTCAGGTTTGAAGAAGAGGCACAATTTTGCACTTTATCCAGTCTGGAAGCACAGAGTCTATCACAATGGGACACTGACATCTATGGTTGTAGGAACTGCAGGTGTTATTCTCTGACACCGCTCACAGTTTTCAATCAGTGTCTGATTGGCAGTGCCTGTCTTCAAAACCAATGGAAGCTTCATAGCAGAGCACTGTATTGTGCCTTTAGGATAAAGAACTGATATTTTGAGAAGGCCAAATAATATATTGTCAGAAGGTTCACTATACCTTGATTAAAGTTTGTAGGCATTTATTTATCACATTTATATAGATATCCATCTTGCCAACACTGATTCTTCTATTTTGTTTCATAATGTTGCTTAAGCTTTATTATCTTGCCCACCTTGAACTAAGAAATCATAGCATTTTATTGACTTTAAAACAGAACAAACGTTATATTCCTTTCATATGACAACTTTTGTAGCTACTATGCCAAATGCCAGTTCCCATGTTTATAAGCTTTACAAAAGCAAGCTAAAGCAAAGGTGTTTTATTTCTGATAAGTGTATCATCCAGCTAAAAAAATAAGCCCTTTGGTTGAGAACTTAATATTTACCAAAGAACCATTCAGCACTTCATTTCTGCATGTAACTTTTTTTTTTAACAAAAGCAGTTCTGAAAAGTCGCATAAATACTTAGAAAATGTGTTTTTCGGGGACAGAAAGCATCACAAATTATAGAATAGTACTAATATCCAGTATTCTAATAAGCTATTAAGCTTACAATTCTATTCACTTTTATCTGAAGATAGGTTCTATTAAAAGTAATACACTTTAATTTGGGGTAAACTTACATAAAATTGTACTATAAAGCAGTATTTTTCTACTTACTTTCATCTCTTTTTCTAATTAGGTGGCCTAAAAATACAAGCAAGGTAGTAACAAAATGCACCTTCTCTTCAGAACTCTAAAGTTTGCTGAGGAGCTAATAATTATGAAGGCTAATTTGAAACAGAATAGCTTGGATCCAACATTCCCTCCTATTGGCAGGGATACTCCTTGAAGTACTAGATAATAAAGGCAATATTCAAGAGTTTCCTGTTTATCCTTGCAGCCTCAAGCTCTATATTAGTACACCTCTTCAATATTTTGAATTTCAGGGAAATAGGTAGAATCACAAATAAAACTTTCCCCCTTCTCTACCAACCTCCGTACATTAGCCAGCTGAAAAGGCTTTTTGTAGGCGGATGTGTTTTTTTTAATTGTACAATAGAAACTCACTGGAGCAAACATAAACAAATATAAAATCAGGGTAAGCAATAGGCTTTGTCTGGAGCATTTCCTATCAATTTACTCTGATAAGCCTGTAAAAGATTCCAATTAGAAGAACATTTGGAGAATGTATAGATTCTGTTGAATATAAACAATCACGGATATGAACACCATGGACAAATCATTTCTGGAAATATTTATCACTCTTCTAATGGCAGAAAGACTAGCTACTGACCATTAAAATAATTTAGTAAGGGCATTTCTAATTAATATTTGCAGTCTTATACATTCACCATGAAACAAAAGAAAACAAAACTTACAATATAGTTTGTGTTGTGAATGAATAATACCAATAAAGTTATCTTGAGCTTAAAGTCAAGTGCAGGGTTGTGGCCCTGCACTTCTGATTGGCTGTTAATGGCAGGATTGGATTGGTCCGTTCAGGAGCATCTGATTGGTCATTAACAGGCCATTCCCATTGTTTAACGGAGCTAGCGTTCCAGGTTTGCTATTGGTTGAATAGTTAATAAATTGCCTATATAAGGAAGGCTATAGCAGCCCTCCATTTGAGCTGTCACACCATGTAAATAAAGAGTTTGAAGTTCACTGTTTCTACCGGCTCGTCTCCATCATTCGCACCCATGCTCCAGACTTGACACTGGCAACGAAGGTGGGATTGGATGACATCAGAGCCAACTAAGACAACTAAGCATGTGGCTGAAGCGCACAATGGCGGAACCATGTCCAGCGGCGTAGTACCACCCGCTCCGTTCGATCCAGCTCAAGAGGACTGGGAGTCCTACATTGATCGTTTTCAAATGTTTTTGGAAACGAATAATCTGAAGGATGCCACACCCGGGAAGAAACGGGCGGTATTCCTAACGCACTGCGGCCCGACGGTATTTAAAATGGCTAAGGCATTAGCAAAACCGGCAGAAGCAAAGGCCATGGACTGGGACATCCTCGAACTGCTGTTGAGAGCCCACTATGCACCAACCGTTCCAACATTCTTAAGACAACATGACTTCTATCAAATAAACCAGCAGAAAGGAGAAAGCGTCGCCGATTTCGTTGCAGACCTCCGGAACTTGGGAGGCCTTTGCGATTTCACTGACCTAGAAGAGGCCTTGAGAGACCGAGTAGTCCTTGGGCTAGACGCTCTAAACGTACAGAGCAAAATAATAGCAAAGGGCGACATCACCCTTAAAGACGCCATAGCTGAAGCTACAGCAGCGGAGGTGACCAAGAAGTCGGCTGCCCAACTATGCCGAAATCGCGCTCCAGCACACCCACCGGCCGGTGAAGTTTCACCTAACACAGAAGGGCAGCTGCAGACGGCCCACCATGAGGACCTCTCTTTGTTGTCAGACAGCAACAAAGAAGAGGTCCATTGCCTGCGGTCCGATCAGGACCATTACCCAAAATCCCAGCAACCGTGCGCTGGCTGCGGGGCCAACCATTACCGCTCCAACTGCAAATTCCACGATGTGCTCTGCCACGAGTGTGGGAAACGAGGCCACATCGGACGGGTCTGCAGAAGCCTCCTTGGACCCAGCCAGACCTCGAAAGGAACCAACCTTCGCCAATCAACAGGGAATCGCCCTGTAAGGCGAGAACCAGTAAACCACTCCTATAGAAACCGAACTGTGAATCGTCTAGCGAGACGGGAAGAGGCCCACCAAACACTCACTATTGGCCATGCCTCTTCACTAGATGCTAAAAAAATTCGGGTCAATGTGAACATTGAAAATCGGCCTTGCCAAATGGAAGTTGACTTGGGATCGTCTCTTTCAATGGTCTCATGGAAGACCCTCAAGCAACTCATCCCCACTATCCAGCGCCGAGACCTTCAATTCCAACGGATCGTGTTAAAGGGCTACCAGGGGAACTGAATTCCAGTCGCAGGATCCAGTCAAGTCCGGGTTGCATTCAAGAACCGCACGGCGTACTTACCCCTGACGGTGATCGATAAGGACCGGCCTAGTCTGTTAGGCTGCAATGGTTCGCACCACTCAGCATTGAAGTGGCTGGCATTAACCGAATCGTTGGCAGTAACTGGGAGGAAGACCTCGCCCACGAATTCAGGGACGTCTTCGAGGAAAAGCTAGGCGAGTACAAGGGGACCCCGATATCCTTTAGCCTTAATCCAAAGATAGCTCCCATCCGCCTTAAACCTCGTCGAGTTCCGTTCGCTCTAAAGCCAAAAATCGACGAGCAGCTTGATAAGTTGATTGCCCAGGGAGTGTTAAAGCCAACTGACCACTCCCCATGAGAAACGCCAATTGTGACACCAATTAGGCTGGACGGCTCCATTAGAATTTGTGGGGACTACCGAGCCACCCTAAACCACGCCCTGCAACAGAACCCATATCCGGTACTGGTGGTACAACACCTCCTCCATTCCCTGGGGGGCAGAAAAGTCTTCGCTAAACTAGACTTAGCTCAGGCTTATCAGCAACTGACGGTTGACAAAAAAACAGCACAGGCACAGACTATTGTAACACACCGAGGTGCCTTTAACTGTACGCGGCTTCAATTCGGAGTCAGTGTGGCCCCGGGGATCTTTCAGAGCCTAATGGAGAGACTATTGCAGGGGATCAAGGGCGTTGTCCCCTATTTTGACGATGTGCTCATTGCCGCCCCCACTCCAAAAATCTTACGGGAGCGTTTAAGACTGGTATTACGAAAATTCCAGGAAGCAGGCCTGAAAGTCAAAAAAAATAAGTGCAAACTGTGTACCGATAGTGTTAAATTTTTAGGGTACTTAATTGACAGTCAGGGTATTCACCCTACCGATAGCAAATTGAGAGCAATAAAAAAACGCTCCCAGACCCCAGAACAAGTCCGACCTCCAGGCGTTCTTAGGCCTCATCAATTTTTATAATGTATTCTTGCTGCACAAGGCGACTGTCGCTGAACCTTTACATCGTCTATTAGATAAAAAATCGATTTGGGTATGGGGTCACAAAGAAGAGCAGGCATTCCGTAATGTGAAAAAACTACTGACTTCGGACGCCGTACTAATGCAGTACCATGAGACTTTGCCAATAAACATTACATGTGATGCATCGCCTTTTGGAGTGGGCGCCATTTTGATCCATGTGTTAGCTAACGGTAATGAAGCCCCTGCTGCTTACTTCTCAAAGACGCTTTCGAAAACTGAGCGAAATTACAGCCAGATCGATAAAGAAGCCCTGGCGATTGTATCAGCTGTTAAAAGATTTCATGAGTACATGTACGGCCAGGTTTTCACCATTGTAACTGACCACAAACCATTGCTGGGTATCATCGCTGGGGACAAGCCAACTCCCTACATACTTTCTCCCAGAATGACCCGCTGGTCAGAATTCTTGGCTGCCTACAATTATCGGCTACAATATCGTCCTGGTAAAGCCATTCCCCACGCTGACGCGCTGAGCCGTACACTGCTCCCTGACACTATCAACGATCCTGCACCAACGATGACAGCGTTGCAGATCGAGACACTCCACACACCGCCATTAACTGCCTGTGACATTGCGAGAGAAACAAAATGCGATCCCATCTTGGCATGAGTCCTCACATGGGTGGAACGTGGATGGCTATTGGACCAAGTACCAGACGACTTTGCACCATTCAAAAATCGTCAAACAGAGTTGTTCTCGCAGAAGGGCTGTGTCATCTGGGGCGATAGAGTCGTTATCCCAGAACAACTCCAACAGACATTGCTAAGAACCTTGCACGATGGCCACCCTGGAATCGTGCACATGAAGGGCCTCGCACGAAGCTACGCATGGTGGCCAGGCATAGAGAGACAAATCGAATCATGGGTTAAAACTTGCAGGAGATGCCGAGAGAAGGCGGAGCTTCGTTTCGGTGATACAGCTGCGATCTTGGGGCTCTGAGATCGCAGCCGATATTTTCGCCCCTGGTCGGTCCCAACGGACCTAAACCATCCCGTAGAGACGGGGATTGAGAAGGGTACTGTCCCAGGATCCCAGAGATATCGCAAAATCTCTGGTTTGATCCAGGAGAAGCCCTTTTGCTGGTGGCGGAGAGGCAGCCCCCATAGCTGCTGAAGTCAGGACAGCTCCGGAAAGAAAGTGGCTGGAAAGAAGTGTGTCGGCTGGGTGAGAAATTCCTTTTGTGTTGTAAATTCGCTGAGGTTTGAAAGGGCATCCTGAACAAAGAAGAAACCTGTGAGACTTTTTTTTTTTTGACCAAAACTGTTTGAGCGGCGTTTTTTAAAGTGATGTCAAATTGAGGCTTGGAATTTTTTTTTCTTTTTCTTACTTTTTTTCTGGGGACTTAAGTGTGACTTTGTAGGTAACCGGATTGAATTTTCTCTTATATATATTTTTATACTCCTTTTGATTTTTTAATTTTCTCTAGGATAGAGGCTCCCTTTAACTATTTTCTTTTTCTTTTCTTTTTTTTTTGTATACATTATTCATTTTTTCTGGCTGGAGGGGGGAAGAGCATTAAGAAACATTGCAACACTGCCAACTAGAGGCTTGAAAATATTTTATTTGAATTGGAAAGAATTGTAAGAAGACTCCTTCTCAAGGACATTTCAACGTGATAAGATAGAGGGAGAGCACAGCAAAATATTATTACAGGTGTTTTCCTGGACTCTTATCAATATTTCAACACTTGAGCCTTAGCTTTGAAGCTGCTGGAGAAGAGATTCATAATAAGAGCCTTGGATAAATAAATAAAGTGCAGTGTGCTCATATATATATATCCCATTCGCCAGCCTTTTTGTAAATTTCAATTCTAGTAATATTCTTTCCTTTTATTTTAAAGGGAAAGTCTCAGAGTTTTTTCTTTATTTTTCTTTTTTTCTCTTTATTTTTATTGGGACTTCTTTGCTTTTTCTATCCATGTTTTTGGACCACTTTGTTTTTCTTTTTGATTATTGAGATTAAGGTGTGAAGAACCTGAAGGAATTTCTTTTTTTCTTTTCTTTTCTTTTCTTTTCTTTTTTGTTCTTAATCAATAATATCATTTTTGGGTTTGTTTGTTTTTTTCCTTTCTATTTTTCCTTTTTTATGGTGGACTACTTTGTAATTGGATTAGGGTCAAGAAGAACCTGAAGATTTTTCTTCTTTCTTCTTTCCTTTTTCTTCTTTGGTTTTGGGTCTTTTACTATTGGATTTTTCCATTTTGGATTATAATTGACTATTCTACCAGTTGGATTAAAAGTAAAAAAAAATTGAAGCTTTGGAAGCATTAAAATGAGCAGGAAACCAATACCAGTTGGCATTTCTACCTGTACCTCTGCTTCCCCACCAGCTGGAGGACAACGTTTAATTCAAACAATCTTGAAGCAAAATAAAGAACAAGAAATAGTAACTTTACAGATGATTATGCAAGGAATCCAAGATCTCAAGATAAAATCAGACATCATTGAACAAAGAATAGAGAAGACTGATGAAAAAGTGGAAAATATTAAACAAATGATGGGGAAGTATGAGGAGAGATTCCAAAAAATTGAGGAAGAAGGAAAACAAAGGAAGGAGAAGATTGGAAATATTGACAGTAGATTGACAGTGGTTGAACAAGAAAAAAATGGGATGTTGAGGTGGGAGATGGAAAGGTCAGAATTTTATCTCAGATTTCAAAATATAGAAGAGGAAAAAGGAGAAAATTTGGCTGCGATAATGATAGAAATTTTGGCAGATGCTTTGGAAATTACAGAGGAAAAGATGATGGATGGAGTAGATGAGGTATATCGAGTTTATACAAGATATGCGATGAGAAATAAATTACCAAAGTAAGTTCATATTAGATTTACCAAAAAATCCATCAAAACACAAATACTACAAGTGGTAAGAGAGAAAACATTGAAATACAAAGGTAAAGAGATTGTGGTTTTAAAACAAATACCCAGAAGAGTGAGAGAGATGAGAAGAGAATATCAATTTCTGACCAAAATGCTATTGGAAAACGAAGTGAATTATAGATGGCTGATTCCAGAAGGATTAATGTTTATGTGGCAAGAGCAGAGACATAGAATTGATTCAATTGAGAAAGCAGAACTTTTCCATGCAGAATTTTTTGGAAGAAGAGAAGAGGAGGCAGAGAAAGAGGTCTCATTAATTGAGTTTCAAGAGGAACAACTGGAGACTGAAAAAGAGAAAGGAGCTGTAGGTGGACAGGTGGACAGTAAAGAACAGCGTGAAGTGAGATCCACGAGAGCTGTTAGACCTAAATATAAAGCATAATCATGGAAGAAAGAAAACTGATTACAATGAATATAAATGGACTTAATTCAGCGGTTAAAAGAATGAAAACTTTTCATAAATTAGAGAAATTAAAATTTGATATAATTTGTCTACAAGAAGTTCATATTAAAAAAACAACATGAATAATTGTTAGTACAGCCAAAATTGGGGAAAATATTTACTTCTTTGACTCAATGTAAGAAAAGAGGAGTGGTTCTATACATTAAAGAGGCTATCCCAGCAAAACTGATCTACACTGATGAAGATGGAAGAGTATTAATGGTGGAAATAATGGACAATAATATAAAAATACTCTTGATTGCAATTTATGCTCCGAATGAAAAACAAGAAGAGTTTTATAAAAAGCTATACATGAAAATAACTGGACTGGACTATGTTAATATAATTATGATGGGAGACTTTAATGGAATTGTGGACAATAAATTGGACTATATAGCAACAACAACCAAGCAAAATAGAAAGGCTCTCCCTAAATCTTTTTTTAAAATGACAGACGAACTATCTTTAAAAGATATTTGGAGAGAAAGAAATGTTAAAGCTAAACAATATACTTTTTATTCAGATAGACATTTATCATGGTCCAGATTAGATATGATTTGGATATCAACAGAATTAATATCCAATATTCAAGAAACAAATATTGAAACAAGTACTTGGGCAGATCATAGCCCAATGACAATTAAATGGAAGGGACAAAAAAAAAAGATCGAGATGGACATTAAATAATACTATTTTAAAGGAGAAAGATTTTATACAATGGATGGAGAAGGAATTGGCTTTTTTTTTTCAGAGAAAATAAAAAAGAAGATACTTCAACTCAGAATGTTTGGGATACAGTGAAGGCATATGCTAGAGGTCTGATAATAGATTATACAAGAAAAAAGAATATTAGGAAAAGGCAAGCTTCTAAGGCCTTGGAAGATGAGTATAAAAGACTTGAAAAAGAATTACAGAAAATGCCACAGAAAAAAGTTATTAAATTGAAGCTGGATGTAATTAAACATAAAATGGAATTAATAGAGAAAGAAGAATTGGCACAGAAAATCAGAAATTCTAAACAGAATTACTTTGAAGATGCAAACAAACCAGGTAGATGGCTAGCATATAAATTGAGAAAGGAGAAGGAATCAAGAAAAATATTAAAGTTAATAGATGATCAAGGCCAAGTTTGTTTTGGTAATAAGGAGAAAAAGGAAATTATTCGAGATTTTTATGGGCAACTATATAAACAAGAGAATATTGATGAGGAAAAAGTCAAACAATATTTACAGAATGCTAATTTACCGAAGATACCTAAAGAGACTGAAGAAATGTTTGAAAGTAATATAACAATGATGGAATTAAATGAAGTATTTAAGAGACAAAACAATGGGAAAGCACCAGGTCCAGATGGGTTTCCGGCAGAATTCTATAAAACATTTCAAGAATCATTGAGTATCCCATTGTTAGAAGTCATGAATGAAGTTATGTTAAAGAAGATGATACCCAAAACATGGTCAGAGACCATAGATACTTTAATTTAACACTTCTCACAACAGGTTCCATTACAGTCCATATTCAAGAACTTTCTGTCATGCAGGAACTAAATATCATCCAACAGCTAATATGGAAAGTGAATTAAAATTTTAAAATATAGGTTTTGTTGTGGAAAACATGTAACATGATGTGGGCTGTATCAGGGCTATATACATTTATTTCTTTATTACTTTTTATTGTTTTTACAAATAACTCAAGGCAGAAAACATATCCAACACAATCCAGCAATCCAAACATGTCCAACTTTTGTTGTCCTTTCCCCCTAACAACCCTGTGAGGTGGATTGGATTGAGAAAGAGTGACTAGCCCAAAGTTACCCAACTGATTTTCATGACTAAAGTAGAACTTGAACTCATAATCTCCTGCTTTCTGGACTGATGCCTTAACCACTAGATCAAATTGGCTAGAGCATGGGTGTCAAACTCGATCACATCACATGATGTATCATGATGTATCTCAATGCCTTTTTCCTTTGCAGAGCCAGGATGGGCTGCACATGATGCATCTGGTCCACAGTCCCCCAGTTTGACACCCCTGATCTAGAGAGAAGTATGGTAGAAGGAAAGAGAATGTAATTTAGATCTGAAATGAGTAACCTACTGATCTTTAAATGTTGTTGAACCATAAATAGTATAGCCAATGGAGGAAGATATTGAGAGCTTTCATAAATCAATTTTATTCAAACAAATAAGAAAAGGAAAAAGACATTTGGGAACCATTGCTATTTCAAAGAATAGGTAAAGATAAACTGGAAGCTTCAAGTCTATCCAGAAAGTGGCTGAACTAGTGGAATCTGAAAAAAGCACTGCTATTTAATCCAAGAACAGCTGAGCAGAATGTTACCCAACTGAGAAAAATGTCTATTCTGACCTAGGGCACTAGATAAATCTGAAACAACCTGACTCTGAAAATAAAAGTGACTGTTCATTGACAGTCAACAACATACCATTATAAGACAACTGGGGAGGGGGAGAGAGAACTATTAGACTTCCTGATATTACTCAAATTAAAACAAGATGGAACTGCACAAGGGAAGCAGAATTATTGGTTGTACCGTAAATACATCTGTAACATACAGGTGCATTGCTAGAATTCAATAGTCATAAATTCTTTTTCCTGACCTATATTATGTCAGCATTGGGAAACTGAATGTCTATTCCGTTTATGATCTGGATTTACATCTAGGTCCTATTTTCCTTTGATTCCTGAATCTGATTTCCTGGCATCTGATTCCTGCTTATTTGCTAATTTTTCCTGTATGCTCTTATTGTTTCTTTGGGGATAACAATGCAACACTAGAAAAACCACATATTTCTCTTTCTTGATTTAGTCTAAGTTTTTTAGCTGACAGATCACATCCCAGTTATAGATGAAAGCTTACCCGTGCTAGTCAGTTCCTACCTTGTTTTTAAAGTTCAAAGTAGACTGTTAAGGCAGGAATATCAACAACATAGTCCAATGGTATATTTTTAAAAACATACATGGTTTCTATGAATTCAGTGATATAAGGTGAAAAAAAAACTATATTGGTATTACAAGCTCCAGGATAGTTTTTGAGCTTATGAAGATAGTGTAGGATGAATAAAAGAATAGCACAGTTGGAAGGGACCTCAGAGATCTTCTAGTCCAACCTGCTGCTCAGGCAAGAAACCCAATAACATTTCAGGCAAATGGTTATCCAATCTCTTCTTAAAAATCTCCAGGGATGGAGCACCCACAACTTCTGGATGCAACTTGTTCCACTGGTTTATTGTTCCACTGGTTTATTGTCAGAAAAATTCTTCTTAATTCTAGATTAGTTTCTGTCCTTTTTTTTTTTTGAAAAAGATTTTATTAATTTTCTACAAACAAACAAGACAAACAAAACATAAAAACATCAACTCTCATATGTACATCCAGTGTGTCAGTTGGTTCATCATTTTTGTGCATTCATTCTGTAGTCTCAATTACAATTACGTTGCAATAACAACTCATATTGTCAATCCAAACTTATATATCCTAATATCACTAAAAAAAGAAGTTTTTGACGATATTTTTAATCATTCATGCTTTATGAGCTAACAATACTTTAAACCAGTTTACTCTATAACAAATCATATAATCATATCAAATCAATCCTAAAAAACCCTTTATAAATATAATGTCAAATAACAAAATAATAGCAAAATAGCAAAATAAAGATATTCCTTACTGCCTAGCATTCTAAATATTCTATTATCGTATTTTATCATCTAGCCATTGATAAAAAAGATCCCAAATTTCATAAAATTGTTTATCCTCTTGCTCTCTAATTTCAAATGTCAATCTACTCATCTCAGCACATTCCAATATTTTCTTAATCATTTCTTCCTGTATTTTCTCATTCTTCCAATTTTTAGCAAATACAATCCTAGCCGCTGTTAATACATTTACAATCAGGTATTTCAAATCTTTACTATATATATCAGGTAAAATTCCCAATAAGAAAATCTCTGGTTTCAAGTCTATGTCTTTCTTTGTCATTTTTTCCAACCACATGCAAATTATAGTCCAATATTTTCTAGCGTCCTCACAAGTCCACCACATATAGTAATACGAGCCGGGTATCTGATGACATTGCCAGCATTTTTCAGATTTGTTCTTAAACATTCTTGCTATTCTTGTCGGGGGAAAGTGCTATCTGTAAAACATCTTATACAAGTTTTCTTTATATGCTGTTGACATTGTCATTTTATAATTTTGAGACCACAATTTCTGCCATTTCTCTAGATCAATCCCATATCCAAAATTCTTCCCCCAAACAATCATAGTTTCTTTGACTTGTTCTTCCTCTAATTCCATTCCCAGTAAATAACCATATAATTTTTTAATCACCTTCTCATCAGTACCCATCAAGATCTTATCTAAATCAGTCTGCTTATCATAGAATCCCTCCGTTTTAGAATCTTCATCATACCTTAAATGTATTTGCGCATATGAAAACCAATTCATCCTTATACCTTGTTCCTCTAAGTTTTTGATCGATTTAAGTTCACCCTTTTCATCCAAGAGTTCCCCATATCTAACTGTTTGTTCCTTCTCATAAATTATAGGATAGGAAAATGCTTCAATAGTCGATAACCAAACTGGAATTTTCAAATAACATTGTTTCTTAATTTTCTCCCAATTCAACCATAACGATTCCCGTATATAATGCCTTCTAAAATAACCCTGTATTTTAGTTCCCTTATGCCATAAAAAAGCATGCCAGCCCAACAGCAAATCATGCCCTTCTAATGTCAACAACCTATGCTTTCTTAATGTTATCCATTCTTTGACCCACATCAAACTTGCAGCTTGATAATACAATTCCCAATTAGGCAGGCCAAAACCTCCTCTAATTCTAGCGTCTTGCAAAAGCTTTAGCTTTATTCTCGCTTTTTTACCTTGCCATATAAACTTCAACATGATTTTATTTAAATCTTCCAAATAGTCTTTTCCAAGCCTAATTGGTATTGTTTGGAACAAAAATAAAATTCTGGGTAAAATATTCATCTTGATTGTTGAAATTCTCCCTATTAATGACAATTGCAAGTTTTCCCACTTCTTCAAATCTGTAGCTATCTGTTGTTTGAGTTTAATATAATTATTCTCCTTTAATGTGCTACATCTTGCTGTCAAATATATCCCCAGATACTGAACCTTATTTGTAATTTGGATTTTCAAAAGATCTGCCAGTTCTTCTCTTTGTCTCAATCGCATGTTCTTTGTCAAAATATTTGTTTTATCTTTATTTATTTTCAAACCAGCCATCTCACCATATGTCTCTATCTTTTCCAATAATCTTGGAGCTGTTTCTAACGGGTCTTCCAGAATAAAAGCGAAATCATCAGCAAAAGCTTGTAGTTTAAATTCTTCCTTCTTAATTTTCATTCCTTTTATGCTTTTATCATCCCTAATATTTCTATTCAACACTTCCAAGGTCAACACAAATAGCAAAGGAGATAGGGGGCACCCTTGTCTTGTGCCTTTTCTTATATTAATAAAATCTGTAAGTTCCCCCTCCATCATTACCTTTGCTGTCTGTTTATTATATATGGCTTCGATTGCTTGAATAAATTTTTTAGCAAAACCCATCTGTTCCAATAGTAATAACATAAATCTCCAGTTTACGTTGTCAAATGCCTTTTCAGCATCTAAAAATATCAAAGCCATTTGCTTTTCAGGATGAGCACCATAGTATTCCAAAGTATCCAAGATTATTTTCATATTGTGTCTGATTTGTCTCTTTGGCAGAAATCCATTTTGATCTGGGTGAATAAAATTATTTAAATATTTTTTAAGTCTTTCTGCTAAAATTGAAGCAAAGATTTTATAGTCTGCATTCAATAAGGAGATTGGTCTGTGGTTCTTAATTTGCAGTGGGTCAGCCTCTTCTTTTGGAATAAGTGTGATATAAGCCTCTGACCATGTTTTGGGTATCATCTTCTTTAACATAACTTCATTCATGACTTCTAACAATGGGATACTCAATGATTCTTGAAATGTTTTATAGAATTCTGCCGGAAGCCCATCTGGACCCGGTGCTTTCCCATTGTTTTGTCTCTTAAATGCTTCATTTAATTCCATCATTGTTATATTGCTTTCAAACATTTCTTCAGTCTCTTTAGGTATCTTCGGTAAATTAGCATTCTGTAAATATTGTTTGACTTTTTCCTCATCAATATTCTCTTGTTTATACAGTTGCCCATAAAAATCTCGAATAATTTCCTTTTTCTCCTTATTACCCAAACAAACTTGGCCTTGATCATCTATTAACTTCAATATTTTTCTTGATTCCTTCTCCTTTCTCAATTTATATGCTAGCCATCTACCTGGTTTATTCGCATCTTCAAAGTAATTCTGTTTAGAATTTCTGATTTTCTGTGCCAATTCTTCTTTCTCTATTAATTCCATTTTATGTTTAATTACATCCAGCTTCAATTTAATATCTTTTTTCTGTGACATTTTCTGTAATTCTTTTTCAAGTCTTTTATACTCATCTTCCAAGGCCTTAGAAGCTTGCCTTTTCCTAATATTCTTTTTTCTTGTATAATCTATTATCAGACCTCTAGCATATGCCTTCACTGTATCCCAAACATTCTGAGTTGAAGTATCTTCTTTTTTATTTTCTCTGAAAAAAAAAAGCCAATTCCTTCTCCATCCATTGTATAAAATCTTTCTCCTTTAAAATAGTATTATTTAATGTCCATCTCGATCTTTTTTTTTTGTCCCTTCCATTTAATTGTCATTGGGCTATGATCTGCCCAAGTACTTGTTTCAATATTTGTTTCTTGAATATTGGATATTAATTCTGTTGATATCCAAATCATATCTAATCTGGACCATGATAAATGTCTATTTGAATAAAAAGTATATTGTTTAGCTTTAACACTTCTTTCTCTCCAAATATCTTTTAAAGATAGTTCGTCTGTCATTTTAAAAAAAGATTTAGGGAGAGCCTTTCTATTTTGCTTGGTTGTTGTTGCTATATAGTCCAATTTATTGTCCACAATTCCATTAAAATCTCCCATCATAATTATATTAACATAGTCCAGTCCAGTTATTTTCATGTATAGCTTTTTATAAAACTCTTCTTGTTTTTCATTTGGAGCATAAATGGCAATCAAGTGTATTTTTATATTATTGTCCATTATTTCCACCATTGATACTCTTCCATCTTCATCAGTGTAGATCAGTTTTGCTGGGATAGCCTCTTTAATGTATAGAACCACTCCTCTTTTCTTACATTGAGTCAAAGAAGTAAATATTTTCCCCAATTTTGGCTGCATTAACAATTGTTCATGTTGTTTTTTAATATGAACTTCTTGTAGACAAATTATATCAAATTTTAATTTCTCTAATTTATGTAAAGTTTTCCTTTTTTAACAGCTGAATTAAGTCCATTTATATTCATTGTAATCAATTTTCTTTCTTCTATGATTATGCACACTGCACTTTATTTATTTATCCAAGGCTCTTATTATGACTCTCTTCTCCAGCAGCTTCAAAGCTAAGCCTCAAGGGTTGAAATATTGATAAGAGTCCAGGAAAACACCTATAATAATATTTTGCTGTGCTCTCCCTCTACCTTATCACGTTGAAATGTCCTTGAGAAGGAGTCTTCTTACAATTCTTTTCCAATTCAAATGAAGTATTTTCAAGCCTCTAGTTGGCAGTGTTGCAATGTTTCTTAATGCTCTTTCCCCCACACCCCAGCCAGAAAAAAGGAATAATGTATACAAAAAAAGAAAAGAAAAAGAAAATAGCTAAAGGGAGCCTCTATCCTAGAGAAAATTAAAAAATCAAAAGGAGCATAAAAATATATATAAGAGAAAATTCAATCCAGTTACCTACAAAGTCACACTTAAGTCCCCAGAAAAAAAGTAAGAAAAAGAAAAAAAAATCCAAGCCTCAATTTGACATCACTTTAAAAAACGCCACTCAAACAGTTTTGGTCAAAAAAAAAAAAAAGTCTCACAGGTTTCTTCTTTGTTCAGGATGCCCTTTCAAACCTCAGCGAATTTACAACACAAAAGGAATTTCTCACCCAGCCGACACTTCTTTCCAGCCACTTTCTTTCCGGAGCTGTCCCGACTTCAGCAGCTATGGAGGCTGCCTCTCCGCCGCCAGCAAAAGGGCTTCTCCCGGATCAAAGCAGAGACTTTGCGATATCTCTGGGATCCCGGGACAGTACCCTTCTCAATCCCGTCTCTACGGGACGGTTTAGGTCCGTTGGGACCGACCAGGGGCGAAAATATCGGCTGCGATCTCAGAGCCCCAAGATCGCAGCTGTGTCGCCGAAACGAAGCTCCGCCTTCTCCAGTTTCTGTCCTTGATTAGTTTCCATCCATTGCTTGTTGTCCTGTCTTCAGATACTTTGGAGAATAGATGGACTTCCACTTCCCTTGGCAACCCCTCAAATATTGGAATTCTGCTACCCTGTCACCCCTAGTTCTTCTTTTTATTAGCCAATTCCTGCAACTGTTCTTCATATGTTTCAGCCTCCATTCCTCCAATCATCTTTGTTGCTCTTCTCTGCACTATTTGAAGAGTTTCAAAATCTTTTCTGTAGCATGAAATAAAGCAAAGGAAAGCTCTGCTGCACAAGTACACATTTATTCTCCACATTATATTGGATTTCATCCTAAGTGGCTTGTGAATCATGTTTGACTTGATGACTTCATATATTATGTATATACAGCTGGACATATCACAAGCAAGACTGTTAACTGCTGCAAAATATGGAGATTGATTGGGAGCATGTGTAAAAAAATTTTTTTAAAGTAGCAACACATTTGCAGTTTTGCAAAATTCTGAAGGATTATTGGGAAGTCAAACCATGGCTGATATGAAATCATGAATGATTTCTGTTTCTAATGATGCATAGGACACGAATTGATTTGTTTAATTAGAATAAAATTTTAAAATGAATGTCAGTACTGTTTAATATACAGATAGTCCTCGCTTAGTGACTGATAGCTTAACAACCATTTGAAGTTAACGCAGATTTCCCCCAAAGGGTACTTCTGAACTGATTTCAAAGTTCTAACAAGTGCACACACACACACACACACACAGCATAGTGAGATGATGCCATTTTGGGCCCTTTCATGGCAGTTTACCATTCCGCCCCCCCCCCCCCCCCCCCGCCATTATGTGACTATGATTTTCTATTTTTTTTTTTCTCCAATTCCTGGCATTTGCTTCCAATATCCATAAAAAAAAAAAGCTCACTCCTTAAGTAAAATGAATTTACATAACAACCATGATGTTCACTTAATGACTATGGCATTCACTTAACAACTGCCTAACAAAAGAATGTAAAATTGAGCATGGACACATCATGATCTGACTAATGGCCGAAATTCTGGGCTCAATTAGTCGTACGCTGAGAACTACCTGAAGTTCTGAAAGACTTCATGAATATCTACCTAAAGGGTCTTCAAACTTAGCAAGTTTAAGACTTGTGAATTTCAGTTCCTGAGCTAACATGACTGGAGGAGGAATTCTGGGAGTTGAAGTCCACAAGTCTTAAAGCTATCAAGTTTGAAGACCCTTGATCTACTCTGTGTAAATCTAGTACACTGAGTTGTATACTGACTGTTATGTCCTGAGCATGGGCGCAAGGAACGGAGACAAGGCATCGAACTGTGACTTCAACTCTTTATTAGTAACTTCAGAATAGAGCAAAATACTTGGGCAACAGCAGCTCTTTTATAGAGCTAGCTGCTGTCACAATAACCAATGATTTGAGTTTACCACTCTAACAAGCGTCCAATCAGAGAGACCTGCTGTCAGCCAATCAGATCAGCCAGAAACAACCAATCACAACTCGCTATTTGCGGGCCAATGAGAAGTGCAAGATTACGAGCCTGCTGTTAAAGTAAAACTATTAGGGTTGTTACTGAATGCGTTAGCTTAGTCCTTAACACCCCTCCCCACTAGGTTCCATCTGAGGGGTGGGGTGATGTATTCTCATAAGTAGGCAGGTCGCTTCACCTGTCTGCTTGATCTGCGCTGTTCCACTGGTTTCTGTCCTGGCTCTGGTTCCGGTGGGCTGCTTGCTGAGCTGGGTGGTGAAGATGGTCCCGCTGTTTCGTTGAATGGCTCTGGGCTGTCCTCTCTGTTCTCGCCAATGCTGTCATCCAGGTTCCCTGGATCTGTTTCCATCGCGGTGCTGCTACGCGGTGAGGCAATTTTCCAGCTCGGTTCTCCTTCTGGCAGTGAGTATCCCATGGTTGGTTGTGTAGACTGCTGGGTTCCAATTGTTAGGTCATCTGCTATTTCTTTTTCGGCCCCCTCGGTGTCCCTTCCCCCCCCAGTTTGAGATTCAGGGGATGAGATGGGAGTAGGTGCTAGTCTGGATCGAAGCTGGTCTATGTGGCGCTTCCACATTTTTGCATCAACAGTTTGTAGATGGTAGGATCGGGGCCTCATAAGTTGCGTTATGTTAGTGGGGACCCACAATGGGTCACCCGATAAGTTTTTCGCAAAAATGGGGTCGCCTTCCTGGAATGAACGACACTTGCTGCTGGATCCCAAGGGTTGTTCTGGTGTGTAAGCAGGATGGAGGTGATCGAGATGTGAGCGAAGTTTTTGGCCCATCAAGAGTTCGGCTGGGGTTCTGTTTGTGGTGCTGCTTTGAGTGATATGTTGGAGGAGAAGCATCTTGGTTATCTTGTCGTCAATGTCTCCATGGTCCATCTAGTGTAAGGTTTTCTTTACAAATTGGACCATTCGCTCAGCCCTACCGTTGGCCGCAGGGTGAGCTGGCAGTGTTAAGGCATGGCGGATGCCCCGGTCTGCTAGGTACTGTTCGAATGCCAGGGCAGTGAATTGAGGGCCATTATCGGAGACCAGGACATCCAGCAATCCGTGGGTAGTGAATAGCTTATTCAGTTTTTTAATGACCGCCTCCGTGGTGGTGCTTTTCATTTTGTGGACCTCGAGCCAGTTAGAATAGGCATCCACGGTTAGAAGGAAAGTGTGTCCTCTTGTGGGTCCCGCAAAATCGATGTGGATACGGGACCAGAGACCACAAGGTATTTCCCACTGAGTTGGGGGTGTTTTTGGAGGAGCGGAGCGAGTCTCCTGGCACTTGCTGCACGTAGCCACCCAGGCCTCTATCTGCTTATCTATGCCTGGCCACCATGCGTAACTCCTTGCCAATGCCTTCATCTGCATGATGCCTGGATGTCCATCGTGCAACATTTTCAAAACTTTATGTTGCAATTTCTCCGGGATGATGACTCTGTCTCCCCACAAGATGCAGCCTTTTTGAGAGAATAGTTCTGTCTGTCGATTTCTGAATGGCCTGAAAGTGTCATTGGGTTCGTTGTCCGGCCAACCTCCTTCCACCTACCTGAGGACTCGTGCCAAAGAAAGGTCCTTTTTCATTTCTGAGGCGATGTCCCGAGTAGTCAGCAGTGGTGATTTAAGAGTCTCGATTTGCAATATGACTAGGGTTGGAGCTGGGTCATCTATGACGTCTGGTAGTAGAGAACGGCTCAAAGCGTCAGTGTGGGGAATGGCTTTCCCCGGGTGGTGTTGCAGTTGGTAATCATATGCGGCTAAAAACTCCGACCAACGTGTCATTCTTGGTGATAAGATGTGGGGAGTTGGTTTGTTTCCCACTAAAATGCCAAGTAATGGCTTGTGGTCTGTAATTATGGCAAAGGGTCTCCCATAAATATACTCATAGAGACGTTTAATTGCGGACACAATGGCGAGAGCCTCTTTATCAACTTGGCTATAGTTCCTTTCAGTTTTAGACAAAGTTCTCGAAAAGAACGCAATAGGTGCCTCATTACCGTTTGGCAGGACGTGGCTTAAAATGGCTCCCACTCTGAATGGTGAGGCGTCACAGGTAACCATTAAGGGTAGAGTCTTGTATTGTATTAATACAGCATCAGAAGTTAAGAGGTCTTTTACTTGTTGAAATGCTCGTTCTTCACGCTGTCCCCAGACCCAGGAAGCCTTTTTGTCGAGAAGTCTATGTAGGGGCTCAGCTACGGTCGCCTTCTGGGGCAAGAAGATGTTATAAAAGTTAATGAGTCCCAGGAAGGCTTGGAGATCTGTCTTATTTCTAGGTCTTGGGGCATTTTTGATTGCAGTTAGTTTTTTTTCGGTGGGGTGGATTCCCTGTCTGTCGAGAAGGTATCCCAGGAACGCCACTCTCTCCGTACAAAGTTGACACTTGTCCCTTTTTACCTTCAGGCCAGCGTCTTTAAATTTTTGGAGAATCATTCTGAGTCATTGTTCTGATAACTCTTTAGTGGGGGCAGCTATTAAGATGTCATCAAAATAAGGCACGACGCCTTTTATGCCTTGTAATAGTCTCTCCATCAGATTTGGAAAATGCCCGGTGCCATGCTTACTCCGAATTGGAGTCTATTGCACTTGAAGGCACCTCTATGTGTGACTATAGTCTGGCCTTCTGTAGTCGTCGCATCTATGGGTAGCTGTTGGTATGCCTGAGCTAAGTCCAATTTCGCAAATATTTTTCCGCCACCCAGGGAGTGAAGAAGGTGTTGGACCACCGGTACCGGATAAGCGCTCTGCTGAAGCGTGTGATTTAGGGTGGCCCGGTAATCCCCACAAATTCTTAACAATCCATCTGGCTTTATGGGTGTTACTATTGGGGTCTCCCATCGGGCGTGGTCAATCGGTTCCAACACACCCTGGGCTATTAATTTGTCCAGTTGCTCATCAATCTTTGGCTTGAGGGCAAAAGGCACCCGATGAGGCTTAAGGCGAATGGGAGCTACATCGGGGCTGAGATTAAACGATATAGGGGTTCCCTTGTACTTGCCTAGCTTCCCTGTGAAAACGTCCTGGAATTCCTGGATAAGGGCCTCTTCCCAGTCATCGCTTCTGGTTTGGTGGATGCCAGCTAGTTCAATTCCGAGTGGGGCGAACCACTGTAACCCTAACAAACTGGGCCAGTCACGATCGACAACGGTCAGAGTAGCGTTGCAGTGCGGTCTTTGAAGGATACTTGGACATGGCTGGAACCGACAACCCGAATTCTGTTTCCTTGGTAGTCCTTTAGGATGATTCTTTGAGTGCTGAGGTCCTGGCAACAGATGGCAGGGATCAGCTGTTTGAGGGTTTTCCAGGAGACCATCGATAGGGACGACCCCAAGTTGACTTCCATCACACAAGGTCGATTCTCAATAGCAACCTTTAATCGGATCTTCCTTGCATCTAATGATGAAGCATGGCCTATAGTGATAGTTTGGTGTGCCTCTTCTTGTCTCATTGAAGAGGCAGGTGCTCGATTTCTGTAGTAGTGGTTGTTCCATTGGTGGTTCAGGAGGTCCCGATTTACAGATGGGTTGCCTGTATCCTGGCGGAGATTATTCTCCCTCTGGCTTGGATTGGACCTTCGCTTGCTTCTGCAGACCTTTGTGATGTGGCCTCTCTTTCCACAGGAATGGCAGAGTGCGTCAAGGAATTTGCAGTTTGATCGCGGGTGGTTTGCCTCGCAACCAGCGCATTGGCGCGGAAGTCTCTGCTTCCTTTGATCTCATTCTGAGCGGAGCCAGTTGACCTCCTCTTCCTCGCTGTCTGAGGAGGATTCGAGGTCTTCATGATGGGTGGTAGTAGTGTGTCTCTCAGAGGAAGGTGTACTATCACTAGTAAGTTGGTGGTGTGGTGCGTTCACTTGGCGTATTCGAGCAGCTGACTTCCTGGTTGCTTCTGCGGCAGTAGCGTTGGCGATGACATCTGTGAGGCTAATGTCTCCCTTCGCCATGTTCTTGCTCTGCACTGTGCAGTCATCTAATCCCAGAACTATTCAGTCTCTCATGGCTTCCTCGAGGTTTGCGAAACCACAGAGTCCTCCCAGGTTCCGGAGGTCGGCTACGAAGTCTCCAACGCTCTTGTTCTTTCGTTGGTCCCTCTGGTAAAACTCGTGTCTTCGTATCAGTGTAGGCACTGCAGATGCATAATGGGCCCAGAGGATCAGCGCGAGGTTACCCCAATCCATGGTCTTCACTTCCATCGGTTTGGCAAGTGCCTTAGCCATTTTAAAAATGGCGGGCCCGCAATCGGTCAAGAACACTGCTCATTTCTTGCCAGGCGTAGCATCTTTCAGATTGTTGGTCTCCAGGAACATCTGGAAATGGTCTATATATGAGTCCCAGTCTTCGTTTACTGGGTCAAATGGAGCTGGTGGTATGGCGCCGCTAGTCATCCTGCCATTTGTTGCATGCGCTCTCAGCCACGTGCTCTGTTTTGTTCGATGAGTGTTTAGTCAGCTCTATCGTCTCTGCATCCCACCTTCATCGCCAGTGTTATGTCCTGAGCATGGGCGCAAGGAATGGAGACAAGACATTGAACTGTGACTTTAACTCTTTATTAGTAACTTCAGAACAGAGCAAAATACTTGGGCACCAGCAGCTCTTTTATAGAGCTGGCTGCTGTCATAATAACCAATGATTTGAGTTTACCGCTCTAACAAGCGTCCAATCAGAGAGACCCGCTGTCAGCCAATCAGATCAGCCAGAAACGACCAATCACGACTCTCATTGGCTAGGCCAATGAGAAGTGCAGGATTATGAGCCTGCTGTTAAAGTAAAACTTTTAGGGTTGTTACTGAACGTGTTAGCTCAGTCCTTAACACTGACGCTAACATAGGCGGATTTATTTATGCCAACACAACTGTTCCTATGCATGCTATAAGAAATAGTTCTGGACATTAGAGGGAGAATGTATTTCAACTTGAAGAGGCTATGTCCTATTCATAGTACTTACAATCACTCATATGTCACTTTTAAAAAGTGACATGTTGCCCCACTTCCAAGATCTTTGTTATGCATTTGATAACAGATTGTGTGTATTACATTCTGACATTGCTGTTAGTACAGAAGTCTATTTCAGAATTAAGAATGCCAAAAGAAATGTATGGATATCCTTTGCCTAAGACAACAACATGTTTTCCAACGGTAATTAGAGACAGAAAAGGGGAACACTGATCTAAGTATTGCTGGCTACCCTGTAGAATATCCAATTAGTTTTCCTCACTTATTTGCTAAAAGACATCCTTACAACACCTCTTTGTGTTCATTTTCTGTGTCTTTTCAATATTTAGAACTCAGCAGGGTAACTTCAGAGATGATGACCTACAAAAATAACTGAGAATTGCTTTGTGTGGCTGTGATTTTCTAATAAAAAAGATAAATCTGATTTGAAGAATAATATTTCTATTTTACATATTAACAGGAGCATTCTTTCCATTGTCATTCTGAAGATCGGAGACTAGGTGTTGGAAACATCCAGAAGGACACATTGTTAATCAATGGGTAGAACATTATTATAAACTATGAATTCCTTTAAAAATTCATAGCAATTTTTTTATGCATATGGGTTTTCTGGTTTTTTTTTTTTTAATCCCCATGAGGGAGGGTTTTTTTTCTCTTTTATTACTTACTTTTTTTTCTCTTTTATTACTTACTTTTTTTTTCTCTTTTATTACTTACTTTTTTTTTCCAAGTGCTTCAGACATGAAACAGCAGAAAAATATTGGTGCTCAATACCACCAATGCTACTGATGATATTGGCTATACAATCAGGCTGTGGGTATCACAAAAAGAGATTTAGGGTTTACAACCAGTCCTTGGGCCACAAGATGCCCATTGTTAATATAAGGCATTGCAAGTAATGAGATTTTAATTCACAAAGTAATATAAAGGATGAATACATCAATCACAATTCATGAGCTAATCCTATTAGGAGACAGGTTATGAAATTCTTTGTTGGCATATGATACATTAATGAGCTCTCTTTGAAATAATCCCATCTCCAAAAATCACATTTTGCAGCCTGATTATTATGTCACTCAAATACCTCTACTTCAATATTAATTGCTTTTTTAAAAAAAATGACAGTAAGATATTGTCAGATGGAATCGGCACAAAATTAATTATGTTTTAAAACAAAGTTCTACAAATATCTATTATTATTAGTCATTACTTTCATGCAGATCATTTTATTTGGAAAGGGACTAGGAAAAGGACAGATGTAAACCACGACTCATTAAAATACATTCACCAGCACAAAACCCTTTGTTAGGGATCTCATCAATATCTTCCATGCTTAAATATTCTCCAGCCTTTAATGTTATTATGTGAAAGTCTACAATGAAATTAAATTTACAAAATGCCCCATGTATCATGCAGCCATTCTCTGTAATCGAACCATCTGAATCAAGTACAATTTTCTCAAATACAGAAAAAGGTAGATAGTTCATCCGTCAAAGAAATAAAACCTAATAACAATGAAAATTCTATGTTGTTGAAACATATAGCCTATACAGAAACTCATCTTTCCCCAGAAATGTATGGATGATAACACTATATCCTCACAAGGATCCAAATAACAAGTTAAAGAATGGCCAAAGTCTGTGTAAAGGATATCACAAACTTTAATTCTAGATTTTGGCAGCAAAGTTTTATTTCAAACTTTATTTTGTTTATTTGGAAAATTTATATTGCTGGCTACTCGCATATGGCGACTCAAGGTGTCCTACGGCAGGGGTCCCCAACCACCAGTCCCCGGACCGGTACTGGTCCGTGGATCATTTTTTACCGGGCCACAAAGCTTGGGCGCCGCCATCTTGTTTCGACGGCGCTTCTGGGTTTTTGGTTGCTTCCGGGTTTTCGGTTGGAAAGTGCTTCTGGGTTTTCAGTTGGAAAGCGGTGTTTGGGTGCTCGCGCCTTAGTTTCGTCGAAGAGGGGGGGGCAGCTTCAAATGAAGAGCCATCCCGATGGCGGTGTAGTCTCGCGTTACTCAGGTACTGGTCCGTGGAAGAATAAATAATCGTGAAACCGGTCCGTGGTTCAAAAAAGGTTGGGGGCCACTGTCCTACAGGACACAAAAACACAATATATTAGAAATAAAATAATAACTCTCCAACCTCCCAACCTGGTGACAACACACATTCATACCAGCCATTTAATGGATTCTATCTGGACCGCTGGCAGGACCACGTCTTCAAGGCCTTCCAAAATTCAATTAGAGTGAGGGCCAGTCTAATTTCTGGAGGGATGATGTTCCAGAGGGAGGGAACCACCATGGAGAAGGCCTTTCTTCTGAGCACTGACAGATGTATCTCCTTAGGGGATGGGACCTGCAACATTCCTTGCCTCCTTGCTCTAGTGCACCAGGTAGATGTGACCGGCAAGAGAAGGACTCTCAGATAACCTGGTCCCAAGCCATGAAGATCTTTAAAGGTGACAACCAGCACCTTGAATTGTACCTGGAAGCAAATCAGCAACCAATGCAGCTCCTACAGCAGAGGTAATACATGTGCACACTGAGGTCTACACAAAATCATGTGGGTCGCTGCATTTTGCACCAACTAGAGTTTCCAGATGCTTTTCAAGGGCAGCCCCATATAGAGCATGTTGCAATAGTCAAGATGGGAGGTGACTGGGGCAAGAGTGACTGTGAGTAGGAATTGTTGGTTGAAGAAAGACTGTAACTAGTGCACAACCTGCAGTTGCACAAAGATCCTCCTGGACATGACTGCCACCTGCTCTTTGAGAAGGGTTGCGAGTCCAGGAGAACTCCCAGTTCTTATATTATTCACTGTCTGTTTGCGACAATGCCACCCATATAAGATCAAAGGTGGCAATGGACCAAACTTATTAGCAAACAGAGACTGTGAAGATGATTTCTATTCCATTTTTACAATCCCTAAATATGTTCAGACATCTGTACTTTTCAGAAAACAGAATGGGACAACTTGATGTGGATAGCTCGCTGTCAACAAGTTGCCACTGCCAACTCACTGCCAACAAGTTGTTGCAAGACAACAGAATCAATTCGCCATGGGGACACTCACTATGGGCAGCCAAAGGGAGAGTCAGGTGGGTGGGCAGAGCGCAGGTCATGGCGGGGTTAGGGACTTCCCATTTTCACATTCCCCACTGCTGCCCTGCCGAGCTCTGAGCTGTTCAAAGTTTGGACCTTTTGACAGCAGTAATGTTTGGGCTCTTCAGCAGCAGCCGTGGTGGCAGGAGGTAGCAGTGATAAGGGACTTCCCATTTTCACACCCCTCCCTGCTTCTGCATCAAGCTCTGGGCCGTTCAGAGTTTGGGCCATTCAGGGAGATGGTGGTAAGCAAGGTGAGTAGCAGGGAGGCAGTGGAGGCTGGGCACATCCCATTTTCAATACCCCCTGCTGCCGCCGCCACAGTCATACAATGGTGGCAATGTTCAGGCAGTTCAGGAGTGAGAAGGTGATGGGGAGGTAGTGGTGGCCAAGCTCATTCCATTTTTACAATCCCTAAATCCCTTCACCTGCTGCAGCTGTGACCAGTATGGCTGATCACATCATCTTCTGGTACTCAAATCAATGGAAAAACATTGTCCTGCAAACTCTTCTTGAGGAGCAGCCATCTAAGGCAGGGGTGACAAATTGGATTTCTTGAAGGGCCAGATCAGCATTGTAGTTCTCCTCTGTGGGACAGCAGTGGGGTGGGGGAACAGTGGGGGAAGCAGGATGGATGCCTCCTGCAGGACCCTGCCAGCCAAACTGGACCATGGGGGTCCACACATAGCCCCCCTATGCCTTGTTTTCATCCTCCATGGGCTCCTACAACATTCTGCTAGATGAAAACAGGCTGTGTGGCCCATTTTCAGCCTGTTTTCCCACCCATTTTTGGCCCATTTTTCAGCCGGCAGAGTGCTACAGGAGGCCATGGAGGATGGAAATGAGGTGCGGGGGAACACATGGCCTGTTTTAGTCACCAGAGGCATTGTGGGCTAGTCCCTTGATATTTGCAGGCTGGCCCTGTGGGCCAGATTTAAGCTCCCCATGGGCCTTGAGTTTGACAACCTAAGGCATATGTAGGCAATATATTGTCCTCTTCTCAGACAACTTCCACAGAATCAGTCTATTCACTGGTTCCTTGATCTTTGCCACATTTGTCATGTCTGCCTTCATGGAACCACTTCAACTCACCATTCCTTTCCTGGAAGTCCCAAAAGTTATTATTTCTGAAACATAACACATACCAAGTCTCTTTACTGACTCTTACTGTGTTTTCTTGAGAAAAAAGGATGGTATAACAGGAATTCTGGCAACTGAATTATTTATTTCCCTTCTACAAGTAATATATCCCTAAAATACTTTACAGCAGAGACTTATTTGGTTTCTTTCTAGCTGCGCCCCCCCCCCCCCCGTGAATTTCACTAACAAGAAAGGGGATTGCAGCTGATTGTTTTCACAATGGTCCCCTGAATCTTTTATCAGTCTGGGAGCCAATCATTACAGCAACACTTTCTCCTACTATCACATGTTTTCTTATGGGATCTTTCTCCAATCAGCTGCATACTCTTAATGTGCTGCAATCAGGGAGCCTGATCAATGCTGTAGTTGAAGAGATAATTCTGTGTCATGAGATCTATGACCACTTCAGCAATCAGCTGCATTAATCTTGTGGTACCAAACTTTACTTCCACAATGAGTACACAATCAGACATTCACTTATCAGCTATGAATGAGTTAGTCAAGATCAATTATCTTCTAGGTTTCATATCAAACAGTGCGCTATTCCTATTCAATAAATCTAAAGAATAGCCCTTTATATATATAGTTGTTGAGATCACAGCTCTGCACAAACAAACATACACTGGAGTCCCATTCTTACCAAAGGAAGTAGATCTATCTAGCATTGGAAAACAAAATGGGAAAGAGAGATGACCTTAACGGCAGCCCATGTTCTTACTTAACATAAATGATTTACTTTATTATCAACACTTGGCTTCTAGCCCTTTTCTAGTTCATCTTCACATTTTGCCAATCCAAAGATGAAACCCCCTCAGAAGGTGATACAACTTGCTTGAAAATGGAATTGCCTGTCATTTCCTACCACTTTGCAGGCAGCAGGGTCTTAACTGGTTACAGCAGGGTATGACACACCAAATGCATCGTGCCCTGTCTTTTCATATGTGCTGCTCTCCTATAATTACTGACTTTCCCCTTTTTGCTGCAATTATCTCTTCTCCCCCATCCCTTAATGATCAGCTGTGGAATTAAGCAGATTTTCTCACTCTTCCCTTGTTGCCATGACAACTGGCCTGCACCTGCCACTGGATGAACAGTGGCACTTTTGGATGGGGAAAAATAACCACAATGGGAACAGTTTATGGTTTCTTTCTATAACTAGGGGGGGAGGAGGTTAGAGTAAAGTTGCAAAGCAACTGTGATGGGGGATGGGAATAGTCTCAGAAAGAGAAGAGATGGAACAACTGACTGAAAATGCACAAAGGAAGTTTATGTAGTACTTGGAGAAACAAAAATTCTCCTTTCTTTTTAATCCACAGTTGGCTATGCAATTTTAAAGGTGCGTACCCTGAATGTACATGAAAATGTGGAAAGATGGAAACAACTTCTGAAAGAGTAACATACAAAAGTTTAAAAAAGGAATCTGATCACACCAAATTGTCATTCTTCCACACTGGGGCAAATTTTCAGTTCTAAAACATTTACCGTACATTTCACTTCTCTTCTATATAATTCCAGCACTAAGTATAAAAACAACAAAACAGAGACCTACAATGGCAGTGCCTGATAGTAATTATTTAAATCATGATTTGATAAAAACAGCAACAGAATTATGAACCGCTCATAAGGAGTACCTCCATCAACTTCCAGAAAGTTGTTGGTAGGGATTGTTAAGCCTGGGTTCCCCAACCAGTGTTAAGGAGACAAGCTAAACAGAATGTGCAATGTTAGTCAGATAGGCATACAGATACATGTGTGAGATAAATTTGTATGTTAGTTAACAGACAGTAAAAATAACAGATATGCTTGTGTTATCAAAAATATAGTTTATTCCATTTAGAGTTTTATAGTATAGTCAAAATAACAGTCCATTAGTCATGTATCGTTTTAGTCAGTCCATTCAAGGATATTCAATTAGCAAAGTCCGTGTAGAATATCCAATGTCAGTTCACTTACAAATAAATCAGTCCTCTCACCATTGATAAATCAACAGTCCTTTTTCTCTCCCGTTCCAGTAGAGGAAAAACACAATCTTCAATCTATGCAATAATTAGGGATCATCAAGCCAGAGAGAGCAAGCTGCCGTGCCTTGCTTCTTATATGGTGCTTTTACAACCACTCCCTTAATTACATTCTTACAGTTAAAGTTACAGACACTTTAACTAACAAACCATGATAACATATTTATTATTTTACCTAAACCAGTTAGGGTAAACAATGTTATCCCTAATAGGGATATGAGCTAGAATTCCTCAGAAAGGAATTCTGAAACCTAGGGAGACTCACCAAACAAATTCCCTCTCTCACTTCTTTTGTTCTTTAAGCTCTCCAAACCTTCATTTCCAACCAAAAGGGATAATTTCCATAACATCAATCCTAATACTGGTACTATATAACAGTGTTTGGTGCAATGCAAATATAATTATTAAGAGGGAACAAATTTCTCACACTTCAGTTTACCTATGAGCAGATGCTGCAGAAATCTTCCTTGGTGTCTTAACCCAGTGATTTATTTTCTTTAGAATAGTTTCATTAAAGGGAGGGAGGAAGGGAAGAAGGAAAGAAGGCAGGTAGGAAGGCAGGCAGGAAGGCTGCTACATGTACCGCTAAGAAAATCATTAACTTGTATCATCATAATTATTTCAAAGAATCCTTCTAATCCTCGCATAGAGAGCAGACACATTCTGAGAAATCAAAGGTGATGACCAGATGGCAGGTAAGATTGGAGAGGTACTTGATAGGAGGTAGGGTAGTGATAAGAGAGACTGTATTCTGCTAGGGAAGTGGCAATGTTCCCCATGATAGCCATTTTCTGACAGTACCTAGAACATGGTCTCAAAATTCTAAATATATTGGAATTTTTCTGATTTCTATTTTCTGACTACAGCTTCTTACCAAATATAAATTGCCACATAACACATTACAACAGAGGAAATTTGTTATTGCTTGAATATGTGCTTTTCAGATGACAGAATAACTTAAAACACTAGGATGCTATGACATAGCAACTCAAGTGAGTTTTTCTAAATGGACATACATTATTGAGATGTATATCCATCGTCCAAGATATGATCCACATATATAACAACTGCAGTAGTTGATGTTTCTAGATTTAATAGAAATCCAGTTATATGCCAGATAGTTCAGATGTTTTTGTATCATCATGCAGTTCCTCATCCATCTGTTTGCGTCACCCCCTTTTCATTTTTTCACAATAAAATTCCATGCTTGATATCTGGATTATAGATCTAATAATGGAACCTGCTATAAAGGAAAGAGGTTGGTTTGAATCCATTCAGGTTAAGAATCTAATAATATATCTGGGCCATAAAGCAACATGCTCCCTGATTTCACAGTATATATAAAATTGTTATTGAAAAGTTTGCAATAGAGACTTATTGAAGTACCCATGTGTATATGTAATACACAAAAAGTCATTGCTTTAGTAGGACACATTCATTTGACTCAAATAGTGTTAAACATTTTCTCTGTGTTGGCAGGCAAATTTTGAATTTAGGAAATAATGCTGTGGATACTTATTGTTGAGATGGAATTACCACTAAGTGACAGCATATGTTTATCAAAAAGCAAAATGGTAACCTTGCTTACTCTTTCCTCTCAAGATACTTCCTATCAAAGAAGCACATCTGCATTTTTATTCCCCTACAAATGACTAAATTATGTCCAGCCACCATTTTTAATTTAAGAAATAGTTACTGGGAAACATCCTCAAATAAAAATGGTGCTGGAAGTAAAATCTTTGCTTTGAAAAAAAATTGCTTTCTGCTTTTAGATTAAATAATAATAATAAGGCAAATATGACTATGAGATAAATGGATGCCAATGGATATGTCTATGGGAGCATTGGTACTCACTAAATTAGTACAGTACCATTTATTAAAAAGTTAAATGCCAACATAGCAATATTTCTATATTAGTTGTGAATAATTAGCATTGAGGTAATTCCCCGTTAGGAGAATGAGCGCATACAGGGAGACGTAGTGAGAGTAATGTTGAATAATACACACAAAGCACACAGATTCACTGTCCAGTAAATGTAGGTTTTTACTTCCAATAAACGTTTAAGCACAGTCCAAGATAAGCAATCCAAGTCATTCACAGGTAAAGCAATCAGTTTTTAGTTCAGGGATAATCCAAGTATCAAAGTCCAGTATCAAAAACAGTTCAGTAACAGACTTACATCAATGATCAGTAACAGTCATGAGGAGGAACCACAACTCTCTCCAACAGAAAGGAACAGAGACTCACTGAGACTTTCCTGAATAAAACAACCCAGGTTTCTGGCTCCATCTTATGGCCATTTGTGGAACCACGCCCAATTACAGATTTAGTATTCTCTTAAAGGCATAGTATTATAATGTCTATCCTAGTTTATATATTTCCAACCCAAATAACTGTTAGGTGACTTACATTCCTAACAATTAGTAAGGAGCATGTTACAATACATCCATGTGAGACCAATGCTTTGTGAGCTGCACTGGTTAGCCAGCTGGTTTATTGCTTGCAATTCAAGTTACTGGTTAATCCCTCTGTGATAGTTTCTGCCCATTTTGTAAGATAGGTGGATGCACCTTAGATCCCTTTGAACAAACAATACCATTTATCAGGATGTAGAAAATTTCCTTCTGAAACAGCACCCCTTCTCCAGGACTCTATGGCTCCCTCTAATGATGCTGAATAATTTACTGAAGAACTGGTTATTTGCCCTGGTTTTGATAGATTTGTTGTGTCATTGTTGCTGAGCCAATTTATGTTTTCTATTTTTTATTTATGATTTTTCTTCGGAATGCATAAGATCTATATCCTTTTATCTTATTTTTCCTGCTTTTAAAAAGTAAGCTTGTTTGGAGGGGGCTTCTGTATTTCATTATTGTTAGATGAGATGCGCAGCAAACAAGTCAAATAAATAAACAAAAAACAAACAAGCAGACAAATAAATAATAATTAAAATATTATGTATTATTCAATACTCTTATTGTTTTAGGATTTTGGTTAGAAAATTGGTTCATTTCATAAGGTAGCACATTTGTTTTAGATTTTGTGTTCTGTAGAACTAACATTATGTTTTATGGCAACCAGAAGAAGGCATACATAGCTATATTCTCAATTTAAGGGACAAAATCAGGACCTTGCTGGTTTTGTGGCAAGTGCTGTAGATGCTGTCAACTCTAAATTCAAAATGCATTCAGCCATAGCGTCCCATGAGATGACAATAAAGTTGACTGATTCTTTTCCCTGCTATTATTATGAAGTATCCCCAGAATAGCATCAATTTAATCTGAGACAGTGAAGCCCTCCTTGCAACACAATATAAATCACTACTAGATTGAAACATCTCAGAACCCAGAATAAGGTCAGATAAAATAACTCACTTAATTCTGCATCTTAAGATAAAAAGGAAGTCTTCTTCTGTAGTTCTTTCTTATATCATGCTGAAAACATCATCCTATCCCAATTGCAAGAAATCTGTACATACTTCATTGACCATTGGAGAATAATCATGTCTTTCCCAGATGGCTCCAGGATCATATAGATAATGTGAACAAAGAGATCAAATGTTTTAAATGTCCTATAAGAATGTAATTTGGCCCATGCCCTTCTCAAACCTAACTGGGTATTTTGCTGATTAGAGAAAAGAACCCTTAGTCCATTTCTAATTTACCAAGATCAAAAGCATATACGCTTATGGTTATTATTTTTTTCAGGATTGAAGGTAGATTTTTCAGCATTGAAGGTTGACTTAACATTTTCAGATGTGTCATTCTGTAGGTCTCCAATAGCTTAGCAGAAAAGGTTTGCAAACTTAATGTCCTTTAAAAGTCTCCACTGCAGTTGCAAACAAGATAGCTAATCCTGTTGTATCACAGCACTCAAACCTATAGAAAACTAGTCCTATGATGTCCCCATTAGCAATAGATACCTGTAGCACATGTGGGCAATCTCCCATCCTCTCCTATCTGGAGAGGTTACAAGGAACAGATCTGCTCATTAGTTCACTGATCTTTGCCCCAATCATCTTCAGTTCAATATATCTATCCCATAAGTTATGGGAAATTCTAACTGATGAAATTTCCACCCAAGTGATAGATTCCAGTTGACTTTAATTGATTTTATTGCATTTAGTACTAAATTAAAAAGCACCAGGAAATGCCAGAGCTCAAAGAAAATGGGGGAGGAGGAGAAGGACAAGGATGAGGAACAGAGGGGCAGTGACAGAAACGTATTTTTTTTTCTGTATATTGCCATAAAAACTACAATAAGACATTAGGACTCAAAGATAAGAAAATAAGAAACATCAGCTTCTGTAAGACTTCTTAAGATTTCTATTTTACCTTTTAAAATCTCACATCTCTCAAACTGGAAGCTGGGTGGGAGAATGGCACATTGAAGTCACAAGATACAATTTTCTTCCTCTTTTCTAAAGGCTTCCAGTGTAAATATTGATGTTGTCAAAGGTGGTACCCATGTTCAGAAAGTAAATCCACACTTCTTTTTTTAAAAAATTTTTTTTATTGGTTTTTAAAAACAAACATAAACAAACAAAACATAAAAACTTCAAGCTATCTTCCATATGTTTACATACAGTGTGCCGTTTGGTTTACAGATTGTTTTGTGCTTCCATTTCGTAGTCTTCAATTACAATTACATTGCATATAATCTCATATTTTCAATCAAAAATTAAATACCTTAGTATCATTATTAAATCAATCATTTGACTATACTATTATTCATTCATGTTTTACAAGATAATCATAATTTACTTAGTTTATTTTATAACAGTTCTTATTATCATCCCAAATCTATCCTAAAATCATTTCATAGATATAATAAGAAAGAAGTACATCTTTATATATTTATTATTTTCTAAAAGTCTACATATTTCATTACTGTATTTTATTGTCTAACCATTGATAGAAAAGATCCCAAATTTTATAAAATTGTTTATCCTCTTGTTCTCTAATTTCAAATGTCAATCTACTCATTTCAGCACATTCCAATATTTTCTTAATTATTTCCTTCTGTGATAGTATTTTCTCATTTTTCCAGTTTTTAGAAAATACAATCCTAGCCACTGTTAATACATTTACAATCAGGTATTTCAAGTCTTTACTATATATTTCAGGTAAAATTCCCAATAAAAATATATCTGGTTTCAAGTCTATGTGTTTTTTTGTAATTTTTTCCAACCACATGTGGATTTTAGTCCAGTATTTTTTAGCATCCGCACAAGTCCACCACATATGATAATATGAGCCAGGTGTCTGATGACATTTCCAACATTTTTCGGATTTATTCTTGAACATTCTTGCTATTCTTGTCTGGGGGGAAATGCCATCTGTAAAACATCTTATACAAATTTTCTTTATATGCTGTTGACATTGTCATTTTATAATTTTGAGACCACAATTTTTGCCATTTCTCTAAATCAATCCCATATCCAAAATTCTTCCCCCAAGCAATCATAGTTTCTTTAACTTGTTCTTCTTCTAATTTAATTTCTAATAAATATCCATACTTTTAATCACCTTTTCATCAGTACCTGTCAAAATCTTATCTAAATCAGTCAATTTATCATAGAAACCTTCCATTTTAGAATCTTTATCATACCTTGAATGTATTTGCGCATATGAAGACCAATTCATCTTTATACCTTGTTCCTCTAGTTTTTGTATAGGTTTGAGTTCACCCTTTTCATTCAATATTTCACCATATCTAACTGTTTGTTCCTTTTTGTATATTATAGGATACGAAAATGCTTCAATAGTTGATAACCAGACTGGAATTTTCAAATAACATTGTCTTTTAATCTTCTCCCAGTTTAACCACAGAGACTCCCATATATAATGTCTTCTAAAATACCCCTGTGTTTTAGTTCCTTTATACCATAAAAAAGCATGCCACCCCAACAACAAATCATGTCCTTCTAATGTCAACAATCTAGTATTTCTTAGTGTTATCCATTTCTTAACCCACATCAGATTTGTAGCTTGATAGTACAACTCCCAATTAGGCAAACCAAATCCTCCTCTAATTCAAGCATTTTCCAAAAGTTTTAACTTTATTCCCGTTTTCTTACCTTGCCATATATATTTCAACACAATTTTATTTAAATCTTCAAAGTAATCTTTTCCAAGCCTAATTGGAATTGTTTGAAACAAATATAAAATTATGGGTAATATATTCATCTTGTTTGTTGAAATTCTCCCTATTAGTGACAGTTGTAAATTTTCCCATTTCGCCAGATCTAGCGCTATCTGCTGTTTAAGTTTGGTATAATTATTCTCTTTTAATGTACTACATCTTGCTGTCAAATATATCCCCAAGTACTTGATCTTATTCGTGACCTGAATTTTCAATAGGTCTGCCAGTTCTTCCTTTTGTCTTAATAGCATATTCTTTGTCAAGATCTTTGTCTTATCTTTATTTATTTTCAAACCAGCCACCTTTCCATATGTCTCTATCTTTTCTATCAATTTTGATGCTGTTTCTAGAGGGTCTTCTAAGATGAAAACCAGATCATCTGCAAATGCTTGCAGCTTAAATTCTTCCTTTTAGATTTTCATCCCTTTTATATTCTTTTCATCTCTAATATTTCTGTTTAGCACTTCCAAAGTTAACATAAACAACAAAGGTGATAGTGGGCATCCTTGTCCTGTTCCTTTTCTTATATTGATAGAGTCTGTCAGTTCTCCCTCTATCATTACCTTTGCTGTTTGGTTATAGTATATAGCTTCTATTGCTTGAATAAATTTTCTAGCAAAACCCATCTGTTCCAACAGTAATAACATGAATCGCCAATTCACATTATCAAATGCCTTCTGTGCATCTAGAAATATTAGAACCATTTGTTTTTCAGGATGTGCCTCGTAATATTCCAAGGTGTCCAAGATTACTCTCATATTGTCTTTAATTTGTCTCTTTGGCAGAAATCCATTTTGATCAGGAAGAATAAAATTATTTAAATATTTTTTAAGTCTTTCTGCCAATATTGAAGCAGATTTTATAATCTGTATTTAGTAGAGAAATGGGTCGATAGTTCTTAATTTCTAATGGATCGGCCTCCTCTTTTGGAATAAGTGTAACATAGGCTTCTGACCATGATTTAGGTATCTTCTTCTTTAACATAACTTCATTCATAACTTCTAGCAATGGAAGATTCAACAATTATTGTAATATTTTGTAAAATTCTGCCGGAAGTCCATCTGGGCCTGGTGCCTTTCCATTATTTTGCTTCTTAAGTGCTTCAGTTAACTCCATCTTCGTTATATTGCTTTCTAACATTGTTTCAATCTCTTTGGGTATCTGAGGCAAATTAGCATTCTGTAAGTACTGTTTAACGCTTTCCTCATCAATATTCTCTTGTATATGTAGTTTCCCATAGAAGTCTCGAATGATTTCCTTCTTCTCTTTACTACCATAGCAAACTTGGCCTTGGTCATCTATTAATTGCAATATTTTCCTTGATTCTTTCTCCTTTCTCAATTTGTATGCTAACCATCTACCTGGTTTATTTGCGTTTTCAAAGAAATTCTGTTTAGCACCTCTAATTTTCTCTGCTAATTCTTCTTTTTCTATTTGACCCATTTTATGTTTAATTATATCCATTTTTAGCTTAATGTCCTTTTTCTGTGGCATTTTCTGTAGCTCTTTTCAAGTCTTTTATACTGATCCTCTAAGGCAGTGGCCCCCAACCTTTTTTGTGCCACAGCCCAGTACCGGCATCACAAAATCATCTGCGGCCCGGTACCGGCATCATAAAATCATCTGTGGCCCGGTATCGGCATCAGTATGCATGGCAAGGCGAGCCGAGCGAACGGCCAGCCAGCCGTCCCCTGCTTCTCCCCGCCACCTTCAACTCCTCCTTTGTACCTGTGTCGATGGGCTTCATGACGGCTTCGGGACAGTCGCTCGGCTCGCCTTGCCATGCATGCTGAAAGAATCCTCATGCCTTAGTTTTGTTCAAAGCTGCCCCCTCCTCGATGAAACGAAGGCACAAGGATTCTTTCAGCACCAAAATGCTGCTTTCTACCCGGAAAAGCTCACCGGAAGCACTTTTTCATCAAAACAAGATGGCGGTGCCCAGCAAACCAGCGGCCTGGTAGAAATTGTTCCACGGACTGGTACCGGTCCAGGGACTGATGGTTGGGGACCCCTGCTCTAAGACCTTATAGGCTAGTTTTTTCATAGTATTCCTTTTCCTTGTATAATCTATTATCAAGCCTCTAACATATGCCTTCATTGTATCCCATACATTCTGAATTGATGTATCTTCTTTTTTGTTTTCTCTAAAGAAAAAAGCCAATTCTTTCTACATCCACTGTGTGAAGTCTTTTTCCTTTAAAATAGTATTATTTAATGTCCATCTAGATCTTCTTTTTTGTCCTTTCCATTTAATTGTCATTGGATTGTGATCTGCCCAAGTACTTGTTTCAATATTTATTTCTTGAATATTAGTTATTAATTCTGTTGACATCCCTATCATATCTATTCTGGACCATGATAACTGTGTCTATTTGAATAGAAGGTGTATTCATAAGTTTTAGCATTTCTTTCTCTCCATGTATCTTTTAAGTTTATTTCATCTACGATTTAAAAAAAAGATTTAGGGAGAGTCTTTCTGTTTTGCTTTATTGTTTTCTGTGCTGTATAGTCCAATTTATTGTCTACAATTCCATTAAAATCTCCCATCATAACTATATTAGCATAGTCCAGTTCAATTATTTTCGTATGTAATTTTTTTTTAGAATTCTTCTTGTTTGTCATTCGGAGCATGGATTGCAATCAGGAGTGTTTTCGTATTATTTTCTGTTATTTCCACCATTAGTATTCTTCCATCATCATCGGTTTCAATCAATTTTGCTGGGGTGGTCTCTTTAATATATAAAACCACTCCTCTTTTCTTACATTGTGTCAAGGAAGTAAATATTTTCCCTAATTTTGGCTGTATCAACAATTGTTCATATTGTTTTTTAATATGTACTTCTTGTACATTATATCAAATTTTAATTTCTCTAATTTATGAAAGGTTTTCCTTCTTTTAACAGCTGAATTAAGTCCATTGATATTAATTGTAATCAGTTTTGTCTCTTCCATGGTTATATTTTGTAGTTAAGTTTAGCAGCTCTCGTAGATCTTAGTTCACGTTGTTCTTTGGCTTCCACCTTTCCACCTACTGCACCTTCTTCTTTTTCAGTTGCCATTTGGCAGTCCTCTTGGAATTCAATTAGTGAGATCTCTTTTTCTGCCTCTTCCTCTTTCCCTCCAAAAAATTCTGTATAAATAATTCCGCTTTCTCAATTGAGTCAATTCTAGGTCTCTGTTCTTGCCATGTGAACATTAAACCTTCTGGAATCAGCCATCTATAATTCTCCTCTTTTTTAAGTAGCATTTAGGCAAGAATCGGTATTCTCTTCTCATCTCTCTCACTCTTCTGGGTATTTGTTTCAAGACCACAATCTCCTTGTCTTTATATTTCAATGTTTTCTCTTTTGCCACTTGCAATATTTGCGTTTTAATGGCTTTCTTTGTAAATCTAATGTGAACTTCTCTTAGTAAGCTATTTCTCATCTCATATCTTGTGAAAACTCGATAAACCTCATCTATTCCCATCCATCATCTTCTCTTGAGTTATTTCCAAAGCTTCAGCCAGTATTTCTATCATTATCTCAGCTAAGTTTTGTTTTTTTTCTTTTTCTATGTTTTGGATAGAATTCTGATCTATCCATCTCCCATCTCAACATACCACTTTTATCTTGTTCAACCACCATTAATCTATTATCAATATCTCCAATCTTCTTGTCTCTTTGTTTATCTTCTTCTTCAATTTTTTGGAATCTCTCATCATACTTCAACATCATTTGTTGGATGTTCTCCACTTTTTCATTGGTTTTCCCTGTTCTTTGTTCAATGTTCTCTGTTCTTTGTTCAATGTTCTCTGTTCTTTGTTTAATGTTCTCTATTCTCTTTTCAATATTCTCTGATCTTGCTTGAATATTTTGAATTCCTTGCATAATCATCTGCAGAGTCACTTTTTCTTGTTCTTTTTCTTGCTTTAACATTGTCTGTATTGAACGTTGTCCTCCAGATGGTGGAGAGGAAAAAGTAGAAGTTGAAGAACCAGGAGCTGTAAATTTCCTACTCATTTTAAGCAATTCAAAATCTTCAGGTTCGTCTCAACCTTAATCCAATTGTGAAGTAAACAATTGTAGTTCAAAATAAAAATAGTAGAAAAAAGAAGCCCAATAATAATGATTAAAAAAAGGAAAAAAAGGGGAGGACAAAATTTCTTCAGGTTCTTGTATACCATAATCCAATCAGTAGTTAGATGAAGAAAAGGGCTTTAAAAAAAAAAAAAGGAAAAGGATAAGTTCTTCAGGTTCTTCAACACCTTACTCCTATTGAAAGGTCTCAAATAGAAAAGAGTGCATAAGAATAAACCAGAAAGATAAATGAAAAAACAAAAATACCAGGAAAGGGGGGGGAAAGGCTATTCCCTTTAAAAAAAAAACATGAATACTTGCGGTATCTGCCATCCCGCATCTGATGGGTGGCTCATGAAAGGGAGCAATGGAGAGAGAAACGACACAAGACGAGGTTTCCTCGGGATGAGCGCGCCCAGAATGTCTTGGCACACGCTCTTTTATTATGCTTTTTCACAAGGGGGGTGAAATTTTTCAGTGCCCAAGTCAGACAGGATATAAGATTTACAATGGTTCAGGTCAGTTAAGATACCAGGTTAAACAGGATGTGTGTGATTTACAACAGTTCAGGTCGGTTAGGATATCATTCTGTATTGACAGTTGTTTATCTTCCCGTCCCTTGTTCGTGCCTTGAAAAGATCACTGAAGAGACAGAAGTCTAATGTTTACACGTGAATGATACAATGTTGCAATGCATGAATGATACATAGTTGCAATGATACATAGTTGCAATCACATGAATGATACATAGTTACAACATCTCCTCTGTTTTTATTATTTATGACGAGTCTTCTTCCTCATCCAAAAAGACAGGAACTATTTTTCTGAAATGTTCGCCGTCCCCGTCATCTAGGCAGGAGTGCGACCCGTCAGCGTCAGGGTTGTCCAAGGAGCGGTAACTCAGCAATGATATTTTTTCATCCGGTGTTGAGGATATAACATGAGCTTGCAATAGCACATTAACATCAGCAAAGGATAATTGATTTTTAAAAGTTGTAATATTCTATTAAAACAATAAAGTCCTATAATACAAATCAATATAATGATTATTAATGGTCCTGCCAATGCAGTTAAAAAGGTTGTAAGCCATGGTGAAATGGAAAACGAACCACCACCCCCTGCTATCAGCATAAAGACAACATTCTTTTTTAATTAGAAAACAACCCCCCCCCGCTATCAGCATAAAGACAACATTCTTTTTTAAGCATAGCACACAATCCCCCTTTGTTTTAAAAATAACAGATCTAAATCTTTACGATTTTGCAAGAGAGGGGGTGTTCCATGGATACCTGTAGGGATATAAAATCATCAGAGTTATACACACAAGCCATACTTGAATGCAAAAATGATTTGGATTTAACAATTTCATCCCCGTGGATACATGCCATGAAACCATTGTAACAAGTCCAAACAAAATTATTGCCAGAGATAAAATACATTCCTTTCAGGCGTGATGTTAAAGTTCCTCCTGCAGTGGTGTGGATTGCAGGATATCCCCTGGTTGTGTGGGTGCGTCTGCAAAATCGAATTGAAGTGGTGGGTAGAAGTTTTCTATGCAAGAGAAATTGGTTGTAGAACTTAAACGAACTTTTTGAAAGTCAGTTATAGTCCAGGCAATATTATCTCTTCTATGAGGCTTCTGTGGATCATCATGGGCAGTTCTTTTGAAGCGTCGTTTGTTGACAGGATCAGAGTTCGAGTATATAAAAATATGACAAGCAGGAGAGAGGGCTATGGACAAGTTAGTTGTAGAACATTTGCGAAATGAAGAGGGAATTCAATTAATAGAAAAAGGATAATAATTACAATAATGACAATAAAGATTAATTTGGTAATTCATCAAGGATGTTAGTTGGGGTGGGGAAATCCATGATACAATATAAGGACATTTGGGTCCCCCTATGTTTTAGATTGAATAGAGGAAAAGATTTTAAAGTTCCTTTCCATAGGAAGAGTAAAGAAGGAACAAAAGAGCGAGTGGTAGAGTGTTCTGTAAACAAAACAGAAGTGACAGAGTGAAAGCTATGGGTAGCGTTTTCATGACGTACCCTCATGGAACAAGTATAATAGCCTTCTGTTAATGAAGTGGCTTTAACACGAATAATCTTTTGACAGGAAGCATAGGTTTTGTTGAAGTAAGGTAGAAATTGCAAAGAAGATATAGGTAAGAATATCAGGAAGAGTTTTAAGATACAGATGTAACAGATGAATTCCCATGATAGGGTCTTACTGCCCGACCAGGGATCCAGAGAGTGGTTTTGTCTGGCAGTAAGATCGCAGCGTAGCCTCGTCCCCAAGTGAGAAGCTCAGCGGGACCCTGCCAGGCAGGATCTGGCAATCTGTGATAATATACCAGAGGTCTGTTAGGCGGGGGTGAGGGGGAGGAAAAATGACGAGAAGCAGCAAAAGTGGGAGGAATGCCAGTCAGATTTGAGAAAGTTTAAAGTGTAAAGACAAAGGTTAATAGAATTTTGCAATGCTGGGAGGTTCGGGGGTTTTTCCCGCAATGAATATCAATCAAGAGCACGTTTCAGAGATAAGTGAGCTCATTCCACAATAGCCTAATAGCCTGCCCCTGGCTGTTGTAGGGAATCCCAAACTTGTGGATTACATCCCATCTGTTACAGAAGTCCTGAAAAGCAGAACTTGTCTTGGCAGATCCATTGTCTGTTTTGATTTCTATTGGACATCCCAGCGAGGCAAAGGTACGAATTGAATGATTGATGACATGTTTTACAGTTTTTCCCCTTTTAGGAGTAGCCAGAATAAATCCTGAATATGTATCTATTGAAACGTGCAAATATTTCCAAGGGGCAAAAGGTGGATACTGAGTTCCATCCATTTGCCAAATTTCACAAGCTTTTAATCCTCTAGGATTTACTCCTATGGGAATGGAATGTCCTTGCTTACTACATGTGGGGCATTGTTGAATAATGGCAGCAGCTTCTGCCTGAGTTAGGGAAAATTGAAAAGTTATCATAACTTGGCAGGGGAGATTCAAGCACACTCCCTGCTTCTATTTTTTAATGGACTTTTAAAGCCTCCATAATTTTCCTCCAAGTGACCAAAATGCCAATAGGTGCATGAGGAGGATTATGGAGATGTTCACCAATTTTTTGCCAATTGGAAATTTTTAAGGACCCTTCCTCAGAATAATTGGGACAATGTTGCCACACATAAGCCAATAATGTAGCAATAGGTTTCTTTTTTATGGGAGAGCCCTTTAAATTAGCAGAGTATTTAGAAGAAGAAGCGACTAGCTCTCTCAATTCCTTCAGATGCTGCATCTGCTGTTGAGAAAAGCTTCCACCCATACTTACGAAAGTCGAGACCGTCTTTCAGATCCGATGAATGTGCCAGGCCTGGCAATGCTCCCACCGAGCGAATAAGATATGGGCGCGCCGCTGCGTATCCCCCTTAGGGAATCACGTCGGGGTCACCAGAATGCGGTATCTGCCATCCTGCATCTGATGGGCGGCTCATGAAAGGGAGTGAGGGAGAGAGAAACGACACGAGATGAGGTTTCCTCAGGATGAGCGCGCCCAGAATGTCTTGGCACACGCTCTTTTATTATGCTTTTTCACAAGGGGGGTGAAATTTTTCAGCACCCAAGTCAAACAGGATATAAGATTTACAATAGTTCAGGTCAGTTAAGATACCAGGTTAAACAGGATGCGCGTGATTTACAATTGTTCAGGTCAGTTAGGATACCAGGTTAACAGGATGTGTGTGATTTACAACAGTTCAGGTCGGTTAGAATATCATTCTGTATTGACAGTTGTTTATCTTCCCATCCCTTGTTCGTGCCTTGAAAAGATCACTGAAGAGACAGAAGTCTAATGTTTACACGTGAATGATACAATGTTGCAATGCTTGAATGATACATAGTTGCAATGATACATAGTTGCAATCACATGAATGATACATAGTTACAACAAATACTAAAGCTCTCCCTTTAAAATAAAAAGCAAACGTAGAGATTGGACTTCCAAAGAAAAAAAGAAAAACAAAGGCAAGCTCCAACAAAGCCAAAAACCCAAATAGTTATTACAAGAAAAAAACAATGATAAAATGAAATACAATAAAGCTGGTAAGGAGGGATAGCACCTTAGAAAAAGTAAAAAGAGCACACTGCACTTTGTTTAATTATCCAAGGCTCTCATTATAGCTCTCTTATCCAAAAACTTATCACCTTTTTTCCCCTTAGGTTTCAACACCAGACTCCAGCTGTTGATAGAAACTCAGGAGAGCACCTGCAATAATACTCTCCCATGTTCTTCCCTCTATTTTATCAAATAGCAATGTCCTTGAAAAAGAGTCTCAGTTCTTTCTTTCTCAGCTTTGTCTGGTCACAGGGATATAGAATATTTTCAAGCCTCTAGTTGGCAGTGTTACAAAGTTTCTTTGCTCTCACTTTCCCCCTCCTTTTCCAAGCAAGATATAATAAGAATTAATTAAAAAGAAAAAAGAAAAAGATATTTGTAAAAAAAGAAATAACTGAAAGGGAGCCTCTAGCATAAAATATTACAAAATCAAAAAGGAGAAAAAAAAATAGATGTAAAAGAAAAAAACCAGTCCAGTTTCAAAATATAAGATCGTGTATAGAAAATCCAGCAATGAGAAAAAAACCATTATTTTGACATTCCTGTTTAAAATCGCTGCTTAATCACTTCTGTCAACAGATTCTTTCTTTTCCTTAGGGTGTCCTTTCAGATCTTAGAATAAAGAAAAAGTTCTCACCAAACCGGCACACTCTCTCTTTCTGTTCTCTTCCATTTCGGAGCTGTCCCAACTTCAGCAGCTTTAATGGCTGCCTCTTTGCCGCTGGCAAGAAGAACTTCTCCTGGATCTACCAGGGACTTTGCGGTATCCCTGGGATCGACAGGATGCGCTCTTCACTTTCACTATCTCTTCGGGATGGTTTAGATCTAATAGGACCGTCCAGGAGCAAAGATATCGGCAGCAATCTCAGACCTCCAAGATCGCATGCTGTATTGTCGCGACGCCAGCTCCACCCTCCTAAATCCACACTTCTTTACCAATATAGATGCTGGAGCCAATGCAACAAAAAGAGTATTGAAGAAGGTGATCAACAGATTATTGGCTGAAAAGCTTTCACCAAAATAGTTGGGAAAAAACTTGAGCTTATTTAACATGCCTCTCTGAAAAGACAATATTTATGCCTTGCTCCATAGCAGAATTGGGAAATTGCTACAGAAGATACCATGCATTCAATTAGAAGAAAATTGACAATGCTGAGTAATTTCAAAGTTGAACAGAAAACTGCATGCTGAAGTATTTTGGGGTTACTAGCGTAAATGTTGTTAACCTAAGAAAAATTAAGTACAAACAATTTCAGATGCCATTTTGATACCTTTTTCTCTTTTTTAATATTAGGGTATTTTACAATTTTAAGGACTGTTTCAATCCCACCGGTTAAAAATTAATAAATTATTCATCATTCTTTTCAAATGGTTATACAAATATCAAGCATGACTTATTAAATAGCACAAGCAGCACTTCACTTTAGATCCACCAATTTTTCAAATAATACTGAAATACTTTTGAGGAGTCCAATAACAAGCACTTTGACACCTCTATGAATTGAAAACATTGCATAAAAAATTCCCTTCAACAAAATAAAAAGCAGCTATTTTGTCAAATGCTGTATGATTAAGATGGTTCCTACAGAGATCATTTCTTAAATTTAGCTAAACTGAGCCATAGCGTGTATCAAAAAAACATCTGAGTAAAAATTATATCACTCTCCTCCACTGTTTCTCATAACCAAGGTGAAAATTAATTGAAATCTATCAGCTTGTATGCCTTGCCCAGTTTGCCTGCCCCAATGGACTTCTTGCCTTTTTTGCTGCCTTGCTAACTTTGTTTTGCTGGACTACTTGCAGCCAGAGGCCGTCAGAGGTGCGTGTGGGAGCTTTTGCTCCAGGACTTGCAGGAAATATGGGGACATTTGGGGGAAAGTTGGGGGCAAAAAACTGGAGTTAGAACTATTATCCGGCTGTGTTTCTTCCATGCCTTGCCCCAGTTCGTCACTTTTTCTAAGGGTTTTCTCACCTTGCATCTATGGGAGACCTACCTTCTTAGTTATGCTTAAATAAAAAAAGATATTAATCTACCTTTCTGGTTTGAATCCTATTTTGGCAGAGGCACATTAGTCTAAGAACCTTAGCATGATTTACAGCTATTTAGATGTTGTATTAGTGTGTGCCATTTTGACAAGTTTGCCATCTTGGAAAGTTTAAGATGTGTGGACTTCAATTCCCAGAAATCCCCAATCCATACATCTTAAAGTTGTCAAGGTTAAAAACATTATTCCATACAGATCAAAATATGTCTCTACCTAGAATATTTTGCTGGTTTTCATAATCACATTTGGAAACAATATAAAAGTCCTGGAAAAATTAGGTTAACCAAAACTTTTAACAACTTCCTTATGAGAGACTACAGACCATTTGGTACTCAGGAAAAAAAAGAGCAAATTGAAGGAGACAGGATGAAAATAAATACAATTATGTATAGAATGGACAAAGTAGAGAGGAAAAACTTTACCAACAGAAATCGCACAACGAGGCCAATTGTTAAACCCCACAGAGCTGGGCAAAATCAAATGTGATGATAGATGCCCCTTCCCTCTCTCTGTACACATATAACCTGCATTTACTCTCACAAATCTCTCAGATGCCCCCCATACATACGAACTTCCTTAATGAGCCTCATTGTCTGTTTTCTGTTTGTTAAGTTTTTCATTCTCTACTTTGTCCATTCTATGCATAATTGTATTCATTTTCATCCTGTCTCCTTCAATTTGCCTTGAAAGTAAAAAGTCACAGCAGGTTGAATTAAGCCATGAATAGCAACAGGGAGAAGAATTAGTTAGGATTCTGTGGTCCGGTAAACCAAATTGCTTCTTTTCATCAACCATATCTCAAAGATAATATGGCTAGTGTGCTGACCTAATTGGAAGGAATAAATGTATTTATGCTCATAAGGTAATATGGATGGATTTATTGATAGTACTGCAACATCACACTGTAATTTCCACTGTGTTTGCCTTTTTTCTTTTCTTTGCCTTTGCCTTGCAATGCAGTGGGCCAAAGATACATAAATCCTGGTTCTGCTATTGCCCAAGGCTTTTTAGTAAAGTACAAAACTTTACTGGGAGCCCAGTATATACAATATATTATTGATTGCATGCAAAAAAACCAACATGTTACATCTTCAAAATGATTTGGCTGCTGTGGCTGAGCCAGATTTTGGCCACAACACAAAGAAACAAGGATTACACCAACTTTTGTAACATATTTTTAATGCTAGTCTTGGGGTAAATGCAGAATCATGGAAATTGCAAGAGGAATTTTCAATTTATTATACATATAAACATACTATAATTTATAGTATATTTAAATATTCTTTCTTTCTTTCTATCTAATCATCTATATTATATATAATTATTATTTTCAATTCACTAACTATTCTGAATTATTCAAAATGCTTCTTTACAGGTTTCTGGACCTAGGATGAGTTCCCATTTATAAGATAAGTTACAAAGGGACTCTCTATTGCTTCAGTATTTATATCTACTTTCCCTTCCATTAATTTCCCAGCCTCAACACAATCTCTTACAATAACTGGCATGAGATTTACTGTTGAACAGACAAAAGAAAGCATTTCTTCACACAGGACATAATTAATCTGTGGAATTGATTACCAGAAGGTGATGGTACTGACCTGGATGACTTTAAAACAAGATTTGATAAATTCATGGAGGACAGATATCAAGAGCTGTTCATGTTGAAGACACATTGTTATTTCTGGATAAAGGCAGGGGTGGGATTCTACCAGTTCGCACCTCTTCACTAGAACCAGTTGTTAACATTCTAAGCAGTTCTGAGAACTGGTTGTTAGAAGAAATTACTGGCCTAATCCTGTAAGGAAGGCAGGAAGGAAACATTCTGGTGTTGCTCTCTAACTGCCTCTTCTTAACCCTTATTACATTCTTGGCAGGACTAGACTTCCTGTCTCAGAAACTTCTCTGGAGTTTTTTTTCCCTCCTTTGCTGGTACTTTGCTTGTGTGGAGTGACCATTTAAAGTTACAATGGCACTGAAAAAAGTGACTTATGACCATTTTTCACACTTATGACTTTTCCCTACAGTCACGAGAGGCCAGGCGAGGAGATGTGTGTCTTGATGTGAGTGATGTTGAGTTGGCCAAGCCCAGCCAGTCACATGACTACCAAGCCACACCCACCAACTAAGCCATGCCCACATAATCAGTTGTTAAAAAATTTGACTCCCACCCCTGGATAAAGGGTAGTATGCCTCCAAGTTACAACCACAGAAGAACAAGAAATAAGAAGTCTCTCTCTCTCTCTCGCTGGGTGATGCTGGGTTAAAATGCCATCACCTGATCAACCAGGGCTAAACTGGCATTGTCACTGTGGGTCAGCAAGCAATATAAATATTAAAATGTTTAACCTTTATGATGAAGAAATTATTTCTGTTCTCAAATGAAAAGTAAAGCTAATGGAATTGAGTAGTATTAGGATGTAACCTCACAGCAACCATTGAAAATTGTATGGATTATAGATGTTGGCTGTGCATAGTCTATCTATGGGACTTTCTAGTTGGCTTACAATCGTTGTGGAAAATTTAGATCAGGCAATCATAAATGCCTTGGCCTGGGACTCAAGTTCAAAGTAAAACTTACATTTAGGTATTTGCAAGTTTTCCATGAAGAGAATGAAATACTTTTCTTTCATTTTAGGTTATGTTTCACTTTCATGCATCAATTTTTATTTTTATTCCGGCTAGAGGCCTCAGAAGCTAGAAATGGCTTCAATTTTTTTGGATGATAGAAATGGTCATTTGTGGAGGGTATGAATAGGCTATCAACTTCTCATTTTCCTTGCTTTTATTCATCAAAGAAACAGTCAACGTCTTCTGAGTCTTATCTTTAAATTCTTTTCCTCTTTGCTAGTGCTTTCTTAAGCCAGCTATCTGAATTCAATACTGCTCCAGAAGTTGATGTTTCTTGTGCTACTTCAAGGACAGAACAGGTCAAAAATTCCTGATTTTGTGTTATTCTTTGATAAATCAGCATTAAATAGTCAGAGGTTGTTTTGAAATATCTGAGAAACTAGCTCAAAGATGACTAACACTAGGATCTCAGGAAATCTGGCTGAAATTAAAAGCACAAAGTTGAAATACTGTACCTGATCAAAAGCAAATGCTTAGAAATGACTAAAAATCAATTTAATATAATTATATAATGTAATTATGATTAAAATGTAATTTATTATTAAGAGACCAGCATTGTTGAAGATTAACTCATCTCTATCTGGTTGAGTGATACTCACTGAGGGTTTTTATTTTTACAATATATTATGGGTATAATAAAATAATGAATGGCATCACTAAACAGAAGTTATTTACAAGGATGTGCAAAAGATTTGAAATGGTTGTTTCTTCCCTCCTTGCATGTTCTCATTCATGCATTTAACACATCAGTCTAATAGGTTCTAAGAAGCATACAATAATAATAACAGCAATAAAAACAATAATCAGTAACAGCCTCACATTCTGGCCACTGGCTTCTCACAAACTATTCTATCTCTTACTGCCTTCCAGAAAAGGAGGCTCTGAGAAGCTTAGAGAAGGCTATGCCACCATCACCTTTGGGGAATGAACATGGCTTGATTTATGTTGGCCGAGCAAAGCATATCTCCTTGAATCATTAATGCAGTATTTCTCACCCTTTGGAAAGGCTGGCTGGGGAACTGTGGAGTTGAAGTCCACATACCTTAAAGTTGCTAAGGTTGAAAAACACTTGTCTACACAAAAGAACTTCACAGCAAAAGGCTATGCATGCACACACATGCATAGAACCAGGGTTAGGGTTAAGGATAGAATTAGGAGGTGTGGTGATTCCTTTGGAGGGCATGGGTCTTTTAATGTTTCAGGGAGAGATGCTGTGCAAAGTGCCCTATTCAAGGATTTTGCACAGTCCTAGTTACCAAAACTTTGCTTAGCTTTATTTTATTTAATAAGTGGAATTGAGACACTATAGCACTGCCAGGTCCCCTATAGGTTTTTTTTAGTAGAAATAGAAAATATTCTGAATATTTCTCTAGAAATAATCTGTAGTCAAAACTCTGGCACATCTCAAAGTCTTCTTATGGGGACTTGGGCTGAATTCAGATGAGTAATTTCTCCTAGAAGTGCTTGGGGTGAATTCTGATGTTAACTTACCCAACTTGTAGCATCTGGATCACTGCATGCATCAGATATGATCATTCATCAAATTTCACACTTCTCTGAATTTTGTAAGAAGATTCTCAGTTTTAAAAGATACTATAGTGATTTGAGAAGTGATTCATTTAAATGTAATACATTTTGATCAAGTATATTCATAAATGTGCATTCTGTGGTCTTGTGCATTTCAAAATACCTATTCATGTGCAAAGGTTCTAAATGGAATGGTTGAAATGGCCCAATTCTCATTCATAATAGCTGCCTTTAGTCATTATTAAAGTATTTCAAGCTAGAAGCAGTTCTCTTTTGAATTCAAAACTCCTCCAAAAATATATTTCAAATAGTTTTTTTTAATATAATACATCTATATATTTTAAGTACTATACAACATTATAGATGGGGAAAATCTCATTTCCTGAAGGCGAATGCTAAAATGTATTTAAGTGCTAAGCTTATTATTTTTACCACAGGTCATAGTAACATAGTATAATATAAATAAAAGGAAAATTAATAGTAATACAAAGAAATGCAGCATGAATAAAAAGCCATATAAAGAACTTAATTGGAACTAAAACCAATGTTAGAATTTAGAACATAAAAAGTTATTTTCTGAACCTAAAAGAGAGCAGAGCAACTGTTATGAACTAATAAAATGCTTAAATAAAGTTTTATCAAACCTTTAGATAAAGCAGGGTTCTAATCCTGCACTTCTGATTGGCCGATAATAGCGATATCGGATTGGTCCATTCAGGAGAATCTGATTGGCTGTTAATGAGCCACTCTCATTGGTTCAAGGGGTTAACACTCCATGTTTCCCATTGGTTACTAGATCATCAGCCTGCCCTATAAAAGGTTTTTGGTCTGTTCAGAATGATTAATAAAGAGTTGAAGTTCACTGTTCACTGCCTCGTCTCCGTTCCTTGCGCCCATGCGCAGAACTTAACACTGGCGACGAGGATGGGATGTGGATACATCAGAGATGACTAAAAACTACAGAGCGCCAAACAGAGCATGTGGCTGAAGGCACATCGACAGCGGAAACCATGTCCAGCGGCGCCATACCATCCACTCCATTTGACCTGGCACAAGAAGACTGGGACTCGCACATGGACCGGTTCCAGATGTTTCTGGAGACCAACAACTTGAAGGATGCCACTACGGGAAAAAAGCGAGTGGTATTCCTGACCCACTGTGGACCTGCCATTTTTAAGATGGCCAAGGCACTGGCGAAACCGGCTGAGGTGAAATCCATGGACTGGGACGTCCTCGAGCCCCTCCTACGGGCCACTATGCACCTACCATACCAACGCTTGTCTGAAGACATGAATTTTACCAGAGAGACCAGCGGAAAGGAGAAAGCATTGCAGATTTCATCACGGATCTCCAGAACCTGGGAGGCCTCTGCGGATTCGCTGACCTCGAAGAAGCTCTAAGAGACCAAATAGTTCTGGGACTAGAAGCACCACATGTGCAAAGTAAGCTGATGGCGAAAGGCAACATCAGCCTTGCAGATACCATCGCTGACACTACTGCAGAAGAAGCAACCAGGAAGTTGGCTGCCCGAATGCGCCGCACCAACGCACCGCTCCGCCAACTCGTCGGCAAAACCTCACCTCGCCTTGAGGGACATGCAATGGCAACCCACCACGAGGACCTCGAATCGTCATCAGAAAGTGATGAGGAAGAAGTCAACCGGCTCCGGTCTGAAGGAGACCAACGCCACCAGCTTAACCAGAGATTGCAGTATCAATGCGCAGGTTGTGGGGCAAACCACCCACGATCAGACTGCAAATTCCTCGACGCGCTCTGCTACTTTTGTGGGAAAAGAGGCCACATCGGAAAGGTCTGTAGAAGCAAGCAAGGATCCAGCCCACTTCAGAGGGGGACCAACTACCGCCAAATCACAGGGAATCGTCTTGTGAGTCAGGAACATTTGAACCACCAAGGGAACAACCACTCCTACAGAAATAAACCACTGGCCAATTCAACGAAACGAGAAGAGGCACACCAAACCATTACAATTGGTCACACCTCATCACTAGATGCCAAGAAGATCCGAGTGAAGGTCGCCATCGAAAACCAGCCCTGCGTGATGGAAGTCGATTCAGGATCGTCCCTCTCGATGGTTTCCTGGAAGACCCTTAAACAATTAATCCCTGCCATCCGGCGGCAAGACCTCAGAACCCAAAGAATCATACTCAAGGATTATCAAGGAAACCGAATTCCAGTCGTTGGATCCAGCCTAGTCCAGGTCTCATTCAAAAATCATACTGCATCTTTACCATTGACCGTCGTCGACCGTGATTGGCCTAGCTTGTTAGGCTTTCAATGGTTCGCCCCACTCGGGATCGAGGTAGCTGGCATTCACCAAACCAGCAGCAACGACTGGGAGGAGGCCCTCGTCCAGGAATTCCAGGACGTCATTGCAGACAAACTAGGCGAGTACAAGGGGACCCTGATATCATTTAACCCTGAAGTAGCCCCCATCCGCCTTAAGCCTCGTCGGGTACCTTTTGCCCTTAAACCAAAGATCGACGAGCAGCTTGATAAATTAAAAGCCCAGGTTGTTTTAGAACCAACAGACCATGCTCGTTGGGAAACCCCAGTCGTAACACCCATCAAACCGGATGGATTGTTAAGGATTTGTGGGGACTACCGAGCCACCCTGAATCATGCCCTTCAACAGAACACTTACCCGGTGCTGGTGGTACAACACCTTCTCCATTCCCTGGGGGGGGGGGCGGAAAAGTCTTAGCTAAATTGGATTTAGCACAGGCGTACCAACAACTAACTGTAGATAAAAAAACAGCAGAGGCACAAACGATCGTTACGCACCAAGGCGCCTTTAAGTGCAACTGACTCCAATTTGGAGTTAGCGTAGCCCCAGGGATTTTTCAAAGTTTGATGGAGAGACTCTTGCAGGGGATCAAAGGGGTCGTACCATACTTTGATGACGTTTTAATTGCTGCCCCGAATAGAGAAATACTAGAAAAGCGTCTTAAATTGGTTCTCCAGAAATTTAAAGACTCCGGCCTTAAGGTTAAAAAAAATAAATGTCAACTGTATACAGATAAAGTAGAGTTCCTGGGGTACCTAATCGATAAACAAGGCATTCACCCCACCAATAGCAAACTAAAAGTAATCAAGAATGCCCCAAGACCCAGAAATAAGACTGAACTCCAAGGTTTTCTGGGACTCATTAATTTTTACAACATCTTCCTGCCCCACAAAGCGACCGTAGCTGAGCCTCTACATAGACTTCTCGACAAAAAAGCAACCTGGGTCTGGGGGCACTGAGAGGAGAATGCGTTCTGACAAATGAAAAACTTATTAACCTCAGATGCTGTTTTAATGCAGTATAACAAGACTTTGCCTTTAACAATTACATGTGACACATCACTATTTGGAGTAGGAGCCATTTTGAGTCATGTGTTACCAAACGGTGGTGAGGCCCCTATTGCCTATTTTTCAAAGACCCTATCAAAGGCTGAACGTAGCTATAGTCAAATCAATAAAGAGGCTCTTGCTGTTGTATCTGCTGTGAAATGGTTTCATGAATATGTGTATGGATGAGTTTTTACTATTGTTACCGACCACAAACCTTTGCTGGGGATTATAGCGGGAGACAAGCCAACCCCCTATATATTATCACCTAGAATGACTCGCTGGTCGGAGTTTTTGGCTGCGTACAACTATAGACTGCAACACTGCCCGGGGAAAGCCATTCCCCACACTGACGCACTGAGCCGTGCACCACTTCCGGAAACCGTCGACGACCCAGCTCCAACCCTTACGACACTCCAGATTGAAATGCTACATTCACCGCCGCTAACAGCTAGAGACATTGCGATCGAAACAAAACGCGATCCTGTCTTAGCACGAGTTCTTAGCTGGGTCAAACGGGGATGGCCAGCAGAACAAACCCCTGACGACTTCACCCCCTTCAAGAACCGGCAAACAGAACATTTTTCGCAAAAAGGCTGCATCCTATGGGGGGATAGAGTCATCGTCCCAGAGCGGTTACAATGAGCAGTATTAAAAACACTGCATGAGGGCCACCCCAGCATCGTGCGTATGAAAGTTCTCGCACGAAGCTATGCGTGGTGGCCAGGCATCGACAAACAGATTGAAGCCTGGGTAAAGACTTGTTTAAAATGCCAAGAATTTAGCAGTGCCCCACCTAAAGCAACTCCAACAGAATGGGAAACACCCCGGAGACCGTGGTCCCGCATCCACATTGACTTTGCGGGACCTACTAAGGGACATATGTTCCTCCTAACAGTGGATGCCTATTCCAACTGGCTCGAGATCCACGAAATGAAGAGTACTACAACCGAGTCCGTCATCCGGAAATTGAACAGGCTATTCGCGACACATGGACTGCCAGATGTTCTGGTCTCCGACAACGGACCCCAGTTTACCACTCTACCTTTTGAACAGTACTTAGCGGACCGGGGTATTCGCCATGCGCTAACTTCGCCAGCGCACCCTGCGGCTAATGGAAGAGCCGAGCGCATGGTACAATTTGTTAAAAAAAACCCTCGACAAAATGGACTATTGAATGGGGACATTGAAGATAAAATAAACAGAATACTCCTTCTCCAACACATCACTCCGCACAGCGTCAACAACAAGACTCCAGCTGAACTATTGATTGGACGCAACCTCCGTTTCCACATCGACCGGCTTCACCCATCTTATGAGCCAGAGAAACCCTGTGGATCTAGCGGAAAATGCCGTGAATTCAAGATAGATGACTTAGTTTTTGCCAGAAACCTTTCGGGCGAACCGTTGTGGGTCGAGGCAACCGTAATTCAAGCCACCGGACCCAGGTCGTACCGTGTGAAAACCTGCGATGGAAAAATATGGAAACGCCATATAGATCAGCTTCGCTCGAGGCTACAACCCAGTTTCCGCGATTCCGGTAACTCCCAAACTGAGGGGGGAGGGGATGTCGAAGAAACCGAATTCGAGATGGTGGAAAGCAGGAGTGAAAGAAGTCAGCAATCAGGTGTGACAAATGAAGAAGAATCAGGGAGGGGAGTGTCCTCGCCACAGAGGAACACCTCAACAGAAGCAAGCCCGCAAAGATCGGAGGACAACAACGAGAACATTAGCGGCACCGAGTCATCCAATGAGGATATGGAACCACCGGTATCTGATTTGCCCAAAAATATCCCGCCGAAACCAGATGACAGACAGGAACCAGTGGGACAGCGTAAATCTAATAGACAGTCAAAACAACCTTCATACCTCAGGGATTACATCACCGCACCTCTTAAATGGAACCCGGGGGGAAGGGGTGTTATGAACTAATAAAACGCTTAAATAAAGTTTTATCAAACCTTTAGAAAAAGCAGGGTTCTAATCCTGCACTTCTCATTGGCCGATAATAGCGATATCGGATTGGTCCATTCAGGAGAATCTGATTGGCTGTTAACGAGCCACTCTCATTGGTTCAAGGGGTTAACACTCCACATTTCCCATTGGTTACTAGATCATCAGCCTGCCCTATAAAAGGGCTGCTGCTGCCTAGGGTTTTTGCTCTGTTCAGAATGATTAATAAAGAGTTGAAGTTCACTGTTCACTGCCTCGTCTCCGTTCCTTGCGCCCATGCGCAGAACTTAACAGCAACAGTAACAACTTGGCTGCTAAAATACAAATCATGGGCAGAAGATGATAATGCAATCATTCTGCATCTGGAGTTTTTTCCCCTCCTCTTATTATAGGCAGGATAATAGAGGACATATTAGTGAATGACCTGCCCCTGCATTGTCCTGCTGGCCATTTCCATAATCTTCCTTTGAGATCAGCTGAAGGCATTGTCTGTAAGTGGAGAGAAGTAAAAGCCTTCCTTAATGGAACACTGTAAATGTTTTGGTGGTACCAGAATGAAAACATCATGTCCAGTAATCCATTCAAAGAGAAATCTCTATGATTTTTCTGTTAAACTAAAGAACTAAATTCCACCAGAGAGGGCAAAGAGTGTGATATGATATATAGGTAGTCCTCAACTTTTGACTGGTTCACTTAGTGACTCTTCAAAATTATGATGGAGCTCACTCCTCCCTAAAAAATGTACTTATAATCCAGTTTTGAAGTTCTCACAACTGCCTCTTCCCCATTCAATCATGTGATCACATGTCTGCACTAGGAAACTGGTCCACTTTGATAGCTATTTGCAATGTCCCACAGTCACCTGACTGCAGTTTATGATGTTTTAACAATAAGAATAGCCCTTGGCTTTATATATCACTCCACAGTGCCTTCCTCTTTAAGTGGTTTACAGAGTCAGCATATTGCCCCCAATAATCTGAGTCCTCATTTTACTGTTCTCGGAAGGATGGAAGTTTGAGTCAACCTTGAGCTGGTCAGGATCGAACTCATAGCAGTGCGATGCTGAGTTAGCCTGCAATACTGCATTCTAACTACTGTGTTGTTAATGTAATGAACAATTAACGCAAATTTAATGTAAAGAAGTAATGGCATTTACTTCTGTTTGTTTAGCTAAAATGGCCCATGGCCAACAATGGATTTAGTTTAGGACCGCTGTTTGCTTTACAACTATTGTGTTTTTTAACAATCACCACAAAAAAGCCATACAAATGAGCCCAGTCATGTAGTGAACCTCTTTACACCCATCACAATTTACAATTGTAATGGGAAGAATCCTTTACAATTATACATTGAGCATTTATCTGTGGTGATTCCTACCCATATAATGCAGGTAGCAAAATATAACCAAGTAGGATTTTTGAAGGTTTTCTATACTACCTTAGCAATGCAAGGCAGACCCTAACAGAGACTAAGGGTAGCCTAACCTTCATCCTTACAGAGAGGCGTGACACAATATCTGCATACAAACCCATTCCCAGCACTGTGTGCATTTACATAATCTTTGGAACAAGATGGTCCAGAGTTTCTATAGACAAAAACAGACACCTTCTTGTCAATGAGAAAAAGGAGTGATCTGAAAGTTGATAATGTTGTATAAATCCTTCACAATTTCCATTTTAAAATACAAACATAAAACGGAAATAAATAGAACATAAAAAAATATTTGGGAATAGGAAAGGAACAATAGGAAAAAATGCTACCTAGAGTAATTAGCTTTCTTGTTTAAAAATTTTCTGGTAGGATAAAAAAGAATTGAAATCAGAATGAATAAATAACTATTGGTTAAATCTCAATATTCATGCACATCAACTGGCATTAACCTAGACTATTCTAATCAAATTGAGATGGAAGGAGACAGATGGAGAGACAGTGGACAATTAGTCTTGTTGTGAATGCATAGGCCTTAATAAAGATATCTTAAGCTTGGAGTCAAGTGCAGGGTTCTGGCCCTGCACTTCTGATTGGCTGTTAACGGCAGGATCGGATTGGCCCATTCCGGGGAATCCGATTGGCCATTAATGGAGCGTTCTTATTGGTTAAGGGAGCTAGTGCCCCTAGATTGTTATTGGTTAATAGTTATTGGGTTGCCTATATAAGGAGGGCTATAACTGCCATTGAGTTTGAGCAGTCACTATGTAATAAAGAGTTGAAGTTCACCATTCCAGAGGCTCGTCTCCATTCTTTCTCGCCGATGCTCCATACTTAACAAGTCTCTCATGGGAAAGCCAAGTTATTAACTCAGAACCAATTTATGTAAGAAGAGTAGATTGCTCCCATTTGTAATTTCAAGTTCTGCTGGGATCCTTTCCACAATGAATGATTGTCAAAACAAATGCAGTGAACCTAAAACTCCCTAAGGCTACAACATTTAATGGGTGCCTGTAGTCTCTTTGGCAGAAGGTTTTTCATAACATCACTTTCATAACCCCAAAGGGTGGGGACAAAGCAGAAGGATAACAATAAAAATACTTCCATGAGTAAGAAATAATTCATTACTGCAGTACATCAAATATATAGTCTTGTAAAAGCAAATAGAGTACTCTCAAGCTTTGTCCTTATTGAGCCTACATCACTTACTACAGATTTTATGAATATTTCAATTGCACCAAGAAAGGCCTAAGTATAGAGAAAGCTTCAGACTGACAGCATAGATCCAAATGCAGGTAGTCCTTGTTCAGCGACTATTTGAAGTTATAAGGAATTTCCTACTGTTCCTCACAGTTGTGACTGTTGCAGTGGCCCCGCAGTTGTGTTTTCTCAATTTGGGCATTTGGTAATCAAGTTGCAATTGCAACTGTTGCAGCATCCCACAGTCACATGATCACCATTTGTGACCTTAACTTCCAGCTTCTGACGAGCAGTCAGTGGGGAATTTGCAAAAGGTCACAAATGGTGATCATGCAATTGCGGGAGATTGTGACAACTCAGGATTCACCTAACAATGGCAACTGGAACTGCTACTACTGATTCAACAGTCAGAATTGGTGGGGAAAAGGTTATAGAGCAGGGCTGTCAAATTCACAGCCCATGGGCCAGATGTATCATGCGCTGGCCATGCCCACACCCAGTTTAAGAAGAGGAAAAAAGTCATGATATGTCACATGATGACGCCGTGACCATGCAAGTTTGACATCCCTGTTCTAGAGCATATTTGCTCTTGACACAAAACAACATGGGCATTTCTGTTTTGTTTTACATGATCTGAATATGAACTCTCATGTTCAGAACTCTTAATGTTTTAGGAATCCATAAATGAGAAAGACCTACTGAAAGACACTACATACTACTAATATCCCCCTTTGTTGATCATCCACTGTGGCATATACTTGGAAAAAATATTGCACGCTATGGGTAATTAATCTCTGGACAACAGTAAGAATTGGACCAGACCACAGAAATCCAGGTTTAAGTGCATTCTTAGCCAAGGTGATTTGGGTCCAAATACAACACTTTAGTCCATCCTATCTCATAAGGACATTGCAGTGGGAAAGAAAAGCAAAATAAATTATTACATTCATAGAGGAGACAGAGAATATAAGTATAATTTTGTATGATTTGTATGATTTGATTGCTTATTGTATCCTATGACTATAATTTAGTGTTGTACATTATGATACTTGACTCTTGATGAATGTATCTTTTCTTTTATGTACACTGAGAGTATTTGCACCAAGACAAATTACTTGTATGTCTAATCACACTTGGCCAATAAAGAATTCTATTCTATTCTATTCTATTCTATTCTATTCTATTCTATTCTATTCTATTCTATTCTATTCTATTCTATTCTATAAAAGGATGAACAATAGGTTAGGCTAGTACAGTCATAAATTGTGCCTCAATTGTGGTCCTTGGTGCATTGTATTTGAAATCTTACCACCTATTCTCTCAAAAATCAGGGTCCTTTTCACTTTTTCCAAAAAAATGTGTAACAATGTGCTAAATTCAACCTAAGTAAATATAATTATGGAATTAAACAAATTTCAGTCATAAAGGAGTTGTGGAGCCCAAGTGAATAAAATTTTTGAATAAAAATAACTTATTTGGGGTACCAACATATACATACACATGATAGTTTCATAGGAAGCTAGGAGAGCGTCCATAGAAATCTTGGGACAAAGATAATTTTTTACAAAACAAGGAAGTCCTAATGAAAGAGAAATATAATTCTCAAGGCAGAACTATTGGGAAAATTGTCTCAAAGAGATAAGAAGTTTGATTCAGTTATGGCAAACCTTTCTCAGAGGTTTGAATATGTCTTAATTTAGTAATTGGCTAAATATAGGCTATATTTGAGATGGTAGATATAATACAGATGGATCTGTAGTATGGTTTATATCAGTGTCAAATTGACATATAAGGGATATAGTTCCAATCATTACTAAATAAATTCTGCCAACACTTTGTCTCATTTTCTTGTATTTTCATCAGCAATAATAAATTTTCTCTGAACAGTCAAATCAAATTTTGTGATTTTTTTTTGTTTGCTTTTTTGTTTCAGTGTGCATTTTAACCAAAACATTTTATAAATTTGGGCATTAATTTGTCTTTTTAATGTCCCTTTAGATGTCATTTTAATGATTAATATTTAATTAACAAGTGGCTTAACCATTTCACATGAAAAAAGAAAATGTAAAATCATCAAATGAACATCAAATTGATCCTGTGATCGCTGAAGCTAATTCTACTTGAGTTTTGCCTGCATTAAAGAAGTCAGAATTAGATTAAAATGCAATCACTTCAGTTCTCAACTGTATCAATCAATATATTGATAATGGAGAACAGAATGTTAACTTCCTATATTTTAATTGGGCCATTAAAGATTTGAGACAGTTCAAAATGTAGTTGTAGGAACACCCTGTTGCTATACTGTACTACCCATTATTAGATATTCTTCATTAATTATCAGGGAAGTAGAGTAGCTGTTGGCATGCAAAAGGTAGTGGTTTTAGTTTCTGATATCTCAAAGCAGGGAGGCCTTCTAAATAGTGCTACCAGTTAGCTTAAAACATTCACTGTTTTGTGAATGCTTTGATGCAGTATTTAGCAGTTTCCTTTGTTTCTAGATCTTGAGTACTGTACAGTGTACCTTTCACTTCCCCGCTTGGAAGCTGCAAGTCTTCCTTTGAATAATGACAAAAGGTAATTAGCCAGAAAAAACACAGATCCTCAAGGAGTTTACTAGAGACAAACATAATGTGGGACATATGGCAACAACTCCCTGTGTAAATGTTATACAACATAATAGGAGAAGTCTTGTCATTAGTTAAGTATACCGAAGTCAGACTGACTTCAATCAGACTTGTGCATAAGTTAGTACAGAATCTGAGTCAGTGACATTCAAAAGAAATGAGCAGGAACTGTGTTTTATTTTGTACATTGTCACTCTGATTTCCTCTTGCCTCATTTAAGATTAAATGTGCATTTGTAAAAGAAAATGAACAATGGAAATGTATGGGTGAGATGTTGGAAATAGAACATATGTGAATAGAATAGCCATTTGTAATTATCATTACTTTTCCAATGTGTCTATACTGTTTGAATTCCCCCACTAAAATAATGATGTCCTAAAAATGTGATCAAAATGTATGAATTTATACACAAGAGGTTTTTCTCAATGTCAATATGTCAGTGTGTCCATAGAGAATTTCAGTAATATGGATGTTATGTTTGGAGCATGGGCGAGAAAGAATGGAGACAAGCCTCTGAACGGTGAACTTCAGCTCTTTATTTACATAGTGACTTCTGACTTCTATAGCAGTTTTAACCCGCCTTATATAGGCAAACCCCGTAACTATTAACCAATAACCAATGAGGAGCGCTAGCTCTCATAACCAATAGGAACTCTCTGTTAAGGGCCAATCGGATTCCCCGGAGCGGGCCAATGCGATCCGGCTGTTTAACAGCCAATCAGAAGTGCAGGGACAGAACCCTGCACTTTACTCCAAGCTCACGCTTTATTAAAACTTTATACATTCACAACAATGGAGAAAGTAATAAAATACAGAAATAGGAGAGTGAATATGCAAATGAGGTCATCTATAGGAAACTAAATCCTATACTGAAGAGGGGGATTTTGAAAACACTCTTAATTCAATTCAAACCTATTTTTTTGCTAATTAAGAAGTTTCCCTGAAAACCTCATGGCCAATCATGTAGTCAGCTCTGGTATATTCCAATCATTTCCCTGTGGTCATTTTTAACAGAATCTTCTGAAACTAATTCCTTATTTGGATTTGACACTTTTAGAGATTATGAACAAGTCAAAGTAAATTTGCAAGCAGATCAGTTAGGTAAACAAGCAGGTATTAGATACTTGTATACTTAGATACTAATAAATGATGCTTAGGAAAACTTGCTTTGAATACTATTAACCCAGTGCCAAAATCACATGAAATATCTTATATAGGAAACCAAAGCACAATGACTAGTGTTCAATATCTGAATGTAACCTACATTTCTTTGTTTAATTGGGGTGGGAGAGGGATTTTCCTCCCAAGTTCAAGAATATTTCTCGGTCCAATCCTCCACAAAGTCAAAATTATAAAGAATAGTGAAGAAAAGGCTTACCTTATTTAAAATGATAGGCATGTACAGAATCCAACTGAGCATTCACTTGACTGGCAACCTGGAAATTATAAGCATTAGGGATGCCAATTTTGCCTTACATTATTAGAACATTTTATCTTCCTGCAGACAAAATAAGGTTATGAAAAATACAGCTCACAGGAAGGAAATGAACCAGCTGAACAATCCACTCAGCTTTTCAGCCTGCCCCAGACTCAGTGTCAAAATATTGGTAGCCTCACTGGTAGACTTTGTAAGTTTCGCCTTGGGCATCGTCTAAATGGATTCCAATTTCCCTTGTATATTACTGTTATCACATGGGCAAATATTTCTACCAGAAATAAATAATTTTGAATGCTTGGAATACAAAAAAGGAAGTAAGAGTTCATAGAAGAAAGAAAGAAAGAAGGAAAATGAGGCCAACATACAATATGTACCTATATAACACGCTCATACATACCTATATATAGATACTTACATAAGAACTAAATAGATAAATGATACAAACAATCATGATAAGTAGTATAAGAAAATAATGGGTGGGAGAAAAGTCACTTTTGGATGAAATAATAGGAGAAATTTAGCTTGCACTCAATTCTGATGATTAAGCACAGGGGTGGGAATCTACAGGTTCCCACCTATTCACTAGAACCGGTTGTTAACACTCTAAGCAGTTCAGAGAACTGGTTTATTAGAAGAAATTACTAGCCTAATCCTGTAAAGAAGGCAGGAAGGAAACATTCTGGTGTTGCTTACAGAAACTGCCTCTCCATTAACTCTAATTACATTCTTGGCAGGACTAGACTTCCTGTCTCAGGAACATCTCTGGAGTTAGTTTTCCCTCCTTTGCTGGTACTTTGTGTTATGTATGTAAATAGTTAAAATAAAAGCGAGCTTGGGGTAAAGTGCAGGGTTCTGGCCCTGCACTTCTGATTGGTTGTTAAGCGGCTCAATTGGATTGGTTGGGTTCAGAGAATCTGATTGGCCCTTAACGAAGGACTCTTATTGGTTTTGGAGCTAGCATCTCACAGCTCCCTATTGGTTATTTCGCATTAAGGTTGCCTATATAAGGCAGAGTTGTTGTTATTAAAGTCTTAAGTCACTATGTAATAAAGAGCTGAAAGTTCACCAACTAAGACTGTCTCCATTCATTTCACCCATGCCTAAAACTATATCTCTGGCGATGAGGGTGGGATTTGGAGACATCTGATCTAAAGGAACTTGGAAGAAAAACAGAGCACGTGTTAAGACGACGCCATCAACGGAAACCATGTCCAGCGGCATCGTACCACCCGCTCCGTTCAATCCGAACCAAGAGGATTGGGAATCCTACATGGATCGCTTCCAAACGTTTCTCGAAACAAACAACCTGAAGGACGCCACACCAGCCAAGAAGCGGGTGCTATTCCTGACGTACTGCGGCCTGGCTGTCTTTAAAATGGCGAAAGCACTCGCAAAACCTCGAGAAGTGAAAGCAATGAGCTGGGATGACCTTGAACCTCTCCTGAGAGACCATTACGCGCCAACCGTACCTACACTCGTGAGACGCCACGAGTTCTATCAAAGAAGCCAGCGATAAGGAGAGAGTGTGGCTGACTTCATGGCAGACCTCCAACACTTAGGAGGCTTCTGCGGGTTCGCAGACTTAGATGAAGCACTGAGAGACCGATTAATTCTGGGATTAGATGCGCTAGGCATGCAAAGCAAGCTGATGGTGAAAGGCGACATCGGCCTTGCTGACACCATCGCCGAAGCCACTGCTGCTGAGGCAACCAAAAAGTCCGTGGCGCAACAACGACCCCACCGACAGGCGACATTTTATCCAAGTCAGAAGAGCAGCTCGTTATGACGCACCACGAGGACCTCTCTTTGTCGTCAGACAGCGACGAAGAAGGGGTGCATCGACTACGGTCCGACCGGGACCCTCACCCTAAAACCTCACGCCCTTGCACTGGTTGCGGGGCAAACCACCCCAGGGCAGACTGCAAATTCCGTGACACACTCTGCCATGAGTGCGGAAAACGAGGCCACATCAGTCGAGTCTGTCGCAGTTTACCGGGACCAAGTCAGGCCTCAAAGAGAACCAACTTTCACAAATCAGCAGGAAACCGTCCTGTAAGGCGAGATCCAGCAAACCACTCCTACAGATATCGAGCGTTGCAGAAAGAAAAGGCTCACCATACTATCACTATAGGTCACGCCTCAGCCATGGATGCTAAGAAGATTCGAGTCACAGTAGCCATAGAGAACCAACCTTGCCACATGTAGGTCGATTCGGGATCGTCCCTCTCGATGGTGTCGTGGAAGACATTAAAGCAACTCATTCCTACCATCCAACGCCAAGACCTTTGAATGCAATGTCTCATCCTTAAAGACTACCAAGGGAATCAGATCCCTGTGGTTGGGTCTTGTCGAGTCCGCGTCTCGTTTAAAAAGCATACGGCATACTTACCTCTAATGATCATCAATAGGGACAGGCCTAGTTTGTTGGGCCTCCAATGGTTTGCGCCACTCGGCATCGAAGTAGCCGGCGTGAACCGAGTCGGTGATTGCGAGTGGGAGGAGGACCTTATTTCTGAATTCAGCGATGTCTTCGCAGATCGTCTGGGTGAGTATAAGGGGACCCTAATTTCGTTTAGCCTCGACCCTAAGGTCGCCCCGATCCATTTAAAGCCCCGTCGAGTTCCGTTCGCCCTTAAGACCAAGATAGATGAACAACTTGACAAACTAATTAAACAAGGGGTACTGCAACCCATTGATCATTCTCCATGGGAAACTCCTATTGTAACCCCCATTAAGCCAGATGGGTCAATCCGAATCTGTGGGGACTACCGGGCCACTCTAAACCACGCCCTCCAGAAGAACGCGTATCCAGTGCCGGTGGTGCAGCACCTCCTTCATTCCCTGGGAGGCGGCAAGGTTTTTGCTAAATTAGATTTAGCTCAAGCCTATCAACAATTGCCCGTGGATGATAAAACAGCCCAAGCTCAAATGATAGTAACGCACAGAGGTGCTTTTAAATGTACCCGATTGCAATTCGGGGTAAGTGTAGCCCCGGGAATATTCCAAAGTTTAATGGAACGATTATTGCAGGGAATCAAGGGTGTGGTTCCGTATTTTGATGACGTGTTAATTGCAGCTCCTAGTAAAAAAAATTCTGCAGAATCGTTTAAAATGTGTTCTTAAAAAATTCCAAGAAGCGGGACTGAAAGTAAATAGGGATAAATGTCATCTGTATACCAACAGTGTTGAATTTCTAGGTTATCGCATTGATAGTCAGGGTATTCACCCTACTGAGAGTAAATTAAGGGCGATAAAAAATGCTCCCAGACCCCGTAACAAAGCAGATCTCCAGGCATTTTTAGGCCTTATCAATTTCTATAATGTGTTTTTACCGCATAAGGCGACTGTGGCTGAACCGTTACACCGGTTATTAGATAAGAAAACATTGTGGGTTTGGGGTTACCGGGAGGAAAAAGCATTTCGAAATGTAAAAGATTTACTTACATCTGATTCTGTACTTATGCAATATAATGAAACATTACCATTGGTTATAACTTGTGATGCCTCACCGTTTGGGGTGGGCGCCATTTTGAGCCATGTGCTGCCTAATGGAAACGAGGCCCCCGTTGCATACTTTTCGAAGGCTCTTTCCCATGCAGAACGTAACTATGGACAAATAGATAAGGAAGCTCTTGCAATTGTGTCAGCCGTAAAAAAATTCCATGAGTATGTATATGGAAGGACATTAACCATTGTAACTGACCACAAACCTTTACTGGGGATAATCGCTGGGGACAAACCAACCCCCTATATATTGTCCCCAAGAATGACTCGATGGTCAGAGTTCCTAGCTGCTTATAATTATCGATTGTTATATCACCCAGGGAAAGCCATTCCCCACGCCGACGCACTCAGCAGAGCACCGCTACCAGAGACTCTCGACGATCCGGCACCAACAGTATCAGCGTTACAAATCGAAACGCTCAACTCGCCCCCTATGACCGCTCGAGATATCACGAGAGAGACCAGATGAGACCACACCCTAGCTCGAGTCCTAGGCTGGGTAGAACGTGGATGGCCATTGGACCAGGTCCCAGATGACTTCATGCCATTTAAAATAAGGCAGACTGAACTTTTTTCGCAAAAAGGCTGTGTCATCTGGGGCGATAGAGTCGTCGTTCCAGAACGACTCCAAAAGACGCTGTTACAAATTTTGCACGAAGGACATCCCGGGATCGTGCGGATGAAAGCACTCGCATGGAGCTACGCTTGGTGGCCAGGCATGGACGGACACATCGAGCAATGGGTCAAGGCCTGCACCAAGTGCCAACAAAACAGCAACGCACCGCCAAAAGCTGCACCGACCGAATGGGAGACGCTACGCGGACCCTGGTCCAGAATCCACCTGGATTTCGCAGGGCCGATTAAAGGACATACATTGCTGTTGACTGTCGATGCATACTCTAATTGGTTAGAAATTCATCGAATGACCAATACAACCTCCGAAGCAGTCATTAAAGTCCTTAATAAACTCTTTGCAACTCATGGATTGCCGGACGTCCTGGTGTCTGAAAACGGACCACAGTTTACAGCGCTAATGTTTGAACAGTACCTTGCTGATAATGGCATCTGCTATGCGCTCACCTCGCCGGCGCATCCTGCTACCAACGGCCGAGCGGAACGCATGGTCCAATTTGTAAAAAAGACTTTGCAAAAAGTGGACTATGATAATATTGACGAAAAAATAAATCGCATTCTATTTCTACAACACATCACTCCGCACAGCGTAACCGGCAGAACTCCCGCAGAACTTCTCATGGGGCGAAAACTCCATTCCCGCCTCGACCGACTGCACCCTGCTTACGAGCCAGAAAAGCCTGCAGGATCCAGCGGACGCTACCGTACCTTCAAGGTAGGTGACCCCGTTTATGCAAGAAATTTATCGGGCGACCCGGTTTGGATTGAAGCAACGATAATACGCGAGACTGGGCCCAAATCCTATATTGTAAAATGTGTTGATGAAAGACTGTGGAAACGACATATTGACCAATTACGGTCACGACTCATATCGGCCAGCCAACAACTCCCCTACGACCAAACTGAGGGGGGGGAAGGAATGGAAGAAGATGACATTCCAGGGAACCTGTTCCAAGAGAGCGATGAATCAAGTGAAACTCAGGAAATGGAGCAGGAGGAAGAATCGTACGCTCCAAGGGAAATCACACCAGAACGAGAAGCTGAGCCACTGCCAAACAACATTCTACCTCAACAGGACTGCACGCAGCCAGTCCAAAGAAAATCTGATAGACCCAAAAGACAACCGTCCTATTTGAAGGACTATATAATCACACCATAATTGAGGAGCCAGGGGGAAGGGGTGTTATGTATGTAAATAGTTAAAATAAAAGTGAGCTTGGGGTAAAGTATAGGGTTCTGGCCCTGCACTTCTGATTGGTTGTTAAGCGGCTCGATCGGATTGGTTGGGTTCAGAGAATCCGATTGGCCCTTAACGAAGGACTCATTGGTTTTGGAGCTAGCGTCTTACAGCTCCCTATTGGTTATTTCGCATTAAGGTTGCCTATATAAGGCAGAGTTGTTGTTATTAAAGTCTTAAGTCACTATGTAATAAAGAGCTGAAAGTTCACCAATTAAGACTGTCTCCATTCATTTCACCCATGCCTGAAACTATATCACTTTGCTTGTGTGGAGTGACCATTCAAAGTTACAATGGCATAGAAAAAAGTGACTTATGATGGTTTTTCATACTTACGACTGTTGCAACATCCCCATAGTCATGAGAGGTCAGGCGAGGAGATGCATGCCTCAATACGAGTGATGTTGAGTTGGCCACACCCAGCCAGTCACATGACCACCAAGCCATGCCTACCAATTATGCCCACATAACCAGTTGTTTAAAAATTTGAATCCCAACCCTGATTAGGCAGCAGACACTGTCAAAGGGGATATTTAGACTCTTAGGACCCTCTTAGAGTCTTAGTAACTGGGTCCAGTATTGTAAATTGTTTTAAAATAATTCAAATATCTAGCAAGACAATAATCAAGCTTCTACAAATTGGATAATATGATCTGATTTGGTATAAGGTAGTATTTCGCTAACTAAAATATGCAATAGAAAAAAGTATGCTAACATCATTGGTTAAAGAAAAACATTTTGTGCACAGTGAAATTTACAGTTCTTACTATTTCCTAAAAAATAATTTACATAATTACATTTTGCTTATTTATTAACATAAATGCTTCCTTTAAAAAGTGGTCAAGTGCTTTTACACTAGCTTTTGCATTCACTGTGTGTAATTAACAGAAGAAATTTTCTGCAAAGCTGATAAGGAAAGAGCAATAAATATGTGCATCTTTTCTCTTCCCTAAAACTGTCCAGTTACTTGCTCCAATGTTAAATTTGTGGAAATGAATGCCTTCTTAGACTATTTCATTAAAAAATGGAACATTCTTCTTTGATGATGTTACCTCTGCAAGAAAACAACCAAGCTCAGAGAGCACCAAAGACCCCTCATTCTTCTTTTTACCGATTCAAAATTTGGGTCAGCCACCAATATAATCGGCCATTGTCTTGATTCATGATGCTTCCCATTTTGATTTTCAGCAATCCTTTACACATCTATAGTAACATTTAAAGGCTTGAGATCCATCCATAATCCCACATCTGTCCTCTAGAGGAATTTTATATGCTTAAAATAAATTGAGAGGTAAGACTGAGAAGGAATTGATCTCACTTCATTTCTTCATCTGTGCCCTCTAGATAGAAACACACAGAGGGAGGGAGGGACGGAGAAGGAGAGAGGGGGGAGAGAGAGAGAGAGAGCAGTGCTGGGATCACCACTGTAAACATCGATTTTCTTGTTTAAACTGGCATGAATAAGTAATATACGATAAGCACATACAAGGCCTTCTGTCTAATGATTCCTGTTCTGTTAACCAAGGTCATTATCATTACATTTCAAGCTTCAGGCTGCACTTGACCAGAAGAGCATAAAGATCAGCTCATGTATTACACTGAGCCTGCAGCAGTAATAACAGTATCTTGAAAAACAATATCACAATTCTTATCAGTTAAACACCCCATACTTCTTCACACCATATCTTCAGGTCAGGCATAGACCAGGGTATTATTTGCTGAAGGTAACATTTTCTCATCTTCTCAATCCATCCCACACCCCAACCACAGATTGATAAAACATGCAGGATAGCACATGGTATATAAGTGCACATCAACACGAGTAGTACCTAGCACTTCATATTATCCATTTGGTGATATGCTATGCTGCCATCCTAAGCACATGGAGCTAATTCTTCATTGCTTTCATGTAAACTCAGGAGCTGCAGGCATGTTAAAATGAATCAGCAAAGAAGGATGTAAACAAAGCATTTCTTAAAGCTCCACCTTTTGAGCAGAGCATTAGGGACATCCTGGATCACATTCTGAAAGAGAGGAAAGGGCACTGCCATCATAAATTCCAAGCAAATAGCACTTGGAGTAATACAACTAACATTTTCTCTTCTGCAGAAAAAAGGGCAAATTAAACAAGCTTCCGTATCAACTTGCCTTTGAGTGTCTGATAAGGAGAAGATGCACTGTGCAGGTTTAAGTCAATAATGAAATTTAATTGGATTTATTTAACTAGACAAGAAAGCATCATCTAAGGCATTATTAAACAAATGCATATGTTAACTCCTCAATGCCTTTCTAAATTATTTGTCTGGGTAAATGCAGGGGCTTTAAAAGAGAAACTTGGACAAATCCTAAATGGACAACATAGAAGTCAAGGCTAAAGCCCTGTAGTTGGCAGAATACATATTTTGTGTACAGAATAGCCCAAGTCCACTACATCTCTCACAACAACAACAACAACAGCAATAATAATAATAATAATTATAATTATAATTATAATTATAATAATACAGTCATACAAAAGTACATCTTAATAATGTACAGTCATACATGGCAAACCAGGGAAAAATCTTTTTCTGGCAGAGATCCCTCACGACACCCTTCAAATCAGAAGAAAAAATATAGGCCAGGATAACACAATGATGTAGCTTAGTGTATTACAACTTTGTAAGATTTGTAAGATTTTATTTGAAAAAAATAGCCAACATTTCTCAATTCTCCCTTCCCACAATACTTTCTTTACATACAATGGACAACATATGTTTGGCAACATTTTTTAATATGGGGGTAAAAGCATTTGTAAGCCCACAGCTTTCCTTGGCTGTTCAGTGGTGTATCAGGTAATAATGTACATTAGATGGAGCCACTCAAAAAAAGATGGGGCCGGGTAAATTAAGAAATCAAAGAATTAACATATTAAAATTAATATTTTTACTCTTTGTATATTCCACTCTTTCTGTCCTTGGTGACATTAAACATTTACATCTTTGCAAACATGGGAGCCTTGGATTATATGCTTGTCATGCTCAAAGAGTTCTACAGGTAGTCTTTGGATTATAACCATTTGTTCAGTGCCCAAAGTTAAATGAATTGTACTTATGACAAATCCTCATAATTCCAGATGTTGCAGTGAACTGGCAGCACATCATGTTTTCTGATGTTCTCTGCCAGCTTTCCATAAGCAAAGTCAATTGGAAATCAGCAGGAAGTCAGAAGTTGCAGTCACAGGAAGTCAGAAGTTGCAGTTACATGAAGTCTTCATTTCATGACCCACATGGTCCTTGCTTAACAACAGCCAGCAATTGGGTCTGTTGGGACTGTCTTCAGTAAGCGATGCAATCACATGATACTGCACTATAGATATGCATCATTTAGCAATGACAATTCTGGTCCCCTGCAGTTTAAGACTTCCTATATTTCTTTATTTTCTTTCAGAAAAACTTAATATTCAAATAGAAATGGAGCACATAGGTAAGATTCATCCATTTTTGCTTGAAAAAAATATATTACAATTTTAGAAAGAGATTAACACCAGAGACCCTCACTTTTATGAGGAATAATTCCACTTTCAACTTTTACATTTTCACAGCTACTAGTCTCACTATTGTTTTATAGATTTCTTTTTGAAATATGCCAAAGAAAATGCCACTTCACAAAATAAATAATTTGCTTAAAGAAGACAGTCTGCCAGTTCAGTGACTTGCTTTCATGATTATGCAACTTTAAGATACTGTATGAAACCTTAACTAGAGAGAATCAATCTGACCCAGCAACATTCCTGTGTTATGAACTGATATACAAACTATGCAGAGTTTTCACAACTTTAGATTACTCACTTCTACCATTAGCACTTACATTATGTCCGTATCAGTAAGTGGGATAATAAATTTACATTACATTACTTTTATTTATTTTATATTTATCAATAAATGGGGAGCCTACTGCCCTCCAGATATTCAGATCGAATCCCACAAACCCCAGCCAGCACATCTATGAAGAGATTATGTGAGCTTTGGTTTTTTTAAAAAATAATACGCATAAGCTCCAGGAATAGACTGTCCATTAAAATCTGCTTTTGATCCAGGCTAGTCTCTCAGTAATTGCTATAATATGGATAGGAAAAGAGACAAACAGATTGTCTATTCTATAATGCAAGCATAATCTGGGGCTGAAATATTGACTGGCTTTCTGTTTTCAGATTTGGGGGACAACAAAAGAATATTAATAAGGGAAAGACTGTGGATAGTTAATTAAATTGTAAATTGTAAGAGAGAGGATTTAGCAAGAACTGGACAGGCAATTAATTGGTGATAATTAATTAGTCTTGAATCTCTATGGGAAATAACTGACTTGCGTTCAGTAAAATAGCTCACATGTTGCAATTACAAATGTAGAACAGAAGAACAATATTCAATCTGTGGCATAGCACAAGCTTCACCCATGGCAGTATTGTTTTCAATATTGGACATCTGAATAAATTATTTAGTTCAGTGATTCATTAAATCTTTCTAGCCAGGTATGAAAGCAATAGCATTGCAATTTACCTCTAGAAACTAGAAATTAATAAGAACACATACCTCTGATATGATGTTCTTAAATTAATAATTTTTGAGTCAATGTTTATGATTTATAATAGAATTTCTACTTCGAACAGAGTAGGTTTGTTCAATATTTTAGTGTCAACACTTCATGGTCAATATATTTTCAGACTGGGGCACTATTATTCTTTGAAAACTTTTGATCCACATAGGTTTGTTATTATGAGAGACTATGGTGAAAGGGTATATATAGCCTCAAGTTATAACAATTAGCTCAAAATTTATAAGTGAAAATTTATTAAGTGAGTTTGTCCCATTTTACGATATTTCTTGCCACAGTTGTTAAGTGAATAATTGCATTTGTTAAGTAAGTAACATGGTGGTTAAATGAATTTGACTTCCTTATTGACTTTGCTTGTCAAAAGGTTGCAAAAGGTGATCACATAACTCAGGGACACTGCATCTGGCATAAATATGAACAGTTGCCAAGCATCTGAATTTTGATCATGTGAGCATTGGGATGCTGCAGCAATCATAAGTGCAAAAAATGGTCGTGTCACTTTTTTCAGTGCCATGGTAACTTTGAACAGTCACTAAATAAACTGTTGTAAGTCAATGATTAACTGGATTGGTTCAGAACAAGCAGGAAATGTATATTTAAATGAAAGGCACCAAGAAGAAAAATGTAACAAACAACCATGTACCATGGAAGGAAGTCACATAACAGAAAGCAAACCAAGGATATCAAAGTACTATGGATATGTTTTCTGTGATGATCCACATGCTTCCTAAACAATCAATTTCCAAAACTAAAATAAAAAAGATTCAACCTGTGCTGAAGACAAACAAATCTGTTCACTGGATCAATCACTGACTTGTAATAAGAATTTGATTTGAACAAAGAAGCAGAATAGTTTTGATTTCAATGCAAGATTTTTATTTTATCCTCTGTGTCGTTGATACAAATTATAGAAAGCACCTATGTTTTGTCAAGCTTTCATCTTATCTTTGATGAAGTTATACAAAGCACAGTGATTTTGTTCAATAATGAAACAAAAAGTACAATAATACAGAAGATTCTCAGAGCAAGAATTTAGTTTTCATTCTTTATAGCTAACATAATGGGTAGCTTTGCCTAATACTGTTCTGTAGATAGCAGGAAGATAGCAAATTATGTAACTGTGTATAATAGCTTAAAATAAACATATCGGGGAAATGGCTGGTACCTAGCAAAGCAAAGCAGTTAACTGCAGGAAGAATTATGAAAAGACAAACCACTGAATCAAGAAATGTGCAGTCGAGAGTTGGCAAATTAACACCAAGTTAAGAATGTAAAGCAGAAAAAATTAACCACACAACAGCACCAACTCATTCCTATGAATCCAGCAGTAGACCAACCTCCACAAGAGGCAAACTGCCATAAAAACATATTCAGTGTGATAGGGCTGTGTTCTTGGAGCCTGCATCAAAGCATTCTGTGTTCCCTAGTGTTGCCTCAGCTTGGAAACAAAACAGGACATTTTGTACAACTTTTTAGAATGTTCACATTTGGGGGGGGGGGGTTCTTTGGAGTTATGGTATCTTGGAAATGTATTAACCAAAAAAGCAACAGATATAGTTCTACCTTTGCTGCCAGTGGCTGGAATTAATTTGAGTAAATTAATTAGTAACCATTAGCAAATTTACCTTGAAGTTGGACAGCCACAACATCACAACATCATCATTTAGTAGTGTAAACTATTCCTAAGAATTCTTAATTTTCTTTAATTTTCTTTTTTACAGAACTTTATTAAGTAAATTATTAAAACATTGGACATGGTGTAACCATCCCAACAATCCTGGTTGTCATACATATTATGGCATAAGATACTACTTTAAATACATTTATACATTTATACAGCTATACATTTCTATGGTATTTTCCAGTTTTAGTCATCCGTTCTGCCATCCCTATTCTCTTTTGATTTTAGATCCTTCCTTTTTTCCCACCATTGACAGAATTTATCCCATACTTTATAGTGTTCTATCTTGTCTTTGTCTTTCATTTCCCAGTTTAATTTGTCTATTTCAGCGCATGTCGATATTTTTTTTATTACATCATTTTCATTGGGAATTTCTGTTTTTCCACATTTGGGCAAAGGCTAACCTTGCTGCTGTAATCACATGTATTATTAGATATAGTTCCTCTTTATTGTATTTTTCTGTTATAATTCCAAGTAGAAAAAATTCTGGTTCGAATTCTATTTTATGACTTAATGAGTTCTTAATTTTCATGAGGAAAAGAAAAAGGATTGAAACTGGACATACTACCAAACAGGTAGAAAAGCCTGGACTTCTCTCAAATTCTGATAATATCAACATCTCAGATAAGGAATAATTACTGTAGATCTTTTATTTATCCATACTTCATGGGGGAATATATCATTTATCTCTTCTGCATAACCTGAGAGAGGGCAGGACAGAACCCAGCTTACTGTATGAAGCATTCACATGAAAACAACATGCATTTTTTAAACTAGAGTAATGTTTCTCAATCTTGTTAATGTTAAGATGTGTGGACTTCAATTCAGAGAATGCTGGAATTTGAAATTCTCATATCCTAAAGTTGCCAAGGTTGAAAAACACTGAACTAGGAGAAGAATAGCATGAGCTAGACAGCAACTTATGTCAGTCTATTCATTTGTAAACCAACCACACCTTCAAAGTAGAATAGAATAGAATTCTTTACTGGCCAACTGTGATTGGACACACAAGGAATTTGTCTTTGATGCATAAGCTCTCAGTGTACCTAAAGAAAAAATAAAATACATTCATCAAGAATCATAACATACAACACTTAATGATAATCATAAGTTACTAATAAGCAATCAAACCATACTAGGGAACAAATAATATAAAAACAATATAAATTGTAAAACTACAAGCAACATAGTTATAGTTATAAGTTGGAAGAGATAGGTAATAGGAAGTATGAGAAGAATAATAGCAATACAGTCTCACTAAATAGTTTGACAATGTTATGGGAATTAGTTGTTTAGCAGAGTGATCGCATTTGGGAAAAAACTGTCCTTGTGTCTAGTTGTTCTGGTGTGCAGTGCCCTATAGCATCGCTTTGAGGGTAGAAGTTGAAACAATTTATGTCCAGGATGTGACAGGCCTGTAGATATTTTCACAGCCCTCTTTTTGACTCATGCAATATATAAGTCCTCAATGGAAAGCATATTGGTAGCAATTGTTTTTTTCTGTGGTTCTAATTATTCATCAAAATCTGTATCTGTCCTGTTTGGTTGCAGCCCCAAACCAGACAGTTAAAGAGGTGCAGATGACAGATTCTATAATTCCTTTGTAGAACTGAATCAGCAGTTCTTTGGTCAGTTTGAGCTTCCTGAGTTGGTGCAGAAAGAACATTCTTTGTTATGCTTTTTTGATGACGTTTTTGACATTAGATGTCCATTTTAAGTCTTGAGATATGATAGAACCTAGAAACTTGAAGGTCTCTACTGTTGATACTGTGTTGTCTAGTATTGTAAGAGGTGGTAGTAGCGGAGATTTTTCCTGAAATCTACCATTATTTCTATGGTTTTTGAGTGTATTTAGTTCAAGATTGTTCTGGTTGCACCACAAGGCTAATTGTTTAACCTCCCGCCTGCATGCAGATTCATCTGTTGTTGTTTCGAATGAGACCAATCACTATTGTATTATTTGCAAATTTGAGTATTTTAACAGAGGGATCCTTTGAGATGCAGTCATTTGTATATAGAGAGAAGTGGAGAAGAGTACATAGCCCTTTGCGGGGGGTGGGGGGGTCCTGTGCTAAGTGTACAGGTATCTGATGTGATTTTGCCTAACTTCACCTGCTGCTTCTTCTCTGTTAGGAACTTATAATCCATTTACAAGTGTGGTCAGGTACAGCTAGCTGATGTACTTTAGTTAGAAGAATATCTGGAATGAGCAACTGGTTTGAAGTCATTCAGTTCCTTGATGGAAGATTTCTTTGGCACTGGGATGATTGTAGACATTTGAAGCAAGAAGGATATAGCACATCTCCAGTGATTTATTACAGATGTGGGTAAAGATGGGGACCAGTTGGTCAGCACAAGCTTTTAAACAAGAAGGAGGTATTTTGTCTGGGCCTGGTGCTTTTCCTGGCTTTTATCTGTGAAATAGACCTTACACCTCGTTCTCTGTAATCACCAGAGGTGGTGGGCCCAATGGGATGGGGTAGACTGCAAGAGGCTTGGCTGTTGTTGGTGTGTCTGAGATGTGGACTGTGGAGATGGGTGGCAATAGTTTCCTCTTAAACCTACAGTAAAACACATTCAGGTCATCTGCCAGTTGTTGATTTCCTTCAGCATGGGAAGGAGGTTTGCTGTAACCGGAAATATTTTTTAGAGTTTTTCATGTGTTTGCTGGTTCATTTGTTAAGAACTGATTTCTTAGCTTTTCAGAGTAGCTTCTTTTGCTGCTCTGATCTCCTTTGTTAATACATTTCTGGCCTTATTGTACAGTATTCTATCACCTTTTCTGTAGGCTTCCTCTTTGGTACGACATAGTTGCTTAAGTTTAGCTAAGGTTTATTGTTACTGTATATTGTCAGTTTCCAGTCGGCACACAGTAGGGAGAGAAACAATGAATTTCCAGGGGTTTTCTTCGCCTTTGTTCTACTTTCTTTGTGGAGCCACCTCTTTTTTACAGTAAAGTCTACCAATGCATATTGTAATAAAAAGTTTTATTTTTCAGCTGGCTTTTTGAAAAGCCCAATGCTGAGAGAAAATGACCGGCCCAAGGTCATCCAGATGGCATCCTAAGGGAAGAGTAAAATCCAGGCTTTCCTGTTACTAGACTAGAATCTTAATCATTTTACCTGACTATCTTTCCCAGAGTGTTTGATTGTAATTTTTATTAATCCCATCCAACATGGTCAGTGGTTGCACCTGATAGGAGTTACAGCATAGTCATTAGAAGCATACTGAACTAAAGGCAACAGTTGAGCAATCTATCACATACTCCTATTCATTTTCAAAACTCCATGGTTAATTAGAGAAAAAGGGATATTCCATACCATGTTAAATGATATTCTATGTCAATGCAAACAGAGTAAGGGTAAATTCTTATTCTATATATATTATTTGATCAAAACTAATCAGGAAAGAAGATATAGTTTGAAGTTCCCACTGTGTTGGAGAGGCAGGGAAAAAAGGAAATTCTATTAACACCATTATTGGACAAGGAAAGAAAATGAGTTAGTGAAACTGTTTAAATCAATCATGTTATACATGCCATGTATAATTGTTTGCTTGATAATGATTGCCTGATCATTCTGATTCAAGCATTTTCAAAAGGAAATGAAAGGGAAAGGGAAGACTATGGTGAACTCTGACAAGAACATTGATGTGAAAGAAATATATAAGAATGTTTCTATCTGTCTCATAAAATCTGAAACCTAATTAAAATGATGAATCCACACAGGAGAAACAAAGAAAAGACTATACTCATAGCTGGGCTTTTCTGTTTTATCTTTTTTTTTTTTTGAAACAAATTTTTATTAATTTTAAAGATAAAACAACACATCATTAACCAGTAAATACATAAACACATAAAACCTCTTAATATTGTAAGTCCTTACAAGTCAAACAAAACAATATTTTTATACAGCATAATTCCAATTTATCCCATCCCCATATGGACACACAAATATCTTTCATCAAATTTCTCATTATTTCTCTTTACTCCTATTCAATTTCATTTCTCTTCCATATTTATCCATTTTATAGTCATCATATTCTTTTCTTTCTGACTTGTTTAAATTATTCTCATCTAACATTCCTCCAAGGTTTTATTGATTCTTTTTTCCTTTTTTTTTTTAATAAAAAACAAATTTTGTTAGTTTTATCATAAGCATAATACACAAACATACAAACACAAAACATAAAACATAGACAAAACTGTCGTATCCGTAAATAAGGCTCGTAGTCAGTGACTTTCAATTCAAGCTCTTTATTAACACTGGTGGAACCGAACCGCAAAAGACAAAAAGCTCGCGGCTTTTATATCTTTTGCTTCGGCGGCCGCGGCCAATGGCAGCGATTCAAGTCTCCCGCTCTTGGCTTTAACCAATCGCGGGAGACTTCAATCGGGCCAATCAGGCGCGGCTCGCCTGGCCAATCAGAAATCCCCGCGCCTTAGCCAATCAAGGCACGGGGATTTCGAGTAGTCCATTTGCATACATGACACCCCTCCCCTCTTGGTATGGTCTTCTCACGTGGTGTAGTCACGCAGGTAGGCGGGGCTCCGTCGAGTCCTAGTTGACCTGCGCAACTCATTTTCCTGTTGTATCTCGGCAGGAGCGGTCATCTTTTTGGCTGCTCCTGCCTCTGAGCGAACCGGCTGGATGATCGGGCCGGTTCCTTCGCCGCGGCTCCCGCCTGGGCCTACCGGGTCGGTTGAGTCGCGGATTCCGCCGCTCCCGCTTGGCTTCTCCGAGTCGGTAGAGCTGGCCAGACGGTTCTTCTCCGGCTGTGATTCGCGAAGGCTGCGTTCTGGTGAGTTTTTAAATTTTATTTGTTCTTGCGGTTGTTTAACCGGGTGTTCCCTCCCCCTTTGGTTCGTTTCTTGGGGGTTGAGGTTAGTCAATGTTCGTGACCGGAGCTGGTCGATATGTCGTTTCCAGGCTCGCCCGTCGGTGGTTTGGAGCCGGTACGACTTTGGACCAGTGATCTGAGTTATGACGGCTGGGATCCATAGGGGGTCCCCCGTCATGTTTTTGGCGTATACTAGGTCGCCTGGTTCAAATGTCCGATACCTGGAGCTGGAGTCTGGGGGCTGCTCCGGGTTGTAGGTTGGGTGTAAACGGTCGAGTGGGGATCGCAGCTTCCTGCCCATCAGGAGCTCTGCAGGGCTCTTGTTGGTGGTTGTGTTTGGCGTGATGTGCTGTATGAAGAGCAGCCTGTTGATCTTGTCGTTGATCTCCCCGTGGTCCATTTTCCGGAGGGTCTTTTTTGTAAACTGGACCATCCGTTCCGCCCTACCGTTCGCCGCCGGATGCGCCGGTGCCGTTAACGCGTGGCGGATGCCTTTTTCTGCCAGGAACCGTTCAAAGTCGATGGATGTAAACTGTGGTCCGTTGTCCGAGACAACGACGTCTGGGAGGCCGTGGGTGGCAAACAGCTTACACAGTTCTTTAATGACGGCCTCTGTGGTGGTGGATTTCATGTCGGCCACCTCTAGCCAGTTTGAGTATGCGTCAACTGTGATTAAAAAGGTGTGCCCATTTGTGGGGCCGGCAAAGTCTAAATGTATTCTGGACCAGGGTCCCCGAGGTGTCTCCCAGTCCCGGATAGGTGCCGTGGGTGGGCTGGATCTGGTCTCCTGGCACCGGTGGCATTTGGCGACCCATGTTTCAATTTGTTTGTCCATGCCAGGCCACCAAGCGTAACTCCTGGCCAGGGCTTTGGTCCTGACGATGCCAGGATGACCCTCGTGCAACATCTCTAGGACCCTGTTCTGTAATTTAGTCGGAATCACCACCCGGTCTCCCCAAAGGATACATCCTCTCAGTAGTGAAAGTTCAGTCTGGCACTGGCGGAAAGGTTTAAAAGTCTCGTTATCGTCTTTTTCCGGCCAGCCTTTTTGTAGCCAATGTAAGATTGGCGCTAAGTGTTTGTCCTTAACCGTTTCCCTCGCTATGTCCGATGCGGTAATGGGTAAACACTCGATGGACAGGGTATTTGTTGTTGGTGCAGGGTCAGGGTCAGAGTCAGGTAAGGGGGAACGGCTTAAAGCGTCCGCGTGCGATATCTTCTTACCTGGCTTGTGTAGCAGTTCATAGTTGTAGGCTGCCAGGAATTCAGACCATCTTGTCATCCGGGGTGACAAGATGTTTGGTGTGGGACGGTTTCCCGCGAGAATGCCCAGCAACGGTTTATGGTCAGTCACTATTTTGAATGGGCGGCCGTAAAGGTACTCGTGGAAACGCTTAACGGCGGCCACTATAGCCAAAGCTTCTTTGTCCAGCTGGCTATAGTTCCGCTCTGGTTTAGTCAGAGTTCTCGAGAAAAAGGCGATAGGTGCTTCTCTCTGGTCTGGGAGGGTATGGCTGAGGACAGCGCCGACGCCGAAGGGTGATGCGTCGCAAGTGACAGCTACAGGCAGGGTTTCGCAGAATTGCATTAGGACGGCATCAGAGGTGAGGAGGTCTTTGGTCTTTTGAAAAGCTGTTTGTTCCCGTCTCCCCCAAGTCCAGGCTGCCTTCTTGTCCAGGAGTCTATGTAAAGGTTCCGCCGCCGTAGCCTTTTGAGGCAGGAAGACATTATAGAAGTTTAGTAACCCTAAGAATGCTTGCAGCTCTAATTTGGACTTTGGGGTGGGGGCTTCTTTGATGGCCTTTACTTTTTTTGTTGTGGGGTGGATGCCCTGCTGGTCTAGGAGGTAGCCCAGAAACTCTACTTGCTTTGTACAAAGTTGGCATTTTTCGCGTTTGACTTTAAGTCCTGTTTCTTTAAATTTCGTTAAGACTTGTCTTAAACGGTTTTCTAGTTCGGCTTCATTTGGCGCCGCCACTAATACGTCATCGAAGTAGGGCACCACCCCCTTGATGCCTTGCAGCAAGCGTTCCATCAGGCTCTGGAAGATGCCTGGTGCCACGCTGACCCCAAATTGAAGTCTGTTACATTTAAAAGCCCCCCGGTGGGTCACTATTGTTTGGGCCTCTGCCGTTTCCTTGTCCACAGGTAGTTGTTGATAGGCTTGTGCGAGGTCGAGCTTAGCAAAAACTTTGCCCCCTCCCAGTGAGTGCAGTAAATGTTGCACTACCGGGACTGGGTAGGCGCTTTGTTGCAACACGCCATTTAGGGTGGCCTTATAGTCCCCGCAGATTCTCACGGACCCGTCTGGTTTTACTGGGGTCACTATAGGGGTTTCCCATCTGGCGTGATCTGTCGGTTGTAACACCCCTTGTCTGACGAGCTTGTCTAGCTGCTCGTCGATTTTGGGCTTTAATGCAAAGGGTACCCTTCTAGGCTTAAGCCGCTTCGGGGGAACCCTTGGGTCTAAATCAAATGAAATAAGGGGCCCCTGGTACTTGCCCAATTCTCCATTGAAGACCTCCTGGAATTCTTGGGTTAGCCGCTGTTCCCAAGCTTCAATGGATACGTGGTTGACACCTGTCAGCGCGATGTTAAGCGGAGCAAACCATTGTAACCCCAGCAGGCTAGGGCGGTCGCGGTCGACTATTGTGAGTGGAAGTTGTTCTGTGTGGCCTTTGTAGGTTATGTTAAAGTTCTTGGTGCCCACTACCGGAACGCGATTACCTTGATAGTCTTTTATGATGATTTTTTGGGCAGGTACGTTTCTTCTTTGTAGTGTAGGCACTAGTTGCTTGATTTCGTGCCAAGCAATCATAGAAAGGTAGGAACCGGAGTCCACTTCCATCTTACATGGTCGACCCTCTATGTGAACTTCTACGTGAACCTTTCTAGCTCCGTCGGAAATGGCGTGGCCAATGGTCACCGTCTGGTGGGTTTCCTCTTTACGTCGGCTGTCACCGCTTCTTTGCGATCGTTGTCTCTGGTCCCATCGACCTGTTGGCTGGCGCTCTCTGGCTCTGGGCGGGGAGCTTTCTCTTTTCCTGTCAAGTTGTTCACGTTTGGGCGGGCTGCGGGGTTTTTTCTGGCGGCAAACTCGGGCGATGTGGCCTCGTCGGTCACAATGCCTGCAGATAGCGTCGAAGAATCGGCATTCTGACCTGGGGTGGTCGCCGCCGCAACCGGCGCAGTTGGTCCTCGACCTGCGACCTCTTTGACTTCGCTGTTCGCCTCGTCCCATTTGTACACGGTGTATGTCCTCCTCGTCATCTGACGCGCTGGAGGTTGATTGGTATTCGCCGTAGTGTGCGGTCGCTTCGCTTCTGGTGTCGGCCGACCTCGCGGGGTTGTTGTTCCCGCCCTTCGCGTCAGATCTTCGCATGGTGTCTGCTGACGTGCGGGTGGCTTCTGCTGCTGCGGCCGCAGTGAGGGCATCGGCTAGGCTGATGTCGCCTTTGGCCATGAGTCGGCTCTGGAGTGTCGGATCCCATAGCCCGAGCACGAAGCGGTCTCTGATGAGACTATTAAGCCCTTCAAACTCACAGAGTCCTCCCAGGCGCCGTAATTCAGCGACAAAGTCGCTTAATTTTTCGTTCGGCTTCTGGTTTCTGCGGTAAAACTCGTTTCGCCGTATCAGGATGGGGACCTCGGGGGCGTAATGGCGTCTCAGTATGGGCTCGAGGACGTCCCAGTCGATGGCGGTTGCGTCTGCTGGTTTGGCCAATGCCTTGGCCATCTGGAAGACCTCTGGTCCGCAGTGTGTGAGAAAGACGGCGCGTTTTAGCGGGCCCGGGGCGTCCTTCATGCCGGCGCATTCCAGGTACATCCGGAATCGATCCGAGTACGATTCCCAGTCCTCGGCGGCGGGGTTGAAGGGAGCGGGCGGTGCTATTTTCGCCATCTTCGCTGTCGCTGGTTCTTAAACGGATACGGGGTTCGGTTCAATGGCGAGATCCCACCTTCGTCGCCAGTGTCGTATCCGTAAATAAGGCTCGTAGTCAGTGACTTTCAATTCAAGCTCTTTATTAACACTGGTGGAACCGAACCGCAAAAGACAAAAAGCTCGCGGCTTTTATATCTTTTGCTTCGGCGGCCGCGGCCAATGGCAGCGATTCAAGTCTCCCGCTCTTGGCTTTAACCAATCGCGGGAGACTTCAATCGGGCCAATCAGGCGCAGCTCGCCTGGCCAATCAGAAATCCCCGCGCCTTAGCCAATCAAGGCACGGGGATTTCGAGTAGTCCATTTGCATACATGACAAAAACTAAAAGATCTTTTCTGAAGGTTGTCTGTTCCCGGGTTAAAACTCTTTACACAGACACAAATTCAAACATCATATTCAACCTAAATCTCCTTCCATATCTTATTATCATTTTTTTTTTATATATGTATATAAAAACCATTTTTATCAGTTTTCTAAAAACAATGCACACAAAATCAAGGCATAACAGCTTATAAATTCTTTTCTAAAAAAAAATAATAATGATAGACCAATAAAACATAACATTTCAAGATTATAATATTAATATTTCATATAATATTAACTTCATATCTTGTCCCTACTTCTCTTTTCCATCCAAATTATTTATCAATTAAAATTTTATTGCCTTTTATCAATATACAAAATCAAAAGAAAAGCATATATATCCTTCCATTATTACCATTTTCAACAACATTCTTTGTCTGTTCTATTTCCAAACATCCATTCATCTTTTTTCTTTTACTATACTTCTCCTGTACAACAATTGGAGTTACATCTATAACTCATTACCTAACTTAAAAATACTACATATAAATCTTTCTTGGGATTCTGTTTAAAAAATTCTAAAATTACATAATAAATTTTTTATTCTAAATATACATATAAAAACACACTCTTATATACCCTCCAGAATCCCTCTTTTAATCTAAATTAAATTCACCCATTGTCTCTAAATAAACTTTTTTTTTTAAATCTTGCTTCCCCCCATTAAGGCTTCTCCTCCCCCCTTTTCTCTCTTGCTTATTCTTCTCCTTGCCCTTTCTACCCCTTTGCTTTTTCTCTTCGCTTTTCTTGCTCCTTTTCCTTTGCTTTCTAACCTTGCCTCCATCTTTTCGCTCATTTTTCTCTCTTTTGGTTGTTTTTATAATTCTTAAAAACCCCTTTTTCTTATCCTTTTTCTCCTCCTCTCCGGAAGGAACCCATTGTTCATCAAAGATGGCTTCTTCTTCCTCTTCTTCCTTGTCCCAGTCCTTCTGCTGCATAATCAACTTTTCAACAGAACATAACGCCATTTCTAAGAATTGGAACAAAGCGCCCAAAGTATCTTCTTTTTTATATTTTTGATAGTCAATCTCTAGTTCATCCACAGACAATGCCATTATGAAAAGGGAAAACTTTTTCCAAAACAACCACAAGTATTTTTAATCCAGGCCAATCAAAAGCAATTAAAAAAAAGAAAAAAGTTCCAAAAGTTAATACTTTTCTTCCTTCTTCTCTTTCTCTTTCTAAATTAATTTTTAATCAAAGAGGTCCAATTACCATATATCTTCTTTTGGGATCCACCAAGACATTCTAGACAGTCTCCTCCTTTTTCAGTTTCTGCTCCAATTTTTTTTTTTCTCCCTTCCCACTTGCAATAACAATTTTAAATAATCAAAAATCCATACCTCCAGCAAAAATTTTCCAATTTCTTAAATTTTTCAATGTCCAAAAATCCCTTTATCTCTTAGCTTAGCTTTCAAAGCAATACACTTTCAATGTCTAATATATCCAAATATTTCTGCTTTTTCCGTGGGATGGGAGAGTAAACAAAAATAAAAAAAAGAAAGTTCCCTTTGACAGCTTCTCCGCCGCTTTCGATCTTCTTAGGGAAACAATGTATCCTCCAGCAACAAGCAGCTCAATTCCAGGCAATTTAAAAGTTGTTACTTGACCCGGCTCAGACAGAACTTTCACTTTTCACACTTCCTCCAGCACAGTTCTTACCCGGTTGCTGGCTTCTTCGTGGCGGCCATTGCTGACCGCCGCTCCACCGCCTTGGGAAAAAGGGGGTTTTCCGGAGAAGGGGGGGTCTGCGATGCCCCCACCTCCCTAACCGGCTCCCCTCTATCTTCAGCTGTCCCTACAGGGCAGCCTTAACCCCCTGACCCATCTGGATCGGGGGTACCTCGACAGCTAGCCAGCAGGAATCGCGAGCTGTCGCGAATTCCTGCTGCCCCGAAGCCACGCAAACTGGAAGTTTCAGCTTTTCTGTTTTATCTTTTGATGAAGTGATGGCCAGTTCCTCAGAGATAAAAAGGGATGGATAGATCAGATGCTGACAGCTGGTCCATTACTGCTGCTAGCTATGACATTTCATACTACCAAACAAACCTTTGGTAATGTTCTTCCTTTCATATCCTACCTGTATACTTGCCAAGAGATCAGAAATTTTGGACTCCGTTTTCATCAAATAGAAATTTTACATTCAACTCCACCATAGCCAGCTGTGCAACAATTGCTCTACCACATTCTGGACTACACCAAGTGTTTCATAAATGAATAAATGCTATCAAACCTCTAACCTAGAAAAGCAAAAAGCTGGGCATTTTAAGTTTTATCACACAAACCAGCTCAAGGACATAATTCTAAAGCGATAGACAAATGTTCTACAGAAATAAATTGTTTCCTTTGACTTCCTGATGCTGTTCTGGGAAGGACACATTATCCTATCCAGGGATGGGCTTCAAAAATTTTAGCAATGGGTTATCTGCCCAGTTGCTGGATGGGCGTGGCCATGGTGGGTGTGGCCTAGTCAGCCTCATGCACCACAGCAAGGGGGGGGCGTTTTGCTCTGCCTGGACTCTGGAGGTTTTCCTCGAGCCTCCAGAAGAATGAAAACAGCCTCCCTTGGCTCTTTGGAAGCCAGAAACAGGCCCATTTTTAGCCTTCATGAACTTCCAGGGGGGGGCGTTTTTCACCCCCCGAGCCTCCATGCGCAGCCTGCACTTACTTGCATCCAAAATGGGCTGTGTGCAGACTCCAGGGAGGGGAGGGGTGGGTGGTGGGGCCAGCCAAGGGTGGGATTTGGGGGTTCTCTGAACTGCACCCAATCTTAGCTAGGGGCTCTCCCGAACTCCCACGGACCCCCAGTAGCCCACCCCTGATCCTAACCACAAGGCCTTATTACTTTTTTAAAATTCTCTTCTGAAATGGCTTAAGCTGAAGGATTCTTGGGGAAACATTATTTTATGGAGAATATTTCCCCAGTAAAATACCATTTCTATCTCTTATGCTTTTGCAAAAGCATTGTCTTCTTTCTATCTTTCAACACTATGTAAAATCCAATTTCCTCTATAGATAATGTAGTCTTATATTTTCAGTTCCAGTTGTGCTCCTTGAAACTTCCAAGTCATGCTCATGTATTCCTTCTGTCTTCCCTTTCTAGAAAACTGGATAAAATTTGTAGAAACCCAGAAGTAATATCAACCAAGGTCAGATTTCCTCAACTTGGTTATTATCTACAAGACTACAACTACCAAATTATCTCACAATGTCATGATGGCTGGAGAATTCTGATGTTTTAGGTTCATGTATATGTAAAGTCACCCAAACTATGGAGGTTGACTTAGATTCATTCTAAAGAGAACAAGAAAGCTACATCTGTAATAGCTTTTTTTGAAAAATAAATATTGCACTTGAAAGATCATTATTTTCAGAGTACGAGAATATCATATTTTTCTTCTTAAGTCTGAAGTTACCATAAGGCACTACAATATTTCATTAAACGGGAATGGAAGCAGCTGGCTCTGTGCCCTTTCTAACCACCTAAGTCTACTGACCATCAGCATAACCACATACAATTTATAAAGGGTTATGACTTAAAACTCCTGAGAAATTTAATGGATTTGTGGCCACTTTTATATGCTGACAAGAAATAAAGAGGCTAAACTTCAGCATTCATCCCAAAGTTTTATAGCCATCTACTGTTAACTGCTTTGCAAGGTGGGGAAGTGGTGTTTTTTGTTTGTTTGTTATTTATTTACTTTGGACTTGAGCAGGGTTGGCTCATTAAAGGTGTTCAGCCATTTATGAGCTCAGCAGTCTCAGCATAAGGGTTCTTTGCTTTCCAAGGACTGGGCACAACACAGCATAACAAACCTGTGCACAATACTTTATTCCAGTACACACTTTCTGCAACAACAGGATATCCCACTGCCCACCTCCATCCTTCTAGAACTTTGCAAGGTGATGCTGTCACATAAAGATGCCTTTAAAACTTAATCTTCTGTACTCAGACTCTTAATATTCAGTTTACACAAAAGTCTATAAAGGAGCATTCAACCATTGCCTTTCCCCATAACCATTGCACTAGTTGGGAGCAGATGCTGTTTCAGTGTGATTAGTCCTTTTCCAGATAGACCAAATTCCAGACCAGCCTTCAAGCTTTGCTCTTAAGTAGTGTTGCATTTGAGCAGTTTAATTGATCCCAGGCAGGATTCGCATCAAAGTTATTATATTTTTATTCTACCTTTATTACTTTATGAATAACTCAAGGCGGTAAACATACACAATACTCATTTCTTTTTCCACACAACAACAATCCTATTAGATTGGACTGAGAGAATGACCGGTCTGAAGTCACCTAGCCAGCTTTCATGTTTATGATAACTTGTAATCCTGGCAATTGACTGATGGTGTGGCCTGTATTATGTTTAATCTTCAGGTATTACCTCCTACTTCCTCACCTGTATGCTATTTTCTATCTTGTTCTCTTACACACCCACTCTGTTTCTGTGTTTGCTTTTGTAAGCTAAGGTGCTGGGTGTGCTAAGGCTGCTTCTGGACATCAGCATGTCCTTGAAAACATGGCTCAATTAGCCAGGCAGCTGGAAGAATGCTTGGATGCCTTGAGTATGAGGGAAATGGGAAGGGGGAAACTTGGCTGCATGTCTACAGTTATCCCAAGTTCACTCCCTCACACTCAGTTATCATTTTTTACACACAGACATCAATTTTCAGCAAACACTTCTGTGAGTACAGATACAGGTTGACTTACAACAATTCATAAAGTGATTGTTCAATGTTATAACAGCATTAGAAAAGGGACCTATGACAGTTTTTCACACCGCCCATCTCCATAGTCATGGGGTCAAAATTCAGATGCTTGATAACTGACTCATATTTATGACATTGTAGTGTCTTGGGGTCATGTGATCACCTTTTGCGAGCTTCTGACAAGCAAAATCAATGGGGAAGTCAGATTCACTTAACAACCATGTTACTAACTTAACAACTGCAGTGATTCACTTAACAATTGTGGCAAGAAGGGTCTTAAAATGGGGCAAGATTCACTTAACAACTGCCACACTTACAACAGAAATTTTAGGCTCAATTTTGGTTGTAAGTCAAGGACTACCTGTAGAAGCCAATGCTTCTTGCAAATCCAGCAATTGAGAGATCTACTGTTCTTCAGAAACAAAGTGCTAAACTTGTTAAATTCTTGCTAAGTGCTCAGATTCATTTCACCCTAAGTCATCTGAGGTATAACAGAATAGAGCAATTACAGTAAGTTGCTGTCAAATTGTACTTGAGAGTTTTTTTTTTTAAATTGTTCCTTTGGCAGGTGAGAATGCCTAGTAGGCCTTGGCTAATCTCATAAAAGATAAGGAGGGTCAGATCTGACTAGCATTCAAACTGGAAACTGCTAGGAAATTCTAGAACAGCAAGCTATATTTGCTGTAAAATATTTCTGTTCCATTGTAAAGAAAATACAAACTTTCTTGTAAAATCACTGAGGATTGAGTTCTATTCAAGGAAGACTTTATCTTATTTTTATTTTATTAATCATATTATTTGTAAGAGCTTCTGGTAATTCATATTTCAGGAATGCTGAATTGCTCAAAGTGGGACACCAAAGCATTAACAGGAAAGAGCAGAATATATGAAGGCAAAAGAAAGTGGCCCAAGACCTCCTGGTAAACTGATGGGAACTGGAAATTATCAACTCAGACTTTGAACTCAAATTAATCTAAATAATGTATTATGATTGGCATAAAGAAAAAAATGTATTAATACATGGATTTTGTATGAGAGTTAAATACTGGAAACTGACACAGTACTGGAAACTGACACAGTACCAAGCACCAGAGACACAGCAATTGTTTGCAATTAAATGCAACTAGAAAGGGCTGTTTACTTTTCTAAAACTTTGCAAGATTGCACAAGGGGAATTCAAGGTTGCACACAATGAGGCCATTTCTTGCAAACCATTGGCCAAGTATAATGGAAGAAGAACCCATACTGCCTAATTTTAGAACCCAACACACTGATTCTATAAATCAGATTTATGGGAACTGATATCCCAATCCCAATATATTTGGAAGATTGGCTTAAATCAAACATAGGATTACAATACTTTTGATGAGCTAGTGTCCAGAATGGATAGATCTCAGAGAAGACTAAACGTTTGTTCAATTTATGTTGAATAAAATAATATGCTAGCAATTACTGCATCACAAATAATATAGTCCATCACTGAAAGTGAATAATGGTAATTTATACATGTAACTCTTAAAAATCATGGCAACTTGAGAAGACAGAATGAGTTCTACACTAGAAAACAACAGCTATACATTTATGATAGCAACAATTATTATGGTTACTCAGAAAAGCTTTGGAGTAAAGTAGCTTAAAAATAAATAAACAATATCAGCACTAACTAAAGCATAGATTCATAACCCAGCTTTTTTAGAACTTTCAGAAAAAGACAACTTTTTTTTTGCAATTTCATGTTTCCACATGAGTTTTTTTCTTTCTCTCCCCATCTTCCATTCCAGCTTCTAACATTTGGTCTTGCTATGGATATAAAAAGCATAGACCATATATGCATCACACATAAAAAAGTTTGTACTTAGATTAATGAGAAATTAATTCCATAGTTCAGTGGGATTTATTGCCAAGTATCACGGTACTTCCTGGGGTAGAATGCACTATAGCTGGATTCAGCAGGCAGAAAAGGCTGGAGCACATATTTTGAATGATGCCGATTTTTAGGGCTGTGATACAGAAGTTAAGTAATAGTATTAATATTTTGTACTATGAAAGCCTGTGGGCAACCCACAATGTGTACCTAAATATTGTGTCAGAAATTATGCTTCTTCCTCAGGATCAGCCAAAAGAGCCTCTCCAATTCTTCTTTATGTGGTTCTATGAATTCTGCAATATGGGAATGTGAAATGGCAGTGTGTCATCTGTAAAAACTGATGTTACAAATCACAGATGGACACAATTTTCAGCATTGAAAAAAATATATCAAGAAAGGGGGAACCAGATTTTGAATGGACCAGTTTAACTGGAAGCAAAGTAGTACACACACACACACACACACAAAGTTTGAAGCACTGACAAAAAAGCATTCTTATTTGAAAAATGCCTACAGATAATCACTGGATTTTTATTAGCAAGGTTATTGTCAGAAAGCAGCACTAGCTGCCTGCTCTTTCCAATTAGCACTGCTGGATGAAGACAAAAGGGAGTTTTGTTTTGTTTTTAAAGGAATGGCATTATGCTGAACTTCTCTGACAAATTGCTCATGAGACATTCCCTGTAAAGAAGGTAATTTGCATGGGTCAAGAACAGGAAGCTGCAAAAGCAGAACGCTGAAACAGCCTGCTTGCTTCAGAAGCATTCATCCTATTAGCCAGATATCCTGCAAGGTGTGAAGCAACACAGCCATTATTTAATTTTTAGACAAAAGTGCTGATGCAATTTCAATGCAAATTTAATAAATCAAGGCCAAAGCATATTTTCAATATTCACATGACAGAGTCTTTATGTATTTATTTGACATGGTTAATTACTGCTTTTCTCAAAAACGTTCTAAGCAATTTAGCAAATAAAAACAATTGAACATCTTTAAAAAAATCCACTAGTTATAAAAATACCATCAGCTGAGCATTAAAGAAAAACAAAAAAAAAATTCTATCTTTGTAATTGAGTTTGGCAGTGAGGAGCTTTTGCTCCTACAAAAGCTATTCAACTAGAACATCTAACCCAGCTAGCATGGCCAACAATGAGAGAGGCTGGGCATTGCAGGTGAGTAAGGCATTTGGTAGGGTTAGGCCATCATTTTTCTATTCCTGACACAAACCACAGGAGAGACTTTCAAGAAGTTCAGGTTCTGAAGCCTACTGGTACTCTTTTAATCACTGGTACTACACCTTAAATACTGTCCTCAGCTGCTAGATACACCATATGATAAAAGCTAGGCCTTAAGATATGAAGGTTTTTAAAATGTATTTAATTTTGCCTAGTGAGAGACTGGTAACTAGTACTGAACAAGCTCCAAATATGAACGCTTTCTGATAGTGTTCTGTCCCCTCATTAGCATTCTTGAGATCCCCGCACTTTGATTGGCAAAAGCGCGGGGCACTCTGGTTGGCTAGGCGAGCCGCGCCGATTGGCTCGCTAGGAATCTCCCGCGATTGGTCTATTCGGATCGCGGGAGATTCAAAGCGGTGCCATTGGCCGCGGCCGCCACGGCTAAAGAAATAAAAAGCCGCAAAGTTTCTCCATAACCCCAGTTCGGTTCCTACTCAATAAAAGAGCTTGATACAAAGTCAAACTACAAACTACAGCGCCTAGGGGGGCTGTGCGAATTCGACAACCTGAATGATGCCCTGCGAGACAGAATTGTGCTCGGCCTTTGGGACCCCGTCCTCCAGAGTCGGCTGATGGCCAAGGGCAACATCATCCTTGCAGATACCCTCACCGAAGCCACAGCCGCCAAAGCGACCCGAACATCCGCCGAACGCATGCGCCGACCAAACGCTGGGGACTGCAGCGGGAACAACCACCCTGCAAGATCAGCCGAGGCCCAACCCAAGACAACCACCCACCAGGGCGACTTCCACTTGGCATCGGGCACTTCTGACGAGGAGGAGGAAATTCACCGTCTCCAGGCAGGCCGCAACCCACGGAACCGGCGGGTCGCAAGTCGAGGACCAACTGTGCCGGTTGCGGAGGCAACCACCCCAGGTCCGAATGCCAGTTTTTCGAGTCAATCTCCCGGCATTGCGACAAGAAGGGACACATCGCCCGCATCTGCCATCTCAAAAAGAACCGCAGCCCGCCACGATGGGACCAGAGCGAACGGAGGCAAGAGAGCACACCACCCCGGACCAGAGATCGCCCCTCTGACAACAGATGGGACTGGAACGGACGATCCCTATGAGGCGGTGAGACCCAGTGAAGAGAGGAGACCCATCAGACGGTCACCATCGGCCACGCCACAACCAACGACGCCCGGAAGGTCTACGTGGAGGTAGGCATCGAAGGTGAGCCATGTAAAATGGAGGTGGACTCCGGGTCCTACCTCTCCATGATAGCATGGCAAGAAATAAAACGCTTGGTGCCTACCATCCAAAGAAAAGGCCTAGACAACCAGAGACTAATCATAAAAGACTACCAGGGAAACCGCATCCCTGAGTCGGAACCGGACAGTTCAACATAACATACAAAGGGCGCACCGAAAGGCTTCCCCTGACCATCGTCGATCGCGACTGCCCAAGCCTACTGGGACTCCAATGGATCGCCCCGCTGGGCATTGCAGTCACGGGAATCGACCACATCACCAACGACAGCTGGGAGCAACAACTAGCCCAGGAATTCCAAGAGGTCTTCGACAGAAACCTAGGCAAATACCGAGGGCCCCTTATATCATTCAGCCTAGACCCAAACGTCCCCCCAAAACGCCTGAAACCAAGGCGGGTGCCATTCGCGCTTAAACCCAAGATAGACGAGCAAATTGACAAGCTCGTCAAGCAAGGGGTCCTACAACCAATAGACCACACCCCATAGTCACCCCGATGGGTCGGTGAGAATCTGTGGGGACTATAAGGCCACCCTAAATGGCGCCTTGCAACAAAGCGCTTACCCCGTCCCAGTAGTGCAACACCTATTGCATTCACTGGGAGGGGGCAAGGTTTTCGCCAAACTCGACCTCGCCCAGGCATACCAACAGTTGCCAGTCGACGAGGAAACGGCAGAAGCGCAAACCATAGTCACCCACCGGGGAGCATTTAAATGCAACTGGCTCCAATTCGGAGTCAGCGTGGCGCCTGGAATATTCCAAAGCCTAATGGAAAGGCTATTACAAGGCATCAAGGGGGTGGTACCTTACTTCGACGACGTCTTAGTGTCGGCAACCAACCAAGCCGAACTAGAGGATCGCCTAAGGGAGGTCCTAACCAAATTCAAAGAGACCGGGCTCAAGGTAAAGAGGGAGAAATCCCAATTATACACGGAACGGGTTGAATTCCTAGGATACCTCCTAGACCGTCACAGCATTCACCCCACAAACCAAAAAATCAAAGCCATCAAAGAAGCCTCCACACCCAAATCGAAGACGGAGCTGCAGGCATTTCTGGGGCTACTTAACTTTTATAATGTCTTCCTGCCCCAAAAGGCGATGGCGGCGGAGCCTTTGCATAGGCTCTTGGACAAGGCGGCGACCTGGACTTGGGGGAAACGTGAGCAAGCCGCCTTCCAGAGAACAAAGGACCTCCTCATTTCGGATGCCGTCCTTATACAGTACAACGAGACCCTACCTCTGGCCGTCACATGTGACGCCATTCGGCGTCGGCGCTGTCCTCAGCCATACTCTCCCCGACGGAAAAGAAGCACCCATCGCGTTCTTTTCAAGGACCCTCACCAAACCAGAGTGGAACTACAGCCAGCTGGAGAAAGAGGCTCTGGCTATCGTCGCCGCAGTAAAAAGATTCCACGTGTATCTCTACAGCCGGACATTTACCATCATAACCAACCACAAACCGCTGCTGGGAATCCTTGCAGGGAACCGGGCCACCCCGAACATTCTGTCTCCCCGAATGAAAAGGTGGTCTGAGTTCCTGGCGGCCTACAATTACGGACTCACACACAGACCGGGTAAGACGATCTCCCATGCGGACGCTTTACGCCGCTCGCCGTTACCGGAACCTGACACCGACCCAGCACCCACGACGACCACCCTCAGTATAGAGACTCTACCCAACCTACCCATAACCGCGTCAGACATTGCCCGAGAAACTAATAAAGACAAACGTCTGGCGCGGGTGTTGCATTGGGTAGAGAAAGGGTGGCCGGAAAGGGACAACAACGAGTCCGTCAAGACATTCCGGAACTGGCAAATGGAACTCTCGTTACTAAAAGGGTGCATACTATGGGGGATAGGGTGGTCATTCCAGAAAAACTACAAGGGAAGGTTCTGGAACTGTTACACGAGGGGCACCCGGGCATTGTTAGGACTAAAGCCCTGGCCAGAAGTTACGCTTGGTGGCCAGGGATGGACAAACAAATTGAGACCTGGGTAGCAAGGTGCCAACGATGCCAGGAAACTAGGCCAAGCCCACCCACAGCACCTGTCCTAGAGTGGGAAATCCCAAGGGGACCTTGGTCTAGGATCCACATAGATTTCGCCGGGCCCACGAAAGGACACACCTTCCTGATAACAGTAGACGCTTACTCCAACTGGCTGGAGGTAAGCAACATGAGAACAACAACCACGGAGGCCATGACCAAAGAACACGGCCTCCCAGACGTCGTCGTTTCCGACAACGGGCCCCAATTCACCTCACTAGAATTCGAAAAATTCCTAGCGGAAAGGGGCATCTGACACGCGCTGACAGCACCGGTGCATCCGGCGGCGAACGGTAGGGCAGAACGGATGGTGCAATTCACAAAGAAAACCATCCAGAAAATAGACCACGGGAGATCCAGGACAAAATAAATAAATTACTCTTCACCCAACACATAACCCCAAATACCACAACGAATAAAAGCCCAGCCGAACTGTTAATGGGAAGGAAAATAAGGTCCCCACTCGACAGATTACACCCCACGTATAACCCAGAGAAACCCCCAGACTCAACCAGCAAACACCGAACCTTCGCACCAGGCGACCCCGTGTACGCGAAAAACCTAACGGGAGACCCCTTATGGGTACCGGCTGTCATCATACAAATAACAGGCCCACACTCGTACTGGCTACAAACAACAGACAGACGAGCGTGGAAACGCCACATCGACCAGTTAAGATCGAGGACGACCACCCAAGAGACCACCGATGCGCAAACAGGCAAAACCAACCCCCACAACACAAACCAAGAGGGGAGGGAATACCCAGGGGACCAAAGCCAAGGAAGAATAAACCAACCATACTTACCGGAAAGCAGCCAGCACGAAACCTCACCAGAAAGAGACAGCCAGGCCAGCTCAACCAACCCGGGAAGCCCAGGAGGGAGCTACGGAGAGTGGCCCGGCCCGACCGACCAGCCGGTTCCCATGACGGCATCCAGAGAAACAGAGACCCCGACCGAACCAGCCAGGATCCAACCTACGACTGAGCTTCGCAGGTCCAGTAGGCTAAGACGGAGCCCCGCCTATCGACGGGACTACACAACGTAAGGACTAAACCAAGAAGGGAGGGGTGTTCTGTCCCCTCATTAGCATTCTTGAGATCCCCGCGCTTTGATTGGCCAGAGCGCGGGGCACTCTGATTGGCTAGGCGAGCCGCGCCGATTGGCTCGCTAGGTATCTCCCGCGATTGGTCTATTTGAATCGCGGGAGATTCAAAGCGGTGCCATTGGCCGCAGCCGCCGCAGCTAAAGAAATAAAAAGCCGCAAAGTTTCTCCATAGCCCCAGTTCGGTTCCTACTCAATAAAAGAACTTGATACAAAGTCACCGACTCCTGGCATCATTTCCGAAGACACAACAGATAGCATTAAGAGATACAAGGCTTCCTTATACCATTGTCTTCAGAGGCAATAATTCATTATAGTAGTCCATTTTATCCAAGGCTGATAGCCTGCGATTTATGAGCAAAAGGAAGACATTTTAGCAATGACTCCCACTAGCCTTTTGCAACATCTTGAATCCTATTTTTATCCTAGTAAACAGAATTATGCAAGTTGTCAAAGGAAACATTGCACAGCACAGATTTGCTAACTCACTGAAACCTACCACAGTGAGTTGGCCTCCGACCATTATTGTAGATAAACCTTAAATATTGTTGAACAAAAAAAGCACTGATTTCTCATAGCTCTCCTCCTGACTTATTATGTTCTTTGAATAGTTTGAAATGATGGTTTTCTCTGGCAAATCTTGTGATTTTGATAACTTATTTCCTAAAATATTTCCATATAGGTATTTATACAACACAGCTTTTTGGGGGGAAGGTAGGGGAGTAAATAATGCAGAAATTTTCCTATGGTTACCTTGTTCCTTCTTAGCTTTAACAAAAATAAAACTGAAAAGATACAAAGCAATTAAAAAATAGGTCAAGTGACGAAAGGGGAAAGAACAGCCTCCCAATGCCCTGTGAATTTTTCGTGTGGGAGCTCTCTGAATAGAAAACATATGATATGATTTCTTCCTGTATGTAATTTGCTGCTTGTTCACCCAGGAACTTATGACCTGCTTGCTTCTTATTCTCTGCATGCTTTGCATCATTTGGTGACCAAGAAATCTGCCTTTACTTTCCATGCATTTTCCAACCTAAAATAATGTATTCTTAAGCTTTCTACAATTGAAAAAAAAACCCTTGATAAAATTTTCCAAGGATGAATAATACCAAGGCTGAAGAATGATTTGCTGCACGGCAGATTTGCATTAATAGTTTTGAATGTAGGGTTTTCTTAATACATCTGCTGACATGCTATTTAGTCGCTGTCACACATTCACCCATATTTTGTTTATTGCTAGAAAAGCAAACATTGTTAAGGGAAAGAGAATCTACCACAAAGCAATCCCTTAAAATACAGTACAACCAAGCCATTGTTTCAGTTAAAACAAGGCTTGCTACTCATGAATCAATTCAAAGAATTCCAGTTTATCCATTCACCAGCCCATTTGTTTAATAGAGCAATTTTGTTTCATTATGAATGAAGCTTTTGACAACTGCTCTGCAACTCAGTAGCGAATTGTCCATTTGCTGTTTGATGGTACTTCAACAAAAATATCAAGCTAACTTACAGAAATGAAATTATGTTTAACATACAACAAAAGACTTTTTAAAAGGAGTGCTTTACCTCTGGTAGTCAACCAACATATCTAGAACTGTCCATTTGGTCTTAAGACAAAAATAGATGCTAGAGTTTTCCACTTAGGCTTCAAAGTAAATTTTCTACCCAAGGAACAAAAAGAAATCATTTTATTTGATGAATATATTCTTCGGGTGCAAGAGAGATGTTTCCAGAAAAATCCAGTACATTGTGGGGAAGATACAACCGTGTAAGTTTATGTGGCAACCACTATACCTCTTAACCTGAAACAGCTTTGTTCAGATCCAATCCAGATCTACAACTGCAGAGATCAATCAGGAAAGTCAGCGTTACCTTATGAAAAATCACTAAAGAATGGAACAGCTAAGATTGATTTAGGGAGGCAAAAGGCCCTTTTGCATGTTTTTAGCATATTCCAAGAACCATGACAAAAAGAGTGTTTGACTTCAAGTGTTAGTGAATCAAACTATTTTTATTTTCTGAATTATTGGATCCAGTGATTGCTTTCATAGGGAACCCATTTGGGAAATTCTGAGAAAGTTCTGTTAAATCAGGAATAATGTTTTGTGTATGTTTACAATACAGCCACAACCAAGTTTGTTTTCATGGCATGACATGTCCTAAGGAATTCTCCCATATGACCAACTCTACTTTCATTGTTTGACAAGGTCATGGGACTCATAGTTTGGCTCCTCCCAGGAAACAACATCTATATCAATGTTTTCTATGGCAGCTCAACCACAGAATAATATGCATATGGAATGGAAAGCAATCATGCTGTGGAGATTCTGATTTAATGGTTTGAATATTCAGAACACAGCCTCTTTTGCTGAGGCATTTTTGCTTTGCCTGTACATAAGTGCTACAGCCCCAGGATTTGAAGCAGGTGGATCAGAGTGCTATTTCCAAGATACAGATAATCAGTTCTCTTACTAAATTCTTCTGGAGCTATTCCCTTACTCCTCATTTCAAGGTCAAGGGAGTTTTCTTTTAATGCAAATAAGGCACTTTAGTAAATTCTGAAGTATGGGACACCTAGAAGAATAAAGGCTCTGTCATAAGCAGGCTTCAATTGCTTTATCTCTATTATCATTATAAAGTCTTATGAGTGGATACCAAGGACTTTTAAATTAAATGTCAAATGCAATCTAGCACTGGAAACATAAAGAGGCTGCCCTCGAGGAAAACGTTCCTGACAGTCTTATTTGGCTTGTCAAAAGTGGCATTTTCCTCATAATTATCTGTTTGCATAAATGAATCACCATTTGGCCAAGGATATTGCCGGAAACTTAAAATAGTGCAAAGTGAAGCAGACAAGCAGTTCTGAGGATTTGCCTGTTTTTTTAAAGAAACATGAAGATAATAACATAGCCTCATCTTTACAAGGATAATTGGGCAAGGGGACTTAGTTCTTCACAGTGCTAACAAAAGTGTAGCATTCTGTGGATTAAGGAGATAGTGACTGTGAAAAATTGTCCTTTTTATATATGTATTCAAATATTCATAAAGGTGTTCTGTGTATGGAGAGATCAAAATATTAATAACATTAAAACATTTATGCAGGTTTCATTTTCACTTCTGAAGTGAAGTAAGCTGCTTCCAAGATTGGCAGCTTAATCTGACAATTACAGCCCATCTTTTAGACCCCCCCAAAAATGTCTTTATTATACAATGTGCAATGAGGAACTAAATCCAATCCATTCACCAGATTCTTTCTCACTAACAGACTACGCTGAATCCCTAGCTGCTTTTCTCCTCATCATCTCCAGCAGGCTTCCAGATTCCATTAGCCATTGGCAGGAGCAACCAGCTAGGAGTAGCTTAATCATTAGCTCAGCTTCAAAAGTCTCATACCAGTCTTTACAAACTCAGCACGGTCTTCATTCATCCTTCCTCTGACTTAAAAGCAAATGGAGCACCATAAACACCTGCAGGTTTGAAAAATACATTTAATTTAAAAGCAACCCAACGTTCCCCATTCCTATCATAATATTTAATACTACATTATTTGAGACTTGGGAAGATGATTTAACGTAACACTTCAGTCCATAAACAATAAATGAAGATATCATTTTAAAAGATACATTTTAAAGGAGATATGTTCAGTCCCTTCTGGATTACAGGTTTGAAGGACTATTCAGGATGCATTTGGAACAGCTGTTCCCTTGATCAAGACTAGTTCGTATGTATTTTCATTCAAGATTTTCCAAGCCACAAAAGTTTTAATTAAAGAACCAAAAATCTATTTCAGACATGGCATCTATTAAAGATGAGGCATTTCAGATGCAGTTGTTGGAATCTATCCAAGTCCAATATACCAAAAGGCAGTTAGTATTTTATTACAAGAAACCATACATTTTCACCAACCCTTTGTACAATTATAATGCTAAAAATAGCTACAAGACTTGTGGGACTTCAGCATTTGGATTAATCAAATCTTACATAACGCAAGTGGGAAAACTGCAACAGGAACAAAAACACCAGAGAATTTTCAGAGCCAGATTATAAAAGTCAAATATAGAACAGCAGACACAGAAACAGTTTGTTTCTGTCTAAACTGCTCTTCCAGACAATGAACACTTGCCAGAAAAGATTTCTCAAGCTTGTAAAAGTGAATTACAAAAAACAAGAACATTGTAACTATATCAGAATTCAACTAAGTCAGTGGTAGTCCACCTGGTCCCTACCGCCCACTAGTGGGCATTCCAGCTTTCATGGTGGGCAGTAGGGGTTTTGTCCCCTACTTTATAAATCACCATTACTGTGGAACTGGTGGGCGGTTAGAAATTTTTTTACTACTAACAGAGATACAAAAGTGGGTGGTAGGTATGAACTAGGTGGTAGATTGCTAAAATCTATCATAGCTGAGGTCTTAATGTTATAATAATATTCACGTAAATGACGTAAATTATATTTTTTAAAAGGAACACTATAGCTATTTACACATAATCAGTTTTTAAAACATAACCAGTGTCTTTAACAAACACAGTCAGACTGTATCCAACTGTAATGAAATTCTTCTTCATAAATTCTGCTTCATTTTCCATATCAGTTCTCATTCAATTTTGATGAAAAAGGATTTGATTTAAACATTTCAAAAGAGAGGGGAATTTTGGACAAATGGCAAGGGAACAGTTAGGTGGTTTTGCATTTTTAAAATTTATGCGATGTGCATCTGAATATCTTTTTTGTTAATTTCTATGCAAATCTCTTTCCAGGAGTAGCCTTCTATTCTTTAAATCCATCAAGCTGTCCCAATTTGACATGCTACTTCACACAAAAAATAATAATCTCTGAAAAAATATATATTTACCTACCATTATTATTGCCCAGGGCAATCTTTAATTGTCCTATTATTTATCAATAAGAAGTGATCAGGAATTATTTGCACTTTTCTTCTCTTCTTCTAAATACAAAAAAAAAAGTCTTAAGAAGCTAAACATTCAAAATGAGAAAATGTATATATGTTCATTTTGCTGAGAAATTTGGATAGCAAGATTGGATTCCAATAGGGGAGTCATTTTCCTTATCTTAATTGGTACCTAGAACATTTAAAAGAGTGAAAGAATAGACATTTATGATTATTTGTAGGGAACTGCAGTCACATGACTGTGTTTTATAACATTTTGCTGAAAACCAGCGTATAATTCCAATTTTCGTAAATCTGGCCATAGCGAACCTTTGGTTTACTTAATGACTATATCATTAACTTAACAACCATTGGGATCACTTAATGACTATGGCAATAGCATTATGACCACACAAGGGTGGGAGTCAATTTTTTAAAAAACCGGTTCTGTGGGCGTGACTTAGTTGGTGGGTATGGCTTGGTGGTCATGTGACTGGATGGGTGTGGCTTGGTAGTCATGTGACTGGGTGGGCGTGGCTTAGTGGTCATGTTATTGGCTGGACGTGGCCAACTCAATATCACTCACATCGAGGCACCATCTCCTCGCCTGGCCTCTCATGACTGTGGGGATGCTGCAACAGTCATAAGTGTGAAAAAAGGTCATAAGTCACTTTTTTCTGTGCCATTGTAACTTTGAATGGTCACTCCACACAAACAAAGTACCAGCAGAGGAGGAGGAAAAAACTCAAGAGACATTCCTGAGACAGGAAGTCTAGTCCTGCCAAGAATGTAATAAGGGTTAATGGAGAGGCAACTTCTGTAAGCAACACCAAAATGTTTTCTTCCTGCCTTCCTTACAGGAGTAGGCCAGTAATTTCTTCTAACAGCCGGTTCTCCAAACTTCTTAGAATGTTAACAACCAGTTCTAGCGAATAGATGTGAACTGGTAGAATCCCACCCCTCTGACCCAAAAAAAGAATGCAAAATCAGGCCAGTCATAGGTGACCTGATTTACAACTGTCATGACTTAAACTGTAATAGGCAGACTCTATTACGGTCATAATTCAAGGACTGCCAGTATCTGCAAGAAATATCATTTTCTTGCAAGAACTAGTGGGACCACAACATAGAAAAAGTAATAGAAAATAAAAACATTAAAGTGCTCCAGGACTTTAGAATTCAAACGGAAAAACACTTGCCACATAATATCCCATATGTAATAACTGTTAATGAGAAAGTTTGGATAGTGGACATTGCCAACAGCAAAACATAAGAGAAAGTACCAGAGTAAATCACAAAATACAAAGACCAGCAAATAGATAGCAAAGACAGTACCAATAATAATAGTCACTTTGGGTGTGATTCCAAAGCACCTGGAGACCACTTGAACACTATCAACATTGACAAAATCACTAACAGTCAATTGCAAAAGGCATCTGCCTATCTCAGGTCGTTGGAAAAGTCTCGAAAACTGGAAAAAAATGCAAAATCCATTCTAAACATCTGGCTGGCTATGCATCCAACCCTAATAATAAATTAATGATTTCATAAATTAACTAACATGTAAAAACTTAGATTCCCAAAATTTTACCAAGGAAGAAGAATGAAAATTTTTAGGAAAAAAACAGTAGCAACATACTGAAATGTAATACTGTTCTCAGTATGACAATACTGGGCAGAAACTTAGTGTGGAAAGATCCAAAATGTAATATTATTATAATATTACATTAATATTAATGTTAGAAGTGACTTTAATGCAATATGCTGTATATTTTCTTATCAATTAAAATTAAAATATATTAAAATTAGTTGCTAAGATGGATACGTGTATTGTAAATTATAATACGTGTATTGTAAATTATAAATAATAATAGTTGAAATTATTTTCAGATTATATTATTTTCTGTATTTGGTAAAGAAGTCATTGCTTTTGATATGTGCATTTCCATATATACCTGAAGGAAATAGTAAAGCAATATCCCATCCATTTGGTTGTTTTACTGGACACATTAAAGAAGTTATAACCTGTGTGTTGATAACATTGAAAAGCATTTCTGAAGAGAACCCCAAAACTGTATTGCAAAAGAGGAATGAAAACATAGAACATTGGACTAGCAGTGAAATTTGTTCCCCAGACAAGACTCTAAAATGAAAGAATGTCATTTTAAAACTGCAGGCTACCCAGAACCTTTTCATGTTATGTGATTTTTCTCTCTTGAAGCATTTCTACATTAGGTTATTTAGAAAAAATAAGTTAAAGGGGTTTTATTGATTTTTTGCAGTAAATTATGTTCTTGAAATACGATTCATTATTTCTGGTATGTCCTGCTTAGCAAAAAGCTTTGTGAAAAATATTTAAAAGCAAATATATTTGTGCATTTTTCCGCTGCTGTAACAATGTACGATCTCATTAGTTAATATTCTATAAATATCCCTACCTTAATATAGTGAATTCATTAACAGAAGTATGGATGTCAAAGATTAACTGCCTTGCTTTTTACTGATGAAAAAAAAAACATTTTTTAATCAATTGGCAGGCCTAATACAGCAGCACATACAGTAAATTGTATTTATTAATTCTATACAGATGCTCAGCATAATTCAATTGTATGACTCATAAATCTTTTACCGCAGTCCATGATATTGTAATATACAGTTGCCATTATCTTGACCTCAGTGACAGCACTTCTCAAGTTGACTTTACTGAGCCAAAAGTCCATTTCATAATACTAAGAGAAGACAGACTACAGTAATTGCACAACTCAGCTGCTGTTCTGGCACACATAAAACAAGAATGGCTTCTTTTTAAGAACACTCTGAGTATAGAACAAATATTACAAAATAGGCTAAAATACACATTTTGGACCAGGATGATTTTCTTTCTATACAATTCCTGCAAAATTCAGTGGGGTATTTTATGAATGGGAAAATGTGCATTGATGTTGTAAATGAACTCGCTCTTTAGAAAATATTGATGCAGAATTGCAACTAAAAAAGACATGAAATACAATACTTCAAATTGGAGATTTTTCAGTCGCATATTGGGGTTTACAAACATATGTGCCTACCCTTCATACAATTCCATTCCAGGAAAAAGACTGAAAAAGAAATAAGTTATAGTAAGCAAAATTAATTTAAGGCAAGAGATAAAAGAAATAAAAATCTAATTGTATCTAGTTCATTCACTATACCTCTCCATCTTTCTGTCTTTGCAAACTGTTCTTATTTCCATCACACCCATACAGTTCATAGGTTGTATACTGTCTCTTTTTTGAAATCTGATCAATTCTATCCAACCATTACTTTCTAGTCTTCCCCTTCCTCTCAAAATATTTATTCTTTCATCAAGTATTAGTTCTGCAGTTTGGGCTTTATTCATTCTCTTTATGTGACCAAACCAAAATCCCTTTTTGGTTTGAACTTTTTCATACAGTTTTGTAAATTCAATCCGCATTCATTCAGCATCCATTCACTTTTGACTCTAACTCATCTTGCTTTCTGTATTTCATATGTACAACTTTAAAAAAAATCTAGGCAATGTAAAAGTTAATTCTCAGACTGATAAAGATGTAGAAGACCATTGGGTAAACAGCCATCTTCAAATCCTGGCTTATTGGTGAAGAGATCTGTCATTTTACCAGTTAATAGAAAGGCTGCTCAAAGATTTTAAAAAAGGTATCTATTGTAATGTCTACTAAAATAATGTGTATTGATTTTAAATATTCAGTAAGCAGAATTCTTATAACATTATTTTTTTTTGTCAAGAAACTTTACTCAAGAGACTCTATGGAAATTATGTTTGGAAAATGTTTGTTCAAGCAAATGCCAAAGACAGCCTGCAATAAAACTGAAGAATAATGAAGATCACATTCATGTGAAGATCACATACATGTACACCATATGTGGGACAGTATGTAGGACAGAGTAATTCTATTCTCAAAATGTAACATAGGGGGGGATGTAAATTAGCATCTGTCAGGAAAGCATCTAGCCTTTTCTTGCAAAATATAAACCTATAATTTTTCCCCTAGAGAATGGACAAAAGAAATTTGATTTTCAAGTTATATTTCTTTCAAATTTTAGGCACTTCAATTAACAAAAAAATTTGAAGACTACTAATTCCTGATATTTTCAATATTCACAATTAATTCTAATCAGTAAATGTAAATGCATCTAATCAGTAAATGTAAATGCATCAGTAAATGTAAATGTATGTGATTTTGTCAATGTGCAGTATAGTAAAATCAACATTATGATCCACAAAAGTTAACTCAGATATCTGAGATGAAACTAGATATCATAAATTAGTTTCATTAGTAATTCTAAGTAATTTCTTCCTTTTACTGAACTGTATTTACTCAAGTAAACAATTATTCTCATAACTCTTTTCTTCTCCCTACTTATCTGCCTATCTGATATTTAGCACTACAAGGAACTTTTAATGAGAAGCAAACATACATACAATATACATATAAGAAAATGTAATGTACATGATATCCAATTACGTCCATATGGATCAATATAAAAGAATAACGATGCATTGATGTACATCTCTAGTGCTCAAGTACAAATCTCATATGTTCCGCTTCTTAACAGCAAGAGGGAACAATGGTTGTCAAATCTAGACCATATGTAATCTATAAGTGACAAGTTGCAGGATGCATTTCAAAAAGGAAAAATTCAAAATGAGGTGAAATTTTGATAAACATTAGCTTAAATTTAAATTAATTAAAAATAAACCCAAAGTAAACTTATGCAGTGCCATCTTTACAATTACTTCCCATGTATTTAACATTTTTCACCTTTCATCATAATAAATATTACAATGCAGTAATAATTTTTAAAGGAGGCTTCATGGTGTTCATCAATTTTTACTATTTATTTTTTCATGAAATCAAATTTATCAAATTTATCAAAATTTATCAAAACATGTATAATTCAGAAATGGTTCCTGAAATATACATCTGGATTAAAAATAGATTCCTGACTCTGAAAAGGTGTAATAATTACCTGTTCATGAGTAGCCCTCTATAACATACTCAGAATTTTATTGCTAGATATGCATGGGATACATCAATAATATAACAATTAAAAACACAGCGTTGTGCTGTTCATTAAAAAAACACATTACTGACTCATTGTTTTGAACAATATAGTAAAAGAGGGGGTAACTTATCTGTAGACATGCCATGTAGCTAGCTTTATTATTTATTTGGCAGACTTAATTAGATCATACTGTAATGAGCACATAATTGTTTCCAAAACAGTGCATCTTCCTCAAGAATAATAGAAAATTTAAAAAGATAGTGGACATGTTTATTTAATTAACACACTTTAGGGTTTGCATACTTACACTTTAGCCTTTCCACCATTTCCAGCATGGTCGATATGCCGTTTCCAGAGTTTATTGTCACGGCATTGCACAAGGTAGGATCTGGGGCCGGTTACACATACTACCGTCGCTTTCACCCACAACGGGTCGCCCGATAGGTTTTTTGCATACACCAGGTCTCCTACCTGGAAGGTGCGACAGCAGCCGCTGGATCCTAATGGTTTCTCTGGTTCACAAGCAGGGTGTAACCGGTCGAGGTGGGAGCGGAGTTTTCGTCCCATTAACAGTTCAGCGGGTGTCTTGTTGGTGACGCTATGTGGGGTGATGTGTTGCAAGAAGAGGATTTGATTGACTTTGTCGTCAATGTTATCGTAGTTTACCTTTTGCAAGGTTTTCTTTACAAATTGGACCATGCGTTCTGCTCGGCCATTAGTCGCAGGGTGCGCAGGCGAGGTGAGCGCATGGCAGATGCTGCGGTCAGCGAGGTACTGCTCGAACGCGAGTGCCGTAAATTGTGGGCCGTTATCGGATAACAGGATGTCTGGTAATCCGTGGGTTGCAAAGAGTCTATTGAAAATCTTGATGACTGCCTCGGAGGTTGTAGTAGTAATGCAATGAATCTCGAGCCAATTCGAGTCGGCATCGACGGTAAGCAGGAAGGTGTGGCCCTTGGTTGGCCCCATGAAGTCCAGGTGAATTTAGGACCAGGGTCCACGTGGTGTCTCCCATTCAGTAGGCATGGCTTTTGGAGGGGCGTTGCTGACTTCTTGGCATTTGGGACGAGCTTTAACCCAATGTTTGATTTGCTTGTCAATGCCCGGCCACCATGCGTAGCTTCGTGCAAGGGCTTTCATTCGCACGATGCCAGGGTGGCCATCGTGCAAGGTTCTCAGCAGTGTTTTTCAGAGCCGTTCTGGAATAATGACTCTATCGCCCCAGATGACACAGCCTTTTTGGGAGAAGAGCTCGGTCTGTCGAGACTTGAATGGTGTGAAGTCATCAGGCAATTGGTCCAATGGCCATCCGCGTTCTACCCAGCCTAGGACTCGTGCTAGGGTGTGGTCGCATTTGGTTTCTCTCGCGATGTCTCGAGCAGTCAGTGGCAGCGAGTTGAGTGCCTCAATTTGCAACGAGGTTATCGTTGGTGCCGGATCGTCGAGAGTTTCTGGAAGCGGTGCTCGGCTCAATGCGTCGGCGTAGGGAATAGATTTCCCCGGGTGGTATTGCAGCCGATAATTATAAGCAGCTAAGAATTCTGACCATCGGGTCATCCTAGGGGATAATATGTAGGGAGTCGGCTTATCTCCGGCTATTATCCCCAATAATGGTTTGTGGTCAGTTACAATAGTAAAAGGCCTGCCATACACATATTCATGAAATCTTTTCACAGCTGAGATGATTGCAAGGGCCTCTTTATCAATTTGTCCATAGTTTCGCTCAGTTTTGGAAAGAGTCTTTGAAAAATATGCAACAGGGGCTTCGTTCCCGTTAGGCAGTACGTGGCTCAAAATGGCGCCTACCCCGAAAGGCGATGCACCACAGGTTATAACTAATGGCAAAGTCTCGTTATACTGCATGAGTACAGAGTCAGAAGTAAGCAGTTTTTTAACATTTCTAAATGCCTGTTCTTCACGGTAACCCCATAACCAAATAGCCCTTTTATCTAATAATCAGTGTAACGGTTCAGCGACAGTTGCTTTGTGCGGTAAAAACACATTATAGAAGTTGATGAGGCCTAGGAATGCCGGGAGATGGGCCTTGTTTCGTGGCCTGGGAGCGTTTTTGATCGCTTTTAATTTACCTTCGGTAGGGTGAATGCCCTGGCTATCAATCAGGTACCCGAAAAACTCAACACTGTCAGTGCATAATTTACATTTATTTTTCTTAACCTTAAGACCGGCTTCTTGGAATTTTCTTAGGACTAATTTTAACCGGTCCTGTAAGATTTTTTTTGTTGAGGCTGCAATTAATACATCGTCAAAATAAGGGACCACGCCCTTAATTCCTTGTAATAGCCTTTCCATAAGGCTCTGAAATATCCCCAGGGCTACACTAACTCCGAATTGCAGCCGGGTACATTTAAAGGCACCTTGGTGTGTCACAATAGTTTGGGCCTGTGCCGTTTTTTCATCTACTGGCAATTGTTGATATGCCTGAGCTAAATCTAATTTAGCGAAAACTTTCCCACCCCCCAGGGAATGGAGGAGGTGCTGCACCACTGGAACTGGATACGCGTTTTGCTGGAGGGCGTGGTTCAAGGTGGCCCGACGACGGGGTTTCAATTCCCCTGGTAGTCCTTGAGGATGAGGCATTGGAACCGGAGGTCTTGACGTTGAATTGTGGGGATCAGTTGCTTGAGTGTTCTCTATGACACCATCGAGAGAGATGATCCCGAATCAACTTCCATATGGCAAGGCTGATTTTCGATGGCTACTGTTTTCTTAGTGTCCAAGGTTGAGGCGTGACCAATAGTGATAGTATGGTGAGCCTCTTCTCTCTGCAAAGGTCAATTTCTGTAGGATTGGTTTGCTGGCGATCGCCTTACAGGACGGTTTCCTGTCAATTGGTGATAGTTGGTGCCTTTTGAGGCCTGGCTGGGTCCTGGCAAGCTGCGGCAGACCCGTCCGATGTGGCCTCGTCTCCTGCACTCATGGCAGAGTGCGTCGCGGAACTTGCATTCAGATCTGGCATGGTTAGCTCCACATCCAGCGCAAGGGCGTACAGGCTTCGGGTAGTGGTCCCAGTTGGACCGCAGTCGATGGACCCCTTCTTCTTTGCTTTCTGACGATGAAGAGAGGTCCTCGTGGTGTGTCGTCGCGAGCTGTCCCTCTGCACTAGGTGAGATTTCGCTGGCTGCTGGTGGTACCGGAGCGCGGTTTTGGCGTAGTGGTGCAGCTGACTTCTTGGTTGCCTCTGCCGCAGTAGCATTGGCAATGGCGTCGGCAAGGCTGATGTTGCCTTTTGCCATCAGCCTGCTTTGGACGCCTGGAGCATCCAGTCCAAGGACTATGCGATCTCTTAGCGCTTCTTTGGGATCGGTGAATCTGCAGAGGCCTCCCAAGTTATAGAGGTCTGCTATGAAGTTGGCCACGCTTTCTCCTTTTCGCTGGTTTCTTTGATAAAACTCGTGGCATCTCACGAGTGTTGGCATGGTAGGAGCGTAGTGGGCTTGCAGGATAGGTTCGAGGTCATCCCAATCCATGGCCTTCACTTCTCGGGATTTGGCTAGCGCTTTAGCCATCTTAAATACAGTTGGACTGCAATGCATTAGGAACACCGCCCGTTTCTTTCCTGGTTTGGCGTCCTTTAAATTGTTCGTCTCAAGAAACATTTGGAAGCAATCCATGTAGGATTCCCAGTCCTCTTGTGTCGGATCGAACGCAGCGGGTGGTACGATACCCCCAGACATGGTTCCGTTGTTGGCGCCGTCTGTTACGTGCTCGGTATTGCTTCTGGGTTCCGTTGGTTCAGATGTCTCCATATCCCATCCTCATCGCCAGTGTCAAGTTTTGAGCATGGGCGAGAAAGAATGGAGACAAGTTTCTGAACGGTGAACTTCAGCTCTTTATTTACATTATAACTTGCTCATTTGAACAGCAGTAGAACCTGCCTTATATAGGCAAACCTTGTAATGATTACCCAATAACGAGCTAGGAACGTTAGCTCTTGAACCAATAAGACATTTCTGTTAAGAGCCAATCGGATTCCCCAGAACGGGCCAATCCGGTCCGGCCGCTTAATAGCCAATTAGAAGTGCAGGGCCAGAACCCTGCACTTGACTCCAAGTTCATACTTTATTTAGTTATATTGCATACACAACACTGACTTTTGGCACTTTTTAATTAACCAAGTTGCTTTGAACCCCTGAATATATTTGCTTTTTCTTTGGGGACCAGAATTAAGCAAGCAGTGAGTAAAGGGAAAAAGAAAAGATGAATCTTCCCAGAAAATTGAGAGCACTACTGGAATGAAAATTAAATGGAATTCTGTAGGCCAAATTATTCACTGCCTTTGTCCTATGCCCCAGTTTCAAGCAGGCCTAACTTTTGCTAGACGCCCCATATTCTTCATCTCCCACTGAATTCAACTGTTCCCAAGGGGCAACACAAACCCCTTCATTATAATGGTTTTGCTGAGAATACACTAGGGCAATGGTGACCTGGCTCCAAGCTTCATTTATTTTCTATAATTGGTATTAGCTGCACGATAATTTAATCCTGGACATTGGTGGTTTCATTTGTAAGAACAGTGTGGGGGAAGAACTTATTTAGGAAGTAATCAAAAGTTCTCACTTCAAGAAAGATACAGAGTGCTTAGCACTTGTGGAATGTGTTTCTTTGGCTTGAGCTGCCTTTCCTCCAAAGATAAATTGCAGTTTATTTTATAATAGCTGCAGTTTATAATTGCAGTTTAGTAGGATGAAAAGCACCTAACAAGTTAACAAATACCTGTACACAGCATGCTTGAAAAAGTACTCTTGTAATTGTCTTGCTATCACTCTACAGCTTTGTCAATATGATTTTTTATCGAGGAAAGAAGCATTCTATCCTTTATATTAAGAACCAGTTAAAAAAAAAACCTATATTGAAGGCTTCTCACAAGGCATCCTGAAAAGTTGCACAAACTATAAGAAGCATAGCAGACCCTTTTCTTTCTTTTTTTAACCAACTTTATTCATTTTTCACATTAAAGACAAAAATCTCTTTTTGGTGGACAACATATTTCCGGGTCATCATCTTTACATACAAATATGACAGAAATTATACATTGATATATGCATACTTAATTCTATTATTACCTTTTCCATTCCAAGTTTTCAGTAAGGAGAGAAACAAACACATTAATTCTAGCCTCTTTCCTTAATTTCATTCAATTTTGTTTCATTTCAATTATTTCAAATATAATCCTTTAGTATTTGTTTTTAAACATAAAGATAAACAATATGTATTTGCCTAATAAATACTAATAAGGTTTAATTCTAAATTCTTTCATTAATCCCAATCTAAACATTTTTTAATTTCATTTTTATTATTTCAAATATAATCCTTAATATTTATTTTAAAAATACAAATAAACAATATATATTTGCCTAATAGTGGTAATAATGAAGTTACCAATGTCTCTCCTTGCTTTTAATAATCTATGTTAAACTTATTAATTCAGCTGGTTCTTTAGTCTGTCACATTCCCTTTCAATTACACATTTTTTTTATAAGTTCTAAATTAATACAGACCTTAACACACCTACACAAAAAGAAAAAAGAACAAGTATAAGTTTCCCCTCTTTTACTATTTTGAGTGTGACACCTTAATGATTAGAATATACCTTTATTTCTGCATCTTAATTCCCAATAAACCATTAGTCATTACATCTTCTCAATTGGATTCCACAGCATATTTCCCCCCCTTTAATAAGAGTTATCAATATCTATATTACCCTATTTTCTAAATATTTTTAATTGCAGAAATATTCTTATTACCCCTTGTCACCCTGCAGAATCCCCCTTTTAATTCATCAACCATTATCTCTGAAAAGGCAATTTCTTTTCAACATTTTACTAATTCTGTGTTTCTTTCTTTCACATGCCTGTTTCTTAGTGCTTCTCCGGTACGTTGGCCGGGAAACGAACCCAGGCCTCCTCCCCCTCTCTTCCCCATGTCTTTTCTCATTATTCCTACATTTCCTGACTTCACAAGTATTCCTTCTTTTAATTGTAAAGAAACAATTTCCTTTCAACATTTTACTAGTCTTACTGTTTCTCCTCCCTCTCTTTTCCCCATGTCTTTTCTCATTCCAATTTATCTCCTTCTTAATATCTTCCCTTTCCCTTTTCTGCTGAATCTTCCTGCCTTTCCTAACTTCACAATTATTCCCTCTTTTAATTGCTTTCTTGAAATTCAACTTTTTAACCTTCCTTTTTTCCCCACTTCTTTGTGCTAATTGTCCATTCAAAATGTCTTCTCCTTGAGTCAATTCCTGCTCCTCTGAGAATCTTTCTTCTTGTTCTTCAATCGCCATTTCCATTTTTTCTAGCACAGAGCAAAGTGATTCGCCTCTTTCCTGTAGTAATTCTCTCATATTTTTAAGTTCCATTTTTAAATCCCAAAGAGATATCATCATTCTTGTATTTTATAATCCTTAAAGTCCACAAAAAAAAAACCACTTTTACTTTCCTTCTTTCTTCTTTCAATTTTTTAAAGTTCTCAGCTATTCCAGTTCAGGGTTCATACCAAAAACATCAGTCAGTCCCACAAACAATCTTTCCTTCCTTGCTTTTTCCTTTATTCTGGTTCTGCTTTCACTTCCTAAAATTCTTACTTTGTTTCAATATTTCTGTAATTTTATACCAGTTCATTCAAAAACAAAATGCTTTCCTTTTTATTTGAACTAAATTTTTATCAAAAGGTGACACTCTCCATTATATGAAGTCTTCACTTTTTTTCCCCCTATATTTTTATTTAAGGTTTTTCGAGCCTCAGTATTTCAAGACAATCCAGTCTTCAATTTATAAACTTTATTATTATTATTGTTTGGCAATCTTAAATCCAGCTTTAAATTTATACTTGATTATTCCCAAATTATTTTAGTCCAATTTCATTAAATCTTTAATTCCAGCTTCTTCCTTCCCCGGTTCGAAGCCCCATTTAGCTGTCAAAAATATTTTCCTTTTTTTTCTCTGTCCCTTTGTAATTTCGCCGCTCACTTTTCTTTTCTTAAAAATTCCATGTTACCTTAATCCTGGGGTACTTTTATTTGGTTATACTGTCCAGTTGTCCCGGTTCAGATGTTATCCACCTCTTTCTTCCCTCCTGCACAATCTTAGTCAAGCTGAATCATGCTCTTCGGGATGGCCATTTTAAACCATCACTGCAGTTATCTTCGGGAAGAAAAAAGCCAAGCCCGGGGGGAGGGGAGATGCAGCTCCCCACAAACAGGCTTGCTGCTTCCTCTTACTCCACTGCCCCTCCAAGACAGTTTCAGCCCCTAATCAGGATGATTGGGGCTCTCCGACGAAAGAGCCCGAACGATAGTCGCAGAGAGTTGTGATCTACCGTCCATCGGCGAGGAGGCTCTGCCCCACAGCAGACCATTTTTGTGAACTGGTATACTGAAAAAGTTTTCATTTAAAAGATGGTATATATCCCAAATCTATTTCGCTGCAAATATTTCTACAAGCTTGAACGATCCTCAAAGGCAGTAATCCAGCACTTCCATTCTCACAGATAGCTGGATTTCTTCATGAGGCAGAATTTAAATACTGCCATGCTGCTCAGTGATCAATAAAAATTGTTTGAAAGTTATCTTTTCAAATAAAACAATGCAGGTAACTTCAATAAGAGCCTAACTTTTCATAACTGCACCTACTGTTTTTCCAGCCATTGTATAGACAATGTAACTTCTATAGTGAGTAACTTCTACTTCTTGGTTTCATTTAAATTTCCAAATCTATCTTTGAATTGCTAGATCCAAATATTCAAGGATTAGCATATTAGCTTCTATGATCAACCAAGATTGTCTAGATATTGTCACCTGTTGAGATGTATTTTCGAACACTTGTATCTAAAGATTTCATATATTACTTAGAAATATCCCTTCCTATAATATCCCTTCCTCCTCATTAGATTTATTGATTTATCAAATTTATATGAATGTTCATCTATCCAGAAAAACTAGTAAACAAAAAGTAAAAGTATCAACAATCATAAAATGCCCACAATATACAATCCCTCATTAAAAATCTCAACTTACACTCATACAACCATTCCAGAGGTCCCAGATCTAACATCATGGCCTCAATTCTTGGAGGAAAGATTTGGGTCTTCACAGATTTCAGAAAGGTCAGTAGGATCAGAACTGTCCATCTGGGTGGGAGGATGCAATAAGACAAAGAAGGCCTGCTTTCTAGAACTGTACCTCAGCAAAGGAACTTGGAGCATGTTCACAATGACATAACTGGTGGGACCTGTAATCTACTTCCATGCTATGAAAATTCTAAATGCTACAACCAGACAGAAGCCAAATGGCAGCCAGTGCAGTTCACACAGCAGCATTGCATGGCTGTACCATAGTGTGCCCAATACTGCATATGTTGCTGCATTATGACACAGCTGAAGTTTCCAAATGCCCTGAGCAGTGCCTGTCAATATAGGGATTGGCCCAACTGGCACTAAAGATGTATTTGTGAGGAGACCACCCTGGACACAACTGTCACCTTCTCTTTGGCACTCATACAACGAAGGCTCAGAATTCAACCTTTCTCCCTTTATCAATAGTAATGGGAGCCATAAGATCTTGAAGCAACCAAAGAAGGCGATAAACTATTGAAACTCAGTGTCTCTCCCCATCTCAGCCGGCCCAAAGGGAAACTAAGATTAACACAATTGAAAGTTGTTGAAAGATCAAGAAGAGCCAGGGAGAATATACTACACCCACCCCAAACTCAACAGAAATTATCCATAAGTGCAATCAATGCTATCTTGATGCAATATTACAGCCTGAATCCTGAAGGCAACAGATCCAGATTATCTGCTTCCTCTAGAGTCCTTTAAAATTGTAGGCAAACACCTTCTCAACAATCATCCCTAAAAAGGGAAGGTTAGAGATATAAAAATTGTGCAGTCCAGCTAATTTCAGCAATAACACAGTATCACCAACTCCTTTATGATAGATGGAAGCCACAAAGCCACATTTACCAGCTCTTGAATGCAACTATGTGTTCCTCCTGGGAGGTCCTAACCAGCCACACACATAGCACAACACAGCATTTTAAGGATTCTGTCCTCTTCCTCAGAAATTTGCCCCAGTTATCTCCAGATGACCATCATAGCTGGGTTCCAGTTTCAAAAAAATCTGAGCAACTTTATCCATCCGTTACTGAAAATAATCCTCAACACAACCCATGATGGCTATGAACTCCCAAACTACTTGTGATTTTAGGCCAAGGGAAGGGAGATCAAAACCCCGCAGCTGCAAAGCAGGGAGTTGGTACATAAGCAGCCATCCCAACTTCACAAATAGCATTTCATATCTGATTATCTGCAAAGTGGTGCCCCAGAAACTTCCAGAATCTCCTAGATGACAATGGTCACTCCCCAGCCCTATTCTCTATTTTCAATTGATGTCACGCCCAACCTACAAGGGCACAGTTCACAATTATTTCCTCCATGCCTAGCCTGGTTTTAATTCTGCACACCAGATCAATCCTCTCATCCACAATTGTACTATGGAAAAAGGAGGCCTTCTTAAAAACCAACCTGACATGTATCAACAAATAAAACCCAGCATTCTGAATCTTGGAAACCAGGCCCAGGGACTGATGCACACCAGGGTTGAAATGTAGCATCTGCACTAAACACAGAGGCCACCTTCACCAAGACTACCCCATCTCTCCCTATGCACCTCACCATTATGATGTCCTTGCTTGCCCTCATAGACCCAGCATTGCTTGCTATCTGTCCCCTAGAAAGAAGAGTCCCATTATACAAGAAAACAATCTAGTAAAACAGCCAACAGACCCTGGTACCTGTGTGATTCTGACCAGCTGTCAACATCAGACCAGTTTCACTCTCCACCATTTTCCATACACTCACCTTTCCAACTGCCAACCTCCTACCCTCACCAGGATAGATGGAAAGAGCAGGTGTTAACTGCTGTCTTGAAATCCAGAAGGAAAAGAAAAGGAGAGAAATGTCATGTTGTCAGTGCTACCTGAAAGTAATTGGCAATGTAAGTATAATATCAATTAGGTCAACATTGTGTATCATTGTACATTAACAGTTTCTTTTTGGGTCTGCAAACAAAAGATGATTTTGTCTAAATGAACAAATGGTTCTTAGCCAATTTCTTGAACTGGTGTCTCATTGCTGGAGTCTAACATCACTGAGAATTATAACTAGTTGCATATGGTGCTTGGAAAGATTCTCTGATTCTATTTTCAAGTCCTGTGGAGTACACATCTTATAGTTGTTATATCAGGCATACCTCTTCCCAGATAGCAAAAATGAAAAATAAGGCATAGATTGTATTATATTTCATTTCAGACTTCAGGCAAATATTTTTAACATCATATTATATAAAAAGTGAATGGACAACCAGACAACACAGTGCTGTAAAGAAAGTCATTTTTTCCATTTTTTTCCCGGAGCCCCCTTTCTGAAAGCTGAAAACCATCAGCCCAATTTCCTGCTATTTTGATGTGGAAACTAATTAAAACTGTAAAGTAGGCAAGTTAGTCTTTTAGAAATCCCTAAACTTCTAAACAAAAAACAAAACAAAAACCCTAGCTCCCATGATCTGGTTTCACCTACAATGCAATCCTTAATCTTTTTTAAAAAGTGAGGTTCTTGGAGAAAAATGTTCCCCTGCCCATAAAATACAAAAATACAATATAGATTTTAAAATTCAATTTCTCATTTGGTATATATCACTTCCATAATATAAATTAAGCTGGGTCATTTAGTCCAGGATAAGAACTTTTTTGGTTGCTGGAAATTGCATGTAGCATGAGATCAAACAAGGGCTACAGCATTTCAACCACTGCACAGTAACATCATACAGCCCAGTTTTTAGATACCTATTAACAAGTATAAGATGAAGACCATCAAATTCTATTATCAATTTTACATATAAACCTAACTTAGGTTGGATTAAGCCTGGGAAATCCTAGGTTTAAGTCTACCTTCAAGCATGCAAACTTGTTGACCTGAAGCCAATAATTCATTTTAAGCCCAACCCACTACATGGGACTGGTATGGAAAACCAGGAGGATAAGTCATATTGAGCTCCTACAGGAAAGTGGGATATAAGTCAAGACAAGTCAATGTTTGATAATTGATAATGTCAATTCCATTGATTTTCTATAATTAAACAAATAGCCTAACAGCCTAACACTCATTACATCGTAAGAAAAAGTAATAGGAATATGAGTAAATAACTTGTGGTCTGAACACCGCCTTCAGGTATTTTTGTAGCATTCCACCAATGCCAAACTCCAGACAGCCAATCAGCTGTGAAGCTGAACACAGTTTAGTTGATAAACATAGCATATATGGATAACCAGTATAGAAAGGTAAATTTATGAATTTAGTGAAGACTAGCTAGATCCTAGTTAGGAAAAGGAAAAGGACACGTAGGAACAGTATACACTGCACAGTTGGCTTCATTTAAACTATATCCTTTTCCATGAAGACATATTTCCATCCAGCTGAAATATACTGGGAAAAGTCACTTCTATCATGTATCATCTGCCAGGGAGAAGAAAGCATAATGAAATGTTAATGGATAGCGGAGGTGAGAAATGTAAGCCTTCCCATCCACTGAGTTTAAAGAGAAAGTGAGTTTGCTTCCATTTAATGCATACAGGAAGGACATATGGAGGGGAAAGAATCTTAAGCAGTTATTACTTTTCTGCCATAGTAAAATGCTGCAAGTTAATAAAATGCTCTCTATTCATACCAAACCAGCTCCTATAAATTCCTCACTGAAAATGTCAAGCCTGTGGAACTTTATCATTTCCACAGCCATTTTCTCAGCTAAAAATTAATACGATTGCTAAAATGCCTGTTATAGTTGTGCAGACTCCTTTGTTCTTCTAGAAACCACCCTCCAACAAGCTATCTATGCTTGAAAGAAGTCCCAAAATTAGACTTATTAGCTGCACTTTGACTTACTGGAGATGTATTAAAAAGGAAGCAGGGGTGGCTTCTCTTCCCTGTGTGCTGCCTGGTAGCTGATAAGAACATACAGACAATTCCAAAAAGAGAATGGAAGATCTGGAAAACTTTGAAACACTACATATTAATTCCTGGAGAGTCAATATTATGCTACTTGTGCTCAATATTTGCAAGTGTGGCATATTGTGATTTGTAGGCTGAAGTAAATTCTTTATCAATATGTATACATGCCTCACTTCCAAGGCCACCAAATGATATACTTTTTTTAAAAAATTCACAATTTGCATGGTAAACATATGTTATTCTTCTTCAAAAGTGTACAGATTCAGCTGTGTTTTTCGCAGGCACATAAATATGGATACATGCATATCTCCAACTGATGCTTTGTACTACTCATCACAAAATTCTTTACTTGTGAAATCTGTCTGATACATGATATTAACTCAAAGGTGAATTGAAAATGTGAGTAGGTCATATTATGTTCAGCTCCTAAATAGTTTATATGGCTCCTGAAAATACAGAAGGTTGCTCAATTACCATCTTTGAAATAATGCCAACCTTAACACAAGATTATTACAGCATTGCAAACTAATTTATCCACAAACATTGTTATTTGTCTGCCTATCCATATGGAACTTAAGGCAAGTTGTGGCCTGGAAGTAAAAAAAAAAATGAAATTATAAAACAATTATATAAGAAAGCTTCTTCCTGAATATTTTCTAACTTTTCTTTCCAAAAGGTTATTTAAAAGTTCCATTGAAATCAATATAGATCCAAATAAATATAACCACAGTTACCCTATTCAGATGGTTTATTGATCGTCTGAGGACTCTAAGAGCATGCTCATGCCTGCCATATTTAAACTTTCCATTAAAAAGAACACTTTAAAAGTTCATCAATATGTTCTCACTACAATTTATTTGCAGTGAATTGGGGGAGTGATGAACCTGTAATTCACTGCAATATCTATCACTAATAGTGCCCATTCTGTCATTATGTTATCCTCATTAGTTGTTCCTTTAATTATTTTCATTATGGGTTTCATTTTGACTCCTATTTGAAGAAGTCAGAAGAGATATGTAAGCCATTTATCATGTAGTTAAATACAATATCTTATTACCTGCCAGCACTAGCAAACCAATAATTCGATAAATACACATTCTGCAAATCTTGGGAAATTGAGTTATATATCAATAGAAGTGAGTTTCACCCAACAATAAATAACAATGATTTGCTGTTTTAAGGATAGCCCTTATCAACACAAGTAAAACTTTTATATCATCTGCCAATCCATAGTTTTCAAGGACCTTGCAATGTAATCTTCTGTGTCACATACTAATTTATGGAACCTACAGGATCAGAAATGTTCAACATTAACATATTAATCTGCTTTATCATGGACAAGTAAAAATATGGTTCTATTTACTGGTCATAGCAAAGTTCTTTTCTTCATCATCTTTCTAATTAAAATCAATGTAATATAAAAAAAAGTACCTCAGAGATCATGAGGCACTGTCTTCGTTCCCAGACAATTATTGAGCACGAGCACGCGCATTTGAAAAGGAAGCGCTTAACGTCTGCCAACTCGAGGTGGTTCAATGGGTTGGGTTTTTTTTTCATACGGGATTCATTAAGACTGCTTCCAAACAAAATAAAACAGAAAATGAAAGCACTTCCCGCCTGTGGTGAGAGAAATGAAATATGCTCACACTTCTTTCCAGTGCCTTATTTAAAAGCTAGGCTTGTTCAAATTATTTGTTGGAAGAATAGCTGGCAATAATCAGCTGAAGTTCTTTGAAGTCAATAATGACGTTTTCTTTTTTCTCGGCATTGTTCAAAGGAGATCATTTAAAAAAAAAAAAGATGTTAACTGCTTCTTGGCTATGCCATATGTTGAAAACCAGGGTTTGCCATTTTTTGAAAACAGACTTCCTATATGTCTGAAGTTGCAGCACTTTTCTAACTAAAGATGCCCAAAATATTTGTGGGAGGTTTTTGGTTTTTTTAAATAAATTTTATTGATTTTACAATTAAACCATTGGATTTACAAACCAACAACACATGCTTAAATGAAAGAGAGAAAAAGAAGAAAGTGAGAATAAAATAGAAAGAATAGAAAGAAAAAAAGAGAAAACAATTAAAAACATTCTCATCTTCAAAAGTTTGTAAGACCTCTTTTTTATCCTTATTTTATGCTATATACACACATCTCATCCTTACATATATCTGTGTATCACTACTATGGATTTATCCTATCCTCTTCTGCCTTTTAGTGTGAAGTCTATCTTTGGTCTATCCATTTGTACCAGCAGTTCTAACTGTTGTAGTAAATTGAAGTGTCTTTATTTTTTAATGCCAAAGTTAATTTGTCCATTTCTGCACAACTTGAAATTTTTTGAATGATCATCTCCTCTGATGGAACATGAGGCTGCTTCCAACATTGTGCAAAAGCCAATCTGGCCGCTGTCAAAATGTGTATTATTATATATTTCACTTTTTTGATATTTGTTTATCAAAGATCCCTAACAGAAAGGACTCTGGTTTGAATTCAATCTGTTCTCTTGTCATTTCTTCCAGCCAATTTCTAATTTTCTGCCAATATTTTTGAGCTTCTATACAGGACCACCACATATGGAAAAAAGTTCCCTCTTTTTTTTTTTGCATTTCCAGCAATTCGGACTCATATTGGGGTGCATCTTCACTAATCCCAAAGGAGGAAGGTGCCATCTATAAAATATTTTATAGGTGTTTTCTTTGTATGCTACCGATTTTGTAGTTTTATTATTTCTACCCCAGACCTTTTCCCATTCTGTTATGGTGATGCTACGTCCTATATTCCTACTCCAGGCTATCATGTTCCCTTTTACAATTTCTTCTTCTAATACTAATTCTACTTCTAAATAATTATAAAATGTTTTTATTTTATTTTTTTTGCCTGATCCTAATAAAATTTTATCTAATTGCTGGAGTTTATTGTTAATTCCAAATTCTTTCTTGTCCTGTTTATATCTACTTTGAATTTGAAGATATGCCCACTGATCAATTTTTAGTCCCCGCTCTTGAAGTTCTTGCCACGATTTCAAATTTCCTTGTGTATCCAATAGGTCCTTATATTTAATCATTTTAGTGATATCCAGATTATCGCCTCCATTGTTGAAATCCAAATTGGTATTTTTAAATAGTGTTTCCGTATTTTCTTCCAATTAGTTAATAATGAGTCTCTGATTAGGTGTCTGTGAAAATATTTCTGACTAGTTTCCCCTACATCCCATAAAAAAGCATGCCACCCCCTCTGCAAATCATGGCCTTCTAAGAATAATATTCTCCTATTGGTTAAATTCACCCATTCCTTCAACCATACTAGAGGCTGCACTATAATACAACTCCCAATTTGGAAGTGCCAGCCCTCCCCTGCTCTTCATATCCTGCATTGCCTTTAAATTTATTCTAGGTTTTTTCCCTTGCCAGATAAATTTTACAGTTATTTTATTAAGTTCTTCAAAAAAAATTTGTTTACTTTGATTGGGATCGTCTGAAATATATATAGGAATTTTGGAAGAATATTCATTTTAATAGCAGCAATCCTGCCTAATAATGAAAGTTGCAGCTTGCCCCATGTTTCTAAATCCTTCTTTACCTGTTGCATCAATTTATTATAATTATTTTCCTTAAGTGTCTTATAATGTGCTGTCAACCATATTCCTAAGTATTTAACTTTCTTTATCACTTGTATTCCCATAACTTCTTCTAGTTCTATTTTCTGTTTTTCTGTAAAATTTTTAGTCATTAATTTTGTCTTCTTCCTATTAATTTTAAGTCCTGCTCCTGCTCCAAATTGTTCTAATTTGTTCATCAATTTTTGGCCTCTTTCTATTGGTTCCTCAATGAAAAAAATCATATCATCCGCAAACGCTTGCAACTTACCGTATATACTCGAGTATAAGTCAACCCGAATATAAGCTGAGGCACCTAATTTAACCACAAAAAACTGGGAAAACTTATTGACTCGAGTATAAGTCGAGGGTGGGAAATGCAGCAGCCACTGGTAAATTTCAAAAATAAAAATAGATACCAATAAAAACTTTCACTAGGACAGTTGAGAATAAGTTTGATGTTCACAATTTCCTCTTTGAAAGAGACCAGTAAATAGGGAACAAGAAGATGAAGAAAAAGAAGTGTGTTTTTTCACACTTTTCACACTGCAGTGAACAAAAATGGCATCATAGGAACAGGCTTATTCTCAGCCCAAAGGTTTGTTTCTGATTTCTTCCCTGATTTAAGGGAAATTTGGGAAACGATCTCACTATCATGAAAGGTTTGATTGATTCACTAACCCAAAAGATGATGATGATGACAATGGTAGGCAGGAGTCACTCTCTCCCTTGCAAGAAAAAACCAAGAGCCGTTCTTATGATATCTCTCTCTCTCTCTCTTCCCCTCCCCCCAATAAAGTCAAGCCCTTTCCAGCACGCGCGCACGATCTGCCCCTGCCCCTTTGCACCTTCAAATGCAAAACCCCAGGGTTTTTGCATTTGCAAGGTGCAAAGCGGCGGGGGCCGATCGCGCGCGCGTGCTGGAAAGGGCTTTACTGTATTACGGGGAGAAAGAGAGAAAGGGAGAGATCATAAGAACGGCTCTTGCTTTTTTCTTGCAAGGAAGAGAGTGACTCCTGCCTCCCACTGTCATCAACATCTTCTTCTTTTGGGTTAGTGAATCAATTAATTTGGGAAATGATCTCACTATCAGAAAACAACGCGAGCTGCCACCACCACTTCCTCCTCCCCCTCCTCCCGAGTGGACTGAAAGCAGCTGGAGCTGAGGAAATGAAGCTGAGTGGAGCGACCTCGGCTCGCGTTGCTTTCTCAGCCTAGAGCTCAGAAAACAACGCGAGCTGCCTCCCCCTCCTCCTCCCCCTCCTCCCCCCTCCTCCCGAGTGGACTGAAAGCAGCTGGAGCTGAGGAAATGAAGCTGAGTGGAGCCGAAGCAACCTCGGCTCGCGTTGTTTTCTCAGCCTAGAGAAAGGGGAAGGGGGCTCATCTAGACCAAGGGTGAGTCTCCCCCTCAGTTTCCCCTGAAGGATCTTCTGTCGCTTTTGCCTTCTCCCTATATCTTCCCTCTGTTAAAATCCCCACACCCACACCCACACACACACTTATTTCCGGTTGGATAGATTTCGTGTCTGAGCATTCTCACATGGTGGTGGGTCTTCCCCCCCAAAAAGACAGTTAAAAAAAGAAAAAAATATATATCCTCAAGCAAGAAATTTTCTGCTTCCGATTACCCCCATGCTTAAAAGTTGCAAAGGAAACACGGAAGCAGGGAAGCGGCTGCCCAGCTTCGGAGCTCCACACCATTTTTTTTTCAGAGGGGAATCTGACTCGAGTATAAGCCGAGGGGGTTTTTTTCAGCACAAAAAATGTGCTGAAAAACTTGGCTTATACTCGAGTATATACGGTATATTCTTCTTTCTTAACCTTTAATCCTTTTATTTCTGGGTTCTGTCTAATTCGCATTAGTAATGCTTCTAATGATAATATGAAGAGCAGGGGTGAGAGTGGGCAGACCTGTCTGACTCCTTTTTCTATTTTTATTGGGCGGGTATATTCCCCGTTTATTATAATATTCGCCTGTTGTGTATCATAAATGGTTGTTATAATATTTTCAAATTTGGTACTAAATTCATATTATAAATTTTTTGGATTAAAAATTGCCAATTTAAGTTATTGAAGGCCTTTTCTCCATCTAAAAATATAAGTGCAATTTGTTTTTTGGGGTGGGCTTCGTAAAATTCTAAGACATCTACTACTATTCTGAAGTTGTCCTGATTTGTCTGGTCAGGAGAAATCCATTTTGATCTTTATATATATGCTCATTTAACATTCTTTTTAGTCTACTTGCTATAATAGAAGTGAATATTTTGTAATCAGTATTTAACAGTGAAATCGGCTTATAATTATGTATATATCGGGGATCCGAATCCTCCTTTGGGATCAGCGAAATCAATGCCCCCCTCCATGAGTCCGGCATCCTGGCTGCCAATAAGACGTCATTAAAAACTTCCACCATAAGGGGTCCTATTTGTTCTGCTGTTGCCTTGTACAGCTCTCCTGGAATCCCATCTGGTCCCGGGGATTTATTGTTTTTCTGGTTCTCTGTTGCTGATTTCAATTCAAACCAAATAATGTCTTTGTTTAATAATTCTTCCATTTCTTCCCCAATTGCTTTATCCTTCACTTCATCTAAATAGTTTCTTATTCTACCTTCGTTAACTTCTTCCTTTTTATATAACTCTTCAAAATACTTATGGGCAATTTCTTTTTTCTGTTCTATCTCCTGTTGTATATCCCCCTTTCCATCTATTAGCTGGTATATCAATCTCTTTTCTTTCCTTTTTTTCTTTCCTTCCTAATAAGCCATCTCCCTGGCTTATTAGCATGCTCAAAATAAGTTTGTCTAGTTGTATTCAAATTTATAATCATTCTCTCTTGTTCAATTAAATTCAATTTATGTTTAGTTAATATTATCTGATTTTGCAATTTTGAATCCTTTGGGGTACTCTGTAATTGAGTTTCTAATTCCTAAATTTTTTGTTGTAATTTGTTTTGCTGGGCGTATTTTTCCTTATTCCTCTTGGTGTTATAAGAGATTGTTATACCTCTTATTACTGCCTTCATTGTATCCCAAATGTTTTGTTTCGTAGTTGCTCCATTATCATTTTCCTTTAAGAAATAATTTAATTCCTCCTTGAATTAGTTGGTATATTCTTTTTCTCTTATTAACTGAGTATTTAACGTCCATCTTTTCTTGGGTTTTTCCCTACCCTTCCATATTATCTGAATTGGATTGTGATCTGCCCATTCATTAGGTAAAATTTCAATCCCTTTTTATCTCATTTGCTATTTCCCCATTCATCCATGCCATATCAATTCTTGTCCTTATTTGATGAGGATTTGAATAGAATGTAAATTGTTTTTTCTCGGGATGTAATCTTCTCCATATATCAATCAAATTTAACTCCTTCATCATTTCCATATATATCTTGGGAAGCTCTCTTTTCCCCCTTTGTTCTTCCCTCCATTACTGTTTTTTTTTTTTTTGATAATCAGCAATAGAATTAAAGTCTCCTATGATACAAAAATTTCTTTTTTCCAATCCTACTATTTTTCCATAAAGATGCTTAAAAAATTCTTTTTTTTTTAAACAAACTTTATTCAGTTTTCACATTAAAAACAAAAATCTCTTTTTGGTGGAAAACATATTTCCGGGTCATCATCTTTACATACAAATATGACAGAAATTATACAATGATATATGCATATTTAATTCTATTATTACCTTTTCCATTCCAAATTTTCAGTAGGGAGAGAAACAAACACATTAATTCTAGCCTCTTTCCTTAATTTCAATCAATTTTGTTTCATTTCAATTATTTCAAATTAATCCTTTAGTATTTGTTTTTAAACATAAACAATATGTATTTACCTAATAAATACTAATAAGGTTTAATTCTAAATTCTTTCATTAATCCCAATCTAAACATTTAATTTAATTTCAATTGTTTGAAATATAATCCTTAATATTTATTTTAAAAATACAAATAAACAATATATATTTGCCTAATAGTGATAATAATGAAGTTACCAATGTCTCTCCTTGCTTTTAATAATCCATATTAAACTTATTAATTTAGGTGGTTCTTTAGTCTGTCACATTCCCTTTCAATTACACATTTTTTTTATAAGTTCTAAATTGATACAGATCTTAACACACCCACACAAAAAGAAAAAAGAACAAGTATAAGTTTCCCCTCTTTTACTATTTTGAGTGTGACACCTTAATGATTAGAATATACCTTTATTCCTGCATCTTAATTCCCAATAAACCATTAGTCATTACATCTTCTCAATTGGATTCCACAGCATATTTCCCCCCCCCTTTAATAAGAGTTATCAATATCTATATTACCCTATTTTCTAAATATTTTTTATTGCAGAAATATTCTTATTACCCCTTGTCACCCTGCAGAATCCCCCTTTTAATTCATCAACCATTATCTCTGAAAAGGCAATTTCTTTTCAACATTTTACTAGTTCTGTGTTTCTTTCTTTCACATGCCTGTTTCTTACTGCTTCTCCGGTACATTGGCCGGGAAACGAACCCGGGCCTCCTCCCCCTCTCTTCCCCATGTCTTTTCTCATTCTTTCTACATTTCCTGACTTCACAAGTATTCCTTCTTTTAATTGTAAAGAAACAATTTCCTTTCAACATTTTACTAGTCTTACTGTTTCTCCTCCCTCTCTTTTCCCCATGTCTTTTCTCATTCCAATTTATCTCCTTCTTAATATCTTCCCTTTCCCTTTTCTGCTGAATCTTCCTGCCTTTTCTAACTTCACAATTATTCCCTCTTTTAATTGCTTTCTTGAAATTCAACTTTTTAACCTTCCTTTTTTCCCCACTTTTTTGTGCTAATTGTCCATTCAAAATGTCTTCTCCTTGAGTCAATTCCTGCTCCTCTGAGAATCTTTCTTCTTGTTCTTCAATCGCCATTTCCATTTTTTCTAGCACAGAGCAAAGTGATTCGCCTCTTTCCTGTAGTAATTCTCTCATATTTTTAAGTTCCATTTTTAAGTCCCAAAGAGTCTTTTTGATCTCCATTCGGGGCGTAGATTACCACTAAGAGAATTGGGATGGCATTAATCCAGATCTGCAAAACCAGAATTCTTCCCTCAGAATCCGACCATATTAAATCTGCTTTCAAATCCTCTGTAACATATACTGCAATCCCTTTCTTTTTCCCCATGTCTGCTGGTGTGGTAAACAGCTTCCCTAATGTGGGAGGTTTTTTTAACTTTGGTTTGAACAGATGGTAATTGGAGGACAAAGAAAATATAGGCTTATTAATGGCCCATCAGCTTACTATTCAGGCAGACTTCACTATTCCTTTCCTACCTCTTTTGCACTGGCTTCCCCCTCTTGTGTAATACAGTAAATCATTTTGAAAAGTCAGGAGGCAAACTGATATGAGGAGACTAGGCGTGTGCAACCTTGGAAAATTTTAAAGCTTGTGTACCCCCCAAAATTCTGGGAGTTGAAGTCCTTAAGTCTTAAAAGTTGCCAAGATTGCATGCCCCTGTGAAAGCCCATTCTTGCTTATTTATTTAGAAGATTTGCATGGCCACCTATCTGATAACTCACAACAAACTACACAACCATATAACCTGTAAGTGAAAAGGTATTCAAATTAGGAATGGGGCTAAATTAGGTAGAACCACACTTTCTTCCAAGTTAGGTATCTATCCACAGAGATGGCCAGGGAGAATATGCCTATCATGACATCATGATGCCAATTGTCGTGTCCTCGAAAATGATGCCAGGAGTCGGTGACTTCAAATCATGCTCTTTGATTAAAGTAGGAACCAAACTGGCGCTTTGCAAAAGGTTTCCGGCTTTTATTCTTTTAGCCGGGACGGCCGCGGCCAATGCCACCGCTTTGTATCTCCCGCGATTCGAATAGACCAATCGCAGGAGATTCTTAGCGAGCCAATTGGCGCGGCTCGCCTGACCAATCAGAGTGCCCCGCGCTTTAGCCAATCAAAATGCGGGGATCTCAAGAATGCTAATTGAGGGACAGAACACCCCTCCCCTCTTGGTTTGGTCCTTACGTCGCGTAGTCACGTAGGTAGGCGGCGCTCCGTCTGAGCCTACTGGACCTGCGCAGCTCAGTCGTAGGTTGGATCCCGGCCGGTTCGGTCGGGATCTCTGTTGCTCCTGATGCCGTCGTGGGAACCGGCTGGTCGGTCGGGCTGGGCCGCTCTCCGTAGTTCCCTCCTGGGCCTCCCGGGTTGGTTGAGCTGCGGGTTTCGCCGCTCCCGCTCGGTCTCCCCGGGTCAGTCGAGCTGGCCTGGCTGTCTCTTCCTGGCGAGGGGTCGTGCTGGCTGCTTTCTGGTAAGTATGGCTGGTTTATTCTTCTTTGGTTTTGGTCCCCTTGGTATTCCCTCCCCCCTTGGTTTGTGTTGTGGGGGTCGGTTTCTCCTGTTTGTGCGTTGGTGGTCTCTTGGTTGGTAGTCCTCGACCTTAATTGGTCGATGTGGCATTTCCAGGCTCGTCCGTCTGCTGTTTGTAGCCGGTACGAGTGTGGGCCTGTTATTTGTGTGATGACGGCCGGTACCCATAGTGGGTCTACCGTCAGGTTTCTTGCGTATACGGGGTCACCTGGTGCGAAAGTTCGGTGTTTGCTGGTTGAGTCTGGGGGCTTCTCCGGGTTATACGTGGGGTGTAACCTGTCGAGTGGAGACCTTAATTTCCTCCCCATTAATAGTTCGGCTGGGCTCTTATTCGTTGTGGTATTTGGGGTTATGTGTTGGGTGAAGAGTAGTTTGTTTATTTTCTCCTGGATCTCCCCGTGGTCCATTTTCCGGATGGTTTTCTTAGTGAATTGCACCATCCGTTCCGCCCTACCGTTCGCCGCGGGGTGCGCCGGTGCTGTCAGCACGTGGCGGATGCCCCTTTCCGCTAGGAATTTTTCAAATTCCAGCGAGGTAAATTGGGGCCCGTTGTCGGAAACGATGATGTCTGGGAGGCCGTGCATTGCAAAGAGTTTGCAGAGTTCCTTGATCACGGCCTCCGTGGTTGTTGTTTTCATGTTGCTTACCTCCAGCCAGTTGGAGTAAGCGTCTACTGTTATAAGGAAGGTGTGTCCTTTTGTGGGCCCGGCGAAGTCTATATGGATCCTAGACCAAGGTCCCCTTGGGGTTTCCCACTCTAGGACGGGTGCTGTGGGTGGGCTTGGCCTAGTTTCCTGGCATCGTTGGCACCTTGCTACCCAGGTCTCAATTTGTTTGTCCATCCCTGGCCACCAAGCGTAACTTCTGGCCAGGGCTTTAGTCCTAACGATGCCAGGGTGCCCCTCGTGTAATAGTTCCAGAACCTTCCCTTGTAGCTTTTCTGGAATGACCACCCTATCCCCCCATAATATGCACCCTTTTAATAGCGAGAGTTCCGTTTGCCGGTTTCGGAATGTTTTGACGGACTCATCGTTGTATCTTTCCAGCCACCCTTTCTCTACCCAATGCAACACCCGCGCCAGACGTTTGTCTTTATTAGTCTCTCGGACAATGTCTGACGCGGTTATGGGCAGGTTGGGTAGAGTCTCTATGCTGAGGGTGGTCGTCGTGGGTGCTGGGTCCGTGTCAGGTTCTGGTAGCGGTGAGCGGCTTAAGGCGTCTGCATGGGAGATCGTCTTACCCAGTCTGTGTATGAGTCCGTAGTTGTAGACTGCCAAGAACTCGGACCACCTTGTCATTCAGGGAGACAGAATGTTCGGGGTGGCCCGGTTTCCTGCAAGGATTCCCAGCAGCGGCTTGTGGTCGGTTATGATGGTGAATGTCCGGCCGTAGAGGTACTCGTGGAATCTTTTTACGGCGGCACGATAGCCAGAGCCTCTTTGTCCAGCTGGCTATAGTTCCGCTCCGGTTTGGTGAGGGTCCTTGAAAAGAACGCGATGGGCGCTTCTTTTCCGTCAGGGAGGGTATGGCTGAGGATAGCGCCGACGCCGAAGGGTGATGCATCGCATGTGACGGCCAGAGGTAGGGTCTCGTTATATTGTATAAGGACGGCGTCTGAAGTGAGGAGGTCCTTTGTTCTTTGGAAGGCGGCTTACTCGCGTTTCCCCCAAGTCCAAGTCGCCGCCTTGTCCAGGAGCCTATGCAAGGGCTCCGCCACCGTCGCCTTTTGGGGCAGGAAAACATTGTAAAAGTTAAGTAGCCCCAGGAATGCCTGTAGTTCCATCTTCAACTTGGGTGTGGGGGCTTCTTTGATGGCCTTGATTTTTTGGTTTGTGGGGTGATTGCCGTGATGGTCTAGGAGGTATCCTAGGAATTCAACCCGTTCCGTGTATAATTGGCATTTTCCCTCTTTACTTTGAGCCCGGTCTCTTTGAATTTGGTTAGGACCTCCCTTAGGCGACCCTCTAGTTTGGCTTGGTTGGTTGCCGACACTAGGACGTCGTCGAAGTAAGGTACCACCCCCTTGATGCCTTGCAATAGTCTTTCCATTAGGCTTTGGAATATTCCCGGTGCCACGCTGACTCCGAATTGGAGTCGGTTGCATTTAAATGCTCCCTGGTGGGTGACTATGGTTTGTGCTTCCGCCGTTTGCTCGTCGACTGGCAACTGTTGGTATGCCTGGGCGAGGTCGAGCTTGGCGAAAACCTTGCCCCCTCCCAGTGAGTGCAGTAGGTGTTGTACTACTGGGACGGGGTAGGCGCTTTGTTGCAACGCGCCATTTAGGGTGGCCTTATAGTCCCCACAGATCCTCACCGACCCATCGGGCTTGATCGGGGTGACTATGGGGGTCTCCCACCGGGCGTGGTCTATTGGCTGTAGTACCCCTTGCTTGACGAGCTTGTCAATTTGCTTGTCTATCTTGGGTTTAAGTGCGAATGGCACCCGCCTTGGTTTCAGGCGTTTTGGAGGGACGTTTGGATCTAGGCTGAATGATATAAGGGGCCCTCGGTACTTGCCTAGGTTTCCGTCGAAGACCTCTTGGAATTCCCGGGCCAGTTGTTGCTCCCAGCTGTCGTCGGTGACGTGGTCGACTCCCGTGACTGCGATGCCGAGTGGGGCGAACCATTGCAGTCCCAGTAGGCTTGGGCAGTCACGGTCGACGATTGTCAGGGGAAGCCTTTCGGTGTGCCCTTTATATGTGATGTTGAAGTGTTTGGTTCCGACTACCGGGATGCGGTTTCCCTAGTAGTCCTTTACGATGAGTCTCTGGCTGTCTAGGTTCCTCCTTTGGATGGTAGGCACCAAGCGCTTTATTTCATGCCATGCTATCATGGAGAGGTAGGACCTGGAGTCCACCTCCATTTTGCATGGCTGGCCCTCGATGCCTACCTCCACGTGGACCTTCCGGGCGTCATTGGTTATGGCGTGGCCGATGGTGACCATCTGATGGGTCTCCTCTCTTCGCCGATTATCGCCGCCTCGTAGGGATCGTCTGTTCCGGTCCCATCTGTTGTCCGAGGGGCGATCTCTGGTCCAGGGTGGTGTGCTCTCTCTCCTCCGGTCGCTCTGGTCCCATCGGGCCGGGCTGCGGTTCTTTTTAAGGCGGCAGACACGGGCGATGTGTCCCTTCTTGTCACAATGGCGGCAGATTGACTCGAAAAACCGGCATTCGGACCTGGGGTGGTCGCCTCCGCAACCGGCACAGTTGGTCCTCGACTTACGACCCCGCCGGTTCCGTGGGTCACGGCCTGTCTGGAGGCGATGAAAGTCCTCCTCGTCATCGGAAGTGCTCGATGCCGAGTGGAAATCGCCCTGGTGGGTGGTCGTCTCAGGTTGGGCCTCGGCTGACCTTGCAGGTTTGTTGTTCCCGCTGCGGTCCCCAGCATTCGGTCTGCGCATGCGGTCGACGGATGTTCGGGTTGCTTCGGCAGCTGCGGCTGCGGTGAGGGTGTCCGCTAGGCTGATGTTGCCCTTGGCCATCAGCTGGCTCTGGAGGACGGGGTCCCACAAACCGAGCACGATTCTGTCTCGCAGGGCGTCATTCAGGTTGTCGAATTCGCAGAGCCCCCCTAGGCGTCGTAGTTCGGTGACGAAGTCACTGAAACTCTCACCCGACCATCGTTGCGCCAGATCAGGATGGGTACCTCTGGAGCATAGTGCTGCCGAAGTATTGGCTCGAGGACATCCCAGTCCATCGCGGTCGCATCGGCGAGTTTGGCAAGCGCCTTGGCCATCTTGAATACCTCGGTCCCGCAGTGGGTCAGGAAGACGGCGCGCTTCATGGGGCCGGTGGCGTCCTTCAGATCACTGCACTCAAGGAACATGCGGAATCGGTCGGAGTACAATTCCCAGTCCTCGGTGGCGGGGTTGAAGGGTGCGGGGGGTGCGATTTTCGCCATCATGATGGTTCGTCTGGCTTCCGTTGGACACGTGGTTCGGTTCAGGGTCTGGATCCCACCTTCGTCGCCAGTGTCGTGTCCTCGAAAATGATGCCAGGAGTCGGTGACTTCAAATCATGCTCTTTTATTAAAGTAGGAACCGAACTGGCGCTTTGCAAAAGGTTCGCGGCTTTTATTCTTTTAGCCGCGGCGGCCACGGCCAATAGCACCGCTTTGAATCTCCCGTGATTCAAATAGACCAATCGCGGGAGATTCTTAGCGAGCCAATTGGTGCGGCTCGCCTGACCAATCAGAGTGCCCCGCGCTTTAGCCAATCAAAGTGCGGGGATCTCAAGAATGCTAATTAAGGGACAGAACACCAATGTTATAACTTATATAGATAATATGCATTAGACATCAGGGCAGGAGTATGTAAGGGCAGGATTTTGGGCAAGGCATGTGTAATTATTTGAAATCAATCAAGCTTCCCTGCAAGCTCCTTTGTTTTCTGAAGGTCCCCTAGTAAAATATATATATCTAAGATACTCAGCCATCAGTTAAGTGAACTCCTAACACAAACTGTCTGCTGAATTTGTAGTCATCCTACTAATGATCTCTCAGTCACCCCACCCCTAGGAAAACAAAAAGGAATGTGCTTTAGGTTTTTCTGTCCAAAGTTCACAAATATAGATTCTTAATAAACTTAAAGCCAATCTTGAAACACAAGTGGTAGCTGTGCAACTATGCAGTTTAGTTTGTAGGGATGGCTTTAATAAGAAAGTTAATTGCTAGGTCAATTAAACCAAATCTCTAAATCAACCTTGGTCAACCTTTTTACCCTGGAGGAATTCTGGAAATAACTCAGGGAATGCCTGTGTAAAAACTGCAAAAAAAAAAAACAGAAAATCCTCACATGTAGTTTTTGAATTTTTGACACAATTGCCCTTTTATAGCATTTACAATAACACCAAAGTAGGGCAGGCTGGCACCCAAGTTGTGATACATAAAAAGTTCCAACACTGCAAGATTAGTATTACATGGTGCTCAAGGGTCAGAAATATTTTTTCCACTCATGGTCTCTTGCAGTACCTTAAGATTCAAAGAAAGTCCAGAGGAGAAAGGTAGTTCTAGATTATATTAAAAGAATAATTAGAAAAAAAAAGGAAAATATATAGTTGGACATGCTAAAAAGGATATTAGGGGAGAAGCAGCACCAGGAATGTTGGAGGCAGATTCTGCCATAATTGTGTGACTAGCTATATCCTATAAAGTTGCCTATCTGAACCAAAGGTGCTTTTTCAAGAGACAACTGGACTTTCTGGGTTTTTTAAAAAAAGATGTTTTGCTTCTCATCCAAGAAGCTTCTTCAGTTCTGACTGGATGGTGGGGAATGGAAGGAATGAAATCCTTCCATTCCCCTCCATCCAGTCATTGCTAAAGAAGCTCCTTGGATGAGAAGCCAAACATCTTCAAAAAAAAAAAAAAACCTAGAAAGTCCAATTGCCTCTTGAAAAAGCACCTTTGGGACAACCATGACCTGGATGACTTGAGAATCTCTATAGACATTTGGCTTTCTGAAATTGGCCAACTGCTGGGCAAACATACTGCTAACTATACTGACAATTAACAAAGATCCAGTTTCACATGCTTCACTATTTTCAGGAAAAAGAAAAAGTGAATTCTGAATATATTCCAATGACATTTCAGCATTCTGCAAGTATAGAAATGAAGAAATATATCTACTCCTCCTTCAGGAATAACATAACTCTCTTCTCTTTTACTTTACCTGGTTGGAAAAGACCACCTGGAAAGAAAGTGATTTAAAAAATAGGAAGTTGGGTAGGTGACATTCACAGTATGACCAGAACTAAAAAAAAAACCAGCACAAATTGAGAAGGAAACACAGGAATAGGAATAGTGATAATAAAAGCCGGCTTGTGATAAAAGAAGCCAACTGTTACTCCCGCAATACAGCTTCAGCAATGTGATTGTGATAGATTGTAGTGAAGCATTCTAGATTTTATACCGCTTGAAGCTTTGGTAGAAGCACTGAGGTTAAGGGAGGAATCTACCTTTGTTATACTATAGGAAGTGGAAGTATAAGGTTGTTTAAATCATGCCCCAAGGATGAGACAAAAACCAATGTCATGAAACAGAAAGGAAATGCTGGTGCTAAAGATACTATGGTGCTGTGCTAAACTGCAAGTAGAGAAACAATATCTCATAAAATTTACTTCTTTTGTCATGAAAATTTGGATGTATGTATGTGTTTGTTTGTTTATAAGATTTAGATGGCTGCCCAGTCATTCACAGCAACTCTGTGTGGTTTATCTAACCAAGACTATTGGGTGTCCAACTATTAGATTACAATATGGTAATTAAAACATCATTTCAGTAACAGAATGGTCATATAAATTGAATGAATGGATGGATGGATGAAAGAAAGAAAGAAATATTTCAATCTCTTCTAGGATTAGTCTATTAATTTCAGTGATAAAACCAAGATTATATGTACTGAAGGGGGTTATATTTTAGATTTTGTAAGCACCATTTTGTTCACTTAGTACTACCCAGGCAATTTGCAAAGTTCTGTTTCTTGATTACATCGATATGAAAATTGTCATTTTGCCCTGCAGGTAAAAGAATCATTGGTGCTGTTGGTGTTCTTGAGCTTGGTTGTTTGCTTTAATAACCTGTCATCCTTTTGGGAAAGATCAGATTGGAAACACAACCAGATGAGCTAATTCTACTTTACTGTAAAACTGAATGGACAGAATGAACATACATTTTTCCCTTGTATCCCTTACTACATGAGAAACCAGGGAGGTTCTCTTCTGAGCCTCTTGCCCTCCCACTATCGGTTGTCTGTTGTTTGAGTATTCCCTTGACAGCATATTTTTGCCCATTTTCCCAAGATAGTCCTACATACCATTACATTATCCAACTACATAATATCATCAGTGTGAGTAAGTGTGGGGTTTACTCCTTGGTTATATACAGTAGTTTGCCGGTTTTTGCAGGGTTGTGTGGTCATTATATTTACAAACAATTTCAAAAGAAACAATAAAAAGTAAAGAAGGAAATAAGTAGACCAGAACCCAGCATGAAAGCCACCTGGGTTATTTTGGGCCAGCCAGTGTATGGGAATTGGACAGTTAGGTAACATTTGTGAGCTGTCCCCTTAAGGGAATGCATCATGGTAAATGTAGTTAAAGTATCCTGGAAAATGTAGTCCATATCACATGACCACATCTGTAATCCTGATTGGTCACTAAATTGACTCTCAAGGGATTGGGGGACGTTTTCCTCACTCTCTTGGCTGAACTCACAGACTTGTGGTAACTGTTTTACTTATATCGCTACAACATGAGGGAAAAAGGATAGAAGATAAATCATCTTTTTACCTACAAGACAGATATACAAAGGATTGGTCATTAAAGAAGAACGTCATCACAAATGTGAGTTATGAGAATACCTGATGAACCAATAAAAGTACTTTGTAATGGATGTTTTGTGGAATTTATCTATCTGCATCTGTACAGGATACAGAACAGTAAAAAGATGATTAATTTGAACTTTTGAAGCCCCAAAAGAAGTAGATGCATCTGGTGTCTCTGTCTGCAGTAAACAGATGAATAATTCGGACTCCCTCTGTGCCTCATTCTCCTTTGAAATAATCAAAGGTTGTCTTCATCCCTTAAACAAAGAAAGCTCATCATATAAAGGCAGAAAGGAGTAAACCCCCCCTTCTCTCTTCAGCAAAAGACATGCTCTGTCTCATGTTACATCGCTGTTATCTAAAAAGCAGGCTCTATTGTGGACAATTTAATCAATTTAATTCAAAAGTCCCAAGAGTAACTGCAACCTAACATGGGCATAGCAACAGTGTCTTCCAGACTCTCTATTGCAGCGACACCAACAGGCATATTTCTGCATCCAGCCCTCAAGTGTTCAGACTTCGCTACGCATATTTCTGTGTTCAGCCCTTAAGTCTTCAGACTTCGCTATGCAACCTCTAGTGCCCTCTTGAGTTGCAAGCTCATAACGCACCCTAGAAACAGTCATACTGTGTGTCGTACTAGCATCGCCCAGACTCTGCAGCGCCACCTATGTGCTCAAATATTAAATCCAGCAGCAATTCTACTTTCTGCTACCAGCTTGCAGCGTACCCTAGTACAAAAAAAGGAAATTGCATGGAAAAGAAAGAGTAAGAAGCTTACCAAACCCATGGAAGAACACTTGAAGAACAATTGGGAGAAGCAATATTGCCGCTACTCAGACTCATGGGTGGAGCTTGAGAAGATCTGTGATGCCCCAAAACAAAAGCTGACCCCCAAGAAACTCCACACATTGCTAGTTGATCTAGATGCCCTTTTCACATGGCGGAGATGCAGCGAAGACAACCTGAAGTCCATCCAGTCAAGACTGGGTGAGCCCAAATTCCTAACGCATATCCAATACTTTGAGGAGTTTCACAAGGCGAAGACTGTGTCGAGGAAAGTAAGACAGCCTTCCAGTCAGCGTTGCACAACGTGCATCAGCAGGAAGTAGCATCAAGGGAGCAGGCCACATTCGACATGGCTCCACAATCACATGTGTTTTCTTCCCACCATTCTAAGAAACCCTCCTCTCTCCATCCCAAATTGGCTAGATAGCAAGCAGGTTCCAGTGTCTCATGCCAATTCTCTGCTGCCAGCTATCACCATCCTTCCAGACCATCCTCCTGTCATAGTGGCACATCTAAAGCCTCCAAAGCAGCAAGTTACGCTGAACGGGCTGCAGAAGCTGAAGTAGAAGCTGCAGTAGCAGACACAGAGCTACACGCCACAGAGGAAGTAACATGGCAGAAGGCGGCAATAGCAGCTCAACAGGCTGAAATAGCAGCTCAACAGGCCAAAGCACAGGCCAAATTGGAATTGGCTGAAAAGCAAAGAGATGCCGCAATAAAGATGGCACGTACCGCAGCATGGTGGAAGATGGCCGACAACACCTCCCTCCAATTCAACCTCAAACAGTTGGGAGAAGAGAGCCCAGATACACGGGTCAAGGCCTACATGGATGAGCAGCACTCGCTACAAAATGAGCAGCCGGAACCACCTCAGTTGGTCAGTTACTCTTTCTTAGCACAATCCACCTCACATGATTGATGTGGGGAAATTAGGATGAAAAAGGAGTATTAAGTATGTTTGTTACCTTGAGTTACTTCTAAAATAAATAAAACATTTGCAAGCAAACAATGTCAGAGAGCACCAAGAACACATAGCTCAATCCTGAACTTATTCCCTTGTATTGGGAAAAAACCACCCATGTAAATTTTGCAAAGTGCCAGTAGCATTCTGGAATTCAGGGGTGTACATGAAGAACTTAATGAGTCTGTCCAAATTTTGTGCCTTGCATTCCTGGGAAAACATTCTTCTGCTTTAATAAATCACAGACAGGTACTGTCTTTGGATTCTCATGTGTTCCAAAACACTTCTGAATGAAATCCAAGGTTTTGCACAGCCTTAACATTCATTGCATGCCTGAGTTAAAGTTAAATTCTACTATTGTAGTGGCATCAACAAAGTCAGTGGCAAGCCCAAAATAAGTATTAGGATGGCTATTTGGTTGCAGGAAACTCTACACTAAGAGACTCCTTTAGAAGGGAAAAACTAGCTGTAAAAAACAACTCAGAAGAGGAGTTGACAGTGAGGTTGTTGTTTTGTCTCTCTTTCCTGCTCCATTTGATAAAAGCTTAATAAATAAAGTCTATCACACAGACTGTCCATGTTGCTAGTAAACTGTAAAAATATAAGTGTAAAAAAATGCATGGATTTTCACTATATCCTTGTTCATTTAGCCTCCTTCATTAACACCTTCCATTCTGTATTTACACACCTCAGATATCATGGGCATGATTCTTGAGAAAACGTTTGTAAGATCATTCATCTCCTGGGTTTCAACACCGGTCTCTGCAATTCCCAAGGAGTCCTCTGCTTAAAAACTTAAAAGACAGATGTTTTAGTGGTGCCTAAATGAAAAAAATATGTTGTCTGTATATTTTGAAGAGAAAAACAGATTTCCTGGGATATGGTTGCCAGATGAAAAGTCCAAAAAGCAGAAATGAGAGGCAAAAACGACTGCAGCTTCATGAAGCAACAATGTTTTCAAAAGCAGAACTACTACTGTATATTTTGCTAGTGTCATGATGCTCTAAAATATAATAGTTTAAAAAAGATACATTTGTAAATATTTATGAGAAATGAACAGTGTCTGATCTTGAATGAAGCTACCAATGTGTTTGGATTTGGTTTTTTGTTTCCAAATCTATTGAGCCAATCCAGCTAACTGTTTTGCAGATTTACTTTTTAAAAATAAGAAGACTGATTTCACTTTCATATCATTCAGGAAACATATAAGGGAGGTGGAACAATATTATGACTGCTAATGTCTGAATTCTGTCCATCTTGCCCAATATCTCATGTTCAACTAAATAGAAAAATATAGGCTGTACAAATTCCATCCGTATGTGTATTTTGTTTACTTTGGGAAGAGGTGGAATAAGCTCCAAGTTTCATTTTAGCAAAATAGCCTGATGTCTAAAGTTCAACTGTACTGTAACAGTCTCTTTTACTAAGTGAAAATACGAATTTATCATTTACAAATCACAATGAGTGGACAACAATTTTTTACACAAAGACTTATTCTCCTACTTCCCCAGAGCAGCAATTTTACCCATAGTATCCCTGAGTCCTGTGAAATTAATTTCGTTCTTCTGCAGAAAATATTTAGTTGGCTAAGTTAACTATTCCTTTTAAGTAAAGCCTGCTACAATTTCATGGGATGAATCACAAAACCATTTCATTCCCTGCCACAGTAATAAAAGGAGTACATTCAAAAAAGAGCAATGGGGCTCTGATTTTTAATGTAGAGGCTGTAATGCAGGTAACTTTCATCTGATTTGCACAGTAAGATTTTGTAATTAATTTCTTTATGGTGAAAAGGCTCCAACAACATCAAACCTGATTTCTTGTTGTTCCCATATTAATTGACAGCTTATATCATTAGAATTTACACAACAAAATGTAGTGTACCCTTCCTAAAAAAAACATCCATTTAAAATGTTATGAATAGTTTAGTCAATATCCCATGGCCATGAAAGAACATAGCAAGTAAACCCAAACTGCAAAAAAAACGACTCTAAGGGTTTATTTTTTAAAATATTTCTGATTAATTAATGGACAGAGGAAAAATAAAATAAACAGAGGGAATAAATGAATTTTTATCATTTACCTGTTTAATAAAATAACTCAGCAAATTAAACCCACTTTCAGAAAAAAGGATTTCTTTTAATTTGTAGACATTTTAATTTGCTACTTGAGAATTATCCTAGAATGTTTAATTTTGAGCAGCATAAATTATCCTTATATCTTCTCTTATACACAGGACAAAAAGACAGAGGAAAAGAAACAAACTATCTGTTTTTCTGTTTGAGATCAACCTGTTTTTTTATTATCATACCATTAATTATTGCTGCAAATTGCTTTGTTGTCAATAATGAAATCTTTAAAACATTACATTAAAATTAGCCATCCATTATTTATAAACGGCTATAATTTATCCAATATGATTTCTCAGAAATTATTGTTTGCTCTTCTTTTTTAAAAATATATTTGCTCTTGTTACTATTCAGAAACGTTAAGTTAATGGTTGAATTTTAAAAAAATAATCTTAATGAATAATTTAAAAGAAAAGGCCACAAAGGAGAAGAAAATGCATTGTTTGTTATTTTCAGGATGTTCCAATTATTAAGTATAATGCCAGGTAGTGGATTTTGAGTGTCCATAAAATTGTTTGTGTTAATCAAAACACAAAAAATGTGCAAATCATCTGTAAATCTACACTTTACTTTTGCTTTAGTTTTCAATCTTCTAGTTTTGCCTCTGAGAGGTCATTGAATTGGGGAGGGCTGAGCTATTCAATCTTGTTTGTTCTCTGGGGAAGAAGTGCAACATTTATTTCTCTATAAATTATTATTATTTCAGGAACTTTTTCTGAGGAACTCATAATCACCTGCCATGGGAAGAACCTAACATAATGCATAGAATTCTAGAATATCCTCACTCAAAGTGCAACATTCAACCTGGATAGTGGTCCAAAACCAAAGGATTAATGTGCCTCATTCACTTAACTTGTTCCACAAGCAGTGGCACCTGGGCAGTTCCATAACTGGACTTTAGTTTCACTTGAATAAGCTCAATCCAGTCATGCATTCTTTCCTCTATTTTATTTTGGTATGGTTTTATGCATTGTAAAGAAACAGTTAACACATACTAATACCTTCTATAGCTTTTCTTCCATTATGATGCTGAGGCTTTCTCTCTCACACAAATGTGGATGCTGCTCTTTAGCAGAGAAAGCTAATTTGTTCAGTTTTGCTCTGCCCCCTTTGACTTTCTATTTTATCCAACCAAGCCCACAAATTGACTTTCCTTTGATTTCTTATAAAACTTCTATGTTGAGATTTTCACCATCCTATAATAATAATTTTACATTAACCTGTGGTTGGTATAGGACTGCAGCTAGCAAATATAGTAGTAATATTCAAAAATAAGCATGCAACCTTTGGGAAACTATAATTGGAAATTAACCTGTCATGGTGCAAGCTTTGCTGGATTTGTGTTTTGTTCTTGTGAATCATTTCAAAGGCCACCAGTGTGATTAAGCAAAATTATTTTTTCCATTTCCAAAGTTACAATTGGTAAAATGAGAAAAGCACATTTATGTAATAATGGAACATACTGTAGATTGTGACATGTGGGGATAAAGAACCTTAAAGTACAGTATAACTGTATGTTAGGCATGTGTTGTTTCCAACAATTCAGTAAGAGTTGTTAGTTAGCATTCCTATAGCATTTGAATAACTTGGAGAATCCTTGAGTTAGAGGGATTGACCTCTTCAAGGGCTGTAGCAGACCTTTTAATCCCTTCTGTTTCTTAATACTTAAATATCTAAAGCAGGAATTATGAGCCCTTAACTTGCTTACCTCAACTGTCTCTCTCAGGTTCCAATAAGTCTGGACTGTCCCAGCCACAATCTTTGACAAATCTGAATTATAGAATTGGAGGATAAGATTCATTTCCACTGTTTTCAATGCCAGATTTATTGAAAAGGAAAGGATCTCTTCATTATACTACTTGTGCTAAAGGACTTGTGACACTCATACATATAAATTGTAAGGAAAAAGGATGAAACAGGTCTACTTCTGTAATTATCTTTATCAGTCTTGTCTTCTTTCTTTGATTGGTTGAAATGATTGGGTCAATCTCCCGAACTAGTTCTTACTAACCATGTTATGTTTCATAAGGGTTGAAACTCCAAAACTCATCAGCAAACATGACCATTTGTGAAAAGGAGATTAGGAAATGTCAGACATCACACTCATGCTCCATAGTAAGTTAGCAATGTCCAAACATTTTACCTTTAGTTCAGTTTGTTAATTTTGCTTGGTAAATCCTTCCAGACACAATTCAGCTAGATTATAATACAGTATTTACAACCAATAAGAACACATTGACAGTTGATTGCCCTTTCAGTACAATATTCCCAGAGATAGACCTAGATACACTCATCTAAACAGACAATAACTGTCTTCTTCCATGAGATTCAAATTAGTAGATAATGGTGAACCACCTGATATTTTTAAAGCTATCAGTAGCATGGGAACTGTTGCTTTCAGAATACCAGCATTTTTTACCATTAAAGCATTTCCTTCTTTATTTTCTTCTCTTCCCCTTCTGACTAAACAAATATTAGGTATTTCCAATCTTCTTAAATATCATGCCTAATATGAGATGCCTGCTTCTTATGTTAGTTAGAAAAGTAAAAGAGTAACAAAACAAGAAGAAAAATTCTGCCCATTTGACTTCATTTTATGTAAGTTTGTGAGAAATCTGTATATGTTCCAAATTCTGGTATATGTTCCAAATTTTGGATTTGATATAATATTCAGCATTTTGAAGGAGATAGTACCAATCCTAAAAGGGTGCCTTGACAATAATATGCTCATTTAAAACATAATAATTTCTTTCTGCTGGGAGGAGTTCCCAGGAGAGGTGAAGAAATTGTCCTCAAACTCTAGGGGGGAAAATATAGAAATATAGATTCCAAAGTGAGATTCTGGGTTGCAGAATGAAGCTCTCCAAGGCATTTTTGTGTAAGTGGCATCATCGGTTTAGACTTTAGAGAGTACTTAAAGAACTCGTGATTTTATATATTGAATACGATGAAAGACTAAGTTAGAAAATGCTGATTTGTAAGCAGAAAGTCTCTAAAGAAAGACTATTAAAGAGTGCTAGCTTTGGTTTTGTTGGAAGAAAAATTCCAGGTCCAGTTCCAAACTGGGAGAAAGATGCTGGAAATAAAATGGAGACTGGAGGCTGATTGGAAAGAGGGTCTATTTATTGATGAAGCAGAACCACCAACCACGTGATTCTGGGACAGCTAACAAAATGGAATTGAGAGTGGGTGGGTTTTCATACCTTCTGGATTCCTATGGGGCCATGTAGGGGTCATGTCTGGCTCTATAGACAAAAGGGGAAATGCAGGTGCAAGGTGTTTGAGCTAATTTTGTCAAACCTTTTGTTTGTTGCTTATCTGTAGCTTTTGTTTGTTGCTTCTCTGAGTTTTTGTCTTGACCCAACCTTTCTGAATGGATTACCAAATCTGCATTTCTAAAAGGTGGCCTCCTCAGTTTTGCTTGGGGCAGGGAAACTGAGGCTGGTTTCTGCCTCCCTTAAGATTTTTCCCATTTCTCCTTTAGGGGAAATATTCCATCCAGCCTTTTAAAAAAATATTTCCCAAAATATTTGTCTTCTGAGGGGGAGGGGGGGAGCTTCCTACAATTTTATGGGAAGATGCTTAGTATGTAAATATTCTGTGTATTTTGGTACTCAGATACCATCCATGCATTGTTCTCTTTTGAGTAGTGGACTTCAACAAGATGAAAGATAAATGGATACTTGCAATATGGGCTCCACTCTTAATGTCGTCATTCTAACTCTGAATCAATATTTCCATAAAGTTTGGAAAGTTGAGATGCATTTGGAGAATCTCAGATTTTTCTGCCTCTCTTTTTCCCATTCTTCTAATTAACAAGACTTAATTTCTATTAATGGAGCTTGGAGTGGGAAAGGGACAGTAAATACTATGATTTATTTATAACTCTCTTTAATATACTATTTCCACAGGGGAAACTTGTTATTGTAGAAATAATGTTACATTAGTGTGATTTCTACAATCAAAATATATCATAGATTATAATTTGGGGGAAAATATTACAAAATAATTTCTTTGCGAGAAAATACTAATGCTTTAGCGTGTTTATTTGTTCTATGTATAGTCCAAGACCAACATTTAAAAGAAGTTACCAGTAGTATTACAGCAAATATAAAAAGGCAAAATTAAATAAAACTTATTCTGAAAAGCCTGAAGCTATTAACAGTATAAGAGAGGGACTAGATGATGTTTGCAAGCCTTGGCTATTATTAAAAAAATTAACCTCCTCATTGGTAATAACAGAAATTATATTGCCTAGAAGAAAAATGATAATCTGTTGCTCAAAGGAATATTTAAGATTTCTAATAACTGATATTATGAGTCCTGTCCTCCATTTATTGTATAGAAGACACTCTAGCAGTACATGGGAAACAGACTCAAATCTAGGCTGAATACCTGAACAAATGTGATTTTCATAAGGGATACTGCTATGTCTACCATTCCTTATAGGTACTTCATTGTTTTGGATGTAGGTGAAGAGTCCCCTATTTGTAGTATGGGATATATATTATTAAAATGTTTGGGAATAGAGCAGAGGAAGGTGATTGCTGAGCTTAAAGGGAGATGAGAAACTCTGATACATTCCAGATCTCCATTGAAGGTTGGTATGGCTTTATCAAGGGTGATATTAGCTAATGCTAAAAAAAAAAAAATGCTGTAGTAAGCTAGATCAGTGATTTGTTTTCTTAGATAAGGTTTCAAATCTATCTAGGAAGATGAGATAAGCTAAAATTATTCTCCAAATTTTCTTCAATCAGTATCTGAGGTGTTAGAGATTCAGATATGCCCTAAAAGAGATGCAATCTAATTCCAGCTGGATAAGGGAGGAATAAGGATCTTGGAGTATAACTTAGAAGCCTAGTTATTGTCACGTCCATTGCGGAAAGGAGACTAGGAGTCAGTGACTGAGTTCAGCTCTTTATTGGGTCCCGAGATCAGGATTCAAGGGGAAAAACAGCGGCTTTTATTCTCTGGCCACGGCGGTCGCGGCCAATGGCACTGCTTTGAATCTCCCATGATTAGTTTCCACCAATCGCGGGGGATTCATTATGGGCCAATCAGTCCGGCTCACTCAACCAATCAGATCGCCGTGCGCTTTGGTCAATCACAGTGTGGCACTTGCAAGTATGCTAATGACTGTACAGAACACCCCTCCCCTCTTGGTACAATCCTACATAACGTAGTCCCGTAAGTAGGCAGGGCTTCATACTTGCCTACTTGACCTGTGCAGGTTAGTTGTTGCTTGGCTCCTGGCTGGTTCGGTTGGGTTCTGTGTTGCTCTCTGCCTCATTGATGGAACTTCCTGGAAGGCCTCGCCGGGCCTTTCATCGCAGCTCCCTCCCGGTCTACCCGGGCTGGTTGAGCTGCGGTTGTTGCCGCTCCCACTTGGTCTTTCTGGGCTGATTGAGCTGGCCTGGCTGCTTCTCCCTGGTGAGGCTTCGAGCTGGCTGCTTGTCGGTGAGTATAGCTGGTTTCTTTCTATTAGTTTTTGTTCCCGGGGTATTCCCTCCCCTCTTGGTTTGTGTTATGGGGGCTGTCTGTGTCTATTTGCATGTCGGTTGTGTTTCCCGTGGTTGTTCTAGATCTTATTTGATCAATGTGGCATTTCCATGCTCGTCCATTGGTTGTTTGCAGCCGGTACGAGTGGGAACCTGTCAGCTGGGTTATAGTTGCCGGTATCCAAATTGGATCTCCGGTAAGGTTCTTTGCGTAGACTGCGTCACCTGGGGAAAATGTTCGGTTTTTGCTTGAGGAGTTTGGGGGTTTTTCTGGGTTGTATGTGGGGTGCAGTCTGTCGAATGGGGACCTTAATTTCCTCCCCATTAATAGTTCTTCCGGGCTTTTGTTGGTAGTCGTGTTCGGGGTTATGTGTTGTATAAAGAGCATTTTGTTTATTTTTTCTTGGATTTCCCCGTGTTCAATTTTTTGGATGGTTTTTTTGTGAATTGAACCATCCGTTCTGCCCTCCCATTCGCTGCCGGATGTGCCGGTGCTGTCAGTGTGTGTCGTATGCCCTGTTCCGCTAGGAATTTTTCAAATTCCAGCAAGGTAAATTGGGGCGCGTTATCTGACACGATGACATCTGGGAGGCCGTGAGTTGCGAACAGCTTGCTGAGTTCCTTGGTCACAGCCTCTGTGGTGGTGGTTTTCATGTTGCTTACCTCCAACCAGTTAGAGTAAGCATCTACCGTATAAGGAATATATGTCCTTTCGTAGGCCCGGCAAAATCTATGTGAATCCTGGACCATGGGGGTTTTCCCATTCCAGGATTGGTGCTGCGGGAGGGCTCGGTCTGGTTTCTTGGCAACGTTTGCATGTTGCCACCCAAGTCTCGATTTGCTTATCCATCCCTGGCCACCAGGCATAACTCCTGGCCAGGGCTTTTGTTCTAACTATGCCCGGGTACCCCTCGTGTAACAACTCCAATACCTTCCCTTGTAACTTTTCCGGAATAACAACCCTATCCCCCCAAAGTACACAACCTTTTTGTAATGACAGTTCTGTTTGCCAGTTCCGGAATGTCCTGAATTATTCATCATCATCCTTTTCCGGCCACCCCTTTTCTACCTAATGTAACACCCGCGCCAGACGTTTGTCTTTATTAGTCTCACGGGCAGTGTCTGACGCGATTATGGGTAGATCGGGCAGAGTCTCTATGCTGACGGTGGCTGTCGTGGGTGCTGGGTCGGTGTCTAGGTCAGGTAACAGCGTGCGGCTCAGGGCGTCTGCGTGGGTGATCGTCTTACCGGGTCAGTGTGTGAGCCGGTAGCTGTAGGCGGCAAGGAATTGTCATTCTAGGAGATAGAATGTTCGGGGTGGCCCTGTTCCCTGCCAGGATTCCCAGCAGTGGCTTGTGGTCGGTGATGATGGTGAACCTCGTGGAACCTCTTCACTGCGGCAATGATAGCCAGGGCCTCTTTGTCCAGTTGACTGTAATTTCTCTCCAGTTTGGTGAGTGTCCTCGAAAAGAAGGCGATGGGTGCTTCTTTTCTGTCGGGGAGCGTGTGGCTGAGGACGGTGCTGACGCCGAATGGTGAGGCATTGCATGTGACAGCAAGTGGTAGGGTCTCGTTGTATTGGATTAGGATGGCATCCGAGGTGAGCAGGTCCTTGGTTTTGTTGAAGGCGGCTTCCTCACATTTCCCCCAAGTCCATGTGGCCACCTTGTCCAAAAGCCTATGCAAAAGCTCCGCCGCTGTCGCCTTTTGGGGCAGGAAAACATTATAAAAATTAAGCGTTCCTAAAAATGCCTGCAGTTCCATTTTATTCTGTGGTGTTGGGGCTTCTTTAATGGCTCTGATTTTTTCTGCGGTTGGATGGATGCCGTGTCAGTCTAGGAGGTATCCTAGGAACTCGACCCGCTCTGTGTACAGCTGGCATTTCTCCTTTTTCACCTTTAGCACGGCCTCTTTGAATTTGGTTAGTACCTCCCTTAGATGACCCTCTAGTTCTTGTTGGTTGGCCGCTGACACCAGTATGTCATCGAAGTAGGGCACCACTCCCTTAATTCCTTGCAAGAGTCTCTCCATGAGGCTCTAGAAAATTCCCGGAGCCACACTGACTCCAAACTGGGTGACTCCCCGGTGGGTGACTATGGTCTGCGCCTCGGTGGTTTCTGCGTCGACCGGCAACTGTTGATAGGCTTGCGCCAGGTCGAGCTTCACAAAGACCTTGCCTCCCCCCAGTGAGTGTAGAAGGTGCTGCACTACTGGGACAGGGTAGGCGCTTTGTTGTAAGGTAATTTAGGGTGGCCTTATAGTCCCCGCAGATTCTCACCGACCCATCGGGCTTGACTGGGGTGACTATGGGGGTCTTCCACGGGCATGATCAATTGGTTGTAGGACCCCTTGTTTGATGAGCTTGTCAATTTGCTCGTCGATTTTGGGCCGGAGTGCAAAAGGTACCTGCCGTGGTTTTAGGCATATTGGGGGAATGCTGGGGTCTAGGCTGAAGGAAATAGGGGGCTCTCTGTAATTGCCTAGACTTCCTGGAATTCCCGTGCCAGTTGCTCTTCCCAGTTGGCATCTGCGACATGGTCGACGCCCGTAACCTCGATCCCGAGTGGTACAAACCACTGTAGTCCCAAAAGGCTGGGGCAGTCTTGGTCCATGATCATCAGGGGAAGCTTTGCTGTGCGGCCTTTGAAGGTCACTTCGAACTGTCCGGTTCCGACTACCAGGATGCGGTTCCCATGGTAGTCTCTGAGGATTAGTTTCTGGGTTTCCAACCTCCTCTTGTGGATTTCCGGCACCAAACACCTGATTTCTCACCAGACAACCATGGAGAGGTAGGACCCGGAGTCCACCTCCATTTTGCATGGTTTGCCTTCGATGCCCACTTCCACGTATATCTTTCGGGTGTCTGTGGTTGATGAGTGGCCGATGACAACCGTCGGGTGGGTTTCCTCTTTCTGCCGGTTTTCGCCACTTCGTCGGTTCCATCCGTCTCGGTTCCAGTGATTTTCGGCTTGGCGGTCTCTGGCCCTGGTGCCGTCTCGTCTCCAGTTGCTGTGATCTCGCCGATGGGGGCTATAGGCTTTTCTCAGTCGGCAGACTCAGGCGATGTGACCTTTTTTATCGCAGTATTGGCAAATCGCATCGAAAAACTGGCACTCCAATCGAGGGTGGTCGCCTCCGCACCCGGCACATGTGGTCCCCAAGTTACAACTCCGCCGATCGCACCGATCTCGTCCCGTCTGGAGCCGATGTATTTCTTCTTCCTTGTACATGGTGTCGGAGGTGGAGTGGAAGTCGCCATGATGGGTGGTGGTTTCCTGGTGTCTTGCTTCTGGGTGGGGCTCGGTCACCTGGCCCGTCGCGGTGGTCGCGGTGCATTCCCCGGTGTCCGGTCTCCGCATTTGATTTGCTGATTTCCGGGTTGCCTCAGCTGCGGTGGCTTCAGCGAGGGTGTCAGCGAGGGTGATATCGCCTTTTGCCATCAGCCGGCTTTGTAGGACTGGGTCTCTGAGTCCGAGCATGACATGGTCCCGCAAAGCCTCGTCCATGTCCGAGTACCCACACATGCCCCCTAGGCTCCGTAGATCAGCCACAAAGTCGCTGATGCTCTCACCCGATCTCTGGTCCCGCCAGTAGAAATCGTGCTGCCTGATGAGGGTGGGCATGGCGGGGGCATAATGGTTTTGGAGCAACAGCTCGAGGTCAGCCCAGTCCATCTCCTTCACGTCCCTGGGTTTGGCGAGAGCTTTTGCCATCTTGAACACTGCGGGCCCACAGTGTGTTAGAAAGATGGCTCTTTTTTTCTGCCCGGTTGCATCCTTCAAGTTGCTACTTTCAAGGAACATTAGGAATCAGTCTGTGTACGATTCCCAGTCCTCGGCAGCTGGGTTAAAAAGTGCAGGCGGTGCGATGCTGGCCATCTTGTCGGTCTCTCTTCCTCAGGACACGTGCTTGATGGGGGTTAGTCTCGGGATCCCATCCTCGTCACCAGTGTCACGTCCTTCGCAGAAAGGAGACTAGGAGTCAGTGACTGAGTTCAGCTCTTTATTGGGTCCCGAGATCGGCTCAGGATTCAAGGGAAAAACAGCGGCTTTTATTCTCTGGCCGCGGCGGTCACAGCCAATGGCACCACTTTGAATCTCCCGCGATTAGTTTCCACCAATCGCGGGGGATTCGTTACAGGCCAATCAGTGCGGCTCACTCGGCCAATCAGATCGCCGTGCACTTTGGCCAATCACAGCGTGGTGCTTGCAAATGACTGTACAGAACAGTTATAAATAAATAATCTGGCACTTTTCAGCATTAATCTTAATACTGTATCCATAAATAAGTGATGACACATAGTATACAGTTGCTATTGTGTTGATAACAATTGTAAAGGCTTGTTTTGGGCTTTTCTCAGGTTGACTGATGTAATGACTGGATGATTACAAGTGGATCTCTAGATACTTAATGCTCGTGACTTGTTCTATGAGTCTACTATTGATTGGGGACTTGAAATGCTTTCTGGAGAATATTAAGACCTTTGTTTTAGAGTCATTGATTCTCATTGTGTTCCCAGTGGCAAAAGGAAAATAATGCTTTAAGACCTCTATGCAGTTATGGAAAAGATAATGTCACCATTGGTATAATGAAGACTGAAAACATGGCGATAGGTAAGAGATGGAGAGGAAAATTCTAGGTTAGCAAAGGCTTCAACTATATCATTAACATATAAATTAAACAATAATGCAGTTTTACATCTTTTAGGATTAGGATGGGTTCCATTAGATTTTCTTTGCAGTTTGCCTTAATGTACATGATGATAACAGAATGCAATGATATTATCAACTTAAGAAGAACTGATCAATTATTTTTGTCGCTAGCTTTCTCCATCTCTCACAAAGTATGGAGCCAATGGCCACCTTGAGACTATCAGAGCAACATAAAGGTTGCATTTTGGAAAACTAGGCCATTTCTTGGCTAGGTGATATAATAGTCTACATTGATTCATAGCTGAATGACTTTTTTGATTATGGGAAGACTATGAATTAATCCACTGCTTCAGAATCTGGTAAGATTTATTTATAGCATTGACGAGAGGATTTAGCAGGTGGGATTGGATTTTAGTAATACTGGTGAAATTGTGTCTTTGCCAGAAACTTTGCTATTTTTCAATTGAGAAATTTGCTTTAAAAATCTAGCCACTGTAGCAACTATGAACAATACAACAGCTGCCTCTGGTCCTCTTCTGAATATATCCCATCCTTTCCCCAAGCAACATGCCTCCTCTCTATTTTGTTTTTCTCAAAGGAAAAATCCCTGCAGATCTTCCTCTTTTGATCAGCAACAGCAAAACCCTTCAGATTTTAATTTCACACCCCAATTTGCACAGCTGTCATCTTTGTCTCAACAAGATAATATTGACTCCAAACTAAGAGCTTATCCCAAGCCATTGCATAAAGATTCAGGTACAGAATGCCTGATTGCCCCCTTCCTTCTCTTCTTGATCACAGGTCTCTTCAGTTCCTTTCAACCTCACACCTGCCAGCACTCCCACTCCCGCAGACAAGTTTCTTCTGTGTTTTCTTCTGAATAACTCTTTTCTCAGAGTTTATAGATCTGTCCTGCAACACTGAAGGATGAAACAACAATCAGTCCATACAATATTTATAGATTATGTATAGTATAATGCCATGAACCTTTACAGTGTCAAGGGACCTGAGATACAGAGCCCATGTACTGCAATCTTGTATCTTACTCTCTCATAGTTAGGCCTAGCCAGAAAGATGCTTGGGGTAGTACCTTACTTTCTTCTACATTGTTCATGTTATTTTTCATTTTGGTGACCAACTAGTTGTCACTCTCCTTCTAAAAATTGACAAGTCATCTTCTCACAAACTTCTATTTCATATTACTGTCTCCTAAATTAACAGTAGCTGGGATCATTTATAATTCTGCTTCTGTTCTTTAAGTTGAACATTTACGTTTCCTACAGTTCCTACAACTCTACAGTCAAAATCTTGTTGGTGCTTTTTGTTCCATACTAGCAGGCTTGTAGGCCTACATTCCTATTGGTCCGGAAAAGCTGGGAAGTGATTGGACAAAACTAAGTGTTCTGATTGGTTCTTATTCGGCTGCCACGATTGGGTAAAACCAAGTGCGGCAAGCTCAAATGCATGTCATAGGCCACTGTTTAAAAACCAACAAACTGAACTCTTTTCGCAAAGAGGTTGCATGTTGTGGGGAGACCAGGTAGTAATACCAGAGACACTACAGAAAAAAGTTTTAGACTTGCTGCATGAGGGGCACCCTGGTCTTGTGCGCATGAAAGCCCTGGCCAGGAGCTACACTTGGCCAGGCATGGACAAGCAAATTGAAACCTGGGTCGCCGCTTGTAACAGATGCCAAGAGATTCGCTCAGCTCCCCCTAAGGCCCCACCATCAGAATGGGAAACACCCAGAGGCCCTTGGTCGCGCATCCATATTGACTTCGCAGGGCCAACCAAGGGGTACACCTTCTTAATCACTGTTGACGCTTATTCAAATTGGCTTGAGGTGAGCACAATGAAGACAACCACCATGGAAGCTGTCATCAAGAAATTAAATAAACTTTTCGCAACGCATGGTCTGCCAGATTTCATTGTTTCTGACAATGGAGCCATTTCTGACAATTGGGCCACAATTTACCAGCTTGGCTTTTGAACAATACTTGGCAGACCGCGGCATCTGACATGCATTGACATCGCCAGCTCACCCGGCTGCGAATGGTAGAGCCGAACGCATGGTTCAATTTACAAAAAAAAACCTCTGCACAAGATGGAACATGGCAACATCCACAAGAAGATCACCAGGATGCTTCTTCTACAACATATCACACCAAATACCACCATCAACAAGAGCCCAGCAGAACTATTAATGGGCAGAAGACTCAGGTCACCTCTAGACCACCTGCACCCTGCTTACACCCCAGAAAAACCCCTTGGTTATAGCAGCAAGCACCACGCCTTCAAGGTAGGAGGCACTGTATTTGCCAAAAACTTTATAGGGGACCTGCTTTGGATCCCTGCAAAAATCACCCAAGTCACAGGCCCCCGCTCCTACTGGCTCGAGACCACTGATGGGAGGTCGTGCAAACATCATATTGACCAGCTAAGATCCAGGCTGACCACTTTCCCCCTCATAGACTCTAACCAAGAAATCAGAGGGGGGGACCTCAAGTCCAGAAAATGAACGAACAAGTAGAACACCCCCCACAGACATTAAACAAAAACCAACAATACTTACCAGCCAGGCGGGAGTCGTGGCAAACGGGCATTTTGCCTGGAAGCAGCAGCCGGACAAGCTCCACCAGCCCAGAGAGCCCAGGTGGGAGCAGCAGAGCAAATGACTCAACCAACATGGAATCACCAGGCGGGAGTCGCAGCCAGAGGACTGGCTCACCCTTCCAGGCAGTTCCATTTTGCAGCTTGAAAGCGACGCAGAGCCCGTCCGAACCCGAGAGTGAACAGAAACATTGTGAACTGCGCAAGTCTAGTAGGCAGGTATGAAGACCTGCCTACTTGCGTGATTGCATTACCCCACCCATTGGACGGAACCAAGAGGGGAGGGGTGTTCCATACTAGCAGGCTTGTAGGCCTGCATTCCTATTGGTCCGGAAAAGCCGGGAAGTGATTGGACAAAACTAAGCATTCTGATTGGTTCTTATTCAGCTGCCATGATTGGGTAAAACCAAGCGCAGCAAGCTCAAATGCATGTCATAGGCTGCCTAGCCGCAGCCAGCTCTATAAAAGGAGCTGCCTTGGCTGGGAGTCTTGTCTCAGTATCTGGTTTCCTAATAAAGAGCTGTTGTCACTACCTCGAGTCTCGTCTCTCCTTGGGACCCACCGCCCAGACTTAACACTTTTAATGCTAGGATGGGACTAAACATCAAGGCTCTTTTTCAGAATTATAACATTCCATACTCTTCACTGATCAGTTTGTCTTCGTAAAAATCTAAAGGTGCCAGGTTTAATATAGGGAGATGAAGGTTGTGGCAGTTAACATTGAATTTTGCCCCAAATATCATTAATGGATCTATGGCTTGTGACCCAGAGGGTCCTCAACTTTAGATTACATGCTAATATCTAATGACATTACCCTTCAATATAATCAATTCTGTGTGGGTTTCCATCTATGTGTGACCATTGTACATTGTGCTTCTCTTTGCCCTTCCCTTTCTGTAAATGAAAAAAATTAAAGTTTTCCTCATCATTTAGACTGAAAAAGCACAGTCTTGAATCTTTTCATGGAATTGGTATGTTGAATTCAGCCTATTTACATTCTTGAGAATTCCTTTTTTTTAAACTTTATTGATTACAAAACCAAAATATCAAACAAACAGAACACACAGAAGAAGAAAAGAAATAGAAAAAAAGAAAAAAAATTAAATTTTTTAAATTTAAAAATTACGTTCTTGAGAATTCTTCACTAAATGAAACAGCAAAAAGGAATATATTATAAAAGATGTCCCTCAAGAATTAAATTTGACTCCAATTCAATTCTTTAAACTCTTTTTACTCTAACACGGTGTAAGGTAATTGTTACTGAACATTTTTTTTCTCACCAACATTGAAACAGATAGAAGATTCTGTTTTTTCGATCTTCAGAATATCTTCAAAAAGTCTATCCACTTCTTCAAAGTTAAGACTTGTAGCCTAAAACATTGTTTTAGATGTGCTTTACCTGCTCTTTGGAGTTATTATCTACTAGCTCATTGTTAGACCTGGAGAGGTTCTCTTTCTGCAGCTTCATTTGGACCCCACCATCTATTTTGCTAGACTCACTAGTTCCTCATTTTTCATGTCTGAAAAATCCACTTTTCTTTAGCTTCAGGGATTGGCAATCCTTTTCTCTTGAAGATCGCATTTCCCCAGAAATAATTATTGGGGATTAGATGGTGAGCAAAGCTGAAGCAAACATAGATGGGTTAGGACTACAACCAGAAGAGGACTGAAACTTCCATTTTCTTCGGACACACACACACACACACACACACACACACTTTGATACTTTCTTTCATTCCATATAATGAGCTGCAAATCTCTTTTACTTGTAATCTGAACTGACTTTTTGCACAGTTTGAAATTAGGCTGAGGCTGCAGTTGCTTTAGTTAAAAGCCACAGCTTCATAGCATTTTTGTATATTCCATTATGGGTTTCTCTACATAATTATGAAAAAAAAATAACTCAGTAAGATTAAACTAATTAAACTCATTATATTAAATAAAGTATCCCATATTTCAATCCTTTTGTAGTCCTATTTTATCTTACTGTAGTACTAAAAAGAAAGAAAATAAAATGATGCTAAATGTATTTTACATTAATGAAAGCAGACCTATCCGCAGGCACTATTATTATTCAGCACTTAGTCTGTCCTCTGTTTGCTTGAGATAACTTGGTTGAAATTTACCTCTACCTGGAGATCAATAGCGTTCATAGAAACAAGAATGCATCCATACACATTTTAGATGCCATCTTACTCAAAAGAAAAGAGAAAAAAATACCAGATGACTTCAAATATTGGAAGTGGAAGGAGGTAGAAAGATGACAAATAGAATCCTTAATGTGAAACCCTAAACAATATCAGTATAGAATACATTCACTGATCTACTGAAGCATGAAAATACTGGTGGCTGTTTAGGCTTTCATTAAGGATAGCTTAACACAGCACTCTCTGCATTACAAAACAGGCAAATAAGGTTCTTTAAATAAGAAGGGAGGACTAATAGTGGAACAAAATTTGAGGCTGGAGAATTCATATATGTTATATCTTCTGGGTATCTGACTGGTAAACTATCTTACTTTAGGAACATTTATCAAAAACAAAGACTAATGCTACAAATGTCTGCACCACAAGATAAGGAAAGCAATCAATTCCTTAGTACTTTTGCTCAAAAATAATTTTCATTGCCTCATGGCAAATGGCAAAAAACATTGATGCATGGCTTGTGTCATACCATGTGTGTTGAGAGGAGGGACCACTGGATTCCAGCACACAAAATCATTTTGTGAACTTATTGTTTTGTTATTTATAACAGATTGCCAGGTTCTCTTTCAGCCATGCAAGCAGCGTTTACAAGTAGTCCTAGACTTAGGACTGTTCATTTATAAAAGTTCAAAGTTATGACGACCTTGGAAAAAGTGACTTACCTGCATAGACATGTGATAACAATTCAGGCATTTGGCAACCAGTTCACGTTTACAGTCTTTTGCAGTCTTTTGATCTCAATTTGCAACCTTTTTGGCTAATTTCTGACAAAAATAAATGACAAAAACCATATGTTGGTTATTGTTCAAAAACCATCCATTGGTTTTTGTTCAAAAACCACCCATTGATTTTTTCAATAACTGTGACTTAATGACCACTGAAAAAAATTGTCATAGAATTGGATTTAACTCAAATTGTGATCCCAATGACTACAACAGAAATTCTGGGCCCAATTGTGGTCATAAATTGAGCACTAACTATAGTTAAGCAGATACAGTTCATTCACTCCCATTTGGTTTTGACATCAAAGTCAAGTTTGGCATGCAGTAAAACAAGTGAGGTCATGCTATTACATTAATTTTTTTTACCATTCAATGATTAACCAGTTCTTTGCATATAAACGAAAGGCTCTGCTTTTGTCAGTGTGCCTAATTTAAACTTCTAGTTGTACGTGCAGCTATTTCTGAATTTTCCACTCCAATGGGTTTGGTTGACCAAAGTTATTAATTACAGTGAACTGACAATCCTGTTGGACTGGAAGAACACTGGTCTTCTTTCTTTTGACCCTCTGGCCAACTGCATAGAATAGATATGATTTCTCAAAGTCTGGTCCTCCATTAAGCCATGTTAGTTGGCACTGCTGAGAATTGTAGCTTAGAATTACCTATATTTCAGAGGTGATGATTCTAAGAAGGGTACTCTGAAAATGCTCAGATGTCCACAAGTGGAATTTCCTTTAAAAAGTACCTGGAAGCTTCAAAATGGTGGTTGAAAATGTGGTGATTCACATGATTTTGTGCAAAACTAGATTTGCACATCTGACACTTCTCTTGTGGGAGCTGTATTCATTGCTGATTTGCTTCTGGGTCCAATTCATTGTCCTGGTTATCACTTATAAATCCCTACATGGCTTGGGGCCAGGTTATTTGAAGGACCATTTTTTTCCAAGTTACTCACCCAACTCACCAGAATGAGCAGGGATGTTATGAGTCCTGTCACCTCTAGTGGAGCCAAGATGAAGAGTCTTCTCCATGGTAGTTCCTTCCCTGTGAAATCATCCTTGTGGGAAAGTTTGTCTCCCATCTTGAAACTCTTTTGAAAGATTCTGAAGATATGTTTCTGCCAATGGGCTTGGGGAATCTCAGAGTGATATGGAGTGCATTAAATGATTGGTTTGATGTCGCTGGAGGCAGGGAGGGGGGTTATTGGGTATTATATTGGGGTTTTTATTTCTGTGATCCTCTTAGAATCACCATGAGTGAATTGGATGGTCATTTAGATTTTCTTAATGAAGAAAGAAACAAGAAGAACATGTGTTTTAGGAATCAGAATGAAATTCATAAGACTATTTTTTATGCTATAACTGAACACTGGGCAAAACTTCAAAAGTAAAATTAGTCATGCTTTCAAATTCTTTCATCATGTAATATTTTTATTGAGACAATCCAAGGAAAGACAGAGCATTGTCTCTTTAGTTTTTTATTCTTTTTCCCACAGCCCTCCTACAGAGATATAACACAGCTTAAATACGAAATAAGTTGTTATTCCTCTGTGCACCAACACATGCTTACTGGTTAAATTCAGAAGAAACGAGGCTTTGATAGGCTTATGATAGGCTTTTATCAAAAGCTCAAAGGCTAAAAATTGCTTCATTTATGGAACCACCTCCTTTCCTGATCATTACCCTAGGACCTCAGATACTTTTTTTAAAAAAACTTTGGTTTTAACCATGTGTAATTTGCTGTTAATTTGATATTTTGATTTACAAAATAATATAGCTTTAGTTCGCTCTTAGACATTTTATCACATATACATTTAAATCTTTGCTCTGAAGTTTATGTTAGAGTTTACTAAGATTCTCCACATTCTTAGATATATTAATTTGACATTGATAAATCTCAGGAAAAAATGATTAACTGCAAAAGTAACTGCTGTATGCATGAATATTAAGTTAATCTGCCAGATGAGAGACTGCTTTACCATGTGAAAATTAGAACTTGATCAAAGCTCAATTGTATGCCTGAAAACCTACACTGTAACATCTGGAAGAACCATATTTAGAATTCTTGTTGTAAACCAATCTTACACGCTCCAGCTACAACTCCCATAATTTCTAGCCAGCTTGGAATTTAGCTTAGATAAAGCTAATATATATATATAAAATGCTAAACTGAGTTGATTAATGGACAAATGTTTGATAGCTTTCTGAGGTCACATGAATATGCTAATAAACCCCACTGACTTCAAAAGCATAATCTATATAGTTTTCTTTATGAAAGAAATGTTATTTCATTCTTTTTAAGTAGTCTATGAAGTTGTGGGATCTCTTTTGTTGACATTTTTATAATCTGCCAAGCATATTTCAGATCTAGAGAGTCCTGCCTACCCTAATCAAAGATATAACCAGGATAACATTAACATCATTCATAATTACATTTCATAGTCCAGCAAAAATTTGTGGCTGGTGGTTAGGCTGAAATAATAGCAATAGCACTTAGACTTATATACCACTTCACAGTGCTTTATAACCCTCTCTGAGTGATGTACAGAGCATATTGACCCCAACAATCTGGGTTCTCATTTTACCAACCTTGAAGGATGGAAGCCTGAGTCAACTTTGAGCTGCTCAGAATTGAATTGCTGGCAATCAGTAGAATTAGCTTGCAATACTGCATTCTAACCACTGCACCACCTCTTTCAATATCTCCAATATCTTTCAAAGATTCTGTACAAAATAATGAAAGAAGATATAAAAAGTATTGCAACTGCCATTAAGCTTATTCTCTTCTTATTGGTTATAATATGAATTCATGTTGATTCTAACTATGTTTCCTAATTTCCTGATTTTTGGACCAGGATTTTTCTGCAATACCCTTGCCCTGCAATTTTCCAAATTCTATTCACTGCTCAGTAACTTGCAAAGATGACTTACTTGGGTGTGTACTGTAACACATAGGGAAGCTATATTATATGCATGGCAGTTTCACAAAAATCTCAATAATTCCTTCAGTGCCAAAAACAAGTGGGATTGTATGATTTAACTAGGTGAGATCAGCTAAGAAATCATATTGATTCCATAGCAGCAGAATCATAGTAAGTCAAATAACAAGGCCTCCTTTTGTATGACTTCTTAACTTTTTAAACATATGCCCCATAAGAGATTTTATTTTAAATGGCCAGTTTAAGTTTAACCAGACAGACAGACAGACAGATACTATTAATTTAGAGGACATCCTATATACATCTAATATGAGTAATAATGAAATACCTATAAATTCCTGCTATAATAAGTCTGTTGCATTTTTGCAACATGAATTTTAAACCTTTATCACATTGATATAAATTCTTGAAGAATATGTCTGGGGAAATACATTCTATATCTATCTAGGAAAAACTGTGTCCTTGAAAGTTGCAATGTCTTCATTTATCTTTGTCAACCAGATTTAGGTTTTTATTCTGTGTTGCAAATTGTTATCTCTAAAATAGTACTTATATATTAAAAAGGGATGCACTACACTCAATAAATAAATAAAATATTGTGACCTTGATATAACAATAATATTAAAATAGTGTATTATTATTACTATACTTATTACATTATATTAATAATAATTTTATATTTGTCACTACACAGTGACAAAATTGTGAATTCTCTAAGGAGCTTGCAATCTAAAATTCAAGGCAGGAGAGCTAGAGGAATGTGAAAAGAAGACAAACTAAAGGTCTCTGCAGACCAAGTTACAGCACAGTAAGAAGCTTAAAAATTAGTTCGGGTTAATTCCATTCAAACAATAATGTAGTCATAACTGCCTTTTTCTGTTGGTCTCAGTTCTCCATGCCGCTTAATCATATTTGCTGAGAAATGACAATAGGACTGAGTGCATGTAAAGATGCATAGGGTTAGCCCTCTCCCATTCCCTGAAATATACGTGATAAACAGTCTTTTAGGATCTTGTTTAGCATAAACAGCAATGATGTAAAATGGATGGGGAGAGACAACACACACCGAAATGACAAGATTTTTTTGTGTTTTGTGGAGTAAGTAGCTCTTTGTTTTCCTTAAAAATCTACAAGGAGTTCTTGACTTATGACTACAGTTGAAGCTGGAAATCTGGTTATAAATCATTTATGGGTGTAGGTCAAAGAGCCCATGACTGGAAGTGTTTTTATGACAATTCAAAATGCAATGGTCATTAAGCAAATCCATTAATTTGAATGGCATTTTTTTTGCTTGAAGTTGACAAAAAATATCACTAACCACAATCACGTGACCACAAAACACTGTGACCAGTCACAATCCATTACCAAATATCCAATGAGTGATCATGTGACCACCACCTGTCATAAATGGCAGGTGGTGCAATCATTTATGACAGCTGAGGGGTGCTTTCTAGTCTGAAAAGCACTCATTGCATGGCCATTGTAAATGCAAATCACTGTTAATCAATTGGTCATAAATCGAGGACCACCTGTATCTTATGGAAGATCTTGTTTGTTACCTCAAAATGCTGAGAATTTGTAATTGTTGATTATTAGCAACTGTGATGGAGAATGTTGGCAGTATATATATGCCATTGCCAGAAGGGTCCTAGAACCTCTACTTCTTTCACTGGACTGAAATGAATGAGAAGCCCTCTGCAATTATTTATATTATATTTTGAACTTCAAACAAAATCAAACATTGTAAATGATCAAAAATCTTGGTATAATTGGAAATTGTGACTAAAGATAGTCCTTGACTTATAACAATTGAGACCAAAAAATTTGTCATTAAGTAGTATGGTCATTAAGTGGGAAATCATGTGACTGCCCCCTTCCCTGTTCACTTCCCCATGAACTTTGCTTGTCAGAAACCAAATGAGAAGGTTGGAAATGGCGATCACGTGGCTGTCGGACACTATGACTGTCAAAAATGCAAAACAATTGCCAAGTGCCAAAATCTTAAACCCATGACCCCAGGGATGCTGCAGCAGTTGTAAATACAAGAACCGGTCAACTCTTTTTCAGTACCATTGTAACTCTGAACTGTCACTAAACAAATGGTTTTTAGGTGAGGACTACCTGTAATCATGGCGTTGATTCTAAAGGAAATGAATCTAAAGGAAACAAAAACCCCAGCTTTGATTTAGTGTCAATGAATGTTGACAGAAAGTTTTGTTGCTGGTACGGGAGGGATTTAGTGCAAAAACAAAGGTAGAGATGTACTGTTACGGATTTCAGCTTTCAATCTTATGCTTGAAACAAGTTGAAAAAATCCTAACACTTTTAACAGTAACTGAAATGCAGTCTGTCAGCATTCTATTTAACCCATTTGTATATTCCCAGAAAGTTTGACATTCTGCAGATCCATGTACATCACAAAGGAGTGTGAAAGCTGTCAATCATTAGGTAAGATCTTTTGTTCAGTAGTGACAGGCACTTGAAAAGCCGCATTAACATTATTTAAGGAAGGCCTTCATCTGCAACTCAACTCTGATTTTTTTTTCTTCATTAAGAAAGAACAGAGCATATCAAGCCATTTTTAGTGCTGCCAAGGCCATTTAAGAATTCTTACAATGCAAGGCAAGGCCAAGAGATAGATTAAATGTCAGTAGATGTCAGGATTTCCACATTTGCATGTTCTACCATTTATCTGTTTTGGAACCAGGTTTAATTCACCATCAGTCAAGAAACTCATTACATTCCAAAAATATACTTTGAATTTTTTATTTTTATTTTTTTGCTTAACCTGGTTCATTGGTTTTGAATTGTGCAAACCCAAGTACTGAGGTCTGTAACGCTTAACACTGACTTGGCCCTAGTCAGCAATCATTGCTTAGTAACAAGCCATGCATTAAATCATTGAGTAGCTTTAATTAAATTGCCTGAAACTCTAATATATTAAAAAAAAGAAAAAAGAAAGGCTAGCTACCTGCTCAAGGACTGCCCTGAGAAAAACAAGATAAAGAAAATTATTTTCCAGATGTTAAGAAGCAGGCAATCTTTTTGTCCAATAAATAATAATGGAAAAATTATAACTATGAAAAGCCAATAAATACTATAGTAGCATAGGGAAACAAAACAAGCCAAAAATGAGGATTCATCTTGCCTTGAACTCATTCTGAGAGGATTCTTGAAAGAATCCTGTATTCTGGGAACACCTCAGGTATCCCCTAAAAATGCTGCTGATGGATTGTGGTATCCATCTAAAATAAAATTAAAATGTAAATTTTAAAAATCTTGGGTACAATACAGTGCCTGTGTCTAGACTATTACATTCATTTCAAGACAGCAAGATTAGTCTCTCAGATACCTAATTTTTCACAAAAGAATTGAATGGCCCTCTTTTCCCAATGAACATATGTTACCAGGCTGCTTTGGGGTAAATTGAGAGATATTATTACTTCTTTACATATCTTGAATGAGAACTTTCATCTCCACTTGTGCATAATTAGTCGGGCCAGAGGTAATACTAACTATGCATTGATCACTATGCAATCACACAATTCTGGCTCTCTGCTGATGACAGTGGTGGGGGTTGGCATTTGGGGGAAAATAATAATATGTACCATCTGCTCCACAGGATCTCACTTTTATTTTAGAACTTTCTGTTTTAAACAGAAAAGGGATCTCTAAGGGGTGAAATGATGCCAGTTGTAGTTTTTTTTTTAAGTGCAAGCATTCCATATAATATCCACAATAGTTATAGTTAACTAATCAAATAGAAGTTTTCAGGTTAGACACAACTGTTTCTTTCCAATTATCTTTAGGGTTCTCACTCTATCAAATAAGGTATTCTAAGGAACTGTTGGAAGAATTATCTTTCTGGGTTCAGTTCCAAGTGGGGAAAAAGACTCTGGAAACATGGAGGATGTTTGGGAAGATGGTTTAATGGTGGACAGGACCACATGGCTTAGAGCTCCAAAGTGAAAAGGATGATCACATGCTCCAAGGTGAAAAGAGATCAAGAAGGGTTGATATGCTGAGAGTGCCTGGGTTTTATAACCTTTGTTGGGATTTGAATTGGAGCTTGTATTCTGATTGGTTGTCAGACTCCCTTGGGGCCATACAGGGGAAACTGTAGGCTCTCTTGAGTTCCAGGCTTGGTTGAGCCTTGCTGGATGATGATGCACTGAAAGGGCTTTTGATCAATTGCTATAGTTTTACCTGGAAATCTTTGTTATGTAAAATATTCTGGCCCAGGCCTTAATGGCCCACTCATTAACAAAGGTGTGGGTGAGCTTCAGCTTCTGAGGTGTTTCTGCTCTTGAGTTTCTATTCTTTTTAGGGGAAACATTCTGCCTTTAAATATTTCCTATGATTTTTCAATTTTCTAGGAAAGGTGTGGGTGCTAACTTCCTACAAGAACCAACTTGCTGGAAGAAAGAGAAATGGGAAACACAATTAGGTGGCGAATCTTTAACGTCTTGAACTGTCTCTGATATTTTTGCACTAGTAAGGACTTCAATGTGAAGGCTTGGCTTTGTATTTTTCCTTAGATTTAAGGATTGCCTTTATTTTCATTTTTGACTATGTCAATATTCTTTTGAGAATTACATAGTATTTTCAAGCATTTCTGTCCCCAAAGGGTGATGGTGGCAAGAGGAGGGACCCCAGAAAACTTCCACAAAGAGGCCACTTGGGACTGCACATTTTTCTTTCTCAACTATCCGAAGTGCCTCTAAATCAGTGGTCCCCAACCTTTTTTGTACCAGGGACCAGTTTTACGCAGAAACACTTTTTCAAGGACCGGGGGTGGGCAGTGAGTCTGAGTTTGGTGGTTTGCTTGCAGACGTTTCATTACCTGACTAGGTAACATCTAATGTTGTTACCTAGTCGGGTAATAAAACGTCTGCCAGCAAACCACCAAGTTCAGGGAGCGCCAATGCCTCCTCATTGCAACCCTGAGATTCAGGAACTGCGCCTGGCTGAGGAGTGCCTTCAAAACTGAGCGCTGGGCAGTGGCAGCCCACAGCTGTCTCCGTGGCTCAGGACAAGTCCCTGCAGGATGGCTGAGAAGCCCCGCCTCTCGGCCCTGCCTTCCTCAGCCTCATCCCTCAGGTGTCTCCCTCCCTCCCTCAGCCTCATCCCTCAGGTGTCTGCCTTGTTCCTCTCTCAGTTGCTCTCTCACTCTTCCACCAGCCCAGGAAGAAACTGCTTCAAAGAAGCCGGCAGGGTGGCTTCCTGTCGGCGCAGCTCCTCTGAAGCGCCCGTTCACCCACACACAGCCGCCCGCGTTTCAATCCAGTGCTCCGTTCTGCCTGCCTGCCTGCCTTCATTTCTGGTTGTTTTGGAGCAGCTTCAGCTGAGAAAAAGAGGCGAATAGTTATTATTCTCAGCCAAAGCTGCTCTGAAATAACCATAAATGATGGCAGGCAGGCAGGCAGAACGGAGCACTGAATTAAACCGCGGGCGGCTGTGTGGGGTGAATGGGTGCTTCAGAGGAGCTGCGCCGACAGGAAGCCACCCTGCTGGCTTCTTTGAAGCAGTTTCTTCCTGGGCTGGTGGAGGAGCGAGAGAGCGATTGAGAGAGGAACGAGGCGGGAGAAAACCGAAGCCACTGAGCCGGAGAGCAGGATAGGCTTCGGTTGCTTCCTCCCTCCCCTTCTCTCCTTTGTGTTCTTGATCCCTGATCCCAGCAGCATTCACCGAAGGCGAAGAAAGCCACCATTTTTATTTTATTTTTTATTTTTATTTCTTTGCGGCCTGGTACAAAGTGATCCACGGACCGGTACCAGCCCGGGGCCCGGTGGTTGGGGACCCCTGCTCTAAATCATTTTGCTGTGACACAAAGAAGCAGATGATAGTTTGAATTCATGAATAGAAAGCAAAACATTTTGCTGTGACACAAAGAAGCAGATGAAGTTTGAATTCATGAATAGAAAGCAAAACAGGAATGAAAATTGGTAGAAGCTGAAACCCAAAAGCATTGCTGCAAACCAATATAACGATAGAAGCTAATTCCAGTTTCTCATATATTGGTTTTCTTAATTATAATATTTTCTTTTAAAAAATTGAATGGGAGAGAGCACTCAAAAAGTACCACAACTGTTTCTTTCCAATTATCCTTAGGGTTCCCACTCTATCAGATAAGGCATTCTAAAGAACTGTTGGAAGAATTAGCCTTCTGGATTCAGTTCCAAGTTACTGGCACTACAGAAACACTAGTTGGTCTACTTTACATCTAAATATTTATTTTTTCAGGGCTTGTTAAAAAAAAAGTAGACCAAAATTGCTTCCAATAAAGAAAGAAATTATTAATAGCTATATTTTAATATAATTTTAATATTGCAATAGTTTTCCGTAGAAACAATATACAAATATTTCCAGAGTGGAAACATTACAATAGAAACAAAATTTTTATGAAACCAGACAAATTTTATTGCATTCTTTGACAATGTGATTAAATTAGTGAACTATCGAAATGCTGTGACATAATTTGCTTGGACTTCGTTGAGGCATTTGATAAAGTAGACCATAATCTGTTACTTGATAAAATAGAAAAATGTGGATTTGACAGCATCATCACCAGATGGATTAGTAACTGGCTGACTAATCTGACTCAATGTGTAGTCCTTATTAGAACTGCATCTACACGGAGAGAAGTATGCAGTGGGGTAACTCAGGGTTCTATCTTAGGTCCAATATTCTTCAATAACTTCATAAATCAGGGGTTGGCAACCTTTTGGACCTCAGGGACCACCAAACTCATAATTTTAAATCCCGGGGACTACTAATAGGAATTTTGACTGATGGTGGCTTGCTGACATTGGTGGAAGAGAGAAAGAGAGAGAAAGAGAGAAAGAGAGAGACCTGATCTAACCTCTCTCTCTCTCTCTCTCTCTCTCCCTTTTTATTTATTTATTTTATTTTGTCAAGCAATTATAAGATAACAAGTATAAGTATAAGCATAGTTATGGATACATATAAGAAAAATAAAAAGAAACAATAGGACAGGGACGGTAGGCACATTGATGTGCTTATGCATGGCCCCCCTCTCTCTCACACACACATATATACACTGGCAGGGGTGGAATTCAAATTTCTCAACAACCAGTTCTGTGGGTGCGGCCTAATTTGTCAATGTAGCTTGGTGGTCATGTGACTGACTGGGCACGGCTTGCATGTAAATATTATAAATATTTATATAAATATTGAATTTTTTATTAAAAAAAGAGCAACTTTTACCCAAAAGCAGGCAAAGCAGGCAGGCAGATTGAGTTGTTCACAGAATCACAGATTCACTCAGAGATCTATCTTTGTGTCATCAGCTAGCTGAGTTTGTCACATAAAATTTGCTAGCAAGCAAACTCACAAAATTAACTCAGAACACATCATGTATTTAAATATTGCATTTTTTATTTTAAAAAAGAGCAACTTCTACCCAAAATCAGGCAGAGCAGGCAGGCATATTGAGTTGCTCACAGAATCTCAGATTCACTTAGAGATCTGTGTTTCTGTCATCAGTTAGATGAGTCTGCACTGCTTCAGTCCTAAGGAAGGTTTGGCTTGGCTTAAAAGCAAAGCCGAAGATCTAAAGATTAGCCAGAAAGCAAGAAATCCAATGATTTCCTGCTTTCTAGCTAATCTAAATCCCCTGACACAGAAGAACAGCTGATGGTCAGAAAAAGAAAAAAAAGGAAAAATAGCAACTTAGCAGGCAAATTTGCTAGGTAAGGAGTGGGCGGGGAGAGTTCCCGCAGGCCATGTGGCTGGAGCAGCCTTGTATTCCTGCGCGGATTAATTGCTTTGGGGGTGACATTTTTCTGTGGCCCACCAAAATTTTCTCCTGGAACACCAGTGAGCCGCGGCCCACCAGTTGGCGACCACTAGTCCAAAGTACCTGAAGGCAGAACAAGAATAAATGAATGGAAACTAATCAAGGAGAGAACCAGTCTAGAAATAAGAAATTTCTTGACAGTTGGAACAATTAATCAGAGAAACAGCTGGCCTTCAGAAGTTGTGGTGGTCAAACACTGGAAGATTTTAAGAAGAGATTGAACAACTATTTTACTGAAATGGTATAGGGTCTCTTGCTTGAATAGAGAGTTGGACTAGAAGACCTCCAAAGTCCCTTCCAATTCTGTTAAAATGAGAGGGGGGGATCCTTTTCTGTTCACATGTCAATGATTCCTAAATTCTTATTAATTACTTGTCTTATGGATAGTCTGCCTTCAGAGGAAACAATTCTGAGCTGATTTGTACAAGATGAGATTTTGTCACTTCTTTTATCACAAACATAAATTATATATAAAATCTTTAGTAATGCATGTGGAAACCAGAAAATAACATGCTGCATTTTTCCCAGGCTGAACTTGCTTTTCCTTGCTAGTAGTTTTGATTGATTTCAAGAAAAGTAATTGTTTTTTATGAGGCTGCAGATGATTACTACCCCCCTTTGTACATTCTGAAAATAAAAGCCAATGATACAGTAGTTCATAAAAACATATATATGACTATGGCCTGGGTCTCTGAATGACAACCATATTTGTCATATCCCTGATGGCTTGTGGCTGACAGCAGACAGAGGCTGCTCTTTCATTTCTCAGTCACTGCTGCAAGTGAAGAACAGAATGAAATCTTACATTGTACAAAACTCTTATATCTGACAGTGAGTGGGAAGATTTATTTCATAACACATTACCAGATGTATGCCAGCAACATAATATTTCTTTTTTTTTTAAATAAAGTTTTATTGAAACTTAACAAAACAAATAAAACATTTTATTTGAGTACAGCATGGTTCTGGGTTATCACATTTCCATACAGACACAATTTCATATGCATATTCATCTTCTGTATTCAACTTCATATCTTATTACTCCTTTTCCAGCTTCTCACTATTTCTCCCTTTACTTCTCTTAATTTTCTTTTATGGTTATCTCATCTTCTTCTTATTCAGTTGTATTTCTTTTACCTAAATTTCTATATCTTTTTATTCATTGTATTTATACTTTCGTCTGTCTTGTTTACAATTTCATATGTTCTCTTCCAACATTCTTAAGAAGCAAAATTCCCCCGATGATTGCCAATCGAAGTGCAACACCTTTAAATCTTATTGTTATTATCATATGAAATCTCATTAAACATTGAATTTGTGCATTCTAAAATTATAACATTCAAATTTCTAATATCTTTTTTATATCATGTAAATCTCATCATTCAGACTCTACTTGGTACTTCCCCTTGAAAATGTAAAAAGAAAAATTCTAAAAACATAGAATAAAAACATTATATATGAACATTAGTAAACAAAATAGTTATTCAAAATCATTGTAGTACTGGTATAAACCTTGTAAATCTTTCACATATCTTTTCAATATCTATTAATCTTTGAGAACAATTGAAATGTTTCCTTCCCTTCTTCATTATTACTTAACTGTTAATAAGCATACCATTGGATAGTCATGCAGTTTTATCTTATAAATTATTTACTATTAATAAGCAAAATAATTATTCAAATTTATTCTAATAACTGGTATAAATTTCCTTATAAATCTTTCACATTTCTTTTCAATATTTTATCAATCTTTAGAAACAATTGCAATGTTTCCCTCTCTTCTTTATTATTGCATTAATTATAAATAAACATATCATTACATAACAATACAGTTTTATCTCATGGATTATTTGCTTATTTCATTTCTAACTCATTACAGTATTCTACTGTCACAACACTATCTTTTGTACCTTTGCAGAATCCTCACTTTTAACTTAATTTAACCATTGTTTCTGTGTTTTCTAGCTGAGCAAATACCTTTAATCCTAGTACGTTTCCCCTTTTTCTTTATCTCCTGTTTTTGTCCCTCATAAATTCTTTCCCTTTCTATCTTTCCCCCCTTTTTCTCATCCCGTTTTTATACTCTTCTCTCTCTAATTTTCCCTTCTGTAGTTTTCTTTTCTGCTTCTCCTTGCTGTTATACTTCTTTTTCAGACTATTTTTCTTTTTGGCTGTTCTCTTTGATCTCAAACTTTTAACTCCTTTCCACCTTTTTACTCTTATTACCACACTTTGCATTATTTGATCATTGAAAATGGCTTCTTTGTCCCGCCCTTCTTCTTGTTCTTTTCTTTTTGCTTTTCATAGTTCAGGATCTCCATTTCAAAAAATTCAAATACAAAGCCAAAGGATCTTCCTTCCCTTTCTGCATCTTCTTTCTGTTTTTTAAGACTCATCTTCAATTCCTTCAGGAGTGATGGCATTTTAAACAACCACCTGATTGACTTTAAGTAAAAAAAGAAAAAGAAAGAAAAAAACAATGCCAAAAACTTTTTTTTTAAATCACCAAATGATTCCAGACAGTTCCTTCTTGTTTCTTTCCTTTACTTTTCCTTTCCGTGGGTTACTGTATCTTTTAATAAGATTTCAGTTACAATGTATCCTTGGGAGTCTTTTCAAAGTTTCACTATTAATCCTCCTTATTTTTCCAGGTGGCACTCCATTTTTCCATTATTCCAAGTCCCACCCTTTTGCCTCCACTCTTCTCCTTTTTAGGGCTTTAAAATGACCAAGAAAAAATCTTTATTCTCCTTTTGACACTTAGATTTCAGCTTAAGGTTGCCTATTAGTGTCAAAATAGATTAATATACATTTATTTCCATACCATTTGTAATTGTCAATATAAAGATAAAAAAGGAGGTTTTTAACCTCCTTTTCTCTCTCCTTCGCCGCTTAAAGATCTTCTTTCAGAAGTATCAGTCTAGGTACTTTTAGATTCAGGGTACCTTGCATAGATGTTCTCTGTTGTTTAGACTGGTCTGTCCTGTTTTCCTTTTTTTTCTTCCTCCTGCCCAATCTTATCGAGTCAGGTTCTTCTTTGAGGTGCCCATTTCTGACCACCACTGCAACCACCTTCGGGGAAGGGAGTTTAGACCAGCCAAGGAGGAGAGATGCAGCTCCCCTCCACTTGGCTAGCAATCTCCCCCCTCTTCACCACCTCTACGGGGTGGCTTCAGCCCCGAATCCAAAGGATCAGGGCGCTAAAGCGGCAAGCACAGATTGAAACTGCACACAATCATGAATTTCAGCCTATTGCTGAAGAGACCCAAACCGGAAGTTGAGCAACAGAATATTTCTGTTGTTTTTTCAAAGCTAATCACTGTATGTTAACTAGAACCAATACCAGCCATATTAACTATTTATTGCTCTAGATCAGGGGTGTCAAACTCAGTTTCATTGAGGACCTCATCAGGGTTATGTTTGATCTTGGGGGGCCAGGGTAGGTGGGTGGAATGGGTGTGGCTAGCTTGACATCACTCATATTGGCGCCTGTGGTGGCCCAAGGACTCTGCCAGAGAAAATGGACTTGTGAGCTCCAGTTTTGGCTGTGATGGCCTGCAACCCTCTGCCAGTGAAAACACGCATCATGTGCTGGCCACACCCACGCTCAGTTTAGCAAAGGAGAAAAAAATCCCAATACATCACATGATGCAGCCATGATGTGAGTTTGACACTCCTGACCTAGCATGAGCCCCTTCTCATAATCATGTATGTCATAAAAAGGGAGGAAGATTTGTAACAAATGATCTATACTTAAAAATGCTAACTGCTTAACTTAATTAAACCAGATGGTATGTGTGCATGCAGTTGCTGAAAAAAAAAGAAAAAAAGTTGCTCAGCTGTATTTTCTTTTTAAAAAATGTTATTGCTGCTGACAAAAATGAGATGCAACATAGCCTAAGCCTGGAGGTGACACTGTATAGTTTATAGTATAGGCCAGGGGTGGGCAAACTTTTTGGCTTGGGGGCCACATTGACTTTTAAAATTTGACAGATGGGCCGGGTCAGCACAAGATTTTTTGGGAATCACCCCCCCTTTCCCCCCTTCTTCTCCTCCTTCCCCTCCCCTCGGAGGCCCCCTGAGTCAGGAGTTGCAACTGCCGGCGTGGCTCCACACAGCTCCAGTCCCGCGTTGCCTCAGGAAGGGAAAGGCAAAAAGGAAGAGCTGTGGTGGTGCTTTGCAAAGGCAGCAGCGGCACCGGAGGCTCAGGCTTAGCGGCTCCTGGTTTTGCCTTTCCCTTCCCAAGGCAACGTGGGACTGGAGCCGCATGGAGCTGTGCCGGCGGTAGCAACTCCTGATAGCCCCAGCCGGACACCTGAGCAGAGCTCAGGCGGAACTGCCTGCTGCTGCTGCGGGCGTCTGGCTGTCCAAGTAAAGAACCGCACCAGCTCAGGGCAACTGTGAGGAGCAAGAGGGGAGAGGCAGAGAAGGAGGGGAGCACCTGGCCAGTTGGGGGAGGCTTCTTGTGCTGCGAAAGAGGCAGCTAATGATCTCCGGCTCCACTCTGCTTCTCCAATATCCGGCGCCACCCTGTTCTATGTGTCAGGCCCAGCAAGTCCAAGCAGCTGGCGCTTAGAACAGGGTGGTGCCGGACCATTGGAGAAGCGGAGCAAAGCCGGAGATTAGTAGCTGCCTCTTTTGGCGCAGAAAGCTTCCCCCCAACCAGCCAGCTGGTCTCCTCCTTCTCTGCCTGTTTGTTCTGTATGGCCGAGGAGGAGGAAGAGACCAGCCAAGAAGCGCGCTGCCAGGCAGGGGTCACACAGCGCAGGGCAACACGCCACCACCCAGCCCTGGCGAGGGAAAGCAGTGGGCATTCCCTGGGCGGCAGCCTTGGCCCCGCTACCAGGGAAGCGGCTGCCCAGCTCCATGTTGTGTGTGCGATTTTTTTGGCACGTGGCATGGCGTCTCTTTTGGCCGGCTCCATTTTTTTTTTTCAGAGGGGAATTTTTTTTTTTCAGAGGCGGGCCGTATTAAAATGACCAACGGGCCGGATGTGGCCCGCGGGCCATAGTTTGCCAACCCCTGGTATAGGCTGTAAGGCGAATGAGGATTTTTCATCTTAAAACCCTCTTGATTCAGTGCAAATATTAGTGGAAAATCAAAAGAAGTCTTTCCACAGGGAATTCTGACCCTTTCTATTAGAAATGCAGCTATCTCAACTACCTCCAAGTCTAAGGCAATCTTTGAAGACATCTGAAACCCTGGCACATGATCCTATATGCACTTTTCAGATGAAGGTTTCTTTGGCAGGATGGTGCTGCAGAAAATAGTTTTATTATTTGTTTGTTTATTTGTTTTATTTATTTATTTGTTCATTTATCCAATTTATATAGACATCAATTTTACAAAAGTGACAGGGTGGTGTAAAACAATCCAATCAGCGATGAATATAAAATAATCATTTCCTAAACCATCTTATGAAACCATCGTTTATAAACAAAAACTATAAAAGTAGAACGAAACAAGAAAATAACAGATTTTAGACGTTAATAATAATGAGTCACTTCCAGTGGTGGGATTCAAATTTGTTTACTACCAGTTCTGTGGGCATGGCATGGCTTGGTGGGCATGGCAGGGGAAGGATACTGCAAAATCCCATTCCCTCCCCACCCCACTAACCTGCTTTCTAGCTGTTCAAAATTTCCACTACCAGCTCTCCAGAACTGCTCAGAATCTGCTGAATGCCACCTCTGGTCACCTCACAAGTTTATCACCTCACTTGCTGGCATAATCAGGACTTGAAGGTTTCTTTCAAAAGTTCAGCAGTTATGAGGCTGATTTCATCTCAGGAAGAAAATTCTAAAGTGCAGTTTCCACTGCCTAGAGCCTGCCAAAGGTCTCACTCTCTAGATGATGGAGTGTATAACATGTCCATTCTATTGGATCTGATAGGATGGGCAATTGAAGTCAGGAAGAGGTGATTTCTCACATAACCCAGTCCTGTACCATGTAGGACTTTAAAGGTCAACACCAGAACCTTGAATTGGACCTGGAAACAATCTGGTAACCAATGCAGCAGAGCTGTAACAACCAGAGTTGTGTAACAGAAACACACATAACTGCTCACAATTCTGAATTTTGTATCAGCTAAAGTTTCCAGATACTTTTCAAGGGCAGCCCCATGTAGAGTTCATTCCAATAGACCAACCTGAACCAGGGCATGAGTAAGTAGGCCTCTTGATCCAGGAATGGGCACAACTGGTACACAAAACAAATTTGTGCAAAAGTTCTAGCCACGACTACCATCTGCTTCTCAAGCAGGAGTTGTGAGTCTAGGAAGATTCACAGATTGCACACAGATTGCAATCCCATCCTTCACCAGAGACTACATAGAACATAGATCAGAGGACCCAAAACCTAAAGTCCTGCCAGGATTCAGTTGAAGTCTATTGTGCTCCATCCAGATACTCACAGCCTTCAGACAGCAGATACTAGCAAAAATTAGAAACCCTCTGAATGTAAGACTACACTTCCCAGAATGCTTATATGTTTCCCTGTAGAATGCTCTGCCTCAAGTTAGTGCACTGAATGTACTCCGAAGGCTCTTTTCCTACAGCAAGACAGCAAATTCTACATGGGCCCTGTTAAGTTCTGCGCATGGGTGCAAGGAACGGAGACAAGGCAGTGAACAGTGAACTTCAACTCTTTATTAAGCATACTGAACAGAGCAACCACCTAGGGCAGCAACAGCCCTTTTATAGGATTGGCTGCTGTCCCATTAGCCAATGAAAACATGGAAGTGTTAAACCCTTGAACCAATGAGAGTTGGTTACAGCCAATCAGATTTCCCAGAAAGGACCAATCCGATGTCGCTATTATCGGCCAATCAGAAGTGCAGGATTAGAACCCTGCTTTTTACTTAAGGTTATTAAAACTTTATTAAACGCCTTTATTAGTTCATAACAGGCCCTTCCCTCCCTTCTGCTTGCTCCAGAGTCAGGATAAAAGACTGTGACAAGCCATTCTATAACAAGGATAGCTCCACTCCTAATTTTGGAAAAATAGATGAAGAGTGCAAATGGAGAAACACAGGAGATGGGAGGAAGGAAGGATCCCGATATTTATTTAACTTTATTTTATTTATTTTATTTATTCATCCATTCATTCATTTAGCCACCTATGTCACTGCAAAATATAGGTGAAAATATGTGCAATTAGATATAATCCTGAGACTCTTGAACTAAAGTCCTTGAACATGGATATCAGTTGTTCTTTATTACCCTAACTTGCTGCTTTCCTGTTATTTAACCAATTCCAACCTGTCAACTTATTTATAATTAGCAAATAAATAAAACATATGCAAATTTAGCCACTTAGATTTGTGGAACAAGATTACGACTTTCTCAAAATTGAAAACAAAATTATATAAAGTTCTGACTTTAAAGTTCAATTATTCTTTTGCAGACAAAAGTGGCAAAAGTAGTACTGGAATTTCAGTGGAATTCTCATTAAACTTAGCTTAACCCAGTTGTTATTTGCGCCCCATTTTGAAGCCATCTCTCTTCCTTGTATCACTCACCTTACGGCACTGAACAGAGAGACTATTGTTTTATTCCTCAGAAAAGCAACAACAGAACAGACACACTTACTTTTCATGCCAGGGATAATTTTGCATTTGGAAGCAGAGGAAGGGCATGGATTAACTCACCTATATCAGTGATTTTTAAGATTTTTGGGGGGGAGGGAGCATTGGCCTTTTTAATATTATTTTAATCCCCAATTTTAGCATCTCTTGAATGTCATTATCAGTGCAGGAGATGTAAATCTACTGCTAATCTCAATTATCTGTTGCCTCTTGCACTCTATTACTAAATTAATTATCTGCTGAGGCTCATTACATTCGTTTTATAAGCTATCACTTTTAGCAACATGTGTAGTGTTACTGAAGAGTGAGAGACTCTAGTTTCATGCAGCTAATCAGTCTTCTCTCCCTAGATTGTCTTTAAATTGAAAGAGACTATTCAGTTGCTGCATGTTGAATGAGAATCTCCTTCCACTGGCCTTTTAAAAGATAAAGAATTCCTTGTATGGCAAAAGAAAAGGAAAGCAGGGAGATTAACTTCTCTTCATCTCTTATACATGCCTTTTCTTTTCCTTACTGGGACAGATCTCTGAGTAGTTTGTTTAATCATTTAATTTACCTTGGTAACGTTTTAATTTAATTTTTAAAATTGAAGGCTCCATAATCTCTGAGTGGCTTAACATTTTAAAAGCAAGCAACAATAAGAGAGTATGAAACCATAAATATTTAGAAATATTAGAAATATTAGAAAAATAACTAATTTTTAAAACCCCACAATGATTCAACCGCAACCTTACCCAGGCTTGGGAATTGCTGCCAAGATTAGGAACCAGATTTTCAGATATTTTCTAAACATTATCAATGTGAGATCCATACAAATATCTGGGGAGGTGCCATTTCCCAAGTAGGGAAAGGTAGAGTTTCAACCGAGGAGGCATGCTTCCTACACCTCATTAAATGATATTGTTTAATTGAAGAGATCTGGAGCATGCACACTGTGCCTGATATTACAGGATCAGCAGAAATTATCAGTAATCAATAGTTCAGTAAATAACAATAAAGAACAACTGTTAGGGAGTAACCAGCATCTTAAACTGGACCTATTGTTTTGGGGTGCCAAAATATCAGATACCTACTAGTGGTAGATGACAGCAAGGAGAGAATAAGAAAATCTTTTATCTCTCATTGCAAAGTCTGTTAAAAAACATAATATGACCTTATGAAAAATTACTTTTAGCTACTTAATGAAAACGACCATGTAGTTTTTTTGACACCAATACGGAACAAAATTAAATTCAGGTTAGAAACATTTCCCCCCTAAAATTAAAAACAAAAATTAGGGTATAAGTTATATGCATTGGCTGAGTTCCCATGTTATCTTAACCGGTACTGTGGTTTGCATGGTTTTGTTGAAGCATTTTGTGCAAGTCCAGCACATTGTGGTTTGTAAATCATGATTTATGATATGGTGTGTGAAACAAGCTGTTATAATTTAATAAACAAGAGTTAAAGAATTTGTAGTTTAGTACAAAAGCATTAGTCATTGTTACAAAATGATTTAAATAAAAAGATATAGGTAGATGATTTCACAATACTTCATTTTTATATAATTGTTTCAATGATCAGAGATTGTTTCTAAACATTTGATCTGCATATAAGCAAAGGTGTGAATACAGAAAATTGTGATTTAAGAATCTGTTAAGTGAATGATGTCTTGAATATATATATAGAATATATCGATAGAGGTTTTTGCGGGTATTTGTATGTGGATCTTTGGTTATTCTGGTTTTCTCCCACATAAAATTGGAAATATCTAGGCGACGTTTCAATGGAGTCTCATTCATCATCTTCAGGCTTGTGTCTTCGGCTTTGTGCTTCTCAGAGTAATGTGAGCTTGCAGCTGCTTCTTCCTTGCGAAAAGGATATTAAAAGAAAAATCCTGTACCTGATAATGCTCTCCCATGGTCTATCAAGTAATTACTGGCTTACTTAAAATAAAGTTAAAATGAAGCAATTTATCTTCTTGTTTGGGTTATAGCAAGATATAGAAAAGGAGTTGGAATGCAAGAAATGTAACCAAAAAGAATTATTTTAAACTATTTAGTTTTAACAAAATAAACAAATTTCTTAACTTTATAGCAATTCAAGGATGTATCTCTAAAGTGATACAGGATCCTGGAATGAACAGAAGTGTTGTGCAAAAAAAGAAATATTGCCTTTTTTGCAGCATTCAGAGTTCATTTTAATCAAGGCAATACTATTTCCAATACTATTGATTTCATCAACTGATTCAGGATGCATTTCTATACAATTTTAACCAGAAAATTATTAATGAATCTGTTACTTTCTGTTACTAAATAATTTGGGGAAATAACAGCAAGAAGTAACTAGGATCCAGTTTTATGAAAGTAAATCAGAATGCAATACAATTCTTGTTTAAACCTATTATTTTGGCCTTTGCAGAACAAAGAGTATTTCCAATTCAGCGTCAATATAAATTCAAAGGTAAGCAAGGCTAAAGCTACCTGCCTTATCTTGCCCGTTACCTGAAAGCTGCAGAAAACAGTTGAGTATATTGTGCCCATTGTAACTAAATCCCTGGAAAACCTTTGCCCAGAAAGCAACACTTCTGTTCTTTGAGTTGTTTTCCAAGTGCAAAACTGCATAAGTCAAGCTCATTTATAACCTTGGTATATCATAAGCTGTGAAGTCACAGGAACCAAGACCAGAGATTTCTCAGAACTGCAATAAGCTTGATATAGAATGATAGGCTAGAACTATTTTCCCCCTCTAGTTTTCTAAATAGACATAATCTGGGGAAGCAGGAATATTCAGGTATGTGATAGTCCCACTGAAATCTGTTAACGGATTATACATTTCATGAAAACCCAGTTTCATAGTAGCTGTGGCGGTGCAGTGGTTAGAATGCAGTATGATAGACTGCTCACTCCAGGAGTTTGATTGTGACTGGTTCAAGGTTTACTCAGCTTTCCATCCTTCTGACATCAGTAAAATGAGGACCCAGAATGCTGACATTGTAAAGGACCCAGAGTGCTGTAAAGCACTATGAAGCTGTATATAAATCTATGTACTTTTGCTAAAAGAGCAATTATTTCTAAATGAAACGTTAAGATCAAATAATATAGAAAATAGGAACCAAGGACAAAATGCATATCACTCTGTATTGTTTATGTTTTGGTTCAGTATCCCACTATGATTGTAAATGATGATTTGTAGCTTTATGCTATCAGCATTCTAGAATATTTCTTATTCAGTAATTCATGGTTAAAAGTATTATAACATGTCTGAACCAAGTCACACATACTTCTGGAATCTATAACCAAACCCTTGTCCCTTATGAAGCCATTTTTTCACACCTTGCAGTTTTCTCTTGTTGAAAGGTGCCAAAATACCTTTCTTTCGAGGATTCAATTTTCCCACTGGGAGAGCTCCGGCACAAGGATACGGACAACTGCTTGAAAGCTGGATCTTTTTATTTTTCAGGAAGGCGGAGAACAGCGAGAAGTCTGCGTTCCTGGGCTAGCTAGCTTCTTATGGTAAGTCCCTGGTTTTTTATACCCTTTTCTCCCTTTGTAAGTTGGTTTTGTGTGAGTGTTTGTATTTGTGCCTAATGTTTCAAATCCTGTTTGTCTTTATTCCTGCCGGAGGGTAAACTCTGTGGGGTGCAGAAGGCAAACTCCGCGGAGTGGCCAGATTGTATTATTGGTTTTCTGTAATATCTTTTAACTTTTAAGATAGTTTTTCATATTTGTTCTGTGGCAATCTCCTGTCTGTCCCTTTTGTAACTTATATTTGGTATGTCCTGTGTTTGTAAGGGTTTTCTGAATTATCTTTTGTTTCCTTTTTTCTATTTGTCTAGTTTTCTTAATTACTCAGGCTTTTGTCAATAGGGATTCTTTAATACCTTTTTTATTTGATTCCTTTTCCTATGTAAGTTTGTTTTCTGGCTGGCCTGATTTTCCCCTTGGGCTTTTCCTGTTTTTTGTGACATTACTGCCTTTTTGAAATTCCCTTTCCACACTCTCTTTTTCTTCTCTGCTTTCCAAGTAGCCCCTCATTTCTGAACCTACTGTTGTTATATCATTTGAAATTATCTTCATTGATCATCAAAGCAGATACCCATGATTCTTTCAGAAAGATATAATTATCCGAGACTTAGTTTTGACACCATGGCAAGGGAGATGAATCAGCTGTTAAGCCACAAAAGCTATGACCCAGTTAAGATTTCTAGAAAGCTTGAAAATCTTAGGATGATTACAGCACTGCCTTTTACCTTTACAGATGGTTTTAAATGTATGCTGCCGCTGCTATATTATTTACATGTATTTTCATTAGGTGAAAGGAGTCTGAGGCATTGCATCTGAGTAAGCTACAAAACTCATGCTGACATGCACGCTAAAAAAAAAATTACACAGTAAAATTCCATATTATCATGTAAATGGCAAAAGAAGTCACATGGGAGCCTGTGCTTTGTGCTGAGTGATAAAAAGCTGTGAGCTATAAATAAGAGTTAAATAAAAAACCTTGTCAATTGAAGCTGTGGAGGGAAAGAGCCTTCTAGGGGCTTTTGTAGGGTTTGAGGATTATTTATTTATATATATTTCATACTTCTAAGCTGTCCATCCCACTCAAAAATTATAACTTAGTTAAGCATTTAAAGGTTCAGTATTTAACTAGGGCTAAAATAGCTAGGCTGCAAAAATGTGGATTTCCACTAAAATAGAAAAGAAATACACAAAACTCTTAACTCTTTGCCACCATCTAGAGATTGTCCAGAATTTTGCTTCTCAGATATAATGCACCTTTTTACAAACACCACAATGTTTTTGATTTCTGACGGAATTATGACCACAAAGGTTCAAATAGAGCCCACCATTGAAAAACTGCTTCTTGAAAGATTGCAATTTACTAGAAGCTATAGAAAGAACTATTTTTATTCTTTTCAACCTAATGAAATATTACACAGAAATTATGTAAAGGAGCTCAGGATTCTGTCCATCAGTCAGAAGGATTAACTCTGTGGAAGTGGAGCAGAACAGCAGCATATTTGGTGTGGAGGAAAAAGCTGACAAAGGGGAGTTCAAAAATGGGTAAGATATGCTGGGGAGCTTCAGAGAAAAACATTCCAGAAAAAAAAGAGAGAGTTAAATACCCTTAGTTCATCCCTATAGGAGAGGCACTGAATCAGAATGTTGCTGTTGATTCCATTTTAAATTCTTCACTCTTCACCTCTTGGTCAACAGAGAAAAAAACTGGATTGGAAATTTTTCCAGAAAAGTTTACTATGCAAATTATTTCTATTAACATATCCATCCCAATATCCATAGATTGCACAAGTATTTAGGCTACAGTATTTGATGTGAGGAAAGGGAAAATGATAAATTTCCCATTTTCTATTTAAAAAGAAAACATTCCCAGTGATTTTTTTTCTGCATAAAATTTTGTCACCAGAAATGTTTCTGCCTCACATCTCTCCTGGACATATGACCTAGAAAAGCATATACATAACCTGCCATATGTTTCCCAGGATACACATTTATATAACTAGACAAGATGCCCTGCAAAGAGAGACTAGAAATGCTTCTGTATCCCATTACACAGATAAAAATATACATACCAACCATGGGCACTGCAGATAAAGAACTAGAAAGAATTCAAGAACTCACATTCTACCCACTTTTTCTACCTTCTTATAAAAATCTTTCTGCTTCTGATCTATAACACTATATATGACAAAGTGATTAAAGTTGGTGGGAAATTAAGACTGTATTTCCCCACTCTGCTTTCACTTGTACAGAACTGGTTCTTCCAAGTATCAAAAGATCTGAGCCCCAATATTGTTTCTTATTGTTTCTAAGTTATCTGTCCACACCAGCATATCCATATACAAACATTACTAAGACATGCCTTCAACTAATTCATTAAAACTCAAGAGGACTGTTGTGAAAAAGATGAAACTTCCATTCATAAGTGCTGGATTGAAACAGTGAACCTTAGCAAAAGTCATACTTTTAACTTCAGCTTCTGTAGGTACCACCACCACAGTCAGAAGAGAAACCAAACTAAAACAAAGTCCTAAATTATTCTTGGCAGAGATTTTTCATTTGTAATTTGTTTCCTAGAAACCAAAATGGAAAAGAAATTAACCTCTGTTGAAAATTGTTCAGTCAAAAGTACAGTGTTTTGATAGTTCTGCAGGGCGATTATTACATCAGTCAAACAGTCAAAAATAGGCTGTGCTGAAATTTGAACTGATAGAATCAAAATGAAAGAATAATTATTTTCTTGGAAACATGTGGAAGGACACTTGTACAGACCAGTAAAATCTGCAAGGTGTATGTTTTATATAGCCTGTGGTACTCATCTGATTTTGAATACTTTTAATGCAGGAAGTCAATCTACAAAAAATGTCTTCCCCTGATTGTGTGGAATAACTCTTATCACTAACTCTATTGGGCAAAGAAAAATATCAGTTCAAAATATGGAAAAAGAAAAAGAAATAATTCATAGAACAATGAAATCCAAAACTTGGATACAAAAGAGGCAAAACATTAACACATCTTTACTGAAATATCCAGTTCTTTAGTATATTACAGAAAGGCTTAAGAACATGTATCGTACCTAAAATGCAGACTTTTTTAAATAACAAGATTTTGTACTTATATATATGTATATATAAAAAGAAAGTAAAGTGCAAGAAACTTATTTTTCCCTTCTCCAGATTAATGCATCAAAATTTACTACACTGACAATACTATAAACCTGGAAATACCCCACCTCCATTTTATTATATAGTAGTGGGTTACATATAAAACAGAAATGCTAAGGAACCACTTTTTTTTTTTTTTTTTTGCCAAATGCTTCTGTTAAGGGATAAAAGGTATTAACAATAGCGTCTTTTCTGCACACTTATTACAACTGTTGACTTTGTCGCTGTCCATTCTGGCTAGAAATTCACTAGAAAATGATGTTCTGTAAGTGGAGCTATGATATCTAGATATTAAATTAACAGTATTATGTAAAGATGTTTTTTTTAAAGGTGTGACAAAGAAACACACGTAGCTCTTGATGGCCACTGCAAACCATAGCTTTTGTACATGACCTTTTAATTTGACTTCAATAGTGCAGATTAAGGGTAGAAGGGGGCATTATTACATCTAATACTGAAAAATTGGGGGGTGGGGTGGAGTTATGATGTTTTATTCCAGCTTTAATATGGCACCCTCCTGTTGAACAGGATTACAACTTCTATCACCCTTGGCCAACATGCCAGCTGGGGCCTGGTGTAAGATGTGGTTCAATGCATCTAGGAGGTTCCCAGGGTTCAGAAGGCCATGTGAATGCATCTCTCCCAAACATCCAGGCCTCCTCAGCAAGAAGAGTGAAATTGGCAGCAAGGCGCTTTTTCTTCAGGAACTTAACACTAGGAGTGTCAGGTAAAGAAAGATCATATTCTGCATATAGATTCCAGGAACAAAGTATCTGAGAGACAAGAACTAGTCCAGCTACTGGCTATTCATCCTCACAAAACAAAAACTCTGAATCATGGTCATTTTTAGCTGGGCTTGCCACATATATTCCTCTGTAAAATCACAGGAACATTCTGTGGGGAGGGGCTCCTGTTAACCCCCAAGTGGGTTCCAGCCTCCATTTCCTTTTAGGGATATTGATTCCCCCAGGCTCTTGAATACGGGGAAAGACCCCTTTCAGACGTCCTTCTCCTCATTCTTGAATCTCTTTCCAGAGTCTCATAAATCCAGGCAGTTTCACCAAAGAACATCACGGAGCAGCGGCCTTGGCTTTGCAGTGCAAAATGTGCTTATGGACAAAGTCGATTCGCTCCTGGAGCAGCTGGGCTTGCTGGTCGGAGAGGAAGCCGAGAATCTCGGCCAGGGGCTCCCGAGTCCGGTAGAGCCTGAGCAGCTCGGACGCCGCGTTGCGCAGGCGGTGCAACTCCCGCACTCTCTGGGCGGTGGCCTCGCGGAAGACGCAGACGGAGCGGAGCAAAGGCTCGTTGTATTTGTCCCACATGGCCAGCAACCGGTAGCCGTGCACCAGGCCGGCCTCGTTGTCGAGGAAAACCAATCCTCCGTTGGGGGCCCGTTGCAGGTTGCTGGTGGCTCGATGCATGACGCGCGGGTCCCACTGCAGGCTAAACAGGTTGCTGACCAGCCGGTCGAAGTTGGCTGTAAGATAGTCGAAAAGAATCAAGTCGCTCCACTGCACCAACTCCACCAGCTGCGCCTGGCTGAGGCCTCTCAGCTCCCCCGCAGCCAGGGACTGCAACCTCCGGCCGGTCGCCGGCGCCCCTGCCTCAGCTTGCCAGGGGGCGGGGGCCACCACGTCGGTCAGATTGTCCACCCACCGCGCCAGGCTCACCACGGCCCCCTCGGCCCAATGGGAGCCGCGCAGCTCGTCGCGCACTTCCGCCCACTGCCCGCCGCGGGCTTCCACCCGGGAGAGAGTCAGAGGCGGCAGCCGCTCCTGAATGCCCAGCAGCCCGGCCAGGTGATAGGAGAGCGCCTCGCCCTGGATCTGCTCCGGGTTGATGCCGTAGCGCACGCAGGCGCGGCTCCCGTCCGATAACCGGGCCAGCCGGTTGGAGCTGCGGCCGCAGCCGCCGCGCTCGAGCGACACGACGCGCGCCTCCTGGGTCGCCCGCAGCCACGAGGCGGTCTCTTCTGCTGAAAAGCCGGGCGGCACCTGAGCCTCCAAAGTCTGGCTCCAGAAAACCCCGCCGCACACCGGCAAGAAGGGAAACTGCTCCTCGGCGCCCATTGCTCCTTGCGTCTCCCGCCGAGGGTGAGCCGAAGGAAGCGGCGGCTCCTGCCCGCTTTCTCCCTGCCCCTCCTGGAGCTCTGTCGACTGTCCCGGCAGCGTCAGCAGCGCTCGGAAAGTTTTCTGGGCGGCTTGGAGGCGACTTGTCTGGAGGGGACGGCTCGGTGCTGCCGGCGCGCCTTGGACGCTGCCGAACGCCGAGTCGGCTCGCTCCTGATGGAACTTCAGTTCGACCGTTCTCGGGTCCCCGATCCGTCCACTCCACAGCCCCACCAAGGAAGCCAAACCTAGCAGCCAGAGCACGGCCACGGAGCCCAGCCCGGCCAGACCCGCTCGTTGCATTCTCCTCCCGCGGCTGATGCTGAGCTTGGAGGCTGCCGCGATCTCAGTCCGCCGCTCCGGGACTCGGCAGCTGCGCTACCCCGCGGCTCATCCGATCGGGGCTGCCTTGGTTCATGGTGGCTGCCGGTAGCCGGTTCCAGATTCCGGCAGGAGCTTGCCGAAAAAGCCGGCAGGGAGGCTCCCGTAGAAGGAGGAGGAACCCCGATTCCGGACGGACGCCCCAGCCTCGGCTGCGGGGCCGATGTCTGTACACAGACCCCTCTAGCGATTGAAATTCTCAAGAACCGAGACCACGTGGGGGAGGCGAGGGGGGAGCACAGGGACCCAACCCACCACCCGACACGGTCTTCTCCTTAAAGCGGCAACGGCTCGTCGAGAGGTGGGCCCGTTGCTGGCCGATGCTTTCCCGGTGGGGCGCTTCCCTCCAAATGGGAGGTCCTTCGGCACGCCCCGAATGCTGAAAGAGCCCTTTGGGATCCGGTTTCGGGGTCGTGGCGACGATGAGTAGCAATCTTCGCGAAGGGATGGGCTAGACGGCAGGTCATCTCTCAGCGCTCCTCCCTCCTCCCATCCGACTTAGGAAGCACAAAGGATTCGGTCCGTTTAAAAGAAAAGATGGGAGAGAGGCACATTGCGCTGCTGATTTCAAAGAGCTCTTTCTTTGAGCGGGAAGAGAGGAGGAGGCGGCAGCACGGAACGGTGGAAGAGAAATATAGTCTGGGCGGCAATCTGGGGTCAGTTCATTCGTAATGAGCAAAGGCACCCGAAGGTTGCTTGCGGAGCGCTTGAACCCTCGATCAGGGCTTAAAAATCCCGTGCGGCTCAAATAAATAAATAAACGAAGGAATGAATGAATCAATCAATCAATAGATAGATAAATAAATAAATAACCTGGCTGGGGTTTCTTAGCCATGCAAATAGACACGTTTGAACTCTACTCAGCATAATCGGCATGCGATGGGTGAATGTACATTACTTTATGCACGGATGCTTCGATTTAGGATTGTAGTGAAATCGGTATAAATGTCTTCTCGCGCGCCCCCTCTTCCCCCCCAGGATTTTATCCACCGTTGATTTTAAAGAACCATTTTAAGCCATCCTTGAGTGGGCAGAAAATAATACCTGCGTGAAATTTGCCGCTCCCAGTTGCCAATCCCTGCCTTATTCTACTTCTGTTATTCTCCGCTTCAAATCACTGGCTTTCAGCCAAGTTAGGTGACAAATGACAAAACCGAACAGATTTTACATAGCTTGAAGCTGTCCTTGGATGGTGCCCAAATGTGGAGGAAAGTGCTGTGGAAATACCAATACAAAGAGAGTCTCAAGACCAGATGAAGGCAAAATAACAAAGGGACATTGCAGGAAAAAGAGATTGCAGTGGCTTGTTGTGATCAACTACAAGTGGGGAGTGGCCCCTTTTCAGTAGAAAAAGATAAGCTCCAGTGTGAAGGAGGATCCAGCAGGAAGCTTCTTCTAAGAAAAGCTGAGTAAGCAGAAGATCCAGACAACTGGCCAGGACAGAAGCAGCACCTTTGCTCTGCTTCACCCCCCCCCTCCCCCAGTTTATTCCCCACCACTGGAGAACCTGGAAGCAAAATTCAACTGTAGTCTGGTTAGCTTCTGCAACATGGAATTGGGAAATGTTTTGTTCTTTATCTCTTCTCTGTAGCAGGAGCTTTCTGAATTATATTCCTTGTGTAATAAGAAAGCTCCGTTAGCTAAGTTTTATTGATTTGAGTGATTCCATTAGGAGCACTTAATAGATTGGAATGGATCACATGTGACTTCAGAGCTCCTTCATCCTTTGGGATAAACTAAAGATGTCCCCAGTTCCCCTTCTTTTCCATTCTTGGTTGTCATGAATTTATAGGATTCCTCAGGTGGTTGAAGAGTGAAGCCATCACAATGCAATATTTCCTTATAGGCAGTACAGAAGGGTAATGTAGTTGAGAGAACTAAAGTCCAACCAGAGAAGAATAGTTATGCTCTATTCATCCACATTCCGCCAAAGAAACTAATGTATTTCCAGTAGTTTCATAATAAGATCTAAATCTAAACAGAAATGGATCCAGGTTATCTGTTTCCTCCAGAGTGTCTATGGAGATTCTCAGTCATCCAGGTCATGGTTGTCCCAAAGGTGATTTTTCAAGTGGCAACTGGACTTTCTGGTTTTTCTTTGAAGACGTTTCACTTCTCATCCAAGAAGCTTCTTCAGGGACTGTGTACAGTGTTCAGTGAGACTTGGTTCTAAATAGATAGTTTGTAAACTGACAGCTCCATAGGAAATTACACAGGCTTAAGTTATTCCTCTTTCTCTTCTGCAACATAAGCCTTTTTTCATTTTCTAATGTCCTGATTCTCCTGGATATTATGGCTAAATCACAATGTGCTTCTCTCTCCCCCCCCCCCCCAATCAATACTCCTCTTGACTAAGGATAAACTGAAATAATAATATTTTATCCAAAAGAAAATGCTGCTACTTTATAACAGAGATCTTGTCTCATATCAAAGAAAAATGTATAGTAGTGATTATTTATGGGCCAAGTCCAATCTGTTACATATACAGAAGAAGCATTTTTGTTTTGGCCATTTTCCTCAATGCTCAACAGTATACAATTGCTAGGAGTGTGCTATTAATTTCCCATTAGCAGTGTCATTGCAAGGTAGTTATAAAATGGCAGTGATACAAATTTGCTAATTGTTAGCAGTCCAAGAGTCTTTCAGCTTATTTGGTTCACTGATACGATGTTCAGTTTTTTAAAAAAAGTTAGTCACTTTGTCCACAAGGCTTATAAATGACTCAAGTATGATGGCAACCCTGCAGTGTCCCACCTGGCCCAGCTCATCTGAACTGACATGCTAGATTTAGCCCATTTTCATATGGGAAATTTATAAGGGCTATAAAATAAATTCCTCAAATAATTTCTATTGAATATGACATAATGTAACATTGTGATGAACATCATTAAAGCATCCTCCCTTCTTGCTATTTGTCAGTAGCGTCCCTGAATACACAAGCAGGTTCCCCTAAATCAATATAATATGTACTTTACTGAAGTTTAATCCAGTTGCTGTTACCGATAAAAATGGTCCTCAATTTGATTACTGAAGGAAGTTTTGCTAGTCTTCAAGTAAAGTATGAACTATCTGCAGTGGAATTTCCTTCATCCCTGTTATTAAAATTGTATTATCGCTCCTCCCTGTCATGTATTAAAATATATTAATCCGCTAAACCTAATTCATTATTTACACAACTAATAAAAGTGTTCAGTGTTTTTAATATAAAATGACAAGTTTTATAAGTAATTGATCATATTGTCTTGCCAACATTGAGGGCTCCACCAAGTGGAGAAAACTGGGAACATATATAGGTTGACATAATTGAAGCTTCACACATATCATTTTCATAATCTTTCCAAAACGATTAAATAGATTCATCCCCTGGGATGAGAAGGAAGAATGGAATGGAGAACTTGTTTTGAGATGGCAGGTGGCTTGCTTATCACAAGCTTGGGAAAGGTAGAGATTGATGGTTTCCTATTAAAAAATCAGCAACCTGTAGCCGGTTAGTTGTTCTGAAATACAATTCCCAGCATCCTTCACCATTAGATATGTAGGATGACTACAACTCATACAGAAAATGACATATTCCACTGTCACTGTGCATGTTCAAAGTCTTTGAGTTGGATTCCTTGTGACCATGTAAACATGTCCATGTTTTGTTGGGAGCCTTGTGGAAGTGGCTTGCAACTGCCTTTCACTTCCTAGATCATCTTACAGTTTCTAGGATTGTCTGGTAATCTTCTATCCATGGTAATCTATTCATCAAATTGTCTAGTTTTTGAGATCATCCAAGATTGTTTACCTTCAACTGTTCTGGCATATTTGCTCAGCTTTCATTCATAAAAGAATGACGAGGATTGCAGGATGACCAATTATATTGTGCTAATATACTGAATGTTTTGTAATTCTTTTATTTAGCAATTGATTAAATCCTATATTTCCAATATAAACAGTGTTCAGGGGAATAACATCACTAAAATGCACGAAAACATTAAAAATCCTGATCAAAACATAAAACTGAAGGAAATAAAACAGATCCATAAAATATGAGATTGACAACATTCATCAATTTAAAAATAGCTTTCGTAATGGCAGTCATCCAATGTTCTATTTTAATGTCATCCTGTTTTAGATTCTTTAGCACAATGTAATGCAAAATCTTTTAAAAAAAACATATTTCAATTTGAAATGGAAAGGATAAAAAAAGAAAGGATCCCACTTTTCTAACCCCATATCACGATGCAGAGAAACTACCCTTTTCTAAGTAGAGTTAATGAGCAATGGCTTATTTCTAACCAGAAGAACACATTCCCCCCTCCCCCACTTCCTGATTATCAGTAGAGGCAGTACTTTAGTTTAATTGCGCATAAAACTTTGCCTCTAACAATGTCATGCTTACTCCACCTGCAGGCCAACAGTAACTTCGCCATTAATTTCTGTGTGTGCACAAAATAAATTAAAAGTAACAATCACTAATAAAAGGATATTAAAAAGCAAGATAAGGTAATTAAACAGTGCCTTTGAGAGTTTGCCTTTTTCTTAACCAAAATAGAAGAGATAGGAGACAAGAAAAGTATTCTTTGAGCATGGATATCCTACCCCAATTTATTTCCTTTTGTAAGGTGACATATTGAAGGAAAGGTATGTTTCTTGGTCAGGAATGATCCCAAGCAAATAAGCAGATATTTTAATTGACTGCCCATCCCGACTTCTGACTGGTCAAGAAAGATACCCTGTAAGTAGCAAATGAGCTGCATTTCAAAAGTTATGTCTTTTGGAGTTGAACTAACACCTGATGATTTCATATGTGCTTTTTTCTTGTTTCTCACATTTGAAAAAAAGGTTTCTACTTGTACTGTTAATGGTCACATTTTTTTTCACATTCATTTCTATTTGTTGATGTGCTATTATTTCTTTAGTGCTATTAATGTTCAAAATGCTGTTAGTTATGAATTATGCAGTCATTCCTGTTTATTCCCAAACCTTAGTTTTCCACTGTGTGATGACGATATACCAAAATCTTGGTGGTTGTTTTTTTCATAAATTTGTAGCCCTGCCCCTACTATTTGGAATCTGATATTCAACCAATAATACTGATAACAAGCCACAATATCTGGTAGTCACACCATCATTAGATTGAGTGTCCTATTATTTACTTCTAAAATGCTTTGATTTTTTTTAAAAAAAATAAACTATGTGGGATGCAGAACTATGCTAGAAAAGATGATAAAGAATGTAGATTTGAAACTGGAGTCTAACTAGAAATAGATAAAAAAGAAAGTCTGCCTCCTTTTGCAGAAGAATTATGCTTGCAAATGTTCAAAACCCAGAATCCCTGCTGGAAAATAATTGTTGCCATTTAATATGTACAACAAATTAAATCTAAAAATTGGTCCATTGTTACTTTCCAGCATAAACTTGTAAGAGTCATTATAACAACAACAACAAAAAAAAAAGGAACAGAAAAGAGCTTCATCTTTGTCATTATGACTGGCAATGTCTTTTATGTCAAAGTCAGGTCTTTTTAACTATAGGTAGTCCCATATTGCATTGTATTCCATGTCAGCTTTCCCTTTTAATTCCATAGTTAATTTACCCATTTCCATGCACTCGAAGATTTTTTTAATTATTAAACCTTTGGGAGGTATGGCGTTTTTCTTCCAGTTACTGGGCGTAGGAAATTCTAGCTGCTGTTATTATATGTAATGTAAAATATTTTATCTTTCTATTATAGTTTCTTTTAATTATTCCTAAGAAGAATAGCTTCAGGACAAAATCAAATTTATTTTCAATTGACTCCTTTAACCACATAAGAATCACTTTCCAATATTTCTTCACTTCAGGGCATGACCACCAAGAGTGAAAAGAAGGTATCTTGTTGATGTCCACACTTCCAGCAATTTGGTTTTAGATTTGGGTAGATCTTAGACAAGTATGAAGGTGCCATATACCAACGCTAGAACATTTTGGGTTGGTTTTCCTTGTAAGCTGCTGATTTTGTTATTTTATAATTAGTATTCAAAATCTTTTCCCACTGTTCTAATTCAGCAGTATGTCCAAAATTTCTATAAAGTGCTTTCTAAGGACCTGGGATAAGTCGATGTTGTTGTATAGTGGTATTGTTGCAGGTACTGTTCCATGTACATTTTGTAATTGACTGATAGTCATTTTGTCAATGATGATTAATAATAACTGGAAAAAAACATCAGTGGCAAAACTCAGCTTTGCAGCTTAAACCTGTGTTAATTCACATTAACACCATCAAACTGCCACATCTGCCTACCTCAGGTCCTTGGGAAGAACTCAATAAGTAGATAAAGATGCCAAATCTAGTCCAAACATCTGGCTGACAATGTGACGAAACATAATAATAAGCATTTGCCTGCAAGCAAGAACTGGTGGGACCATAAAATAGATGAAGTAATGAAAAATGAAGAAGCTAAAGTCTTCTGAGAGTTTAGAATTCAAACAGATAGGCACCTGCCACAGAATACCCCAGACTGAATAATTGTTGATAAAAAAGACAAAAAATTCTGGGTAGTGGACATGGCAGTACCTGGAGATAGCAGAATACATGATAAAGCAGTGGAGAACATAAGAAGATAAGACCTGCAAATAGAAATAGAATAACTGTGGCAAAATAATAATAATAATAATAATAATAATAATAATAATAATAATAATAATAATAATAATAATAATAATAATAATAGGTGCCCTGGGTACAATTCCAAAACAAATGGAGCACCACTTGAATACCACAAGCATTGATAAAATCATCAGTCAATTGCAAAAGGCAGCTTTGCTTGAAACAACGAATATCCTGCAATGGTACCTTTGACACCATCAAACATCACATCTGCCCATCCAAGGTCCTTGGAAAGGATTCACTATGTGGAAAAAAAATGCTAAATTCAGTCTGAACAACTGCAATGAACCATAAGGCTTATTTCCATGCTCGTGCATCCAGAATTTTATTTTTATTGGGTTTCATGACCATCATTCTCAACTAAAGAGTCATAAGCGTGCCTATTGACAGATTTGATCCTGAGTTTAGAAATATTTATATAAAAATTATCCTTATTGAATTCAATGAGACTTGCTCCCAAATAAAAAGAAATAAAACATCATTCTTATATTTATTTATTTATTAACTAACTTGGCCACTGGACTAATAGTTTGTACCATGTTATGAGTTGTCTTAACATAGTTTATTAAATAGTTCACGATTGGCTGGATTTACAACAAAGTCAGAAAAATTTAAAACACTTCATCTCTGAGTTTTTAACTAACTACATTTTATGGTTCTATACTACCGTAGCTCAATTGACCAGCAACTTTTGAAAACTGATCGGTCACTTTCTTCGTCACTTCATGCCTATCATTTTAAATTGCTCATGCCTTGGTGCTGCTTTTTCTCACGATCTCTTAACTGCATTCTGATAACTTGCTTAGAAATCTGTCATGGATCCTAAGCCACCTTATGGAAATGGCTGGGTGAGAAATGTATGTGTTAGGTCTCTTGCTGTTTCTTGATTCCAAATATTTAAGCACACATTTCCTTTCTCTGCTTCCTGCACTTAATGTGAGTTTTCCAGATGGAGCAGAGAGTCACAGGATCTTCCAGTTACTGTAATATCTGTGCTTTCTTGAGGCTCCCCAAAGCATAAAACAGCTGCCATCATGGACGAAATGAAACATCTGACATATTATTCATTCTACAAATAAACTGTAGTAGCAGATACAGTTTCAACAATTGGCAATAATTTTGCCTGAAATAAAACAGAAATACAGATGTTAGATTTAGGTCATATGGCATGCTACCTAGTTCTTGCTGAACAAAATACATTTAAGGAAGATTATCTGTTCGCTTAGATTAATGTCATGAACCGAAACACTATTCTTGAAAGTTTCTGCCTCACCTTTGCAAACCAACACAATGGGGAGGGGGTAATGAATGGCTTCTTTCTTATATTCATATTAGTTCCCCCATCAATATAGAAATTTTCATAGCAGATCATTATCATATTTGTAGAGGAACAATTAAAATATAGTCATGAAAATCAACACAACCAGGATGGCTTAAAGTATCTTTGATGCTTACTCCCTCTACCTCTCATGTGAAACAGAAAAACATGAAGACAAGAGTATGGTACTTTTTAAAATCCAAACAACTTTTGCTGCTACTAAAATTATAAGAAATTTCTTATAAAATTATAAGAAACTTTTTTGCTTTGAAATTTCCCAGCATAGCACATTGCCATTGTCATGGTTCATAGATTCCATCCTCTTACTCTAACTTACATGACTCTTTAACCACAATAAGCGTCTTTTACTTGGTAAAGTGTATCTTCTAAACCCAATGGCTGAAAAATACTGACTGAAATTTCTACAGCTACTTTTGATAACTAGAAATAGTATCACTCCAATGTCAGCTAACACATTTAATCACACAGACAGACAGACAGACACGGACACAAAATTATCAGTGGTGATGATTAGGCAGCTTAAGGGACAAGATAATGAGGCCATAAATGAATTCATGTTTCTTCATGGTGATTTGTCAGAAGCTGGCAAAGAAGGTCTCATATGGCTATCACATGATGGTTAATTGGGAGCCTTTGTCAAGCACCCAAATCATGATCACATGAATACAAGGACGCTGGAGAGATACAACGATGTCATAGGTCCCCCTCATTCAGCACTGGCATAACTTCAAATAGTTGCTAAATAAGTAGGGAAGAATGTTAATAATATTAAGTGCAAAACACACATAAGCAGCTGGGTTAGATTCCTAGAAGGTAGTATCCATGATATATTTTATAGCAATGTATTAAATCTCATTTAATGGTAATCCTCTATTTTGTACTTCTAAAATTGTCTTTAGCTCTATGATATATATAATTTGCTATAAATCTGCAAAAGTACTAGCAGAACATGAGGTTTGCAAGACTTTTGAGAAATCAATTTAGAGGGCTAGGTGGCATCCTATAAAATGGATCTAGCATTGTCCTTTAAGGCCGATGGGTAGCTTCAACTGCAACTGATTTCACTTGTATGATGATATCATAATTTTGTTCTTATTGCATTTACAAAAGAGGCTTGTGAAAACCTTGAAGAAATTTGCTAGCTTCCAATAAGGATGGTGACCTGATACTCTCTGTGGCTCTTCAAATTGTGGAAAGCCACTGCAGCTGAGAAACCAGGTAGGCGGCAGTTTCTCACTGGTTTTTATTTTCCTGGATCAGAGATCATGAGATTAACCACATGTCTTCCAGATGATATTCTTTCCAATTTAACTGCAGAAACTGAAAAACTTTTGCTGCTAGTTTAGTGGTTGAGCAATGACAAACCCTGGAGTTTTCCTATCTCTTAATGACATCATAAAGCAGATAGATTTCCTTTTGCAACAAAAATAAAACTCTTTGTAGTAAGTTAAACCTCCTTTTAAGATTATTGAAAAGTCTTTTGGGTAAAAAGCTTAATTAAAAGATGATCTAAGAAATTTTTTTGATATAGCTAAGGGGACAGTATTCATATTTTTACTTTTACTATTTCTGCAATATGACAAAGAAGAAATGAAGAGAAATCAAATCTTATGATAATTTTGAATGAACTGAAATTTAAGGTTTTAGGAAGGAATATAAAGTTGTCATATTTAATGAGATGAAAATAAGATGTTAGAAATCTGGCATTATGGACTTTTCTTGATGTCCAGATTTAAAAAGTGATATTATGGATTTGTCAAAAGATAAAGATTGGAATATGGAATGAAGACATATTGTTTGTAATCTTACATGAGTTGTAAAACCATTAAATTTGTTTATACTTGTTGTAATGGAAGTTGGAATTCACTACTTAGACTCTGAGTTTGATCATTGTATCCTGTCATTATACAAAGCATAAATTGCAAGCTTTTATGAATAGAGGCATCAAGGTATTAATCTCATCATAGGCTAACATGTAATTTCAGTTCTCAGAAAAGTTATTTAATTTCCAATATATTTATTAGATAATTCAAGATGTTAGTAAGTTCATGTTATTTGCTTCTGAACCTCTGGTCCCTCCCGCTCAACATCTTATTTGCAAAGTCTGAGAATCATATTGGAAATTTCATTGAAGTGATACACTATTGCTTGCTATCACATCTTTAAGTACAATCTTCTCAGAATGCCATCTGTGGAAAATTTATGCATTTTTTTTTATCCAAGCAGGATTGGATGTATGTATTAGTAAATGGGATATTAGAGAATAGTAGCAGAAGCAAAATAAAAACATATCCATATCCTGAAATTCTTAATATTTGATCTGCTTCTTTCATATATTAATTTTTATTGTGCTTTTCTGTATCTTAAGACAGGATGTGATCCTCAAGCAATAGCTAATTGGCTTCTTCTCAATATTGTTTCAGCAGATTCACATCCTGATTAAATACTTGTGATGACAATGAGTGAACTTTTGTCCTTCTGAAGTTATTCTCATATGGAGATCCTCTAGGGTGTTCTTAGGATGTGTGGTGTTTTGATGGGATCCTTTTTTGGTCTGTATGGCTTACAATTTTTTCTCCACTAGGGACGTAGAATCCTTTCCACTTCATATATATGATGTGTGTATATGTATGTGTATATACTCAAACATGAAGCAAATGTCTTTTTTGACATTAACCAAGAAATCTAAGCTCCATATGTAAAACACCACAGCCATACAATTTATGTACAAAAGAGTTTCCGATTACATAACACTTCGTAGGTATAACATGGCCAGGAGCCATCTTTAATTTCAAACCAGTTCATATGCTTGGTGCTTGGCAGGGTTCCATATTCATCAGCTGGTTTGATGAGACCCAGTTGCTTAAGAGCTTATGCTCATTTCTCTTCAAGATTATCCACAAAGGTAAAAGAATATTTATACTTAGTCTAGTAGGAGGTACCAAAGGGTCTGCCATGTGTGATTAATTTGGCACAATGAAAAAAATATATGTGGATAATTCATTTGCATGTAAAATACAATCTGGAAACCCAATCTAAAATATATTTCTTTGGAGGCAAGTGCTCTGGATTTCTGCCGACCATATTTCCATATTATGTCTTTAGCCAATTTACGTAACCTATTTGGAATAGCAAGAATGCACATCATATGTGGGTCTGTCTCGTGTTAATCCCACAGCTAAGTGATTAGGCAGTTGCTTCAAACACATTCATCTTGAAACTGAGCCATAATTATTCCATCACATTCCTACAAATTTGCTGAAAATGAAATAAGGTGGAGTTTTTTTTGCAGTTAAATATGGTTTGTAAATAAATCAGCAAGATTATGAATTTACCACATGCCTAGCTGCATAATGCAACTTTCCTGGTGTCTGGCAAATTGTATGATGGGGTGAGCAACAGGTTTGGGCCACAGGAGGTCCTCAGTCTAATTTCAGAAGCCCTTTGCTAGCAATCTATTTTCTCACAAGAGGAATGTCCCTTTCCCTTATTGCTTGCTGTGTGAGGAGGAAGTAGAGAGAGCTGAAAGATAATTCTTAAGAAGTGGTATGATAGGGAAGAAGAGCATAGAAAAATGGGTACTAGAATGACAGAGCATTACTGACATGATTGTATCTGACCTCATCTGCTCTCGGTATACTGTGCAGCTTCCAATTATTTACTCTTACAAGAAAAATTATCACCCACTCTTATTGTATGACTTATCTTTAAAATCTTGAACTAGCGTCAGTAAAAGAATTAAGTTTCCGTAGAATGCAAATACACATTATTTGCTTAATGTGCAATGTACAAAGGCCACCTTATCACTCAATGATTAAAGCAGGGAGAATCTCCTTTAAGTATAAAGGCATAAAGGACAGCTGTGTGCAGTACAGGAACTTCATGATCCATAAGGTTGCCTCTGGATTTTAGTACTTTGGAGAACCAGAATAATAAAATCTTTCTTAAAGATTTAAGAAACTTAAAAAGTTTCTTTTTAAAAAATGTCATTCTGAACCTAAATTTCTTCCCCCTAAATTGAGCCTATAGACATGGGCTGTTTTTGCACATTTTAAAAAACTATGATTTGTTTATAACATGATTTGTTGAATAGTTGGCTAAGTTCATACATGGCACTACACCATCCTAATTAAATCAATTTGGTAAAATTGTGAAAGTGTTGGATTAAATGACAAACTCAGGTTCAAATCCATCTTCATGCTTGAAATCTCATAGTGATTGGATCCATTTCTCTCTCGCAAATTAAATGTCTTCAGAATTCTGAAAGATACCTCAGAAGAGGGCTCCCTGTATGATACTACAAGTTTCTGAATCCAAGGTAAAATATAAATTTACTAAACTAATTATATTTCAGTTGAGTGCAGTGTGTAAATCTATACACAGATCAATAAGTTTTTTTAAAAAATGAGATTGAGTAGAATAGAATAATTATTTCTCAAAGGTTCTGGTACTCAAAAATGGAATCAGCCAACTGAGATGGTAAACATTTAAAATTCTTGTAATAAGTTTTGAGTGAGGTACTTTTGAATACTTTCTGCACACCATTATCACATTTTCCCCTAAGTGTAAGGTTTAATTTTGAAGCAGGCCAGTAGGTCTTGGATAAGGGGATCAAAGAATTTGATTAAAGAATAAAAGAACAGCCAGTTCAATGCTAATTCAGAAAGCAAAATATTCTGGCTGTATTACAAGATTCAAAACTTTTGAAGTGTAAAAGAAACTATTTTCTCTTTATCTGAAAATTGGTACTATAGGGTCTTGGAGTGTTTTGGCCTTGGAGAGATAGTGTCTAACTGAAAGGCATCCTTTTTTAAAAAAATTAAAGGCAAGAACATAATTCTCATTTTTAAAACAAAAACAAAAAAGGAAGCAACAAGGAATTCCATCTCCAGTTTTCAGTACTTAGTATTCCCAGAGTCATAGGGGAGACTTTAACACAGAAGGAGATTTTAGACAACTCCCTGTTCATGACAGGAAGGGAAGGCTTTGGTTTTATTAGTCATGATGTCTGCAGCTGGTCCAATGAAAAACTGTATAAAAGAGATGGTTTGCATTCATCAAAGAAAGGGACTGAGTTACTTGGTATTAAATTCACAGATTTCCTGGATAAACATTTAAACTGAACAGAGGAGAAAGAGAATTAATGGATACAGAACATTGCTGTCCCCAGCAACCTAAAATTAATTAGGATACCAGTGCATGTAAAATAGAAGTTTGTGCAGGTAAGATTATCAACCTTACTGTCAACCAAAACCAAGCACTTAATAGTGAGTGCCATACCATGTGCATTAATCAAACAGGTGCAAGAAAGTAGGGGTAGGCAGGCACAACACAGGTTATGCAGACAGTAAATACAGCAGGCAGGCACAACACAGCCTATGTAGACAGTAAATAGCATCAGACATAAAGATCTCAAGTGCCTATATACAAATGCACAAAGTCTGGGGAACAAACAGAGTGAACTTGAACTACAAATACATGAAGGTAGATACGATATAATTGGAATAACAGAAGCTTGGTGGGTTGAAACCCATAACTGGAACATATTGATAGAAGGATACAAAAAACCCAGATCAAAAAACCCAGATCCATAAAAGAGGAGGTGGAATTGCACTGTATGTAAAGGACCACTATATTGCTACAGAAATGCATGAAACCAAAGATGAAAACCTTCTAGAATGAATATGGGTCAATATAAAAGAAAAAATGACATGGCCATAATTGTATATTATATGCCATTCAATCAAGCAGAAAAAATAGATGGTTTTTTTGCCAACCAACTAACAAACATATGCAGGAAACACATCACAATAGTAATGAGGGACTTCAATTATCCTGATATCAATTGGAAAACTAATTCTGCACCAAGTGAGAAATCAAATAAGTTCCTAACCAGCCTAGCTGACAACTTTGTTGTCCAAAAGATAGAGGATGGAACGAGAGGGGCAGCCATACTGGACTTAATTCTTACAAACAGGAGAAGTGATAGAGGGAGTTGAAACTGCAGCAACCTTGGTTGAGAGTGACCATGTCATACTAGAATTCAACATAACACAAACACAAGCAATAGAACATAATGACACCAGAGTCTTGGATTTTAAAAGAGCTGATTTCAATAAACTCAGAGAGAACTTGGGAAAGATTCCATGGATGAAAATCCTAAAGGGAAAAACAACTCAAGAATCTTGGGAAACTCTAAAAAGTATGATCATAGAAGCCCAGACCAGCACAATACCACTAAGAAAGAAAAACAAGAAATCCAAGAAGAAACCAGCATGTTGCACAAAGATCTCTCTGGCAAATTGAAAGAAAAAAAGGACAAGTACAAAAAATGGAAAGAAGGACATACAACTAAGGTAGAATATCAGCAGATAGCCAGAATCTGCAAAGATGAAGTCAGAAAGCAAAGGCTCAGAATGAACAAAGACTTGCAACAAAAGTTAAAGATAATAAAAAAAAGTTTCTTCCAACATATAAATAACAAGAAAAAAAATCAAGGAAACAGTCAGTCCACTAAAGAGAAAAGACGGCAAGGAGGTAACAGGCAACAGAGAGAAAGCAGAACTGCTTAACTCATTCTTGGCATCAGTCTTCACACAAAAAGAAATGATAGCTCAACCCACCAAAAACATAACTGTGAAAGTCAGACCAGAAATAAAAGTTAAAATAAGCAAAAAAAAATTGTAAGAGAACGCTTGTCTGATCTTGATGAACACAAATCACCGGGACCTGATGGATTACATCCCAGAGTATTAAAGGAGCTGGCAGAGGTCATATCAGAACCACTGCACCATATCTTTCAAAAATCCTAGAGCACCTGGTAACTACCAGAGGACTGAAAAAGAGCTGATGTGGTTCCTATCTTCAAAAAAGCAAAAAAAACAAAACAAAAACAAAAACAAACAAACAATCAGACCCAGGAAACTATAGATCAAACAGCCTAACATCAATACCCAGGAAGATACCGGAAAAGATAATAAAAAAACAGATCTGCCAACATCTAGAAACAAGTAAAGTAATAACTAGCAGTCAGCACAGATTTGTTAAGATCATGCCAAACCAATCTTATTTCATTCTTCAACATAGTGACAAAATTAGTAGACCAGCAAAATACTGTGGACATATTTAGAAATTTCAGCAAGGCATTTGACAAAGTAGACCACAACCTACTTCTTAGTAAGCTAGAAAAAAGTGGAATAGATAGTACCACCATTAGATGGATTTGCAACTGGCTGACAAACCATACTCAACGAGTAGTCCTTAATGGGTCTAAGTCTACATGGAGGGAAGTAAACAGTGGGGTGCCACAAGGTTCTGTTTTAAGCCCAGTACTGTTCAATATCTTCATGAACAACTTAGATGAGGAAATAGAAGGGGAACTTACCGAATTTGCAGATGATACTAAGCTGGCAGGAATAGCTAACACCCAAGAAGATAGGCTCAAGATTCAGATGGATATTGACAGACTAGGACACTGGATTGTATCTAACAAAATGAAATTCAATGTAGAGAAAAGTAAAGTCCTACACTTAGATCCTTTTTATAACTATGTAAGAACATGTAAGAAGACTTTAGAACTGGATATTTCTGGACTGTTAAAAATGTGTATGATATGGACTGTTTATTGGACTGTGCTATTTCTTCAAGTAAACATTAATACAACTTGTTCAACTCTGTGTGGCTGTATATGTCTTCATAACTGTTCTCATAAATCCGTTTTCCATGTGCATATCCTTTTTATACAAGGATTACTCTGCACATATCCTAACATTGGTTATGGGCCCAGAGATATATTGAGAACCAGTGTGAATATACAGTTTCATATTCAGACAGCTAATTGTGGTTTATTGTTACAGTGGCACAAGTGGTCTATCCCTGATAACCAGTTGGATGGAACAAACTATGTTTCCTGGTCTATGAAGTACAGCCTTCTTCTGCGTAAAGAAGGATTATGGACTATAGTGAATAATCCACCAGATGTAACAACTTTGGATCCATCGAATGATGAAGATAAAAAGAAAATAGCTGAATTTAACCAGGATAATGAAAAGGCTCTTAGTATAATTGGACTGACACTGAATGATATGCAGCTAGTCCATATTCATGGTCAAGAATCTGTTGCTAGATGTTGGGACATTTGCGGTATCTGCCATCCCGCATTAGATGGGCGTCTCATGAGAGGGAGCAAAGGAGGAAGAAACGACACGAGACGAGGTTTCTCGGGATGAGCGCGCACCAAATGCCTCGGCACTGGCTCTTTTATTATGCTTTTTCACAGGGGGGTGAAATACTTCAAAGCTCAAGATAATCAAGACATATATGAATTATAATAGTTTAGGTCAGCAGGAATACATATGATTAATAATAGCTCAAGGTTAGTTAAGATAACAGGGTAGCAGGGTTAGAATATCATTTTGCATTGACAGCTGCTTAACTCCCCTTTTCTTATGCATGTCTGGCAAAGATAACTGAAAAGACAGGAGTCTAATGTTTATACAAGAAAGCTAAATCGTTACAATGCTAGGATAGTATATGACTGCACTGATACAAGTTGCAATCATATGAATAATACATAGTTACAACATCTCCTCTGTTTTTATTTTTTTATGACGAGTCTTCTTCCTTGTCCAAGAAAACAGGAACTACTTTTCTGAAATGTTCTCCGTCCCCGTCATCTAGGCAGGCGTGCGACCCGTCAGCATCAGGGTTGTCCAAGGAGCGGTAACTCAGCAATGATATTTCTTCATCCGATGTTAAAGACATAACATGAGCTTGCAATAACACATCAGCATCAGCAGTCATGGAAGATAATTGATCTTTAAAAAATTGCAATATTCTATTAAAACAACAAGGTTCTATAATACATATCAATATAATGATTATTAATGGTCCTGCCAATGCAGTTAAAAGGGTTGTTAGCCATGGTGAAATAGAAAACGAACTTTGATACCAATTAAGCGTTTTTCTAATTCATTCATAGAATCCAGCACGACCTCACTGCTATCAGCATAGAAACAACATTCTCCTTTAAACCACCCCCCCTGCTATCAGCATAAAGACAACATTCTCCTTTAAACCCCCCCCCCGCTATCAGCATAAAAACAACATTCTTCTTTAAGCGCAGCACACAATCCCCCTTGTTTTAAAAATAACAGAGCTATACCTCTACGATTTTGCAAGACTACTTCCGAGAGGGATGTCAAGGAGTTTTGCAAAGCTATAATTGATTTTTCAATTCGTAATAAATCATCATCAATGGCTGAACCCAGAGCTGTAATTCTTTTGTCAGAAACAGCTAGTCCTGCAATGCCCGTGGCTGCGCCCGTGGCGCCCAGAGCAAGCAGTAGACCTAAAGTGAGAGTACTAATAATTTCCCGTTTTGCTCTGAGGGGGTATTCCATGGGTGCCTGTAGGGATATAAAATCATCAGAGTTATACACATTAATTTTTGGTACAAGCCATACTTGAATACAAAATGATTTGGATTTAACAAGTTCATCCCCATAGACACATGCTGTGAGACCGGTGTTACAAGCCCAGACAGAATTTTTGCCAGGGATAAAATACATTCCTTTTAGGCGTGATGTTAAATTTCCTCCTGAAGAGGTGTAGACTGGAGCATATCCCCCAATGGTGTGGTAGCGGCCAAGGCGATGCTTAGGAAGATATAAATCACAATGATAGCTATTAGAAACATTATGACAATATTGTGAGTAATTGGATGGAATATTTCCCAAACAACAACCAACCCCAGTGATGGAAGAGACAGTAATAGTGGAGTTTCTCCAACGGCAAAGTTCATCTGATGTGGAATTAACGATGGGTTCTTGGGAAGCGATGGCTTCGTAAAAAGGTGGAGAGGCAGAAGCACAAAGCCAACATGTGGAGGCAATTAATGTGTTTGAGGAGTTCAACAAGGTATAGGAAGCTTTGATCAATGGAATCAATGGGTTAACTTCTTGTGTTATGGGTTGCAAGAAAGGGGATTTAATAGTCTTTTCATGTGGTCCCATCGGGTCAAAGCGAGGGAGTTCAATATGACGTTTAATGTAAAAAATATTTCCATAATGCTCTCCTGGCCAAGGTATTTTTAAGCGAGCACCCCATTTCAAGCCAGTGTCCCATAAAGTACTTTCCCTGCCTTTGTCTGTGAACTCTATGGTTACTGGGTTGCATCTGGGCCATTTTCTACCACCACATGGAATTTTCCATGTGGTGCAAGTGGCAGTAATGAGATCACCCTTAGTGCCCGGATCCCAATAAATGTGTCCAGTTGAAACACACGACCAGTCTTTGCAAAAGTAATCTGACAACCCCCCGCAGTCAAAAAGTCGTTGGGCAGGGGACTGAGTGTCGGAAACAGGCTGTCCGGGGCATACATAAAACCTATGTTCGTTCACAAATCTATGATTAGGCTCCGTTGTATGAGAAGGTGAATTGTAAGCGGTGGAGCCTACAAGCATCTCTGCCAAATCGAATTGAAGCGGTGGGTAAAAGTCTTCTATGCGAGAAAAATTGGTTGTGAAGTTTAAACGAACGCCTTGAAAGTCAGTTATAGTCCAGGCAATATTATCTCTTCTATGAGGCTTCTGCGGATCGTCATGGACAGTTCTTTTGAAGCGTTGCTTGTTGACAGGATCAGAGTTCGGGTATAAAAAAACATGACAAGCAGGAGAGAGGCTATGGACAAGTTAGTTGTAGAACATTTGCGAAATGAGGAGGGAATACAATCAGTAGAAAAAGGATAATAATTACAATAATGACAATGAAGATTAACTTGATCATTCATAAAGGACGTTAAGTGGGGTGGGGAAACCCTTGATACAATATAAGGACATTTAGATCCCCCTATGTTTAGATTAAAAAGAGGAAAAGATTTTAAGGTTCCTTTCCATAGGAAGAGTAAAGGAGAAACAAAAGAGCGAGTGGTAGAGTGTTCTGTAATCAAAACAGAAGTGACAGAATGAAAGCTGCGGGTAGCATTTTCATGACGTACCCTCATAGAACAAGTATAAGAGCCTTCTGTTAAAGGAGTAGCTTTAACACGAATAATCTTTTGACAGGAAGCATGTGTTTCGTTGAAATATGTGTGAATATAAGAAGATAGATTTATGGGAAGATTATTATGTCAACAAACAATAGGACAGTCATTATCATATTTACTAAAGCGAAATTCTAATGTGGTCCAATGACCATGTTGAACAAAAGTATAAGTAGGATATGAATAAGGTAGAAATTACAAAGAGGATATAGGCAATAATATCAGGAAGAGTTTAAGATGCAGATGTATCGGAGGATTTCCCATGATAGGGTCTTACCGCCCGACCAGGGATCCAGCAAGTGGTTTTGTCTGGCAGTAAGATTGCCGCGTATCCTCTCCCCCAAGTAATGAGTTCAGCAGGACCCTGCCAGGTTGGATCTGGCAATCTACGGTAAAATACCAAAGGTCTGTTAGGAGGGGGAGAGGGGGGGGAAAAATGACGAAAAGCAGCAGAAGTAGGAGGAATTCCAGTTAAATTTAGAAAGTTTAGAGTAAAAAGACAAATGTTAAGAGAGTTTTGCAATGCTGGGAGGTTCGGGGGTTTTTCCCGCAATGAATATCTATCAAGAGCACTTTTCAGAGACAAATGAGCCCGTTCTACAATAGCTTGCCCTTGGCTATTGTAGGGAATCCCAAACTTGTGGATTACATCCCATCTGTTACAAAAGTCCTGAAAAGCAGAACTTGTATAGGCAGACCCATTATCTGTTTTTATTTCTTTTGGACGTCCCAGCGAAGCAAAGGTACGAATTGAATGATTGATGACATGTTTTACAGCTTCTCCCCTTTGAGGAGTAGCCAGAATAAATCCTGAATATGTATCTATTGAAACGTGTAAATATTTCCATGGGGCAAAAGGTGGATACTGAGTTACATCCATTTGCCAAATTTCACAAGCTTTTAATCCTCTAGGGTTAACCCCTATTGGAATGGAATGTGCTTGCTTGCTACATGTGGGGCATTGTTGTATTATTGCAGTAGCCTCTGCCTGGGTTAAAGAAAAATGTTTTTGTAATGCTTTTCTATTTTGATGGAAATAGCTATGACTTTGTGATGCTGTCAGATTGCAAATTGATTTACCTGATGCTACTGAAGCAGCTGCATCAGCCACCTTGTTTCCCTCCTGTAATATACCAGGAAGAGGTTGGTGGCTTCTGATGTGTGCTACAAAAAATGGATGTGTGCGATTGTTGATACATTGCTGTAGAGAAAGCAATAACTTTAACAAAGAAACAGATATGCTAGGAGATAAATAGGCTTGATATATATTTTTCAAAATCTGAGAAACATATAAGGAATCTACTATTAAATTAAAAGGAGTCTTTTGAAACTGTTGAAATGCAATAAGAGATGCAGCAAGTTCTGCCTTTGAGCAGAAGATTGTGGAGAGGTAATTTTAGTTTTCCACTCTCCCTCCTGGTACCATGCACAAGCACCATACATTTTCCCCCCAACTGCATAAAGTGTAGGTGCATCTACTAATGGAGATAATGAGAGGGGGGAATGCCATTCAAAAGGGAGAGTTTTAAGAAAAGTGAATCGTGGGTCAGCTGGTAAATGGCAAGAAATTTGCCCTGGTCATTCTTCTAAAGAGTATTGCATTTCTTCGGAATTACACCATAGCATTTCCCAAGTAGTCAATGAACAAGGAGTGAATATGCAAACAGGCTCAAATCCCATGAGTTGTTTACATCTTTGTCGACCTTTAAAGATTAACTGAGAATATGCAGAGGCTTTATTAGTAATTGTGGTCCGTGGGGTGTGAGACAAATGCAGCCATTCTAAGATCAGAACCTGTGTCTGATGAATTTGCATAATGACAGCTGTTGGTCTCTGAGCAGTATTTAGTAAAGCAATTGATAAAGGACAATTTTCTATAGCCCGATCCACCCATCTAATAGCCATTAAATGGGAAATGTCTTTCAATGCCTGCAACTGCTCTTTGTTTAGAATGATAACATCAGACGGGGCTTTACCTTGCGTTAGAGCGTTAAAGAGAGGAGCTAATGTAGCTGTAGTCAAACCCAAATAAGGACGTGCCCAATTTAAAGTTCCCAGGAACTGCTGTAAAATCACAAGTGTTGGCTTCGGGGGAAGTGTGGGGAGGGGAAGAGAAGGAATAGCAGCCGAAGCAAGTAACTTATGACCTAAATAGAAAAAAGGTGGTTTGGATTGAACTTTTTCTGGGGCTATAGTGAGACCTGCTTTACCTAAAATAGAGTTCAGGCACGGCAGAATTTTTAATACCGTGCCCTTTGGACCAGGTGCAGATACCAATATATCATCCATGTAATGATAGACTAAAAAATGAGGATATTTGTCTCTATAGGGCTGCAAGGCTAAATCCACAAAAAATTGACACATAGTTGGACTGTTTAACATGCCTTGTGGTAAGACTTTCCATTGATATCGTTTGGTAGGTCTCTGATTATTTAAGGTTGGTACAGTAAAAGCAAATAATTTTCTATCTAACTGGTGTAATGGAATGGAGAAAAAACAGTCTTTTAAATCGATAAATATTCTTGAGGAATTATGTTAGGATTTGGAAGACCACATTGCAGGGGTCCCATTGGAAGGAGGACCGAATTCACAGCCCTTAAATCCTGAAGTAGGCGCCAAGCGCCGTTTTTCTTTTTGATAACAAAAACTGGGGTATTATATGGACTCAATGAGGGTTCTAGATGACCTTTATCTAATTGTTCTTGAACAAGAGAGTGTAAGGCTTCAAGTTTTATAGAAGGGAGAGGCCACTGATCAATCCACACAGGGTTATTGTTAGTCAGACATAAGCGAAGCATGGTTAATGGAGAGTAAGCTGCGCATTAAACTGTGACATAAGGTCTCTTCCCCACAAGTTAGTATACAGAGGAATTACAGCTGGTTTAATATAAGCAACACATTGAGACTCAGGGGAATGGGCTTTTACCCAGTTTCTGCTAATGTGAGTCTCCTGGAGTCCCCCCACTCCTCTCACCGCTGGTGCCGCATCTGCAGGCCAGGTGTCCGGCCACTCAGCGGTTCGGATGACGGAAATATCCACTCCAGTATCTAAAAGACCAAGAAAGGATCGACCATTCAATAAGAATGTCACCATAGGTTTTGATTGACTAATTGGTCTTTCAATTGCATAGAGTTGCTCTTGTTGTTGGTCTAAGAGCACAATCATTTTTGCCACAATATCCCCCTCATTTATAGTAACTTCTGTATTAGCTAGTACATACAGACAGACATCGGACAATACAGTGGGGTCATGCAGAAAAGGAGAGGCAAGAATACCTTGTTCAGCTAAATCCCTTACAGGAAAGACTAGCACTGGGATATCGGGGGGCATATGAAAAGGCTGAACAGGATGTACAAAGAGAAAGTCAGCGACACCAGGAAAATAAGTAACAGTATCATTAGCAACAAGATCGTAAGCGAAAGAAGAAAAGTTGCAAGTTTCAGCAGCCTTTGCTGTGGGGCTGCCTGCCTGCCCCGTTTCTAGTTTCCCTGATTCAAAAAAAGTTTTTGAGTGATTGCAGGGCTATTCTGCTGTTCATTCTTTTGGACTCTGCACTGACTAGCCCAGTGATAGCCCTTTTGGCATCGAGGGCATGGTGTCATTGGGCGAGCAACCTGGTTTCTTTTTTTTTTTTTGAAACAAATTTTTATTAATTTTAAAGATAAAACAACACATCATTAACCATTAAATACATAAACACATAAAACCTCTTAACATTGTAAATCCTTACAAGTCAAACAAAACATTATTTTTATACAGCATAGTTCCAATTTATCCCATCTCCATATGGACACACAAATATCTTTCAGCAAATTTCTCATTATTTCTCTTTACTCCTATTCAATTTCATTTCTCTTCCATATTTATCCATTTTATAGTCATCATATTCTTTTCTTTCTGGCTTGTTTAAATTATTCTCATCTAACATTCCTCCAAGGTTTTATTGATTCTTTTTTCCTTTTTTTTATAAAAAACAAATTTTGTTAGTTTTACCGTGAACACAATACACAAACATACAAACACAAAACATAAACAAAACTAAAAGATCTTTTCTGAAGGTTGTCTGTTCCCGGGTTAAAACTCTTCACACAGACACAAATTCAAACATCATATTCAACCCATATCTCCTTCCATATCTTATTATCATTTTCTTTTTTATATATATATATAAAAACCATTTTTATCAGTTTTATAAAAACAATGCACAAAGAATCAAGGCATAGCAGCTTATAAATTCTTTTCTAAGAAAAAATAATAATAAAAGATCAATAAGGCATAACATTTCCAGATTATAATATCAATATTTCATATAATATTAACTTCATATCTTGTCCCTACTTCTCCTTTCCATCCAAATTATTTATTAATTAAAATTTTATTGCCTTTTATCAATATACAAAATCCAAAAAAAAAAAGCATATATATCCTTCCATATCTTATTACCATTTTCAACAACATTCTTTGTCTGTTCTATTTCCAATTATCCATTCATCTTTTTTTTCTTTTACTATACTTCTCCTGTACACCAATTGGAGTAACATCTATAACTCATTACCCTAACTTAGAAATACTACATATAGCAATCTTTCTTGGGATTCTGTTTAAAAGATTCTAAAATTACATAATAAATTTTATATTCTAAATATACATATAAAAACACACTCTTATATACCCTCCAGAATCCCTCTTTTAATCTAAATTAAATTCACCCATTGTCTCTAAATAAACTTTTTTTCTTTAGGTCTTGCTTCCCCCCATTAAGGCTTCTCCTCCCCCCCTTTCTCTCTTGCTTATTCTTCTCCTTGCCCTTTCTACCCCTTTGCTTTTTCCCTTCGCTTTTCTTACTCCTTTTCCTTTGCTTTCTAACCTTGCCTCCAACTTTTCGCTCATTTTTCTCTCTTTTGGTTGTTTTTATAATTCTTTAAATCCCCTTTTTCTTATCCTTTTTCTCCTCCTCTCCGGAAGGAACCCATTGTTCATCAAAGATGGCTTCTTCTTCCTCTTCTTCCTTGTCCCAGTCCTTCTGCTGCGTAATCAACTTTTCAACAGAACATAACGCCATTTCTAAGAATTGAAACAAAGCGCCCAAAGTATCTTCTTTTTTATATTTTTGATATTCAATCTCTAGTTCATCCACAAACGATGCCATTATGAAAAGGGAAACTTTTTCCAAAACAACCACAAGTATTTTTAATCAAAGACAATCAAAAGCGATTAAAAAAAAAAGTTCCAAAAGTTAATACTTTTCTTCCTTCTTCTCTTTCTCTTTCTGGATTAATTTTTATTCAAAGAGGTCCAATTACCATATATCTTCCTTTGGGATCCACAAAGACGTTCTAGACAATCTCCTCCTTTTTCAGCTTCTGCTCCAATTTTTTTTCTCCCTTCCCACTTGCAATGACAATTTTAAATAATCAGAAATCCATACCTCCAGCAAAGATTTTCCAATTTCTTAAATTTTTCAATGTCCAAAAATCCCTTTGTCTCTTAGCTTCAACTTTCAAAGCAATCCACTTTCAATGTCTAATATATCCAAATATTTCTACTATTTCCGTGGGGTGGGAGAGTAAAAAAAAAAAAAGTTCCCTTTAACAGCTTCTCCGCCGCTTTTCGCTCTTCTTAGGGAAACAATGTATCCTCCAGCAATTCAAGCAGCTCAATTCCAGGCAATTTAAAAGGTGTTACTTGACCCGGCTCAGACAGAACTTTCACTCTTCACACTTCCTCCAGCACAGTTCTTACCCGGTTGCTGGCTTCTTCGTGGCGGCCATTGCTGACCGCCGCTCCACCGCCTTGGGAAAAAGGGGTTTTCCCGGAGAAGGGGGGGGTCTGCGACACCCCCACCTCCCTATCCGACTCCCCTCTCTCTTCAGCTGTCCCTACAGGGCAGCCATATCCCCCTGACCCATCTGGATCGGGGGTACCTCGACGGCTAGCACAGCAGGAATCGCGAGCTGTCGCGAATTCCTGCTGCCCCGAAGCCACGCGAAACCGGAAGTTCCAGCAACCTGGTTTCTTGACATATTTGCTCCCCTGCCCAGGACCCTGCATTGGCTCTTAAAGTGACCTGGCTTGCCACAATTAAAACAATTTCCCATTTTGTGAGTATTTTGTTGGGAAATGGGAAGAAGAGAGCCCATATTCTGCTGCATGCCTTCAGTAATGGCTGTAGCCAGCGTAGACATGGAATGGGATGTGGTTCCTATGATTCGGCAGGCTGTAAGATAATCTGCCATGGTAACATTTTTCTTATTAATTAATGGTTGCAAAACTTTCTGACAATCAGCGTTTGCGTTTTCATAAGCAAGTTTCATTTGTAATTCAGTACAAGCCTCTCTATTATCAATTTGTCTCTCTAAGGCTTCTGTGAGACGGTTTATAAAGGAGGAAAAAGGCTCAGAAGGTCCTTGAATAACTTTAGAGAAAGAGTTGGGCATGCATCCCGCATTATCAACCTTTCGAGCAGCTGCCAAAGCACACTCCTGTATTATAGGGAAAGCAGCTGGGTCTGTGGCAACCTGCTGGGCAATGGTAGACATGTTGCCAGTACCGTTAAGCATATCCAAAGTGACATTTGCCGGCAAGCCTCTAGCGGCTGCGGCTGTGGTACATTTAAGAAATTCTGACTCCCAGACCAAAAATTGTGAAGGCGTGAGGATCATGTTAAATAATGTACGCCAATCAGCATTTACCAAGTCAGCACCTGGCTGGGTTATTGATCCTAAAAGTCCCTGTACATAATGGGATTGAATACCATTTTCCTTTCAAGCTGCCTTTAAATCCTTAATTATTTTGTACGGCATTGGGGTATACTGAGGAGCTGGAGGGTTGCCGGCTTGAACGATAGGATAAAGGGAGGCAGCTGCAAGGGTGTCCTCATCTGTTTCTCCTTCACAAAAGGCTTGTTGAATGGCTTTTACAACACACACCCCTCCTTGGCGGGGGGGTGGAGGACACAAGGGCTCTACATTTAAAGAAGTGGATTGAATGGAAGGAGGCTCCCATACTGCTTTACGATCATCGGGAGCGGAAGGTTGAAGGATAGAAAAGTTCTCATAACTTGGTGGGGGAGATTCAAACACACTCCCTGCTTCTATTTTATAATGAACTTTTAAAGCCTCCATAATTTTCCTCCAAGTGACCAAAATGCCAATAGGTGCACGAGGAGGATTATGGAGATATTCACCAATTTTCTGCCAATTGGAAAATTTTAAGGACCCTCTCTCTGGATAATTGGGGCAATGTTGCCACACATAAGCCAATAATGTAGCAATATGTTTCTTTTTTATGGGAGAGCCCTTTAAATTAGCAGAGTATTTAGAAGAAGAAGCGACTAGCTCTCTCAATTCCTTCAGATGCTGCGTCTGCTGTTGAGAAAAGCCTCCACCCATACTTACTAAAGTCGAGACCGTCTTTCAGATCCGATGAGGTGCAATTCGCTCAGGCGCCTGGTGATGCACAGCTCCAACCGAGCTGATAAGTATGGGCGCGCCGCTGCGTATCCCCCTTAGGGAATCACGTCAGGGTCACCAAAATGCGGTATCTGCCATCCCGCATTAGATGGGCGTCTCATGAGAGGGAGCAAAGGAGGAAGAAACGACACGAGACGAGGTTTCTCGGGATGAGCGTGCGCCAAATGCCTCGGCACTGGCTCTTTTATTATGCTTTTTCACAGGGGGGTGAAATACTTCAAAGCTCAAGATAATCAAGACATATATGAATTATAATAGTTTAGGTCAGCAGGAATACATATGATTAATAATAGCTCAAGGTTAGTTAAGGTAACAGGGTAGCAGAGTTAGAATATCATTTTGCATTGACAGCTGCTTAACTCCTCTTTTCTTATGCGTGTCTGGCAAAGATAACTGAAAAGACAGGAGTCTAATGTTTATACAAGAAAGCTAAATCGTTACAATGCTAGGATAGTATATGGCTGCACTGATACAAGTTGCAATCATATGAATAATACATAGTTACAACAGACATTCTGAAAAAGATTTATGTTCGAAATAATGTGGGTGCACACATATACCTTACACGTAAACTGTTTTGAGCTCATCTTATAAAAGGTGGCAATATGTTAGCTCATTTGGAGTTTATGAAAAAGACTTTTCAGGCGCTACAAGAAAAAGAACTGATTTTTTTCTGAGTTATAGCAGGTTTACATTATTTTTTCTTCTTTGGATGAAACTTATGATGATTATGTGTCTTCACTGGAAGTTTTAAACAGAGATGAACTTACATTGACTAGTATAACTGGAAGACTGTTGGAAGAGTCAAGAAGAAGGCAAGATAGAAATCAACTGAGAGTAAGACAACCACAGGAAGAAAAACTGTCTTCAACAATATAGAGCTAAGAAATTGTATTTTGTAGGTTATGGAGCTAATAATAGATTATTTAGATTTGGGGAGCCAGATACTACTAATATATATTGGAGTGCAAGTGTTAAATTTCTGGAGCATGTTGGCTGGCAAAAGTTTAAACAAGTATATAATAATAAAAAACATAGTATTATCGTAAAAACTCCATTGTTCACTGATCATAAAAATGATAGGAATATTGATGAATCAGTAAAAGATGAACCATAACTGCAAAAGATTCGATAGGGGAGGTAGAGGAAGAAAATAAACAAACAACATGTACTGAATTTTCTAGAAGGTCAATTAGAGAGAGATGTAAATATAACAGAGTTCAAACAAGCATTATATATAGCATTAGATAAAGAATCTTCTAATCTCTATGAAATTGTATGAGTTATTAATTGTGAAAAAATTATGAATTAAAGACGTAATGTATTATATACTGACCAACCCAAAGGGGAGAATGTTATGTATATGTAAATAACATAGTTGGGTTGACAATATATAAACTACAAATATATATGTTTGTAGCTTTAAGGAAAAATACTGCAATGTATTATGCTGTGTTCTGGTTGGTTAATTGTGCTACAAGTTGCCCTAAGAGGGAACTATAGATCATGGTTTAATTCTCATTCTCTTTTTCACTGATGATCTCTCTTAATTCTGATACTGATTGACTACGGACCGATATGGATGAACCCTGTTTATTTTGATATTCTGTTGATATCGAAGATTATTTGTTGTATTATGGTTTGATATTTGTCTGCTGTAAAAGACATGGAAACGGTAAGAAGACTTTATAACTAGATGTAAGAATACTTTATAACTGGATATTTCTGGACTGTTAAAACATGTATGACATGGACTGTTTATTGGACTGTGCTATTTCTTCAAGTAAACATTAATACAACTTGTTCAACTTTGTGTGGCTGTATATTTCTTCATAACTGTTCTCATAAATCCATTTTCCATGTGCATATCCTTTTTATACAAGGGTTATTCTGCACATATCTAACAGTACTAATACCACTCTATAAAGCCTTAGTAAGACCACACCTAAAGTACTGCATCCAGTTTTGTTCACCACATTATAAAAAACATGTTGAGACTCTAGAAAAAGTACAGAGAAGAGCAACCAGGATGATTAGGGAACTGGAGACTAAACATATGAAGAATGGTTACAGGAACTGGGCTTGGCTAGTCTAGTGAAGAGAAGGACCAGGAGAAGCATGATAGCTGTCCTCCAATATTTGAGGGGCTGCCACAGAGAGGAAGGGGTCAAGCTATTTTTTAAAGCACCTGTAGGCCAGACAAGGAATAATGGATGGAAACTGAACAATGAGAGATTTAACCTAGAAATAAGGAGGAACTTTCTGACAGTGAGAACAATCAACCAATGGAACAGCTTGCCCTCGGAAGTTGTAGGAGCTCCATCACTTGAGACATTCAAGAAGAGATTGGACTGCCATTTGTCAGAAATGGTATAGGGTCTCCCACTTGGGCAGGGGGTTGGACTAGATGACCTATAATGTCTCTTCCAACTCTGATTATCTGTTATTTATCTGTTTCCAGATGATTGGCTGGATGTTTATCCCCTCCTTGAATATCTCCCTCAGACAATGCCTCCACTGTCAAACAGTCTTATCACTATGGAGGTTTTTCTCCTCAAACCCAAATCTGCCTTCCCAAATTCTGTTCAATTACTTTGAGATGATGATGTTGGTATTAATATTGCTGCTGAGAGAAAATAGTTCCTTTCCTGCATGGTACCTTTTGGATACTTGAAATGTGATATAATGCCCGGTTCAATCATTTTTCCCAGATTAACAAGATGGCTTGTTCCTTCAACTTTTTCTCCTTAGACTTAGAGCACAACCACATTTTATGTTACTCCTGCATTGGTTTATTTATTTATTTAATTATTCAATTTCTACAGTTGCCCAACTCAAACAAGTGACTCTGGGAAGCTCATAATTCTAAAATTATAAAACAGAACAAATTTAAAAACATTAAAGCAATAAAAACAAATTTCAAATCTGTGTGATCATATGCCATCATCATTATTGGGTAGCAGAGCCAGTTAACTTCCAGCTCAACAGCAGCACAGGAATAAATGGATCTAGGACAACTCACCATGGACAACTGGCTGTGAGACAATCCACATGGGATAATTCAACAGGATAAATATTAAACACCACTGTTTCTTCAACGTTATTTCCATTTTTGTCAATGGAAATAATGTTGAAGAAACAGTGGCAAATAACATTTATCATGTTGAATTATTCCACGTGGAATTGTCCCATGGCAAGTTAGCTGCAGTGAGTTGTTCCATGGTGAGTTGGCCATGGTGAGATGGCCACACCGGGTTGGCCACAGCAAGATGGCCATTCTGGGTTGGCTGCGACAAGATGATCACACTGAGTTGGTCATGGTGAGATGACCATGGCAGGATGGTCATGCCAGGTTGGCCATGGAAAGATGGTCGCAGTGAGTTGGCCATGCCTGGTTGGCTGTGACAAGATGGCTGCAGCAAATTGACCTTGGCAAGTTGACTGTGGTTAGTTGCTCCATTCCAGGGGCAAACTGCAGCAAAAACCATTCTTGTCACTGAGGTATGGATGCAGATGTTTTTCCAAAAGAGGAAACTCTAATCTCCTCCTTCTTGGTTACTGTTCTTACCTTCCTCCTCCTGAGGTTAAAGCATCATACTGTGGTGAGATCCTTTCACTAGTCTTTTAAAGTGGGTAAGAGATTATTCTGCATTCTCCTAATTTTACAAATAACCACAGTGTAATGTTAGGAGAAAGATAATGAGCTGGCAGGCTGCCTATTTTGCTGACTCCCTATGGCCAGCTGAAAGGAGTGCTGGTTGAACAATTTCAGAACAGCAACAGTGAAAAAGGGGTAAAAACAGGTATTTATGGAAACGTCCACAGTTTGTTCATGTATTCTTTTTTAAACAAATAATTTCTGATTAGTACAATTTCAAGAAAAAAGAAAAATAATGTTGATGAAGTAAATATTTTAAGAAATACATTAAAGTAGGGGAAAGGGGAGCATGCAAGTTTTAAAATATGGATGAATAACTAACACATTTCAAATAACCACATTTCAAATTTCAGAATTTGTGAAATATCACATGGCTAATATAATTTAATATACTATTAACAACTAGGGGTACTATAAGACATTTCACATCCAATTTCTAGTCAAAATAATGTTCCTAGTGAATTGTCAAAATATTTAGTGGGCACAAGATCAATTAAGAAGAAAATAAAAAAACAGTATATAGTGAATAATATATTAAATAATACATTAAAGAATACTGCAGGTAGCATGTAGGCTATCGTTTGGATTGAAATGTAAACATTAGAACCCAAATGTATAAGGCAGTATAATTCCATATATAGACCTGTAATTGAAAAATGGTTTTCAAATAATACCTAATTGTACATCAGACTTATTTGTTAGTTGTTCTAGACATCAAAGCATATTCCCACAGTTTAACTAACCATTCTTCCATAAAGAGCAACAGAGATCTTTTCTAGTAAAAAGAATATGAAATTCTTGCAGCTATTATAATATCTAATGCCAATTCAGTATATTTTGAGGGAAGGTATGGTTTGCTGAAATATTGGTTAACAGAATCATATCAGGTTAAATGGAATTATGGACTTTAAAGATTGCTTCCATGTTATGATGAAGTATTACATTGTTCTTCTCTGTACTGTTTCTCTAAATCTTTTCTCATTGGATGCCAAGAACGGGAGCCAGTATTCAAAATAGGGCCTGACCAGTGCAGAATATAATATTAGTATTCCTTCATGTGCTTTGGAAACTCTACTCCTAAAATTACATTTCATTTTTAACTGCTATATGATAATTTTCATATGTAATTTAACTTGCTGCCAAGCTACAATTTAAGATCCCTTTCAAACATATTATGTCCAGGGCAAAAATGTGCCTACTGTAGGATTTTAGAGCCTATGATGCATACCTTTAATTCTTTACGGCCATGCTGGTTGTGGATAATAAGACCTGAAATCTAGCACCTCTGGAGGAGTGCTTAGTTGTTTGGATTCAAATTTCTTTAAGTCATTGTAAGATAAAAGTTAGAACATATGGCTTTCTTGACAGGATATTTCATTTGAAATTATCTCTGCAAATGTATAAGTGGACATTTACTGGAGATAGAAACATGTGGACATATCTAAATGGATGCATCAAGTATGATATCAGGATATTATTATTAATATTTTTATTTATATTTTTTAAACAAGCCTGTAATCCTTACATTGGGGTAGAGTCAGGGTGACTGAATGGACCTGAGTATTTACTGGCTGGATGCCCTTCCTGACACCCACACAGAGTTCGCAGCAGATACTTTTTCTTTGTACCCAGAAAGAGAAATATCTGCCACTACCTAGGCTAGAACAGGATAGAACACAGTCTCCTGATTGTGAAGTGAAAGCTCCATCTCTAGGCAATCACACTGCTCTAGGGGTTTGTTATTAATTTTTCCAAATTAAATGATCTTTTTGACGCTTCTTTCAATAAACAAATTGCATGCATATTTTTTTTTGCTTTGCATGATGACCCAGCTCCTCACTAAGAAATTCTAATTTGTATCTGTGTTTTACTAGCTAAGCAGTTTCAGGCATCTTTTAGGCCAAGCAAGAAATATTAAATATTAAATTGATCAATAAAAGGGGACTTATTGTAATGCTTTAAATTAATTTACAATTACACAAGGGAGATAGACATGATCATGAATGGAAAATACATATCTGTGAATTCATTCATTAAAAAAAAATATGGGAAATTTTAGTTGCAAAGTTGACCTATACTATCATCCAAATTGATAAATATTATTTTCCTCTATTATGAAAGGAAATAATCTTAAAGTTCAAGTGTTTCTCTTTCCTTTGTTTCTCTTCCCAAACACATCTTATTTTTGTTCTCTTTGTTTTTGCCTCTATGTCATCCTGAGTCATTTTGAGACAACGGATAAATAAATCAAACTAAAACAAATCAAATCAAATAAATAATGGGACCCACGCCAATTGTTTAGCCCAGGAAGATCATTGTATTTTGTTCAATCTACAATAAATAAACAATGAGTCAGGCAGACAAATGGAATACAAATAATACCCTGGTTGGAAAGCTGAGCAATCATTTTTGTGTTGATTTTGTGCATTTTATTTTGCAAATGGCTTTGAGCTGATCCCCCGAGCATTCTGTAAACACTTTATTTAGAGCCATGAAATAAATCCTCGCAGAAGAAGAAAAAAAATGGGAGGGTATAACCCCACAGAGCATGCAAAACACAAACTTGTGCGATGAATAATATGAGTTATAGCTACAGTTTTGCAATCACCATCTTTAAAACTAACTCTTCTCGGAATAAAAAGTCAATAGTCATAAAGAAGACGAACGGGGGTGGAGTGGGGAGAGCAGCAGAAAGCAAGGCATAGCAATAGGGAGTCATCAAGAGAAAGGAAGTATTTTCTAACATGCTGATAGGGATTTTAAGAAGAGACCCTGCAAATGGCAGGTGTCATTTTCAGAGCAAGCGTGTGCATTTAGGAAAAATGAAATGGTTCAGGAACTGTTCAGGAATTGCTTCAGTGTGGAATGTACCTTTCACATAGCATCTTCTCTAGTTTTCTGAAAAAGACATTTTACTGTAGTGATCAAGCAGAAGCCTGGTGATGTGCAGAAAGAGAGTTTTCAGATTTCAGATAGAGATTCCATGAAAGGGAGGCTGGGAACCTGGGTAAAGAACAGATGGAAAGAGAGAAGAAAACCTTGATATTGATGGAGGAGAGCAGAAAGGGAGACTGCTACTTGCCTGCTATCAGTTTACATTTTTTAGCAAGAGTAGGAGCAAGTGGGAAGGGCTTCTATATTGTTCTTTCTGAGCTATGGAAAATGAAGAGAGAAACCTCTGCAAATGAACTGCTTATAATTCTAGCGAGAGCACTCTATCATTCCCGCTAGTATCGTCCCAGCCCTATAATCTCATTGAGACAAAAAAGCAAGGGAGAAGCAATAGCCTGTTTACCACCCTCACATTGCTCCCAGTGTAATCCCACCAGGCCAATGACGTCCTTGTTCACCACCAGGTTTATCATCCTTGATTGGAGAGCACCAAGTTTTCATTAAAGTAATGTTCTGTGGTGGTCTCCCATGGAAAGAATGAGACACAAGCATGTGTACTCAGGATGGGAGCCCAGAGTAAAATTCCAGTGCTCCCTTTTATTGAGATTTTTGTACATAGTAAGCATTCACATTGTGGATTACAATAATTAGATATAGTACACAGAATTGTTTACAGTTGTCTGAGCTGCTTAATTGTTTCTGGTGTTTGCTTTTAATTTCCTTGCTTTATCTCAGTGACCTTTAGGCAGACATGTATGTATAAGGACTTAGACTAATCATTACCCAATACCCAAGTCAAAGTTTATTCCCACAATGTTCCTGCCATTTGCTATGACAATATCCTGGGTGTGTGTGTGTGTGTGTATTTGCAAGACTTCATTTAGCCTGTTGAGCAAAGACTACAGGACTTCTCAGAATGGACAATCAGAAGACTGCCAAAGTGGTCCTTCATTTAGAACTGGGTTACTTAGTAACTGTTCAGACTTATGATGCACCTCCCCATGGGTTCTTAAGACCTGGTTCTGAACTTCCCACAGCTAACCCTCCAAGTCACATGTGGGTCCACAGCAACTAGAGGGAAATGATGCCATAATGTCATATGCTTCCAGAAACATGCTATTGTTTATGTAAAAAGATTGGACTTTTTATTTTGGATTGAGGTCAACACACTCCCCCAGGTTCCTATGAATCTGTGAGGTTTGCAAGTAGATGGAGCTGCAGGATCAGGGGTTTCCCACTAGCAAAACTTCCCACCAGCAAAACTCCCATTTCATTCTGCCTCCTGGCTCTGGGGATTTCTCTCTTGTAAGCCAAAATGTTATGATACCTTGCCAACATCCCCTTATACTGCCTGTATGCATCCCCTTACACTGTTACACATCCCCTTACACTGTCTGTATGCATCCCCTTACACTGTTGTTGGTTCCTAGGTTTTTTTTTTTTAAGCATTTTTTTTAGTTCATTTTGCAAAAAGCTGGAAGGGGCCTCTGTTTTGCTGCTATTCTGTGTGCTCTCACAAGAGTACACAGCAGTGGTACCATAACTAGGCTGGTGGCCAGAATGGAGGACTCGTAGTCTGAAAGATTAAAAAAAAAATCTGTCAGCTGTTAGATCGTTAATAGTACTTTGTTCCTAGCCACAATTTTATCTTTTCTCCAATATTGGAAGGGGAGCCACCCAAGAACTGAAGACATTAAGAAGTAGGAGGGCAAAGAGTTGCCAGACTATATATGAAACAAACATGAAAAAATCAATTAAAACATGGAATTCCCAGTTTTAAATCCTCATTCAGCTATGAATGTTTTCTTGGGCCTATTGTCATCCCTCAGGTAGTTGATATTGGGGTAATCATGTGTACTGCCTGCAACTATTAAAAAGAAGAACAAGACAAGAATGAATGAATGAATGAATGAATGAATGAATGAATGAATGAATGAATGAATGACGAGATGCATACAGGCAGCATCAAAAAGCACCTTCAAAGGCTACTTACATTGTTTCTGGCCACTAATGCAAATTTTTCCTTAATCAAGCCAATCATGTTTTGTTTTCAAAACCTGCCTTGGCTGTCAACATTGTACAGCAGCTCTCTTTAGAATGTGGCATCTCAGACATTAATCTCATGACAATATGTGAACATATAGAAGGGAAAGTTTGCGCAACTGTCATTTGAAGCTCATTATGTAAAATCAGCAGCATGTTTAATTTGTTGTACTCTATTTAATTCTCAGCAGGAACAGTATTGAAGGAAAAAGTATCAGTGGAATCTCTGAGCCAAACAAGATGCTCAAGAAAAGAAGGCAGATAAATATCTCTTTAGGAGGAAGCCTGTGTAAAGCTTCTTAAGGCATCTTCTTAGAAAATTGTGGTCATTGCTTGCTAAATCTCTCTCCATCACCCTGTGGTCTCACTGATGCCTTTTAATATTTTTCTTTGGGATCTAAAACTCAGAGGGGGCTGTATGCCACTGGAAGGATAATTCTGTGGTGGAAGGTATTCACATGCAACTTTAGTTACCTGCATTTCATCCCTGAGAATTTCCTAAAGGGTTTGATCTTTTGAAAATGAATTCCAAAGACTATTTTCCTTATCAGATGGAGTAAAAGATTTTTAAATACATTTGTCTAGACATTTAGATAATGGCACTAATTATATTACTGATGTTTCACTCATTCATATTAATTTTAATGATTACAACCCCCTTCTTCTAGCTCTACTCAACTGAAAGGTGTATTTCCAGTTTATAGATGCACAATGTGGTGAATAAGCAGCACAATGAACTCAAGAGAAGCTAATGGTTTCTTTATACTTTTCTTTTTGTTCTGCCTTGTCTTATAATGTAAGCTATTTATATCATCCCCACAGATGGGATTCTGTTAAGTTCTGGAAATAAAGCAACTGACACACAAGATTCCTACCCACTGCTCCTAATCATTTTATTATTTTAACCTATTAAGGTAGAAATCGGTTATTATCATTTTAAAATTGGATATGTACTTCAATAGCACTAAAAAGTGAAATATAACAGTATACCATTATGAGAAGGATAAGTATATTTTCATATTGATTCATATTGATGCATAGTCATCTGTAAACACTGTAAACACAGCCAAGGCATTATTTTCTCAAATAAACCCTGTGGAATAAGTCATTTTCTTTTATATAAATAGTTTTGATTTTCACTTTTGCAAAAACTGAATTTTGCTATGGATGCCGATTTTATTTCTAATGGCAATATAAGAAATTACCTGTAATGCCATTTGAAATATATCTGTAATTTATTGTTGTTAGTTGCAAAGTCGTGTCCAACCACATGGAAGGTTTTAAAACTGTTATGAATCTTTATAATAGCAACCTAAGTGCATTTTGTGAATAGTTAACATTACTACATTTTCCCTTACTTTTCTGACTTATGTAAGTAAATGCCAACAATGCAGTAGACATAAATGGTGTAGAAGAAATGGCCACTGTTTCTGTGGAACTTATTCTTATGTAAAAATATGCATGACTATAGTTTCAGGCTGCCAACTTACCCTTACATACCTAAAGGTAAGTCTGAATTATCACACAGGGATTATTTTTTAGCCAAATAATGCACATATCGAATAATATTATTAAGAGAATATTAATCTTGACAATCAAAGGGTGTGGGTGGGATTGTCAAAATTGCACTTGTGACCACATGTAGAAAACCTTTCTTACATACAGTATGTCATACAACATATACAAATGGTGTGGGGTCTGATTGTACAATGGAAGCTATTAACTTGACTCTTTTGAGCTGAAACTTCCCAATACCCTCCTTGCTGTCAACATTACCATTTTGGACATTCACACTTACCTTGGAGTTTACTAGTCCCTTCATTGCATCGTCTCAGCTGCACAACTCCCAGCAGTTCAAACTTCAACCAAACGTAGCTCAGACAAACTCCTAGGATTTGTCCACGGCCCCATGAGAATCTGACAACAGCCAAACAAAATACATGTTCTTGCACAGGAAGAGGAAGTTCAAGTGCAAAATCCAAGAGAAGATATAAATACCTCCCACTCTCAACTGCATGTGGTCAGCTGCCGAAAACTACAAACATGGTTCCGTTCATCAATAAATGGACCCCCTTTCCAATCAGTCTCCAGCCTCCATTTTGTCTCCAGTGCCTTTCTCCCAGCTTGGAACTGAACCAGATGGATATTTCTTCCAACATAAGTCCATCCATCTTGCTGTTGGTTCAGAGGTGGTATTCAGCACGTTCTGACCACTTCTGGAGAACCGGTAGCAGAAATTTTGAGTAGTTTGGAGAACCAGCAAATATCACCTCTGACTGCAGATTTTATAGTATCCTTCCCCTGCCACACCAAGCCAAGCCCACACAATCAGTAGTAAAAAAAAATGAAGTCCACCACTGTCTGGTTGTCCTTTTCTTCTCTTCACTACTGCATTTCCCAGAATTAGAGCCTTTTCCAGAGATATAGGTATTCAGATAATATGTCTGAAGTAGGATAAAGCCTGGTTATTTGTGCTTCAAGTGAGAACTCTGAATAGATTTGTTTAATGATCCATTTGATTGTTTCCTTGCCTGGCTATTTATGATATTCTCATGAGTCTTTTCAACATCAAAGTCTACTAAATCCTGCCCAGTGTGCAAAAATCCTAAAAACAAAGCCCTGGAAAAAGTCACTTTTGAGTACAAGGGTCTTTCTGACCTAAACTACTGCTGTGATGCAAGAGATGGAGTGGCTTTGACAACAGTGGTAGGATTCAAATTTTTTTACTACTGGTTCTGTGGGCATGGCTTGGTGGGTGTGGCAGGAGAAAGATACTCTAAAATCTCCAGTCAGAGGTGGTATTTGGCGGTACTCCAAACTACTCAAAATTTCTGCTACGGGTTCTCCAGAACTGGTCAGAACCTGCTGAATACTGTTATGATATGTACAGAATAACCTTTGAGAAACAAGGAAACTTTTATGAGAGTAGCTATGAATAATTATTCAGCCACACACAGATACACTAAATTGAGTTATAGTTTACTTTAAGAAATAGCACAGTCCAATAAACTGTCCAGGTCATATACATTTAACAGTCCAAAAAATATCCAATTACAAAGTCTTCTTACCGGTTGCCTGTCATTTATAGTAAACAAAAAAATCAAAGTATAAGCACAGCATAAATACAACAGAGAACCTTAGATAGCAACAGAATGTCAGAGAGAGCAAGCTATGATCTCTAGCTCCCTCCTATGGTAATCTGCAATATAATCAACCAATCGGAATATAGTATAAATCAACACAGTGATTTTGTCTTAAAGCTACAAACATACATTGTTGGTTTATATATTGCCAACCCAACTAATTGGTGGACAGATTCCTAACAAATACCACCTCTGTTTGACAAGCTTGTGTAAATCTAAAGAATTCAAATTGAACACTGACATTTTTGTCAGACAGTCTGATTTATTTTTTTCTTGGAATGCAGCAATGAATGATAGCATGAGCTTAAATGGAGAGATAGTATCCCTCTGAACATGCCAACTCCGAATAAAATAAATTCTACTGCCAATTGCAATCTTGTTTTTCTTCCTAGGAAACATTTTACTTACAATAGGCTTGGAGATACATCATTAAATGGCTTGCTCTGACTGCTCCCAGTCCAAGGAAATGCTCCCAGTCCAAAATGAATCTAAATAATGAATGTAAATGAACAGCACCATCTTGTAAAGGCTTACTTAGTAGTAGATCTTGGTGTATTCAGTAGGGAGAGCTTATAAATAATTATCCATAATATTGCAGCTAGAAAACTAAATTATTTTTCAAAGAGAGTTTTCTGAAATATAAGCAAAAGTATAAATGAAGTTAGAATGTGAACAGCAACTAGTAACATAATTTAGCACTTCAGGAGCATTTTTAATGAGTTGCAATACTTCAAATAAATTATTAGTTCAGTAATTTAAGAAGTCCATTTGCTCTTCTTATATTTTGCTCTACAACCACCAAGACAAGGTCGCTTTGTCCTTTGGAGGAGTCTAGAGATATTCCTTATCTCCCAATGGATCAGTACAATGTCATTGGGAAATGATGTGATGGTCTTCCAAGCTAAGGCAATAAGATACCAATAATCTAGTCAGTGTGCCAATCAAATGATCTTGTAGAAATTTTAGCTTATGGAGAAAATGCCCTTCTGTTTTTCCTATAAGCCAGTCAAACAGCCTGATAGTATGGATAGTAGGACTCCAGCTGTCCGTGCTTGGCCCCCAAATCACTTACTGCATTTGTATCTAAGTAGACCAGAGCAAGAAATCAACTTTACTGGAAAGCTAAAATTATTTTATTAAGACTGGTTAAACAATGATACCTCAGTACTCAATCTTAACTGGTTTGGGAAGGTATGATAAGTACCAAAAATGATGAGTTCCAAGCAAATTTTTCCCATAAGGAATAATGTAGTGAGTCACAAGGTAGCTGACACCAACAAATTCTAGATTGTACATTGAGTGCCAAACAAACAATGGGACAAATTTTCACATCAAAATGCATCGAGTACCAAATTTAATATGTTTCAAAGCAGTTGAATACCAAGGTACCACTGTAAAAACATAACCTTGCAGGTCCGATTGTGCAGTATCACCTCCTCCTTATTCTAGTTCAATGAATTAGGGAGGCATCTGCCTGAGCTTCCAAATATAAGATTATAGTTCTGGGACTTTAAAAAATGCTTCAACCCCTTTTGTTTAGGCAATGAATCTTATACATCTCCATTAGTGGGGGGATTCAAACTGTTTTACCATCGGTTCAGTGGGCCTGGCTTGATGGTCATGCTTTGCATGGCAAATGTGCGCTTTGCATGCGTGCAGACGCTTTCCAACTGACCTTCTCCTGCATGCCTGCACTCTCCCTGTGTCTTCAGCAGCTGATGCTCAGCAAACTTCTGTGTCGCGCAATGCAGCTGAATTTCAAAAGCAGGAAATAAAGGTCAGTATGAAGTCAGGGCAGGCGGGCAGGCCCAGCAGGATTGTAGGAGCGAACCAGTTCGCTCTCAGATGATCTTTGAAGCTATTGGTTCAGTCAAACTGGGCCAAACCAGATCGAGTACAATACCACCCCTGATCTCCATCAAGGTCATCATCGTTACTTTTTACAATTTCTTTCACTATAGTTACAACTCTTCAAGAAAAATGGAAACTGACCCCCATAGTGCAGGCTGCTAATGCAGATGTATTGCTGTGTGTGTTATTTTTATAGTTAAATTTTACTTTCCTATGTTTTGTAATCTGTATAGCATGAGAGAAAAGCCTCAGAATATGAAGAAAGAATGTTTAAAATTAGTTCATTGGGGATCAATCTGATAATGGACTGTGTTAATACTTTGAACGTAAGAAGCCCCATACAAGAATGTGACACTGGATATTTAATTCATTTATTTATTCATTTATATGTTGACCAACATGTTAAAAATGGGGGAGGGTCTCATCCTTCATGAAGACTTTCAAAACTGAAAGTGAAGTCATGGAACAAGGAAAAGAAGCCTGTACATTTGGTCAGAATCCATGGTCTTTAGAAAAGCCAGATTTAATACCTCTTTTCATAATACTGTAATTTTCCTTCATGTAATAGAATAAAAAATTGGCATGGCTTCAGATTTCCTATCACACAGATACAATTTTGGGACAGCATTTTACAGATTTACAGATTAATAGAGTTGGAAGAGACCTAGGTAGGTCATCTAGTCCAACCCCCTGCCCAAGCAGGAGACACTAACCATTTCTGACAAATGGCAGTCCAATTTCTTCTTGAAAGTCTCAAGTGATGAGGCTCCCACAATTCCAAAGGCAATTTTGTACCTTTGAAATGCATACGTTGTATGTCTTTGCATATTTAAAGTTACAGAGCAAAAGGAGGAATATGGATACATTGTAAAATGTTTGAATTGTTTGAAGTATTCATTGTAAATAATTACCTGACTGAACTGGATTACCCTTTCACGCGTGATAAAAATGCTAATTACCATTTCCTTGTACTTGTTGTCCCTTTGTGATTTTCATTAGAATCGAACAGCTGCGTGGAAATAAAAGCAATAATAAATCTTCCAAATTCTGACCTGGTGTTTGACAAAGCAGTATTTGGAGTCTTTTCAGTCATTGTCCAGATTGCCTTGGTTGAATCTACATTTAATCAAATATTTTTTCTCTCTCTCCAAAAAATTCTCAAAAGCAATTTTAACATTCCCCAAACCTATTTCTTTCCCCTTTTTTTAGTAGCAAGCTATTACTCTATTTTCCCAGATTTAGGTTTTTGTAACACTTGGAGATCCCTGGACAGATTTATTGCTGCTATGTGCATTCGATCATCATTAGTTGAGGGATAAGATGCTTGCAAAACTGAAGCAAGCACCATTACTTCCCAGAGACATTACACCAAAGATTTTTGCTAACCAAATAAGATTCTACGGTTTGAAATATACATATGGGTTTTATTTAAATAGAATCTGGCAGGATTGTTTATTGTTCCTTATCAGTGTAGTGGGGAAAGCATTATTTCTAGAATTAAGTGAAGATGTCGCTGAACAAGCAGCTGGAGTGGCTTATTGCTATTAAAAGGTAGAAAATTCCATTTTATCCCAAAGAACTGGACAGGGGAAAAAACCCCTCGTTTCATACATGTTGATGTAGGAGTTAAAATCCTTTGTTTTCTTAGTTAAATATAGCAGGAGAGTCAAAAATCAGAAATCTGGTTGAACCATTTCAGACTCAGAAATGTTCTTAACAGGCAAAAACCTTCATGAGCTACAGCTCACTTCATAAGATGAGTAGCTCAGAGACAATTTCTTACGAATGCCAGTTTAGTCTGCAGGATATACAATTAGAAGGTAATATGATCTCCACTCCCAGACACCTGAGGAGTTATTGCATAAATGATGGAACACATTTATTTTCTTTGGTTTCCATTTGTCTTGGACTACATGCTCTATACATTTTCACTGTTGTCTATGCTAATTGCGATTAATAGACTCAATTGTCTATAACTGTTCAATGCCTCTAGGAAGGCTATATTGCTCCGGAAGGATGTGCAAAACAGGCCTACATTGCACAGAAATAAACCTCAACTAAACACTAACTGTCAAATGCCAGGGAAACCAGAAGATCAAGGCAGTTCAAAACACTATAAAGATTTATTGCAAGCTTGAGTGGGCTACAAGAATGTGACCTACTAAGGGACAAAACAAATTGGAAATAGATAAGAGTCAAAAGAATTCAAGATGAACTGGACTTAAGATTTCTTGTGAATGTGAAGGGACTCATGACTGATGATGTGCTTGACACCATCCTCCAGCTCGGCCTGGTCATCTCTTACACTTGCCTTCCTTATGGCATGAATGATTCAGCTATAGAAACATAGACTTATGTACTGCTCCACAATGTTTTACAGCCCTCTCTAAGCAGTTTACAGAGTCAGCCCATGTTCTGACCCAAACTGTTATGAACTAATAAAATGCTTAAATAAAGTTTTATCAAACCTTTAGAAAAAGCAGGGTTCTAATCCTGCACTTCTGATTGCCCGATAGTAACGATATCGGATTGGTCCATTCAGGAGAATCTGATTGGCTGTTAATGAGCCACTCTCATTGGTTCAAGGGGTTAACACTCCACGTTTCTCATTGGTTACTAGATCAGCAGCCTGCCCTATAAAAGGGCTGCTGCTGCCCTAGGTTTTTGCTCTGTTCAGAATGATTAATAAAGAGTTGAAGTTCACTGTTCACTGCCTCGTCTTCGCTCCTTGCGCCCATGTGCAGAACCTAACACGAACCCTTTCCCAATAATACAAACACGAACCAAAGGGAACAGAAACCTTTTAATGATTCTTATGAATCCCTGGTTAAAAGGCTGCTGCAAACTAATTAACTTTGATAAGCACAAACCTCCCCAAAACTGTGCGAGGCAGCCAAGAATAAAAGATAAGAAATATTTTACAACACAACAGTCTTCAAATACCAATGTTCACTGAGGCTGGAGTTTCAAAACGGTTTTGCTTCCTACAAAGAACGTTCGCTTCACAGCTGGCTTTTATCTTCTTGAAGGAGGAGCCATTACCTTGCAGCCTTACTCCTGAGTCGCCCATGATGCTGTAGCTGCTCTTTCCTGTGAGCAGCCCGGCACACACGCGCACTTGACACAGGAATCTCCTCATTGTTGCTGCCAGCCCCCACAATCTTGAAGGCAGCAGTCAACTCCCTAATGGTCCTGGCCCCTCATCTGAGTCCTTGCTGTCCTCAGCTGTCCGCATCTGCTACCGGCTAACCACAACAGCCTATTGCAATAGTCTGGGTCCTCATTTTACCAATCTCAGAAGGATAGATGGGTGAAAACTGAACTGCTGGCAATTGGCAGAGTTAGCCTGCAATATTGCATTCTAATTATTGCACTTACCAGGGCTCTGGTTAGCATAGATTAGAAAACACAATGTATTATACCATTTTTCTGACTAACAACTGTTCTTATTATCCAGTATTTATGTATTGATTTGTTAAATTTATTTGCTACCCATCCCACTATGGTGCTAGTCTGATGGCTTACAACAATAAAATTAAAAGTGTGACAAAAAATGCAAACGTAACAATGGCAAAAAGGTAAAACAATAAAAATAAACAATGGAAATACACTAATATGAAATTATAGAAGATAGATGGAGAAGGAGCAGGAAGTGCAGGGGGAAGATGGGGGGGTCAGCTAATTAGACCTGTAGCCACCTCCAGTGATATATCCCCCCTCACTAGGTCCCCAAATCAACTGGCAGAGCCAGATCTTTAGGCCCTTGTGGAAGAATAGGAGGATATTGTGTAAAAGGATATTTAAATACAAACCTTATTTTCAGATAATTTTAGCAGGAAAGCAAACACTTGTGTGCTCCTGAAATCAATTGAGATATTAAAGAAATTGCTTGAAAGGTGTGAAAACCCATCTTGCACCTTTTCTTCTTTGATGACAGTTTCCACAAGTATAAGCAAGTGCAATTGTTTGTTTTCCATGCCTTCAGCAACCCAATTGCAATGATGAAACACAGGACCTAATTATTCATCACACAGCCCCTTTACAGAATATCGTACACTTAACTGGGTCAGTGGGGGAAGGGATTTATGTCTCATGAGAATCTTGAAAAGGAGGTCAACAAACTCCAGGCTTTCACTGCAGTTAAACAAACTCAACCTGTTCTGTTGAATCAGAAGCTATATAGTATAATTGATATATGTTGCCCTTCCATTAAAAAAAACATAGAAAGAACTGGTTGAAAGAAAATCAAAACTTTTCATTATACGGTTCATCCTCCCCAAAATCTGGCAGCACAAGACACACTTTTTTGACATGGTGAATTGATTTATTACATCGATTTATATGGCCAACTGTCTTGCAGAAGCAATTGTGGTTAGCTAGAAATATTTAAAAACAATATACAGCTAGTCCTTGACTTAAAGAATCATTAAAAGGTTTTGCTGTTACCTCCATTTTGTGTTTGTTTTCTTGGAACAAGGTTTGGATGAGAACACTTACAACCATTACAGCAACCCCCTAGTCACGCGATCAAAATTCAGACAGACACTTGGCAATTGATTTATGACGGTTGCAGTGTCCTGGGAGTCATGTGATCACCTTTTGCAACCTTCCTACAAACGAAGTCAATGGGGAAGCTAGATTCACTTAACCACCTTGCAACCAAATTAACAAGTGCAGTGATTCACTTAACAACTGTGACAAGAAAAGTAATAAAATGGGGCAAAACTCACTTAACAAATGTTTCACTTAACAAATGTTTCAGTTAGCAAACAGAAATGTTGGGCTCAATTTTGATCGTAAGTCGAGGACTACCCAATGGTGGGATTCAACTTTTTTTTACTACCGATTCTGTGGGTGTGGCTTGGTGGGCATGGCAGGGGAAGGTTATACTGCAAAATCCCACTAAAACCCCACTAACCTGCTTTCCAGCTCCATTCTCCTATGCAGGGCAACAAAAGAAAACCCAGCCAATCAGCTGGGACACGGGAGGCAAAGAATAGATGGGGGCGGAGCCAGTCAGAGGTGGTATTTGCCAGTTCTCCAAACTACTCAAAATTTCCACAACCAGTTCTCCAGAACTGGTCAGAACCTGCTGAATACCATCTCTGGAACTACCTGTAAAAGCCAATATCAATAAAATATTTTAAAAACCTTATATAATTATAATTGAGAACCAACCCAATAAGCACTCAACGATACAATAACCCCTAAATGGACTTCCATGACTGAAGCAAGCCTAGTGCTTCCACTAGCCAGGGAATGAAGCAATGATGTCATAAATCCTTGTCAATACTGTCCAGGCAATGGTTCACATCCATCTCATGCAGCATCATGAGCACGATTAGTATGACATGTGACCCTCTTAAAATCCAGTCACTTTTGGAGCAAGGAAGGGGCATTCTTCACACTACTACTGGGTAATTTGATTTAGCAAGTGCCTTATAAGAGCAATATGCACTCAGGATAAAGAACAATTAATGCTATAGCATACTGCGAACAATTGTAAATGGATATGGCCCTCCCTCAGCCAAACTGCTTGTCGACATTCCTCCTTCAAGCATTTACAACCCACAGTTATCTCCAAAGAGGGAGGGAGTACCAGAAGAGCTTCTCACGCCTAAACTCTAAAAATATTCACATTTTACTCCCCCAGGCTCCCAAATGAGCATAAATACCGACATGTTGGAGCCTGCTGACTTGCTTGTGCAGGGTCTGGCACTCCTGGCTGGATGTTATTGGTTATTTAGAATCGTAGAAGTTAGAAAAGACTCCACACGGGTTTAGGGAAAGAATCCACATTTAAGTATCCCAAACAGGCAGCTTCTACTTAAATACATCGGACAAAAGGTAGCCTACCATCTGTCTGGGTTATGGCATATGTGATACTGGTTTTACTCTTCAGATATATATTTTTTCCCCAGGTATTCATTTTAATATGAACTTCGCCACATGATTTCTTCCCCTTATTCTTCTGTCCAAGGGAGAAAGCCATGTGAAAGTCTTGTTTTCTTTGCATGGTGTGTCATCCTTTTCCTTCTTGGGACACCAGCTTGGGAAGAATAACAGCTCATCTTTTGTCTACCAGAAGTTGTGGGGAGGAAAAGGAGGGAATGCATGAGGGGCCTGAGGATGCCACTGTGTGAGGGAACTAGAGGAGAAGGTACTTGTCGGAAGGTAGGATGATAGTATGAACAGGCAGCCAAAGTGAGTGGGAGAGGTTGTGTGAATTGGGGCTTGGAATGCTGCCAGTCCTGCTTTTTTTTCTCCCTTTTTCCTTTTCCTTCTGTTTTGTTTGCTGTCTGCTTGATTCAATGCACAAGGGGACTGGCAATATCATGAAACTGGGTCAAAACTTTCCTGGCATCGGATCTTGTGGATACCAGACATTTCCTGGAAGAAGTGAACAGGGCTTCTTTTCCCAAATATATATATATATATTTTGATCCAGTATGTAGCCTGAACATGAAAGACATTTGCCTGGTTACTGGCTGCCTGACTTCAACATGTGGTGAGAGCTGTTCCAGAATGTGATCACCGGTTTTCCAGATAAAAGCATCTTTGAAAATAGGGTAAGAGTTGAACCAAAAAGCAATGGAAAAAAAGGAAAGACTCTTAGGGATTTTTTCCCATCACTTTTCTGCTTCCAAATTACTTTCCTGCCCTGCTAGATTCAAACATCTCACTGAGGCATGCCTGAAAGTGCAAGGTAAGAAAAATGGAGTAGCTGCTGGAGACAATTTCTACCACAGATGTTAAGAAAAGGATTAAGCAACTTTCCTATCTTCCAAGTCCCCATTACATTCATTCTTGATGTTGCTTTAGCCTTGAGAAAAAGAACTGCCAAATTTTTGTTACACAATATAGATTTCTATTTTATAGAAATCCTGTTTTGGTAACATAAATTTTGGGCATGGCAGAACCATCTCTGAGTGATTCTGAACAGATTTTTTTTTTTTTTGGTGAAAAATCTTGGATTTAAATCAACATCAGAAGGCACCAAAATTCAAACTCTGATATTTAATCTCTGAGGGCTCAGGCACACACAGCAATGGTCATTGATAGTACAGCGAATGTGTGATAAATAAATGAACATTAATACATGTACATATATAGCCCACTGACCACCTTCTCCCTTTCTACAATTTTATCCATTTCATGTGACATTTCTGCATGATGAGGAAGCAAACCAATGACTTGAGAAACCATGGAATCTTTGGGGCAGCATATAAACACCATAATAAATAAATACTTTTTAAGCCATTCAGCATGAAATTTATTCAACATAGGGTTGGATCCTGGGAACTCTGCGAATTCCAACCCTCTTTTTCTGGGGAGACCTGCTGAAAATTCCCCCTTTTCATTGAGTTTCTTAAATGGCTCAAACAGTGAAGATGACATAAAACCAAGGACCAAGGAAATGCTAGCCTATGTGTCCCGCAGTAATTCAAATAGTGCAGCCTGGTGCCTGTCATATATACGAGAACTGCAGTTTCTAGAATTTCTAGACCTCACAACATTTGGCTGTCTAGGAATTCTAGGTTTCATAGTCCCAGTTTATCTAAATGGAAACAAGTTGAGAACAGCTATTCTAAAAGGACAAAGGAACATTCTGGGCTCACATTTTAATGACTAATAGAGCTTTTTTTCTGGAGCATGAGTCAAAGAGAAAAAGTCTGGATGTAGAAATGTTTTGACTTTGCTCAATAGGGTTAGGACATAATACTTACTGAATTGTTTTTTCCTTTTCTTTTTTTCTTGATGACAGTTTCTAATTTAAAACAATTTGCATGGGAGATTAAATTGTTCCATTGCTGCTTCTATTGCTAAACATAACAGCCCAAATCCCAGCTGCAGATTTTGACAGAAAGTGATATTGTTAGCCTTGGTTAAACAACTGGATTCCTTAGTTTGAACATGTGTTGGTAGCACAATGAAAGGGAGGAGTTGAAGTGGATTTAATAAAATCCTGCCAGAAACATTAATTGCTATGACAACAGGGAAAATATACAAAACTTAAATTAGTAAAACAATAAAGGGGGAACTGCAGTACTTTAATTACACAAATTAAAGAAAGAAATAAAGATCTAAATTGTAGCTTTTTATTCAAAGGAATTGTGTATCTTTTGATGGTGTTTTGAAATGTTACAAGGTGAGAAAGGTGATAATATAATTTTTAGTGTTGCTCGGGACGTATTCTGAACTGAAACTGATTCTATACTGAATAAAGTAACTTACAATTGGTCCTTACACTTAGGGCTGTGACAGCATCCCCACAGTCACAGGATCAAAATGCATGCACTTCTCAAACAATGGTTGCAGTGTCCTGAGTGTGAAGCTGACCTGACCAAAGCCAACTTGGATGCTTCAGTGTTGCACACTGCAGCTGATAGATAGGGAGGGGGGAATTTTAGATAGCTGGGATTTTGTAGCCAAAACAAAATACTTTCTCTTGGGAACCAATGACATTCTCACATCTAGTCGGAGGAAGGCGGAGGGATATCACCAGGCAATCAGACTGTGCCATGATTGGACCATGTGACTGATTATTTGGAGACAAACTTTTACTTTTAATTAGGTGAAAACCATTGGACCCTTCAGACTCAGTTTTCACCAGATACGTGCCAATATGACAAACCCAATAAAGCTATTCTTTGAGGAATCTACCTGCCTCAGAGTTTTGCTTTGTATGGGTCTGTTACTTGGAACTCTGACACTGGGGTTATGCGACTGCCATTTGCAACCCTCCCAGAGAATTTCCAACAAGCAAAATCAATGGGGGAAGCTGGATTCACTTAAGAATCATGTGAATTGCTTAACAATCATGGCCAAAAGGTCATAAAACTAAGCACAACTCACTTAACTACTGCACTGCTTAGCCATAAAATCTCCAGTCACAATTGTTAAGGACTACCTGTAATACGAAAAAAAAGTCCCCCAGGATGAGTTCTCTTGTAATGAGTTCTCTTATCATTCTTACTTGAAATTTAACAGACATACTAAATACAGTGAGATATATGTCCTATGTCAGCGGTGGCTAAGCTTTTTGGGCTCCTGTGCCGAAAATTGTACCCAGTAGGCAATGCGTACATGCCCCCTGCACATGCACACGACCCCCATTGCCTGCACTGTGCATGCACGCACCTCCCAGCTGATTTTTGGACCTTTTTTGGTCTCCCAGAGGCTCCAGGGAAGCCTCTGCAGGTTTTGTAGGCCGAAAAATGGGCCCATTTCGTCACTTCCAGTATTTCCAGAAATACAGAAAATAACATGTGTGCCATAGGTTCGCCATCACGGTCTTATGTTATATAGGTAGTCCTCAACTTACAAACATTCATTTAACAACTGTCTGCAGTCATAACACCTCTGAAAAAAAGTGACTTATGACCATTTTGTATTCTGTATACTGGTGACATGATTACTATTTGCAACATTTCCAGAGCTTCCAACAGCAAAATCAATGGGAAAAGCTGGATTCACTTAATAACTCCATGATTCATTTAACTACTATGGCAAAAAGGTTATAAAATCAGACACAACTCACTGAACAATAATCTCACTTCGTAACTGAAATTCTGGTCCCAATTGCGATCGTAAGTTGAGGACTACCTGTAATAAATGACCAAATTCATTTACTTTCATGCCCTGCTTACACTCTTTTCTCTCAGTATGGAGGAAAGTTAGGTTGGGAACCTCCAAAGAATTATATCTGATCACATAAATAATTCTAGTTTTCCTTTGCCATTCTTAAAAAAAAATTGTTATTTTATTGGTCTTATTTATTGCTTTTATTGTTTATTGGTGTTGATCAATACATAATGGTTGCATATTTATGCATTATTTTCAGCAAAGCACCACAAAATATACATTTGAAGACATCTGGCAGAGATGAAAGTCACCATGTCATGTGGCAGAGTGTTCTGCTGGCTAAGAGTTTATGTAGTCAAGGAGTTCCTTCTTTGTTGTAGCTTGAACTTTCAATTCTTGTAAATACTTCCTTGTAAAACTATTAGTTTAACTTTCCAAAATGTATTAAATACATGGGGAATGCTGTAAGCACATTAGCTGTGTACTCACTTAACAACCACAATTGGGACTGGCATCTCTGTCACTGAGTGATGTCATTGTTAAATGAGACATCACATAACAGCAATTTGTACTTTCAATGCCAGCTTCTCCACTGATGCTGCTTGTCAGAAGCCAGCGGTAAAGGTCACAAATGACGATCACACAACCACAGCATATGGCAACTGTCACAAACACCTGCTATTTGTAAACCACCCAAAGTGGAATACATGTTGAAATGTGTGATGTACAACAACTACAACAGTATTCAGCCAGTTAATGGCAGTGTTTGTAATTGTGCTAGGTATAATGTATGGTATATGCTCTATGGTCTTTTTGTTCTAAGGAGTTTCCTGTTACAGTTAAAAGTTAAGTCGTAAGGCCCCTGGAAACTGTACACTTTGTTCTATAGGACTACATATTAACAGAAATTCTAACACAATCATGTGACTGTGGGGATGTTGCAATTATGATCAGTCCTCAGTAAGTGTGAGGACTGATCATAATGTCACTTTTTCAGCACGATTCTAACTTCTAACAGTTGCTAAACAGGGCAGTCATTAAGCAAGGATTCCCTGTAAAGCCAATATAAATTTACCTTAGCTCTATTCATTTCTCTATTCCGGTGCCACCTACATCTCATTCAAACATTAACTTTGGACTTCAGCTCAACTAAGGTTGCATTCCCCTGATTAAATGATCTTTTTTTTAACTTGATTGACTTTCATAAACACACAGGCAGCTTGCAACAATTGCCTGTTTGGCCAGAAGCAAAATTATTGCATCTATCAGGGATCATTAATCCAGGTGGCAAGCGAGTGATCAGGGTCAAAATAGAAAGCCTGAAGACCTGATGACAAATGTACTTAGCATCAGAACTAAGGAACCAAAAGGTGGCTGTAATTATGGATTCATGAAACTGTAAAAAAAAAAAAAAGAATATTTAAAAAAATTTTTTATAGTTTTGCTTGAATAAAGACCAATGCCTAATTACATTGAAATAATAAATGTTACCTCTAGAAATACTCCAAATGCTCTTTACCTTTGTAATCATGTAAACACACTCTTTAAAGCAGGGGTCCCCAACCACCAGGCCCCGGACTGGTACTGGTCCGTGGCTCATTTTCTACCGGGCCACCGGTTTGCTGGGCGCCACCATCTTGTTTCGACGAGAAAGTGCTTCTGGGTGAGCTTTTCCGGTTGGAAAGTGGCATTTGGGTCCTGAAGGAATCCTTGTGCCTTAGTTTCATTGAAGGGGGGGGCGGCTTCAAACGAAGAGCTATCCCGATGGCGGAGGAGATTAAGAAAGCACAAAAAAGCACAAAAAAGGTACAAAGGAGGAGTTGAAGGTGGCGGGGAGATGCGGGGGACGGCTGGCTGGCCGGTCACTCAGATCGCCTTGGTCATGCGTTCTGATGCCGGTACTGGGCCGTGGATCATTTTGTGATGCCAGTACCGGGCTGTGGCACAAAAAAGGTTGGGGGCCACTGCTTTAAAGTGTAAAAAAAAAAAACATGGCATAAACTTTCCATGTTAACTTGTTTTAAAATCTAGCAAGGTGTTCATGATTTATTTAGAATTGCACAAATGCATGTTTTCCTTACATCCTTAGGGTTTGTGGCGGGGATGGATTTAGTTATTAATTTATAACCCCTGCCTCTGTGCCTCAAGCCTGGTTTTATTCCTTACAAAAATCCAGTGTTTAAAAGGCTACATTTTGATTATGGAGTTTTCCTTTTTTTTCTCTCCCCTTAAGCCTGTAAAGAATTATAAAGTGGTGATATATGAGCTACCTTCTCTGGAATGTCTGTTGCTGAGAGATTGAATGCGTTATTGGAATACACTGAGCTTTCTCAGATTTCAGTGGAAGTACTGTAAATCTTTTAAAACCAGTTGTGAAAAATCAGGCCTGAAATTTCAGTTCTAGCCTCTTGGTGGAAGTCACATGTCACAATATTTGCCCCTTGTATTGCTCAGGCAGGACCAGTGGTGAGCTGCTACCAGTTTGCACTGGTTCGAATGAACCGGTTATTAATTTTATGGCCAGTTCGGCAAACCGGCAAATCCCACCCCTGGCTGGTCTCACCCACCCTAACCCACCCCTTCCAGGAGTCCCCACGTGGCCCGTTTTGAATTGCAGGTAAGTGCAGGGCTCATGCAGAGGCTTGGGGAGGGTGAAAAACTGACTTGTTTCTGGCTTCCAGAGAGCCTCCGGAGCCCAGGGAGGGCAAAAAATGGACTTCCCAGAAGTTTTGGAAGGCCACAAACGGGCCTGTTTCCGGCCTTTAGTGAGCCTCCAGAGCCTGGGGAGGGTGAAAAACAAGACTCCCAGAAGTTCCAGAAGACCAGAAACAGGTCTGTTTCTGGCCTCCGGAGAGCCTCCAAAGCCCTGGGAGGGCAAAAATGGCCCCCTGCGGCCTGTTTTCACTCTCAGGGTGGTGCAGGAGGCTGACAATGCCACACCCACTATGCCATGCCCATCCAGCAACTGGGCAAAGAACTGATTGTTAAATTATTTGAAGCCTATCCCTGGACAGGGCCCAAAGAAAAATATGGGGTCTTAGGCCAAAATAAAACAAGGTCCACCCTTTTTCTATGGACCTTGTTTTGCAAAGCTGTAATTCTTTTTTCTTTATGCTGCCTTCCATCTTCCTTCCAGTTAAGAGGTTTGAGAACAAGAAGCATTTCTGTGAATCTTGCTGTTATGTTCTGAGCATGGTGCAAGGATGGAGACGAGCCAGTGAAACAGTGAACTTCAAACTCTTTATTTACATGTAAAACAGCTGTACCGATGGTCACGATGGGCCCCTTTATATAGGCAACTCTTAACTTATTTAACCAATGAAAACACAGGGAGCGCTAGCTCCATTAACCAATGGAAGAGGCTCGTTAATAGCCAATCAAATTCTCCTGAACAAACCAATCTGATGTCGCTATTATCGGCCAATCAGAAGTGCAGGGCCTGAACCCTGCACTTTACTTCAAGCTCTTAATGATCTTTATTAAGCATTTATTGATTCACAACACTTGCAGCTGAGGTCTTTTCATAGCAGAGGTCTGAAATAGCATATCTGAAATTTATTTTGTGTGGGTTTTGTTTATAAGCAGATGTATATGCCAGATTTTGTAAGGATTACTATAATCAATTATATTTTAATGTATATGTGGCTTATAATGTACTTCATAAAGATCCTAGTCAGCCACAAAGAATCATGAAAAAAATCCATTTTAGGCCAAATCAAGGTCAGATAATAGCACATGAAGCTTTTTGTTCAGTAAGATTTTGAACAAAGGAAAGCGGGCAGAGGGGAAAATGTGTGGTTCAAATTATAAAATGTCTTTTATCATATTTTAAAGTTAGTCTCTTGAAATGCAATATGACGGCTATCTGAAGATATCAAATTATGCTGTCTGAAATTCTGCCATGCTTCTTTCAATTGCACCTCAGCTTGGATGTTGTTAAAGGCTGCTGGGATAAGCCAGCAGGTAAGAGAAAAGGGTAGAAATCTTATTAAGCTTTCAGTCAAAACCCAGTGAATGAAAAAGGTCTCTGTTAGGAAGTAATCAGAAGGAATCTGAAAAGCTGCATTCTGCCACTGTATCTGCATCGTCTCAAGACAAAATCCCCTCAAAGCCATTTAAGGATCTTAAAATGTAAGTAGATTTGTGCAGAAAGAGGCAATCCTTCAGGTATTATGGTCATACAGGTTTTACAATTTCAAAGGTGAAACCCAAGTTAATGAAGTGAGTTTGGAAATGGATACTGTTTCAAGACTGAGCAAAATTATTCCATCTTTCTGGTCAGCTGCCATAATTTGTAGTGAATTTAATTTATCCAGCATATCATCTGTCTACTAATCATTAAATCAAAGTGAGCTGAGGAGCCTGAGAAAAGGTGCTGTTCTTTGAAGAGTTGCATTAACGAAAACAAATAGATTTTTTAAACAGATGTATCTTTTTTTAAAGGCTTCTACAGAAGGCTGAAAGAAAGGGGGGGGTCTGCTTTAATGAACAGTAGAGAAGTGCTCTATGTGTTTGAGGGTTGCAGTAATTTTTCCCAATCATTTTGGAAGTGTGCAAGAGACTGTTTTTATTGCTTCATTGACTCATTTCCCAGTCTGCCTGCAAACTTATTCTCTAATATTGGTGGTTATTTAATGTTTCTTTTCTGTTTCTGAAAAGAGTTCAGCTCTCACCCATATCAGTCATTTGACAGTCCATTTGCATATGGACAATAACATGAAAGGATGGATTCCTTTAGTTGATAGGTTGTCAGTTGTGATCCTGAACATATGACTTCGAGACAACTCAGTATGACTTGACATCTATAGTAGGTCAATCTACTGTATTTTGGAATATGTTGTTTGTTCCATCTATTCAGGTCTACCAGTTTAGGACCAATTTATCTTCCAAACTGTAGGAAGAAGTGAAATCCCATGCTAAAAATGTGACAGCACTTTAAAGAAAAGTCTATTATCGTAGTCACTACAATGTACTAATTAGACTACTACATTATGAAGATGTTAGCTCAATTTCATGGACAGTTCTGGAGGTGATTTTACCTATTAACACACATTAAAATTATTCTTTTCCACGAAAAGGGTTTATACATCATGCTAACACATGATATGATCTATTTTTGGCTTAGCAGGATATATTAACTCTATCAATTATGATTTACTAGCTTGATGCTAGCTTCGCTACGAAACTATGTGGTCGGGCTTAGTTTTTGGGGAGGAAAATAAGGGAAAAAAATTCTGCCTCTGCCTACCAGCATCCACCGGTATTCATCTGGCTAGCATCCTGTCAGTGTGTGAGAGAGTTGAGGGCTTTTTGGAAAGTGAAACAGTATTTACTGTGTGAGCAAGAAGGAGAGAGCAAGGAGCCTGGGTGTGGCTTAGCTCAACTGTTCTGTGCTAAAGCTGCTTAGTGCTGTGAAACTGAAACTGAAACTCCTCTCCTCTGCTTGTGTTTTGCATTCAGGTGGGGAGGGGGAATAGAACTCCTTAGCATCAGAGCGTGTTAATAATAATAGACGAAATACTAATGCTCCGATGGTCATTTCGAAAAATCCTTTCTTAGTGAGTATCTAGAAGCCAAGAGGAACATAGGTGCCAAAAGTTTGTAGGTTTACGGTTCAGGAAATTTTGTGATTATGCATGTGTGGTATTTCACTTATATATAGATAGATTTTAAAAGACACATATCACAATTGCTGTGGTGGTGTAGTAGTTAGAAAGCAGGTGTTCGAACCCGATTGGCACAAGGTTGACTCATGCTTCCAGCTTTCCGAGGTTGGTAAAAGGAGGGGCCAGATTGTTGGAGAAAATATGCTGACTCTGTAAACTGCTCAGTGAGTGCTGCAAAGCACTATGGAACAGTAAGTATACAGTGCTATTGCTATCATAATTGTGGCTTAAGGCAATGTGAATGTACTATGATGTGGATATTCAAATAAATTTGATAATAATCGTGCATATCTTCAAATATTATATGTTCAAAGTCCACTAACATTTCATATACCCATTTTTATTTGAATGTCATATGAAGCAAATTTATATAATTTTCAGTCTCATTCAAAGTATTTGAACAAGAAAAAAAATCCAAGAAATATTCTGGGGCACTCGGTAGCCTAAATCCATAACATGTTAATAGGATTGTGATCTAATTGGAGTTGAGTCCACAACTGGAATTTTTACATCCGAAGAAATCAATGGATCTCTTATTTTAGTCATAAGATATGTCTTGTGGTTTTCAAAAAGCAATATAATCATGATAAATGTAAGCTTGATCTAAGCTCAAGTCAGAGTTTTGTTGTTGTTGTTTAAAATAATCCTTAACTAAACAGAAATGTATGTGCCCACTACATAAAAATAAAGATATGGAGAAAATTGTCCCAAGGGTGCTTTTTCAAGAGGCAACTGGACTTTCTGGTTTTCTTTGAAGATGTTTCACTACTTATCTTTGAAGCAAAATATCTTCAAAGAAAAAAATCAGAAAGTCCAGTTGCCTCTTGAAAAACCACCTTTGGAACAACCATGACCTGGATGACTAAGAATCTTCATAGACATATGGAGAAAATGTTAATAATTTGTTCTCTGGAGTTTTGCAGCCCACATACAGTAGCCCTATCTTAGGATTATTTTTAAATACCTCCAAGCAGTTCAGATGAAGTTTTCTATTACTAACCTGGAGGCACTTGTATTCTGGAGTTTATGAGATGATGACTTTTCATGACCATGATTTCAAAGATACTTTTCTTTTCACATGCTTGTGATTCAGAGATACTAAAACTGCTTACTAAAACAAGGGAAAAATAAACATTGATTGTTAGGAGTTGTGGCACTGATTTGCAGATGATGAAATCTGTATAATGAGAAGTCAATACAGAAAACAATCTTTAAGCTGCTGCTACTACTTTCAAAACTTTGAAAAGTACCCCCTTAAAGCTCTTCCTTTAACTCATAGCAGAAGAGTTGAAGCTTTTCAGATCAAGGATGCCAACTCCTTGGGCCAATACAGAAGATGATGAAAAGAAAGCAAAACAATAGTTTTGCCCACTACATTCATAGACTAAATTCATGACCAATGGAAAGTCAGGTGACATTCCCAAGAATCAGAGGTGATATTCAGCAGGTTCTGACCAGTTCTGGAGAACCGATAGCGGAAATGTTGAGTAGTTCGGAGAATCAGCAAATATCACTTCTGACTGGCCTCATCTATTCTCTGCCTCCCAAGTCCCAACTGATTGGTTGGGTCTTCTTTTGTTGCCATGCACAGGAGAACAGAACTGGAAAGCAGGTTAGAGGGGTGGGGAGGGAACAGGATTTTACTGTAACCTTCCCCCAGGAGTGGGGCAGGAATGGAGATTTTACTGTATCCTTCCCCTGCCATGCCCACCAAGCCATGCCCACCAAACCACACCACACACCCCAAGCCACGCCCACAGAACCCATAATAAAAATTTTTTGAATCCCACCACTGCTAAGAATGGTTTCCTAGTTTAAGCACAGCACAGCAAATGAAATATCCTTTCTGATTTTTACGTATATATGACTTTCACTTCTAGTCTGTTTTTAAGAAGACTTGTTCTTCTACCCCAAATAAGCACAATTCCTATCTACTATATTTCTGGACTTGTTGGCTTATGCATATTTATTTTTTTTAAAAATCACCTGCATGTTTCTCTATCCCAAGCTTCCTCAGTCAGAAATGCTGGGTTTCAATCATTACAATTTCCACCTTTTTATGTGTTTTGAATATCTTCAAGTCAGTTTTGATTCTCAGTGACTGCCTCGACAAGTCCCATAGATTTCAGAAATGGTCCCCAAGGCTTCCTAAGTTTGAAAGCGAGTAAACTAGCTTCATGTCTAAGGCAGGATTAGAACTCCTGGTCTCCTGGTTTCTAACTGATGCTTTAACCACTACACCTGGCTTTTTAATTACTAGCTGGCAGAGCTAAATAACATCAAAAGACCTTAGGCATTTATGTAATGGGCACAGAAGAACAATTTGATGACAATTGTTGCTATAGAGTTAGCCAAGCTATTTTTATTTCTTAATATTCCGAAGTCATGTTTAAAATCTTTATTTTATCGATATTACAGAAAGAGTGATGCCTGACTGAATTTACTAGCTAGAGATGAATCATGTGCTGCTATTATTTTGAGCTACTGAATCACAAAAAGAAAGAGGTTTCCTTTGAGATGATTGCTAAATATCTAAAAATATGGTTACTTTAGGGTTAATTTCATGGAAAAAATAGCTCTTATTTACTCAAGATGCATATGTTTGGAGCAAGATGAGTCATTGTCACAAGCGAACTGATTCCATGAACTCTCTTCCATGGGTTTATGGAATTTTGATTTCTTTCAACAACTTTGTGTTGTGATAATAACCAGCTGTGCTAACTTCATTTAGTGAGAAAACTATGACCCTTGTTTTCTTTATTATCTGATGTTGGTCATTCATGCCTTTGTAAACTTGAATATCAGTAGCCAAACATACCAAAGCAATCTTTCAGCACTACAATATAAATGTAAATTCCAACTTTTTTTTTTCAAAATCCTAGAGCAGATGATGGATTATATTCTTTGATGACTGCAGCTATGATGTCTCTACCGTAATCCGTTAGTCTTCCAGCATTTGCTCTAGGATTTGCCAGCACACGACATATTTGAGTGTTAGACTATAAAATAATGGTCAAGAGAATATTCCTGTTAAGTCCTGAGCATGGGCGCAAGGAACGGAGACAAGACATCGAACGGTGACTTCAACTCTTTATTGTAAAATAAGAACAGAGCAAATACTTGGGCAGCAGCAGCTCTTTTATAGAGTTGGTTGCTGTCAAAACAACCAATGATTTGAGTTTACCGCTTTCACAAGAGTCCAATCAGAGGGGCCCGTTAACAGCCAATCAGACTAGCCAGAAACGACCAACCACGACTCGCTATTCGCGGGCCAATGAGAAGTGCAGGATTACAAGCCTGCTGTAAAGTAAAGCTATTTAGGGTTGTACCGCTGCGTTGGCTTAGTCCATAACATCCCTCCCCCCTAGGTTCCATCTGGGGTGGGGTGACATATTCTCGTAAATAGGCAGGTCGCTTCACCTGTCTGCTTGACCTGCGCTGTTCCACTGGTTTCTGTCCTGGCTTTGGTTCCGGTGGGCTGCTAGCTGGGTTGGATGGTGAAAACGGTCCCGCTGTTCCTTCGAATGGCCCTGGGCTGCTTTCCCTGCTTACGCCAGTGCTGTCTTCTGGATTCCCTGGATCTGTTTCCATCGCAGTGCTGTCACGCGGCGAGGCCACTCCCTGGCTCGGTTCTCCTTCTGACGGTGAGTATTCCCTGGTTGGTTGTGTAGACTGTTGGGTTTCGATTGTTATTTCTTCTTCGGCCTCCTCAATGTTCCTTCCCCCCACTCAGCTAGAGATTCCGGGGCTGAGATAGGACTAGGTGCTAATCTGGAATGGAGTTGGTCTATGTGGCGCTTCCACATCTTACCATCTGCAGTTTGTAGGCAATAGGAACGGGGTCCCGTAAGTTGTATTATGGTAGCAGGAACCCACAATGGGTCGCCTGAGAAGTTTTTCGCAAACACGAGGTCACCTTCCTGGAATGCCCGACACTTGCTGCTGGATCCTGGGGGTTGTTCAGGCGTGTAGTTTGGGTAGAGGCGATCGAGATGTGAGCAAAATTTCCGGCCCATCAGGAGTTCAGCTGGGGTTCTGTTCGTGGTACTGTTTGGGGTTATGTGTTGGAGGAGAAGCATCCGGTTTATTTTGTCATCAATGTCGCCGTAGTCCATTTTGTGCAAAGTCTTTTTTACAAATTGAACCATTCGCTCAGCTCTACCACTGGCCACAGGGTGAGCTGGCGATGTTAAGGCATGGCGGATGCCCCGATCTGCCAGGCACTGTTCGAATGGCAGGGCAGTGAATTGGGGGCCATTATCGGAGACCAGGACATCCGGCAATCCATGGGTAGCGAATAGCTTATTCAGCTTTTTAGTGACCGCCTCTGTGGTGGTGCTTTTCATCTTGTGGACTTTGAGCCAGTTTGAATAGGCATCCACTGTTAGGAGGAAAGTGTGTCCTCTTGTGGGTCCCGCAAAATCGATGTGGATACGGAACCAATGGCCTTGAGGAGTTTCCCACTGAATTGGGAACATTTTTGGAGGAGTAGAACGAGTCTCCTGGCATTTGCTGCACTTTGCTACCCAGGTCTCTATCTTTTTGTCTAACCCAGGCCACCATGCATAACTCTTGGCCAGTGCTTTCATCCGCACGATGCCTGGATGTCTATCGTGCAACATTTTTAATACCCTATGTTGCAATTTCTCTGGGATTACAACTCTGTCTCCCCACACGACGCAGCCCTTTTGGAAGAATAGCTGTTTGTCGATTCCTAAATGGCTTGAACGTGTCATTGGGTGCGCTGACCGGCCAACCCCATTCCATCCAGCTGAGGACTCGTGCCAAAACAGGGTCCTTTTTTTTTTTTTTTTTCAAATTTTATTAATTTTAAAGACAAACAACACATCATTAACCATTAAGTACATAAAACCTCTTAACATTATAAATTTTTACAAGTCGGATAAAACATTATTTTTATACAACATAATTCTAATTTATCCCATTTCCATATGGACACATAAATATCTTTCAGCAAATTTCTCATTATTTCTCTTTACTCTTATTCAATTTCATTTCTTTTCTATATTTATCCATTTTATAGTCATCATATTCATTTCTTTCTGACTTGTTTACAATTACATTCCTCCAAGGTTTTATTAATCCTTTTTTTTTTTCTTAAAAAAAAATTTTTTTTTAATAATTTTACAGAAGACACAATACACAAACATACAAAACACAAAACATAAACAAAACTAAAATATTTTTTCTGAAGATTGTCTGATCCCGGGTTAAAACTCTTCACACAGACACAAATTCAAATATCATATTCACCCCATATATCCTTCCATATCTTATTATCATTTTCTTTTTTTTATATATATATATATAAACCATTTTTATAAAAACAATGCACAAAGAATCAAGGCATAACAGCTTATAAATTCTTTTCTAGGAAAAAATAATAATAAAAAACCAATAGAGCATAACAATTCCAAATTATAGTATCAATACTTTATCTATTTAACTTCATATCTTATCCCTACTTCTCCTTTTCATCCAAATTATTTCTTGTTAATTAAAATTTTATTGCCTTTTATCAATATACAAAATCCAAAAAAAAAAAAAAAAACCATAACAAAGCCTTTATATATCCTTCCAAATCTTATTACCATTTTCAATAACATTCTTTGTCTGTTCTATTTCCAACTATCCATTCATCTTTTTTCTTTTACTATACTTCTCCTATACACCAATTGGAGTAACATCTATAACTCATTACCCTAACTTAAAAGTACTTCGTGTAACAATTTTTCTTGGGATTCTGTTTAAAAGATTCTAAAATTACATAATGAATTTTATACTCTAAATACACATATAAAAACACAAACTTATATACCCTCCAGAATCCCTCTTTTATCCTAAATTAAATTCACCCATTGTCTCTAAATAAACTTTTTTTCTTTAGATCTTGCTTCCCCCCATTAAGTCTTCTCCTCCCCCCCTTTCTCTCTTGCTTATTCTTCTCCTTGCCCTTTTTACCCCTTTGTTTTTTCTCCTCTCTTTTCTTACTCCTTTTCCTTTGCTTTCTAACCTTGCCTCCACCTTTTCGCTCATTTTTCTCTTTTTTGGTTGTTTTTATAATTCTTAAAATCCCCTTTTTCTTATCCTTTTTCTCCTCCTCTCTGGAAGGGACCCATTGTTCATCAAAGATGGCTTCTTCTTCCTCTTCTTCCTTGTCCCAGTCCTTCTGGTGCGTAATCAACTTTTCATAAGTACATAACGCCATTTCTAAGAATTGAAACAAAGCGCCCAAAGTATCTTCCTTTTTATATTTTTGATATTCAGTCTTTAGTTCATCCACAAACAATGCCATTATGAAAAGAGAAACTTTTCCCAAAACAACCACAAGTATTTTTAATCAAAAACAATTAAAAAAAAAATTCCAAAAGTTAATACTTTTCTTCCTTCTTCTCTTTCTCTTTCTGGGGTTAATGTTTAGTCAAAGAGGTCCAATTACCATATATCTTTCTTTGGGATTCTAGGCAATTTCCTCCTTTTTCAGCTTCTGCTCCAATTTTTTTTCCTCTCCCTTCCCTTAAAATGTCAATTTTAAATAATCAGAAATCCATACCTCAAACAAGGGTTATCTTTCTTTGGGATTCTAGGCAATTTCCTCCTTTTTCAGCTTCTGCTCCAATTTTTTTTCCTCTCCCTACTTAAAATGTCAATTTTAAATAATCAGAAATCCATACCTCAAACAAGGGTTTTCCAATTTCTTAAATTTTTCAATGTCCAAAAATCCTTTTATTCCTCAGCTTCAACTCTCAAAACAATTCACTTTCGATGTCCAATATATCCAAACATTTCTGCTGTTTCCATAGGGTGGGAGAGTGAAGAAAAAACGAAAGTTCCCTTTAACAGCTTCTCCGCCGCTTTTGCTCTTCTTAGGGATACAATGTATCCTCCAGCAATTCAAACAGCTCAGTTCCAGGCAATTTAAAGGATGTTACTTGACCCGGCTCAGACAAAACTTTCACTCTTCACATTTCCTCCAGCGCAATCTTACCCGGTTGCTGGCTTCTTCGTGGCGGCCATTGCTGACCGCCGCTCCACCGCCTTGGGAAAAAGGGGTTTTTCCGGAGAAGGGGGGGGTCTGCGACACCCCCACCTCCCTGTCCGACTCCCCTCTCTCTTCAGCTGTCCCTACAGGGCAGCCATATCCCCCTGACCCATCTGGGTCGGGGGTACCTCGACGGCTAGCACAGCAGGAATCGCGAGCTGTCGCGAATTCCTGCTGCCCCGAAGCCACGCGAAACCGGAAACCTAAAACAGGGTCCTTTTTTGTTTCTAAGGCGATGTCTCGAGCGGTCAGCGGCGGCGATTTGAGGGTTTCGATTTGCAATACGGCTAAGGTTGGAGCTGGGTCCTCTATGACATCTGGTAGTGGAGAGTGGCTCAAAGCGTCAGCGTGGGGATTGGTTTTCCCCGGGCGGTGTTGCAATCGGTAATCGTAGGCGGCTAAAAATTCTGACCAACTGGTCATTCTTGGTGATAAGCTGGGGAGTTGGTTTGTTTCCCGCCAAAATACCAAGTAGCAGCTTGTGGTCTGTAATTATGGCAAAGGGTCTCCCATACACATATTCATGGAAACGTTTAATTGCAGATACAATAGCGAGAGCCTCTTTATCAAGTTGACTATAGTTCCTTTCGGTTTTAGACAAAGTTCTCTGAAAGAACGCAATAGGTGCCTCATTTCCATTTGGTAGGACATGGCTTAAAATGGCTCCCACTCCAAATGGTGAGGCGTCACAGGTAACCGTCAAGGGTAGAGTCTCATTGTATTGCATTAATACAGCATCGGAGGTTAAGAGGTCTTTTACTTGTTGGAATGCCCTTTCTTCACGCCGCCCCCAGACCCAGGAAGCCTTTTTGTCAAGAAGTCTATGTAGGGGCTCGGCTATGGTCGCCTTCTGGGGCAAGAAGATGTTATAAAAGTTAATGAGTCCCAGGAAGGCTTGGAGGTCTGTCTTATTCCTAGGTCTCGGGCGTTTTTGATTGCGGTTAGTTTTTTTTCAGTGGGGTGGATTCCCTCTCTGTCGAGAAGGTATCCCAGGAACTCCACTCTCTCTGTACAAAGTTGACACTTGTCCCTTTTTACCTTCAGACCAGCGTCTTTAAATTTCTGAAGTACTTTTCTGAGTCATTGTACTAATAACTCTTTAGTGGGGGCAGCTATTAGGACGTCGTCAAAATAAGGTACGACACCTTTTATGCCTTGTAATAGTCTCTCCATTAAACTTTGGAAAATGCCAGGTGCCATGCTTACTCCGAATTGGAGTCTATTGCACTTGAAGGCGCCTCTATGTGTAACTATTGTCTGGGCTTCTGCAGTTGTCGTGTCTACAGGTAGTTGCTGGTATGCCTGAGCTAAGTCCAATTTCGCAAATATTTTTCCGCCACCCAGGGAGTGAAGAAGGTGTTGAACCACCGGTACTGGGTAAGCGCTCTGCTGAAGCGCATGATTTAGGGTGGCCTGGTAATCCCCACAAATTCTTTATGAGCCATCTGGTGTTACTATTGGAGTTTCCCATCGGGCATGGTCAATCGGTTCCAATACGCCCTGGGCTATCAGTTTATCTAGCTGCTTGTCGATCTTCGGCTTGAGGGCAAAAGGCACCCGATGAGGCTTAAGCCGAATGGGAGCTACATCGGATCTGAGATTAAATGATATAGGGGTCCCCTTGTACTTGCCTAATGTTCCTGTGAACACGTCCTGGAATTCCTGGATGAGGGCCTCTTCCCAGTCGTCACTTCTGGTTTGGTGTATGCCGGCTAGTTCAATCCCGAGTAAGGCGAACCACTGTAACCCTAACAAACTGGGTCGGTCACGATCGACGACAGTCAGGGGAAGCATCACGGTGCGGTCCTTGAAGGATACTTGGATGCGGCTGGAACTGACAACTGGAATTCTATTTCCCTGGTAGTCTTTTAGGATGATTCGTTGAGTGCTGAGGTCCTGGCGGCAGATGGCAGGGATCAGCTGTTTGAGGGTTTTCCAGGATACCATCAATAGGGATGATCCCGAATCGACTTCCATCATGCACGGTCAATTCTCAATGGTAAACCTTACGCGGATCTTTCTTGCATCGAACGATGAAGCGTGGCCGATAATAATGCTTTGATGGGCCTCTTCTCGTCTCGTTGAAGAGGCAGCTGCTCAATTTCTGTAGTAGTAGTGGTTGTTCCATTGGTGGTTCAGGCGGTCCCGATTATCAGGAGTTTTGCCTGTCTCCCGGTGAAGGTTGTTCTCCCTTTGGCTGGGACTGGACTCTCGCTTGCTTCTGCAGACCTTCGCGATGTGGCCTCTTTTCCCACAGGTACAGCAGAGTGCGTCGAGGAATTTGCAGTCCGATCACGGGTGGTTTGCCCTGCAACCAGCACATTGGCGCCTCTGGTTCCTTTGCTCTTGTTCCGAGCGGAGCCGGTTGACCTCCTCTTCCTCACTGTCTGAGAATGACTTGAGGTCTTTGTGGTGGGTGGTGATAGCGTGCTTCTCAGCGGCGAGTGGGCTATCTTTAGCGAGTTGGCGAAGTGGTGCGTTCGCTCAGTGCATTCGAGCGGCTGACTTCCTGGTTGCTTCTGCGGCAGTAGCGTCGGCGATGACATCTTTAAGGCTGATGTCTCCTTTCGCCATAAGTTTACTCTGCACATGTGGTGCATCTAATCCCAGAACTATGCAGTCTCTCAGAGCTTCCTCAAGGTTTGCAAAACCACAAAGGCCTCCTCCTTCCGGAAGTCGGCTACGAAATCCCCAACGCTCTCGTTCTTCTGTTGGTCCCTCTGGTGAAACTTGTGTCTTCATATCAGTGTAGGTACTGCGGGTGCATAATGGGCCCGGAGGATTGGGGTGAGGGTATCCCAATCCATGGTCTTCACTTCCGCCGGTTTTGCCAGTGCTTTAGCCATTTTGAAAAAGGCGGGGCCACAATGAGTCAGGAACACCGCTTGTTTCTTGCCAGGCATAGCATCTTTTAAATTGTTGGTCTCTAGGAACATCTGGAAGCGATCTCTATACGAGTCCCAGTCTTCGGTTGTTGGGTCGAATGGAGCAGGTGGTATGGCGCTGCTGGTCATCTTGCCGTTTGTTGCGTGCGCTCTTCAGCCACGTGCTCTGTCTTGTTCGATGCGTACTTAGTCAGCTCTATCATCTCCGCATCCCACCCTTGTCGCCAGTGTTAAGTCCTGACCATGGGCGCAAGGAACGGAGACAAGACATCGAACAGTGACTTCAACTCTTTATTGTAAAATAAGAACAGAGCAAATACTTGGGCAGCAGCAGCTCTTTTATAGAGCTGGCTGCTGTCAAACAACCAATGATTTGAGTTTACCGCTTTCACAAGCGTCCAATCAGAGGGGCCCGTTAACAGCTAATCAGACTGGCCAGAAACGACCAATCACGACTCGCTATTTGCGGGCCAATGAGAAGTGCAGGATTACAAGCCTGCTGTAAAGTAAAGCTATTTAGGGTTGTGCCGCTGCGTTGGCTTAGTCCATAACAATTCCAAAACTCAGACCATCTCAATAAGATATTATTATTACTATATCATCCATATACAAAATACAGAAGGATGGTTCTATGATTTTTTAAAAAGTGTGCACATGCGAAAAAAATATAAAGCAGTAAGAGGCAGGAAAACTATGTCCATAGGTAAAAATAGTGTGCCTCAGTGTTTGCTTCTACAATCGTATTTGTGCAAAATATTTTACAGAAATTATTAGGCTCCATAAAACAAGAAAGATGTAGTGATTCTTCCCAGGGTTCTTTATTATTTCATACTTATAGACAAAATCTTGCCAAACTGAAGCAGACTACACCTATATCAAGCAATATACTCTGGGAACTATAAGGAAGGAGCTACCTTCACTCTGTATCTCTCACACATTCTTCTTTTTTTCTAGAACACTCTCCCTCCTTCCTGGGAATCCAGACTACATCCATCACAGAAATGAACTTCCTTAATTTTGAATTTTAATAATATTCATATTAATCATATTAACGTCCATCATATTAAATCATATTTACTATGATTGTACCTATTCTTTATTCTAACTTAACTATATACGCTTCTTATTTCTTCTAACAGTATCTCCTTCTGGTAGCTAAGGGCATTCTTTAGAATGTACTCTAAGAAAGTAACAAATAAAATAATAAGCCAACTATAAGAAATGAAAACACATCATGTTTTCCTGAAGGCCACACTATAGGATCTTTCTAAAAAGATAATTTAATTTGATTTCTTAGTTTTTCACCCATATTATGAAAGGAAGTCCAGCCAATTTAGCCAGGAATTAATGCTAAGTTAATCCAATTTAAATCAGCACATAACAGTACCTCTGTAAGCCCTGCACATCAATAAAGTATTCATTTACCAAAGAATATGTTGTTACACGGAAATCTATTAATATGACTAAATTTGGTCTCACAATAATAATGTATTTTATGTAATTGCATTGCATTTTAAACGTTCTATTAATAATTATAATTCTACTTGTTTTATTGTTGTGTTATCTGGTCCAAAGGCCATAATTGGTTTTTTTTTATCTTATAGGACACTTTTATATAGCTCATAATATATCTTCTCCAGTTCTGGCAAATAGCTTTTCCTTTGTAGCTGAAACTGTGAAGACATGCTACATTTGTTTAATTGGTTGGTTAGTCTGGCATTTCTAAATTGTTTGGCTTGTGGTTTATGAGGCAAGAGTTTCCTCCCAAACAGTCAGGCATGGTAGTTTGTTTTCCCAATAGCCCAGGGAACTTCATGTTATGCCTTTGTAAAGAGCATTTTTACATGATGATGTCACTGTTTGGGGTAAGATATAATGTATAAATTAAAAACAAATTAAACTGCTATAATATTGCTTCCGGGAATGAAATGCCCATTTTAAAGAAAGATTGAATTGTTCCTACATCAATGGGCAGCCTGCCATCTAGTAGCTCTTGTAAGTACAAATGGGAGATTTCTCCACAATTGTGAGGCATTTTCAAAGCAGTTGGTTTTGTCAGAATTAAGGGAGATAAAACTTTTCCTTGCCTTTGGTAAGTCTAATGATGGGCGATTCCCACTCATAATTGCTAAGAGTTTTTATAGTTTTTTATAGTTAAGAGTTTTTTATAGTTTCTCTGAAAACTATAGCTCCAAAACAGAACTGCCACATTCATGTATGACACATTTATTTATCCAAAACTTCAAAAGTTCAGTACCCCTAGCCAGCTGAAATTCCCCAGCCAGCTGCAGTTCACATATTTTAAAGTTGTCAAGGCTTAGAAACCATTCCCTAACCACTATACCACAGACGCAATAGCACTACAATATAAATGTAAATCAGTTTTAATCTCCAACATTATCGTAATACTGGTAACTCTATTAAGGAGAAGAAAAGAGAAAGAACAGTGGAAAACAACAGTTTATACAGTAATTATTCTCATCTCACTAAGATCTTTCTAATAAATATTGACTTATAACTACATGGACCTGTTTGTTTAGTTTTATTGGCCATATTTCAGAATAGTCTGCTGATGGCTGTTTGGGGGGGAAAAATTTTAAGTTCCCCGTCTAATCTATAACACCCAGAATTTTCTAGTGTTTCCCATTTAACTACTGACCAGTTTCAATCCTAATAAGCTTCTTTGATTTACTTTAGCTAGGCAATGTCACATGCTAGGAGGTAAGGCATTATATTTTATTTATTTATTTTTCACATTTCTGAACCATCCACCCTCCTCCAAAGAGGGACCCTGGGCAATGTTCAATAAAATGTTAAATATAAAATAGTATATAAGGGTACAATTGGAAGGAAAGGAAAAGCCATCATATGTTTGCCTAAACAACATACTTTCCCTCTATTTTTTCACATTTTTTCCCCTGATTGTTTCAGGGGAACAATCAAGAATAAATTTGTCTCAGGGGTTAAGAATTTGTTTTCATCCAGAGTTCATCCAGAGTTAGAACTGTCTGTGATAGTTTAGTCTTTTCAAAATATGATCCAAGACAAGCTGATTACATTTCTTTCCCTGGATCTTTTCCTACTGATGTAAATCCTTAACCTTCCCTCTAATAGCTAGCTAGCTAGCTAGATAGATTGATAGACAGACAGACAGACAGACAGACAGACAGACAGACAGATAGATAGATAGATATAGAGAGATGTATTTATTTATTTGTTTGATTTGTCAATTGCTTACAAGATAATAGGTATAAGTATAAACATGAGTAAGAATACAGGAAATAGGTACGAATAAATGGGACCAATAGGACAGGGACGGTAGGCATGATGGTGCAGTTATACACGCCCCTTACAGACCTCTTAGGAATGGGGTGAGGTCAATAGTAGATAGTCTGAGGTTAAAGGATTAAAGTATTCAGGAGGTTCTGACTGGTTCTAGAGAACTGGTAGCAGAAATTTTGGGTAGTTCGGAGAATCAGCAAATACCACCTCTGACTGGAGATTTTACAGCATCTTTCCCCTGCCACACCCACAGAACCAGTAGTAAAAAAAATTTGAATCCCACCACTGGATAGATGGATAGAGAACCAGTTTGGTATAACAGTTAAGACATCAGGCTAGAAAGTGGGAGATGGTGACTTCTTTTCCCATCTTAGGCATGAAGCCAGTTGGGTGATCTAGGCTCAATCACTCTCTCAGTCCTAAGACCTAAGTCCTAAGAAGGCAGTGGCAAACTGACTCTGAAATCTTGTCAAGAAACTGTGGAAATTTCTCCTAGAAGTCTCCAGGAGTCAAAAACCTTATACAGTCTTCAAATGCTCACAGATTTTTGGATCTCATTCAAGACAAGGCTTTCCTTAGCAGCAGTCACTGTCTTTAAAATGGTAAGCATAATTGAGTGATTGAAGTGCTGCCTCTTTTGATGTGCATGCAATGCACACAACACACATTTGGGGCAGGACTTTGATCACTTGTTGTGCTCCTAAATAAGTTTCATTCTGAGTTATTGCTCTGGGGCAAAGACAATCTAAATGTCAAGTGTTTGCACACGAACAAGACTCTGTCACTTGAGGAACAATTTAAATATGGTGAATACATTGTAAGTCCTTTTTAGAAGGAGAAGGAAGAAGAGGAAGAGATGGACAGATGACAGTCTCTTGCAGTTTGAGGCACATGAAACTTGACATACTGACTTTCCTTTTAAGTGGTCCTGGGAGAATGTGAATAGACTGGACAAAACTTCATAGACTAAATTTTGCATCACGTGCACATACTTTCAGCTCAAAGGCCAGAGGATAATCTTTGTTTCAACCCCCCAGTAAATTATTAAAACTGTTCAACTGATGTTTCAGATGAAGCTGGGTAATTCCTTTAAAATGTGTTTTAAAAAACACACACACAGAGAGAGAGAGAGACACAGGCATACATTTTGCTGCTTTGTAGACAAATCTCTCAGGCAACAATAACACACTGAAGGGGAAATAAAATGCAGCGATTAATATTACACTAAACCCCTTGGGGCTAGCCCTTAGGGCTGGGTTTTATCTGCGTTTAATTTCTATTCTGAGATACAGCTATGCTCCAGGCTTTAACTAATTTGCATTTTCTCTTTCTGAAAGGAAGAGCAACAGAACTGTGCTGACAAGAGCCCCAAAATTTCATCTTCGATAATCATTGACTAAGAGAATCAATCCTCCAGAGTTTTGGCAAGCCTCACTAAGGAAATGGAGAGGGACAGGTCAAGTGATAAAACATGCAGTGAGGTGTTCTGCCACATGTACAGAAGAGTCAAGCTTATGCTATGATGCATTTTTTCATGTTGGTACCCTGTTTCTCCAACAATACGGCCTCCCCCAATAGGAAGTCCCAGCATGTTTTATAGGCATGAAATGAAATTAAGCCCCTCCCCCAAATTAAGGCCTATATTAAAACATGTGAAATGGGGGGGAATGATGGTGGGGGCTTGCCGTTAGGAAGTACTTTTGTTGCATACCCGGATATGGTGCTGCCTGAGTTGACCCCGATACAAAGTGCCCCACCAACGCCGAGGTCAACATCCAAGTTGTTGCTGCCTGCCCTCCCAAAGATGCAAGGGGGGTGGGAATTAAGTCACCTCCAAAAATATGACCTAGGCATTTTTTCGGGGCTCAAAAAAAAATAAGACCCGGTCTTATTATATAAGAAACACGATATTATTATGGCTAGCTGTGGTCACCCATGCTGTTTTACCTTTCTTAACATTATGCAAAGACAGCCCAGCAGTTAATCCAAAAACTTTCTATTTGATTTTTGTGTGAGCCAGTCTTCTCCCAGCATGGTACTTTCTAGATGCTGGACTACTATTTCCAGAATCTCCAGATTGTCATAATTTACGACTGGCATCTGTTTTTTTTTTAATGAGTTCATTCTAAATGATAAATACCGTATTTCCTCCAAAATATGACATACCTCGAAAGTAAGTCCTAGCTTGATTATTACATGTGCACTCAATATAAGACCTAATTAAGATCCCACCCACTCCAGAGTGCATGGGTAAAAATTAAGCTAGGGTGGGGATGGTGTGGTGGAGCTGTCCTACTACATACATTTGGAAAGTTGCAGCCAGGCTTCGCACACCCCAACATCTGCCTTGCCAGTCCATTTCATCTGTAGCTGGCAAGGCTTTCCTGAAGGCCTCTGCAGCACAGAGTTCTGGATCAATCTGGAGGTCTGTTACTGGCTGCAGAGGCCTTCACGAAAGCCTTGCCAGACACAGAAGAATAAGTTCTTGAAGGCCTCTGACAGTGAAAAAGAAGCCAGGGGCAACGCATGCAAGTGAGGTGAGTCAATGAACAACATCCCCTGAAAATAAGTCCTGTGCCTTTTTTGATGGCAAAAAAAATATGACAGGCTCTTATTTTCAGGGAAACACGGGAAATTTCAAGGAAATACTTGTGCTATCAGACCTTTTGGCAGCTTTAAATACTATCAGCCATGGATATAGATCAGTGGGAAGCACAGTGTTGGGCTGATTCACTTAATTTCCTTGGGGCGGGTTCCAGTTGATGATGATTGGAGAGGAGAGGTCCTACCCTTTCCGCCCCATGTAGCCTGCTTTCTCCTTGATAAATCTTAAAAAACACAGTGAATCTTACAATGAAGATACAGTGGTACCTCTCTATTCAATTGTTTCAAAACTCATCAAATTTGGTGCTCAACACATTTGATATTAAAATGTTATCCTGGTACTCATAGTTTCTTTGATATTCAGCACACTGCAAAAGGAAGAGGTAATGGCCATCGTGGATGGACAGGAAGTCAGCCATGCTGGGAAAGTCACTGACATAGGAAAAAGGACAGACAGAAATTTTTCATTGCCAAAACAAAGAGTCATGTGGTACGTCATCTGGTTTGTTTGGCACTCATAGTTTTTAGTATCCATCATGCCTCCTAGAATTAATTAATATCAAGTACTGAAATGCCACTATACAAATCTAAGTTTGTAGTTGTTGACAAAATCCATGTAAGGCATCAACAAGAAGCAATCAAGCTATAGACAAATATATGGTGTGGCGGTCCTTAGCACATTGTATACATTTCTGAACACACTTTAAAATATGATAGTGGAGAAGATGCAAGAAAGGACAAGCTCAGTTACTGATGGACTAGCTGAAGGTAGAAAACAAGTTGTAAGAAATAAAGAAGGACCTTAGTTTGTTTATATTTTCCACATTGTCTGCAAGAAAATAATAGGTTTGAACTGTACCACAGGAAAGAACAATTTCAGTACCTCTAAATAAGTCACAGCCTTAAAAGACAGAAGGATGATTTATGAAAATATACACATCTTTCTGAAATACTAAAAAAAAAAAAAATAGTTAAGACCAATAGTCCAAATACTCAGAAACATTTTGATACTTAATATAAGAAACAGAATGTTGAATAAGTAATGAAAATTCAATAGGTAACATGAAAAATTCAAATTAAACAAGAAATAGCAGCATAAAAACTCTAAATAAGGGGAAATGTTCAATGTAACAGTTAAAGTTAAAATCTGTTAAATTAGGTACTCATATTCTTTTTCTAAGCAAGTTCTTCTGTCTTTTGCTTCCAATTTACATTATAAAACTGTTATACTGTGTTCTTTATATCTTTTTTTCATTTAAAAAATCCTTAAGTGGATATGTTATAGCCCAAAGCAAATTTATTTTCTCTTACAGGAAAGTATGAAAAAATTACACCTTTGGAGGTTGGGGAATAATGCTAGTAATCCTTGTATCTGGTATATATTCCGAGAATGTTTATCCAAATGCATTAGTGAAGAATATTTTAATGTTAACTCTTCTGAAATGGTGCTATTCAAGCAGCTCACATTAATGGGAATGCCTTTAATACCAGATATGAAACTTTGCAGTGGTAAAGGAAAAAGTATTTATCCTTAAAATAGCTGACCTTGATCTAGTGAATCTTCTATTTTTATTGATTATAGGAACTTACCTCCACTCCGAGAATCTGTCCAGTTTCTTCACACTGTGCATTATTCTTTAAAGCTTTAAGTTAGCTTTGTCCTTATTTTCTTAAAAGTCCCCCAAACTGTAACCTTCAAACAAACTTTGTGTTATTTTAGGCACAGTTCCACCAGGAAAATTATGTTGAAGAAAGCTTCAGCTCCCATTATAAAGAATAAGTAGAGCACAAAAAGTAAATCTAAAAGAAGAATTTGGACACTAACATTACAAGATTAGCTCTTCCGGGAAGAGTGTAACAGGAACATGATTAGGGCCTTGCATTGAATTCAGGAGTGTGATTACTACCTTTTCACTTATATCAACTTTAAAAGAAATGTTGCCTTCTTAAAAGTACTGATATTAGTGACACTTGTTTCTATGAATGCCTGAAACATAATGCTTTCATCTCACCTGTCAAAATACCCCATTTACACCCACTTAGCAGTTCAAAGAAAGAGTTGCAATTTAAATGAATGGAATTTTCAGATGTGCTTCCCTCTAAGAAAAATCCAGAAGCAAAACTTAGTTCCGGGATGAGATAAAATATAGTGGGATAAAATAGAATACTTCTGCTTGGGGGGAAAAGAACATCCTGGATTGAAATTGAATGGAATGATCAGCCTCTTGGTGGTGAACTTTTGATAGTAAAAATGAATCAATCGAGTTAGGCTCAATTAATTAAAACATCTCCCACTTAGTATTTATTTGGGTACAAGAAAATCTGTGTCTGGGGTTGATATTTGGCTAAAGAGACTGCTGTTTGTGTACTGAGTGTGTACAGTGTATGGCCAGCAAGGCACAAGTACAGAGTGATGTGGGGGTAGAAGAAACTTATCCCAACAACTTTCAATGTTTCCTGCCAGCAAGGAATGTCACAAATGGCAATCATATGATCATAAGTTGCTGCAACCAGTCATAAGTGTGAGCCAATTGCCAAGTGCCCAGATCATGATCATGTGACTATGGAGGTGTTAGGACAGCCAGAACTCCGAGGACCAGTCATAACCATCAATATTATCAAAACTTTGAGGTCTTAAGTCAAGGACTCATAGTTTAACACTTTCCTGATTAATTAGTTTTTTTCTCCCACTTCTCTGCATTTTCTGAAGAGCTTCAATTAATCCTATTCAGGATTTTCTCTACTCTTTGTTTTTTTGTTTTTTTCCAAGCTTATACTTGCATAGGTGTCATCTGAATTTACTTCAGGAAGGAAGACAAGTACTGCTGCACTATCTAGGATATCCCAACAAAGCTTCCCTTGTTGTCCACAAGACAGCTTGGAATCACCCCTGCTAATTCCCCCAGGTGAATTTCCATGCAAAACTCCCATGTTTTCTTGCAAACTCTCAGAAGCTTCCCCCTCTGATCAAAAACTACTGTAATCTGGACCAGGTGAAAGAGAAGAAGGAAAAAGCAGAAGATAGTGCCTCATTCTTGATTTCCCTTCACTGTTCTCTTTATTTTTCTGTGTTAACCTACTGGGCGATCTTTCCTTGTGTGGAAAGGGAACTTCACGAAGACAGTAGTGTCACTCAAACAGGAAAAGCCAAAGGGGAATATCAGGCCAGCCATAAAACAAACTTACATAGGAAAAGGAATCAAATAAAAGGTATTAAAGAATCCCTATGGACAAAAGCCTAAGTAATTAAGAAAACTAGACAAATAAGAAAGGGAAACCCTTACGAACACAGGACATACCAAATAAGCAAAACAAACAGACAAAAGACACACAAAAATATAAATTACAAAAGAGACAGACAGAGATTGCCACAAGACAAATATGAAAATCCATTGTAAAGCTAAAAGAGATTAGGAAAAAAACCGATAATACAATCTAACCACCCCGCGGAGTTTGCCTTCTGCACCCTGTGGAGTTTGCCCTCCGGCAGGAATAAAGACAAACTCAAACAGGATTTGACACATTAAGCACAAATACAAACATTCACACGAAATCAACTCACAAAGAGAGAAAAAGTATAAAAAACCAGGGACTTACCATAAGAAGCTAGCTAACCCAGGAACACAGACTTCTCGCTGTCCCTCACCTTCCTGAAAAATAAAAAGATCCAGCTTTCAAGCAGTTGTCCGTATCCATTTGCCGGAACTCTCCCAGCGGGAAAATCGAATCCTCGAAGGAAAGGCATTTTGACACCTTTCAACAATTGGCGACCACGAAGGTTTTCCAGCCAACCCTGCCACCGGATCGGGCCCACGGATCCAAACCCAGCCGGCATGGACCTTCTTTCTCCAGGGACAACATCCACGGACCCAGCCCGGAAGGTATAGGGTAGTAAAGGGAGTCCTTGAGCTTTTCCGCTCAACAGCTGCTTGAAAGCAGGTGAGTACCGCTCCAAATTTATAATCTTATTAGGGAAGGGAGTGGAAGCGTGAGTGTACCAGGTGTGTGATTGTGGGTTTTTTCTGCAGAAACAGTGGGACCTCACCTCCTCCGTGATTGCCAGCTGCACCCCAGCCAGCTGCTAGCTCAAACACAAGCCGTGACCGGCTGGATTTGGGAGCGCAAGGGGTGATCACGGAGTGTGAGTCCTTCTGAAGGATGTAAGAAAAACCGAGCAGGCTGCAAAAGGAACTGGTGTTAGGACAATAAATAAAAAGCAGGAAAATATAGTCCTGGTGCATCCCGCAAGCAAAGCCCTGTGCATTTAGAAGGGGCCCGTACTGGCTGCTGACAAACAAAATTGGAAATAGTTTGTCTAAAAAGCAGAGTAGGTCCTTCCAGATCCCCATCTTTAAGGGAGATCCGAAAACTGATGGCTGAGTGTAGGGAGGGGCCTGTACCGAAGCTGCTAGGGGGCAGACGGTCCTCCAAGATCTCTGTTTTTTAGGGGGGGTCTTAAAACTTAAAGCTGAGTTTCCCTAAAAGAAAGAGGCCTGCACTCCGTGTGTAGGGAAACCGAGTCCTTCTCAGACCTTTTTTGTCTGAAAACTGACGGCTGTAGCCCGGCTAAACCAAAGTAATCCCCACATCAGGTAGGGAATATGGGAAGTTGTAGCTCGAGGGCAATGAAAGAGACCCCCTTGGATAAATTACTTGAAGCTTGGGATGAAAGGCGAGTGCCTGTCCTGACTGGAATGCATAAAAAAGAAGCAAAAAATTTTTTCAAAAAGTGGGCTTTATTGCGGGATGACACGCGTAGACAAATTTGGCCTGATAGCGGTACTTAAGATTATAAAACTCTGAAAGCACTTAGAACACGCATTAAATCCAGCCAAATACCCTATTGGTACTGCTGGGCTGAGATGGCTAGGACCAAAGATCTGACCGAGGGAAAAGATCAGGAAAAATCTGAAACCTGTTCCCTGGAAGGAAAGACTGAGGCACGGATTATGGCTCCCCTTTTAAGCAAACCAGTGCCAGGCAGAAATAGGGGACAATTAGAATACGTTTTTACCCACACTCCCTTCTCTGCCTCTGACTTGGTCATCTGGAAAAAGAATACCCCAGCTTTCAGGGCTGATCCTCAAACAGTAATTCAAACCCTGCAATCTATCATAGACAGCCATAATCCATCCTGGGGTGATACAAGTCTAGCTGCTACAAGTCTTTCTAACGAAAGATGAACTATTAAAACTATTTGAAAAAAACAGACCAAATAGCTAAACTACCAACTATCCCTGGACAGGCAGCCCCAGCCCGCATCACATGGCTGGTACATCGCCCTGGCTGGGACTACAATGATACCAAACACTGGGATGAATACATAAGAGCAAAAAATAACTTACTAGAAGCTTTAAAGGAAATAGGTAAAAAGTCTTTAAACTGGTCCGAATTCCAAAGAACAACACAAAGAGAAAAGGAAAACGCTGTTGCCTTTTGGGTCCACCTGTCAGAAGCAGCTATTGCATTTGGCCATCTAGACCTTAGCTGCCTGAAGTACCAAAGGATTTTAGCTTCAGCCTTCGTGGACCAGTCCACCATGGATATCAAAGAACATTTCCACTGCTTCATCTCTAACTGGCCAACCTTAGAAATAGCAGAGTTGCGCAGGATCGCTAACTTTGTCTATGATCAAAGAGACAAACTGAAAGAGGAGGAGAAAGATAGAAAGAGGAGGATAGAAAGACATGAGGACTTAAACATGTTTGCTGTAATGCAACATGATGCCAGACAAACGCCAGGTAAAACCCCCTATAATTCAAGGAAATGCTGGCATTGTGATAAAGCAGGATGGTCACAAGGCAAATGCAGCACTGCTATAGGTACAGACAGGAAGGGCATTTCAGCAGGCAATGTAGGCAACACCCTTCCCACAACCGGTATCACCCACCACCTAGAAGCATGAAGCCAGGCAATAATCCAGTCCATTACACTGAACAACAAAGCTTTAATCATCATGCAGCACCCAGTGCTCCTTTTCCTCAAATAAATCATAATAGACCTCAATGGGAGCAAAGAAGGGAAAACAACCTGCTCCTTTCCTGACTAGAACATGAGAATGAAAACACTGAATTCATGGCTACTTTTAACGGGCTGACTATTGCCCTAAAAAACGGTCCTGAATTGTCACCATACTTATAGGAGGAAAAAAATACAATTGCTTAGTTGAAACTGGAGCCACCTCCTCATTAATTACTGAACCACCATATAAAGCTTCAGTGGCTGAAGGGACTTGAGATAACATAATGGGAGTGGGGGGGAGGGAATAATCCCTGTAGAATTTACCCACAATGTAACAGTAGAACTAGGACCTTTCACAGTAGACCATTCATTCACTATTTGCCCCCAGTCGCCACTATCCCTACTAGGAAGGGATCTCCTATGTAAAATGGGAGTTACCATAACATGTGGCAAACAGGGGCTGCAATTGGAAATCCCAGGAAAAGGCACACACAAGAAAATCATGCTGATAACCAGCAACAACGGGCTTCGTGAAGATTTAAAAAGCCTGCCACCCTCCTTATGGGGCTGGGATGCATCAGAAGTGGGACTACTTAAAGGAGCAACATCTGTTACTATCCAAGTGAAACATGGACTACCTCCATGCGTGCCCCAATACAAAATCCCTGCAGAGGCAATTCATCCCATAAAGGAATTAATAGAAGCATACCTAAAGCAAGGAGTTCTCATTAAATGTACCTCTCCCTGCAACACCCCCATTTTTCCTGTGAAGAAATCTACAGTAGACAAAGATGGAAATCCCATCTATAGATTTGTGCACGATTTAAGGCTCATAAATAATCATGTGATACCAACAGCTTCCATAATGCCTAACCCATCAACTATAATCACCGAGGTGCCGGCCTCAGCCACCTATTTTTCCTGTCATAGATTTGTGCTCTGCTTTTTTTAGCATTCCGGTGGACCCAGCATCCCAATATCTATTTGCTTTTACTTGGCAAGACCATAAGTATACCTGGACTTGATTGCCACAAGGCTACACTGAGTCCCCTACCTTATTCTCACAAATATTATGAGCAGACCTCTCCTCCATTTCCCTACCACAGCAGTCCACTTTGATCCAATATGTTGATGATTTACTGCTGGCATCTCAGACCAAGCTAGCATGTAAAACAGACACCCTATACTTACTTGAAGCCCTGGCAGAAAGAGGGCACAAAGCCTCCCCTTCCAAATTACAATATTTAAAACAAGAAATAACATATCTGGGCTACATTATTGCACCAGGAATTAGAAAATTGGCCCCTAAAATGGTAGAGACCATTTTATCCATGAAACCACCCCAGACAAAATGACAAGTAAGAGCCTTACTGTGAGTACTGGGCTTCTGCTGCCCATGGATTCCCTCGTTTGGAGAATTAGCCCGACCATTCATTCAACTAACAGGCAAAAACATGCCTGACCCCATTGAATGGCCAAACCTTTCGACAAAACACTTCAGACCATGAAACAAACCCTGGCATCAGCCCCAGCACTCGGGCTACCTGACTATAGGAAACCTTTCACCTTATTCACCCATGAAAAATTAGGTGTTGCCTCTGGCGTTCTGACACAGCCTTTTGGACACACACATTGGCCAGTCGCTTACTATTCTGTAACATTAGATCCAGTAGCTCAAGGGGCTGTCCCCTGCTTAAGAGCCGTTGTGGCTACAGTCGAGCTTGGGAAACGATCTAAGGATTTAGTACTAGGACATCTACTATTGCTGAAAGTCCCCCATGAAGTTTTTGCGATTCTCTTAAAGAGCCAGACACAAACCTTCACTCAGCAGCGTTTGGCTCAATATGAAGCTGAACTTTTTACCTCTGATCACATTATGATTGAGAGGTGAAATACTCTAAACCCAGCTACCCTGCTCCCCACAGAACAGGAGGAAGGTAATCTCCATGATTGCCTCCATTTAGTGCATGACGCTGAACCACCCCGCTCTGATTTAACAGATACCCCGCTACAAAACCCCGACATTGAGCTCTTCACAGATGGTTCCTCCTACATGCACGAGAACAAAAGAGTAACAGGAGCAGCTGTAGTTGTTCTGTACAGTCATTAGCATACTTGCAAGCGCCGCGCTGTGATTGGCCAAAGCGCACAGCGAACTCATTGGCCGAGCAAGACGCACTGATTGGCCTGTAACGAATCCCCCGCAATTGGTGGAAACTAATCGCGGGAGATTCAAAGCGGTGCCATTGGCCATGGCCGCCGCGGCCAGGGAATAAAAGCCGCTGTTTTTCCCTTGAATCCTGAGCTGATCTCAGGACCAAATAAAGAGATGAAACTGAGTCACTGGCTCCGAGTCTCCTCTCCCGTGACGGACACGACACTGGCGATGAGGATGGGATCCCGAGACTAACCCCCATCAAGCACGTGTCCTGAGGAAGCGAGCCCGCAAGATGGCCAGCATCGCACCGCCCGCATCCTTTAACCCAGCTACCGAAGACTGGGAATCGTACACAGACCGATTCCTAATGTTCCTTGAAAGTAGCAACTTGAAGGATACAACCGGGCAGAAGAAAAGAGCCGTCTTTCTAACATACTGCGGGCCCGCAGTGTTCAAGATGGCAAAAGCTCTCGCAAAACCTGGGGAAGTGAAGAAGATGGACTGGGCCGACCTCGAGCCGTTGCTCCGAAACCACTATGCCCCCGCCGTGCCCACCCTCATCAGGCGGCATGATTTCTACCGGCAGGACCAGAGATCGGGTGAGAGCATCAGCAATTTTGTGGCTGATCTACGGAGCCTAGGGGGCATGTGCAGGTTCTCGGACATGGATGAGGCTTTGTGGGACCATGTCATGCTCGGACTCAAAGACCCAGTCCTACAAAGCCGGCCGATGCAAAAGGCGACATCGCCCTCGCCAATGCCCTCGCCGAAGCCACCGCAGCCAAGGCAACCCGGAAATCGGCGAATCGAATGCGGAGACCGGACACCGGGGAATGCACCGCGACCACCAAGACAGGCTGGGCAACCGAGGCCCCCCCAGAAGCAAGCCACCGGGAAACCACCACCCATCATGGTGACTTCCACTCTGCCTCTGACACCACGGATGAGGAAGAAATACATCAGCTCCAGATGGGACAAGATCGGTGCGATTGGCAGAGTCGTAAGTCGGGGACTGCATGTGCTGGGTGCGGAGGCGACCACCCTCGATCGGAGTGCAAGTTTTTCAATGCGATTTGCCAACACTGCGATAAAAAAGGCCACATCGCCTGAGTCTGCCGACTGAGAAAAGCCTACAGCCCCCGTCGACGAGATCACAGCAACCAGAGACGAGACGGCACCCCCCTCAGGGCCAAAGACCGCCAAACCGAAAATCGCTGGAACTGAGATGGACAGAACCAACGAAGCGGCGAAAACCAGCAGAAAGAGGAAACCCACCAGACGGTCGTCATTGGCCACTCATCAACCACAGACGCCTGAAAGGTATACGTGGAAGTGGGCATCGAAGGTGAACCATGCAAAATGGAGGTGGACTCCGGGGCCTACCTCTCCATGGTTGCCTGGTGAGAAATCAGGTGTTTGGTGCCGGAAATCCACAAGAGGAGGTTGGAAACCCAGAAACTAATCCTCAGAGACTACCAGGGGAACTGCATCCTGGTAGTCGGAACCGGACAGTTCGAAGTGACCTTCAAGGGCCGCACAGCAAAGCTTCCCCTGACAATTGTGGACCGAGACCGCCCCAGCCTTTTGGGACTACAGTGGTTCGCACCACTCGGGATTGAGGTTACGGGCGTCGACCACGTCGCAGATGCCGACTGGGAAGAGCAACTGGCACAGGTCTTCCGGGAAGTGTTTGACGGCCCCCTAGGCAAGTACCGAGGGCCCCCTATTTCCTTCAGCCTAGACCCCAGCATTCCCCCAATACACCTAAAACCACGGTGGGTACCTTTTGCACTCCGGCCCAAAATCAACGAGCAAATTGACAAGCTCATCAAACAAGGGGTCCTACAACCAATCAATCACGCCCGGTGGGAGACCCCCATAGTCAACCCAGTCAAGCCCGATGGGTCGGTGAGAATCTGCGGGGACTACAAGGCTACCCTAAATTGCACCTTACAACAAAGTGCCTACCCCGTCCCACTAGTGCAGCACCTTCTACACTCACTGGGGGGAGGCAAGGTCTTTGCGAAGCTCGACCTGGCACAAGCCTATCAACAGTTGCCGGTCGATGCAGAAACCACCGAGGCGCAGACCATAGTCACCCACCGGGGAGCATTTTGCTTTAACAGACTCCAGTTTGGAGTCAGTGTGGCTCCAGGAATTTTCCAGAGCCTCATGGAGAGACTCTTGCAAGGAATTAAGGGGGTGGTGCCCTACTTCGACGACGTACTGGTGTCAGCGGCCAACCAACAAGAACTAGAGGGTCATCTAAGGGAGGTACTAACCAAATTCAAAGAGGCTGGGCTAAAGGTGAAAAAAGAGAAATGCCAGCTGTACACAGAGCGGGTCGAGTTTCTAGGATACCTCCTAGACCGACACGGCATTCATCCAACCGCAGAAAAAATCAGAGCCATTAAAGAAGCCCCAACACCACAGAATAAAATGGAATTGCAGGCATTTTTAGGACCGCTTAATTTTTATAATTTCTTGCCCTAAAAGGCGACAGCGGCGGAGCCTTTGCATAGGCTTTTGGACAAGGTGGCCACATGGACTTGGGTGAAACGTGAGGAAGCCGCCTTCAACAAAACCAAGGACCTGCTCACCTCAGATGCCATCCTAATCCAATACAACGAGATCCTACCACTTGCCGTCACATGCGATGCCTCACCATTCGGCGTCGGCACTGTTCTCAGCCACATGCTCCCCGACAGAAAAGAAGCACCCATCTTTTCGAGGACACTTCTTTTCGAGGACACTCACCAAACTGGAGAGAAATTACAGTCAACTGGACAAAGAGGCCCTGGCTATCGTCGCCGCAGTGAAGAGGTTCCACGAGGTTCACCATCATCACCGACCACAAGCCACTGCTGGGAATCCTGGCAGGGAACAGGGCCACCCCAAACATTCTATCTCCTAGAATGACAATTCCTTGCCGCCTACAGCTACCAGCTCACACACCGACCGGGGAAGACAATCACCCATGCAGACACCCTGAGCCGCACGCTGTTACCTGACCTAGACACCGACCCAGCACCCATGACAGCTACCCTCAGCATAGAGACACTGCCCGATCTACCCATAACCGCGTGAGACATTGCCCGCGAGACTAATAAAGACAAACGTCTGGCACAGGTGTTACATTGGGTAGAAAAAGGGTGGCCAGAAAAGAACGACGACGAATCGTTCAGGACATTTCGGAACCAAACTCTCATTACAAAAAGGTTGTGTACTTTGGGGGGATAGGGTTGTTATTCCAGAAAAGTTACAAGGGAAGGTATTGGAATTGTTACACAAGGGGCACCCGGGCATAGTTAGAACAAAAGCCCTGGTCAGGAGTTACGCCTGGTGGCCAGGGATGGATAAGCAAATCGAGACTTGGGTGGCAACATGCAAACGTTGCCAAGAAACCAGACCGAGCCCTCCGCAGCACCAATCCTGGAATGGGAAAACCCCAGGGGACCATGGTCCAGGATTCACATAGATTTTGCCTGGCCCACGAAAGGACATATATTCCTTATCATGGTAGATGCTTACTCCAACTGGTTGGAGGTAAGTAACATGAAAACCACCACCACGGAGGCCGTGACCAAGGAACTCAGCAAGCTGTTCACAACCCACGGCCTCCCAGATGTCATTGTGTCGGATAACGGGCCCCAATTTACCTCACTGGAATTCGAAAAATTCCTAGCGGAACAGGGCATACGACATGCAGTGACAGCACTGGCACATCTGGCGGCGAACGGGAGGGCAGAACGGATGGTTCAATTCACACAAAAAAAAGCATCGAAAAAATTGAACATGGGGAAATCCAAGAAAAAATAAACAAAATGCTCTTTATTACAACACATAAGCTCGAACATGACTACCAACAAAAGCCCGGCAGAACTATTAATGGGGAGGAAATTAAGGTCCCCACTCAACAGACTGCACCCCACATACAACCCAGAAAACCCCCCAAACTCCTCAAGCAAAAACCGAACATTCTCTCCAGGTGACGCAGTCTACGCAAAGAACCTTACCAGATATCCACTTTGGGTACCGGCAACTATAACCCAGCTGACAGGTCCCCACTCGTACCGGCTGCAAACAACCGACGGACGAGCATGGAAACTCCACATCGATCAAATAAGATCGAGACCAACCATGGGAAACACAACCGACACGCAAACAGACACAGACAGCCTCCATAACACAAACCAAGAGGGGAGGGAATACCCCGGGAACCAAAAACCAATAGAAAGAAACCAGCTATACTCACTGGCAAGCAGCCAGTTCGAAGCCTCACCGGGGAGAAGCAGCCAGGCCAGCTCAACCAGCCCAGAAAGACCAGGTGGGAGCGGCAACAACCGCAGCTCAACCAGCCCAGGTAGACCGGGAGGGAGCTGCGACGAAAGGCCCGGTGAGGCCTTCCAGGCAGTTCCATCAACGAGGCAGAGAGCAACACCAAACCCGACCGAACCGGCTGGGATCCAAGCAACAACTAACCTGCGCAGGTCAAGTAGGCAAGTACGAAGCCCCGCCTACTTATGGGACTACGTTACATAGGACCGTACCAAGAGGGGAGGGGTGTTCTATACAGTCATTAGCATACTTGCAAGCGCCGCACTGCGATTGGCCAAAGCGCACGGCGATCTCATTGGCCGAGCGAGCTGCACTGATTGGCCCGTAACGAATCCCCTGCGATTGCTGAAAATTGCGGGAGATTCAAAGCAGTACCATTGGCCGTGGCCGCCGTGGTCAGAGAATAAAAGCCGCTGTTTTTCCCTTGAATCCCGAGCCGATCTCGGGACCAAATAAAGAGCTGAAACTGAGTCACTGGCTCCGAGTCTCCTTTCCCACGACGGACACGACAGTAGTCTCCCTACAAGAAATCATCTGGGCTTCCCTCCTTCCTCCCTCCCACAGCGCCCAAGCAGCTGAACTTATAGCTTTAACTAAAGCTTGCGAAGCTGCAAGGAACCGATATACAAACATCTATACAGATTCCAAATACACTTTTGGAGTCTGTCATGCAACAGGAGCTCTATGGAAACAACAGGCTTTTTTAACTTCAGGGGAACAACAGATAGTACATGCACCATTAGTAGTCAAACTATTAGAAGCCATCCAATTACCACAAGCGCTAGCAGTCATCCATTGTAAAGCCCACCAAACAGATGACTCTACAATAACAAAAGGAAACCAATATGCAGATGCAACAGCCAAATGGGTGAAAACCAAACCTCTACCTCACACCATCATGACACCAGCCTTAACAATGAAACCAGAAATACCATACAAACGATTTCTAGATAAAGGGGAATCTGAACAATGGGGAAAAAATTTTCAGCAGTTTTTGAGCAAGGATTTTGGAGAGTCCCAGATGGCAGACCTATAGCCCCACGACGTCTCCTTAGGTTAATTTGCCAAAGACTACATACAAAGGGACATTGTAGCACACAAGCTATGGTAGATGCCATCAGGAGGGTATGGTATGCACCTGGAGCTATAGTGAGGCTACAAGAATAGCCACGACATGCCAAACCTGCCAAGCAAATAATACCACCTCCAGAAAAACAATTCATGAAGGAGGAAGACCCTGGGCACAGAAACCATTTGAAAAGATCCAAATGGATTATATACAGCTACCTAAGGCAAATGGGTATCAATATGCTCTTTTCTGCAAGGACCAACTAACCCACTGGGTAGAGGCCTTCTCATGCCATCATGCTACTGCCCTAGAAACAGCCAGACATCTCCTCAAGGACATTGTGCCTAGGTTTGGGGTCCCCACCATTCTGGGCATGGATAGGGGAAAACACTTCATAGCACAAGTCCTCACACATATATTCCACGCTCTGGGCATTACCCCAAACCTCCATGTGCCCTATTCTTTGACATCATCAGGAGCCGTGGAGAGAGCAAACAAAGAGGTGAAGACCCTACTGGGCAAACTCTGTCAGGCGAAACACCTCTCCTGGCCACAAGTACTCGCAATTGCCCTCTTTTATATCAGAACTAGACCAAGACAAGACATAGGTATTTCCCCTTTGAGATCCTTTTTGGTCACCCCCCCGATACCCTACGAGGCCTCGATCCTCACTCCCTCTGCTTAGATAGGGGGGATATGGTTCTCTCTTCTCATCTTACAGCCCTGCAAAAGACACTACAGACCCTCTGGACCCAGAGTGCGCTGACACAGACTTTACCCCTGGAAGAAGCCCTGCATCCATATGAGCTGGGAGATTGGGTGTGGATCAAGTTCTTCACCAGAACCTCCCCTCTACAACCCAGATGAAAAGGACCCTACCAAGTCTTACTAACTACACACACTGCCATAAAGGTTGCAAAACGAGACTCTTGGATACATTGGACTGCGGAGTTTGCCCTCCGGCAGGAATAAAGACAAACTCAAACAGGATTTGACACATTAAGCACAAATACAAACATTCACATGAAATCAACTCACAAAGGGAGAAAGCAGTATAAAAAACCAGGGACTTAACATAAGAAACTAGCTAGCCCAGGAACACAGACTTCTCGCTGTCCCTCGCCTTCCTGAAAAATAAAAAGATCCAGCTTTCAAGCAGTTGTCCGTATCCTTGTGCCGGAGCTCTCCCAGCGGAAAAATTGAATCCTCGAAGGAAAGGCATTTTGACACCTTTCAACATTTGAAAATTGAGCTGCTTAGGTCAACCAGATACTCCTATCAGGAACAATGGGTAATCAACAGCCCTCAAAAGAAACAATCAGTAGAAGTAGAATTTGTCAGCAATAACAATGCCTCCCCTCCTTGGCTTCTGTCTTTTCAAAAATCACTTTCAACACCTTTGCCAAACACCTGTGCAGTGAGATGTGCCTTAGCTTTCTCTCCTCAGTTCAGTCAGTCCCTCACCAAGTCCAGTCCTTAAAGCCCCCTCCTCCCAGCATTCAACAAAACAGGGGACCTCCGTGTACAGCCTTGCAATGAAGCCACTTTCTCTCTTCTCTCGGATGCCTTTGAAAAGTTTATGGAAAGAAAAGGAATGTTTTGAATGGTCTTTTTCCACCAACAGCGACCAAACGGGCAGACATTGGACGGACCCCTCCATGGTACTGCAGTGAATCGAATTAAAAGATCGAGTGAAAGCAGCCTTCCATGCCTTTCTCTGTGTATTTTGCACACGACCAAACGGCGTCCTAAACCGTGTTCTACTCCTGGATTCGTTTAATCAAGTATGTGTCCCACCAAGCTCAACCCCCACACAACTCTATGTCCACTTTCTGCCCCCCTGGCCTAGAGTGCTGCTTTGCGTCTGGCTGGTGCTCTCCTTCCAACCCCTGGACGGCTTTGCCCGCGTTGACAAAGGGTTAAAGTTACCGCTGAGCAGTGTTTTCTTTGGGGGAGTGGGTGAAGGGGTGACGTCGTTGTGTTTGTCTGGCCGTCTGACGAGCCTGGAAGATAGTTCCTTCTTCGAAAGATGTGGAGAGCGAGCTGAGGCTTGAAATCTGAGACCTTTCACCGCTTGGTGAGATCCCAGGCGAAAGGACGCGTGTCTGCTTTCCTTTCTGGAAACGCGCGCCCCTGCGCAGGGCAGCAGCAGCAGCAGCAGCAGCAGCAGCAGCAGCAGCATGGCACTATCTGCCTGGAGGCATTTGGGACTCGCAACCCTCCTGCAACTCCTTTTCATTTCCTGCCTGCCAAGAGGTACCGTAAGTTGGCAGGCTGCTTTCCTATGCATGCTTAAAAGAACCGACCGCTCCTTCCCGTCTGGAAAGGGTAGAGTTTTCTTCGATCTCGCAGGAAGTGTTGGAGAGGAGACTTGAGTGGTAGAAGTTCTATTTTCTTGCCCTCAGGGCGACAGAAAGTTTTTCTAGCTGGGATTTCCAGAGAAATAAGAGGGTCCGGATCATTTATGTGTTCGCCACAGCGCTATACTCTCTCTCTCTCACTCACTCACTCACACGCGTTTCTCATGTTCTTATATACAGGAAATTCCTCATCCAAAATGGTAAAGAGAGGGCAAAACTTTATTTATTTATTTATTTTATTGGTTTGTCAAACATGTACAAGATAACAAGTATAAGTATTAACATAAACAAGAACAAAGGCAGTAAATACAGATAAATGGAGACAGTAAGAACTTATTTGAACTGGGTTTTTTTTTTTGGCTACTGGAGGGGAAATAAAAAAAGCCAAGGATCGCAAATGCCACTGTTGATTCGCAAATGTGTGTGTGTGTGTAAATGTGTGTGTGTGTATGTGTGTGTGTACGCGCCCCCTTGTATGTATGTGCATGTGTGTGTGTACACATTTATATTCATTCTGTATTACATCAAAGAGAAAAACAATGTAGAAATTAAATGGGCCAAATTTATGCAGGTTGTGCTTTTTTTTTTAATTTTGGCAGGCTAACCCAACACACATACTTTTCTTTGATGTATTTTCCTGCACTGTTCCCCTTGAGTATAGGTTCACTGGGAAATCTGCAGTTTTCATATGCATAGCTTAGCAAATGTATGCTTGCCCTGCTGTTTTATGAAGATGAACTAACATATTACAAATCACGTTCTTCCTCCCAGAAGCTCTTGGCCACTCTCATAGATTGCAACCTTGGGAGATATTGCAACCCTGGGAGCATTTAAAAAAATAAAAGAAATGTTGCAAGCTGTGAAATCAGGAATAGGAAAATCCTTAATGTCCTGTGGCTATATATAGAGACAGTAAAATCTGCAAAATCAGTAAAATATCTATCCTACTCCCTGGGGTGGCTGACTTTATGGAGTAAGGCTTGGCTTTTTAAAATATAAGAAGAGAGGAAGAGAGAAATTGTCTGGGTAACAAGTTGTTTGGGTTGCTTTCCTCAGACTCATTAAAGAAGACGATGCTTGTAAAAATCACATGGAGTAAGTAAATACTATGGTATTCCAAGCACTGCAGCTCATAGTGTATATAAATAATTCCACATGTAGCATTGGGATTTATTGATCTATTTAAAAGAATTAAAATCAAACAAAATGAGTTTCCTGGGCAAATCTATGGCAGGCTCTAGTTTGGGTCTATCACAAGTCTAAGAGGAATAATTGTGATAGAATCCCTTTAGTAGCAAGTATAAAAACTATAATTGTTTGCTTCCAGAAAGAGAAAGTAAGCAGTTCCCTGCTAAAGGAGTATTTACCCTGCAGAAAATTAATCCTCCAAGCTGAAGAAGAGCAGTGGGATAATCTCAATTGTGTCCTAACCCAGTTGCTTCAGACGTGGTAGTCCATCCAGCCAACCTTACAATGTCACATCCAAGAAAACAGAAGTCCACTTTTTTGCAGACAAGCAATTGGGAGCAATGTAGGAATAGGGATGAGGAAAGAAAGAGACCAAAGCACAGTAGGTACAACAGCAAAGTAACTCTCAAAAGGTACTTTTTCAAGAGGCAACTGCATTCTCTTGTTTTTCTTTGAAGGCATTTTGCTTCTCATTCAAAAAACCTCTTCAGCTCTGGCTGGATGGTAGGGAATGGAAGGATTTATATTCCTTGCAGATAGCTGGTCATTGCAGTCAGAGCTGAAGAAGCTTCTTTGGTGAGAAGCGAAATGTCTTCAAAGGAAAATAAGAAAGTCCAGTTACCTATTGAAAAAGCATCTTTGGGACAACCATGACCAGGATGATTGAGAATCTCCATAGATCTTCAGCTAAGTAATTTTAACTCAGATTTCCATCTGAAATTTGGTATAATTTTGTGTTTGCAAGAATATTTACTGCCCTCATAGGTTTTGGTCACTCTTTATCATTTCAGATGTTTCCAGTTTAGATGATACAGCTCAGCTATGAGCTACATCAGTTGTAGTTGCAGACAGTGAATATTGATTAGAGATAAGCCTGGACTATTTGCAGTTCAGTGAAAAAAGTAAAGCTCCTTGCATAAGAATGCATTCTTGCAAAACATCCCTGCATTTCATTTTCGCCAACATTTATCCATGTGCTTTTATCACAGGAGCAGCAATTGTCAAAGATCAGTAGCTTAGTTTTCTCTGGTGCAGTGCTGGTTCCCACACATCAGATGCTGGGACTACAACTTCTTTTATTCCCAACCAGCATTTCCAGTAGAGAATTTGTGCAGTTGAACAGCCCTGGCCTACCTGGGAGATATTTGCTTGGAAACTTCTGGATTAGTTATTAGAGATCAACCTCTTTCTGCTGGTTTTGTCACTGCTTGTGACATCAAAATAAATAATACTTAAAGAATAGAAGATCCGGCAAAAACAACTGAAATGACAGGGCTAACTTTCCATTGGCCTGAGTTATAAGCAATACTACATGGTAGGAAAAGATGGAAGTCATTAATCCAAAAACTGCAGAATCATAATCCAACGCAGTTGAAGAAATTAGTTCCTTACTTTAAAACTAGGAATTTCTTAAGTATAATAGAATACATTCCTGATAAACTAAAGAGGCTGTAGTGGTTGATCAATTATGGACAGTCCTCATAGGTTCTCCTAACAAAGGTATAGGAGGATAGTGAATATGTATATCCTTGGATTTTTGGAAAGAATGGAGCACTTGACTTCTACCATGGAGTCACTTGAATTTAAATAAGAAAATAATGCTTTGGGCAGAAATTTGGCTTCAGACCTGAATGGATGAAGCCAGTTTGGACAGAAGGGCCTATGTGGGTTGCATAAGTATTCAATATGAATAACTGGGTGTTGTGCAGCATTGGCATCCTTCATAGTAACTGTGCTTTTCCCAAAGCTTCATAATTTTGTTTTTAAAATTCAAAGAAGGATAAGCTTTTTAGCATATCTTTTTTTTCTACTTATTGTTCTGTATTTGTAGCCTTCCAAGAAATCTCTTTGGAATGCTTGTGATCTAAGGAGTGACTGGGATATCATAAACCTATTCTGGGCATTGTAATATCTTGTAGCAGTTAGAGCAATGTCTCATGGCTTGAGTATTTCCAAAAACATTGATGCACTTCTACAATCCTGCTTACTTAATATACAGTAAATAAATGTATCTCCATAGTAAAGCATTTTTCTGTCTTAGATCACACCCTTGTGTTCTCAGCCTGTTTGGGGATACTTGGGAGGTTTGGAAGATGATTCATAGAGAGACATTCCAAACAAATAACTTTGCACTGCAGACTATATAAGATCTTTACTAATCCTCTCCCAAGAGGCAAGTCACACTTGTAAGAGAAAACAAGATCTTTATGTACAGTAAATATCCTAAAGTATTGTACTAATTCTTTGTAAGTACAGGATGTAGAAGCAGACTTGTTAAAATAAGCATTACAACAGAAAACAAAAAGACCCCATTCTGATTATAATTCACGTCAAATACTTTGGCTGTTTCTCATATTTGGGAGGAATTACAAGCGCTTGCCTTACAAATTTACCAAAAATGATTTGTTTTAAAGGTCAAAAGCCTGTATCATCAATCTAACTGCACAAAGTGTGTTTCATGTCTTCTCTGCCAAGAAAAATCTGAGCTCTCTATATCGCTACAATTAAGGGGAAATATCATATGTTTTTCATTGTAATCTAAAAGGAGCATAAGAGAATCTTAGCAAGCCAGAAAGACTCATGAGACTCCAAATAAAACTGGACACCCTATTAACCATATGAGTTAACAGGAACCAAGGAACTTTTCTTTGTTTCCAAGTAAAAGCCTTAGGAATGGGTGGAAGGTTTCTACATGTTAGGTTAGGCACTGGGAGTGGTGGAAACTTAGTTGTACATTGGAACAAATATTAAAGATGCAGTCAGCATCAGTCAAGAAATCAAAGGCAAGCCTGTTCACACCCTAGCTGAGGTTCTCAATGGTAAAGACAGAATCTAAAGTACAGGCAGAAAAATGTTAGTCTGCTAGAGAAGTCTGTCATACTACTTTAATAGTAGCTAACCATACTGACTCAAGCACAGAGAAATGCTTCTGATAATTATTCTGAGTTACACTCAGAGAGTAATTTATATTAGGAGGGTTACTAACCCACTCTTACTCAGCTATTGTTCATCAAGCCTGATTAGGTTGGAAGATCACCCAGGGATGTGAGTAGATTCATCTAAACGCTACTGGTTTTCATCAAGGTGGAACTGCCTGCAGTATATCAAATCAGCCTTTATTCCCAAGGTTTTCACAATACATTGGATGTCTCTACTGTTTCCCCTAGTGGTGCTGTAGTTTGGAGAAATGTTCTGCTTAGCCTAGAACAGAGTTCTTGGTGGAAGGTCTAGGACAAGGAGGAACTGATTTTATCCTGGCTCCTGTATTGACATATGGTTCATCTAGTCCAGAATGCTCATCAGAATCATTTGGCCATCTTATACTTTCTTTCTTACATTAACAGAGAATGGAGAGGAATAAGAAATGTTAACTTTCTCTGTCAGCCATGGTATACATAAAAATTGCCTCTATTAATTGCTATATACTTTTCAAAAGAAGGTAATTATATTCACTCAATTATTTTTGACGTGGAAGAAATATAGCCATTTAAAAAGTGTCTATGCTGATTGTTAAGTTCTGCACATGGGTGCAAGGAACGGAGACGAGGCAGTGAACAGTGAACTTCAACTCTTTATTAATCATCGTGAACAGAGCGAAAACCCTAGGGCAGCAGCAGCCCTTTTATAGGGCAGGCTGCTGACCTATTAACCAATGAGAAACATGGAAGTGTTAAACTCTTGAACCAATGAGAGTGGCTCGTTAACAGCCAATCAGATTCCCCAGAACGGACCAATCCGATATCGCTATTATCGGCCAATCAGAAGTGCAGGATTAGAACCCTGCTTTTTCTTTAAGGTTTGTTAAAACTTTATTTAAGCGTTTTTATTAGTTCATAATACCCCTTCCCCCCCGGGTTCCGTTTGAGGGGTGCGGTGATGTAATCCCTAAGATATGTAGGTTGTTTTAACTGTCTATTAGATTTGCGCTGTCCCACCGGTTCCTGTCTGTAGTCCGGTTTCGGTGGGACGTTTTTGGACATATCTGGTACAGGCGGTTCCGTATTCTCACTGGACGACTCGGTGCCGCTAATTCTGTCGTTGTTGCTGTCCTCCGATCTTTGCAGGCTAGCCTCCGTTGAGGTATTCCTCTGTGGCGAGGACACTCCCCTCCTTGATTCTTCTTCATTGATCGTGCCCAGTTGCTGACTTCCTTCGCTTCTGCTTTCCACCATCTCGAATTCGGTTTCTTTGACATCTCCTCCCCCCTCAGTTTGGGAGTCACAGGGGTCGCGGGAACTGGGTTGTAGCCTAGAGCGAAGCTGATCTATATGGCGTTTCCATATTTTTCTGTCGCAGGTTTGCACATGGTATGATCTGGGTCTGGTGGTTTGAATTACGGTTGCTTCAACCCATAATGGTTCGCCAGAGAGGTTTTTGGCGAAAACTAAGTCGCCTACCTTGAACTCGCGGCATTTTCCGCTAGATCCACAGGGTTTCTCTGGCTCGTAGGACGGGTGAAGCTGGTCGAGGTGGGAACAGAGTTTGCGTCCCATCAACAGTTCAGCTGGGGTCTTGTTGGTAACGCTGTGTGGAGTGATGTGTTGGAGTAGGAGTATTCTGTTTATTTTGTTGTCAATGTCCCCATAGTCCATTTTGTGGAGAGCTTTTTTGACAAATTGTACCATGTGCTCAGCCCTGTCGTTAGCCGCAGGGTGCGCTGGCGAAGTTAGCACATGGCGGATGCCCCGATCCGCTAAGTATTGTTCAAACGCCAGGGCGGTGAACTGGGGTCCATTGTCGGAGACCAGAACGTCTGGCAGCCCGTGCGTTGCAAATAGCCTGTTCAATTTTCGAATGACGGACTCCATTGTAGTATTCTTCATTTTGTGGATTTCGAGCCAGTTGGAACAGGCATCCACTGTTAGGAGGAACGTATGTCCTTTAGTAGGTCCCGCAAAATCAATGTGGATGCGGGACCACGGCCCCTGGGGGGTTTCCCATTCTGTTGGAGTTGCTCTAGGTGGGGCACTGCTGACTTCTTGGCACTTTAAACAAGTCTTTACCCAGGCTTCAATCTGTTTGTCGATGTCCGGCCACCACGCATAGCTTGGTGCAAGCGCTTTCATATGCACGATGCTGGGGTGACCATCATGCAATGTTTTCAATACTGCTCGTTGTAACCGCTCTGGGACAATGACTCTATCTCCCCATAGGATGCAGCCTTTTTGCAAAAAAAGTTCTGTTTGCTGGTTTTTGAAAGGGGTGAAGTCATTAGAGGTTTGTTCTATTGGCCATCCTCGTTCGACCCAGCTAAGAACTCGCGCCAAGACAGGATCTTGTTTTGTTTTGATTGCAATGTCTCTGGCTGTTAGCGGTGGTAAATGTAGCATTTCAATCTGGAGTGTCATAAGGGTTGGAGCTGGGTTGTCGACGGTTTCCGGAAATAGGGCACGGCTTAATGCATCAGCGTGGAGAATGGCTTTCCCCGGGTGGTGTTGTAATTTATAGTTGTACGCTGCTAAAAACTCCGACCAGCGAGTCATTCTAGGTGACAATATATAAGGGGTTGGCTTGTCTCCCACTATAATCCCTAGCAAAGGTTTGTGGTCGGTAACAATAGTAAAAACTCATCCATACACATATTCATGAAACCGTTTCACAGCAGATACAACAACAAGAGCCTCTTTGTCGATCTGGCTATAGTTACGTTCAGCCTTTGATAGGGTCCTTGAAAAATAGGGAATAGGGGCCTTACTACCATTTGGTAACACATGACTCAAAGTGGCTCCTACTCCAAACGATGATGCGTCACCTTAATTGTTAAAGGCAAAGTCTCATTATACTGCATTAAAACAGCATCTAAGGTTGGTAAGTTTTTCACTTGTCGGAATGCATGCTCCTCGCGGTGTCCCCAAACCCAGGTTGCTTTTTTGTCGAGGAGTCTATATAGGGGCTCAGCTACGGTCGCTTTCTGGGGCAAGAAGATGTTGTAAAAGTTAATGAGCCCCAGGAAAGCTTGGGGATCAATTCTATTTCTGGGTCTTGGGGCGTTTTTGATTGCCCTCAGTTTGCTATTAGTGGGGTGGATGCCTTGTTTATCGATTAGGTACCCCAGGAACTCTACTTTGTCTATACACAGTTGACATTTATTTTTTTTAACCTTAAGGCCAGAGTCTTTAAATTTCTGGAGAACCATTTTAAGCCGCTTTTCTAGTATTTCTCTAGTCGGGGCAGCAATGAAAACATCATCAAAGTGTGGCACGACCCCCTTGATCCCTTGCAAGAGTCTCTCCATCAGACTTTGAAAAATCCCTGGGGCTACGCTCACTCCGAAATAGAGTTGGTTGCACTTAAAGGCGCTTCAGTGTGTAACGATCGTCTGTGCCTCTGCTCTTTTTTTATCAACAGGCAATTGTTGGTAGGCCTGTGCTAAATCCAATTTAGTGAAGAATTTTCTGCTCCCCAGGGAATGGAGAAGGTGTTGTACCATTGGCACCGGGTAAGCGTTCTGTTGAAGGGCGTGATTAAGGGTAGCCTGGTAGTCCCCACAAATCCTTAATGATCCATCTGGTTTGATGGGTGTTACAATTGGGGTTTCCCAACAAGCATGGTCAGTTGGTTTTAAAACACCCTGGGCTATTAATTTATCGAGCTGCTTGTCAATTTTTGGTTTAAGGGCAAAGGGTACCCGACGAGGCTTAAGGCAGATGGGGGCTACTTCAGGGTTAAGGTTAAATGATATTGGGGTCCCCTTGTACTCGCCTAGTTTGTCTGCAAAAACGTCCTGGAATTCCTGGACGATGGCCTCCTCCCAGTCGTCGCTTCTGGTTTGATGAATGCCGGCTACCTCGATCCCGAGTGGGGTGAACCATTGAAGGCCTAACAAGCTAGGCCGGTCATGGTCAACGACGGTCAGTGGTAATGACGCAGTACGATTTTTGAATGATACTTGGACTTGGCTGGATCCAACGACCGGAATTCGGTTCCCCTGATAATCTTTGAGTATGATTCTTTGGGCTCTGAGGTCTTGACGCCGGACGGCAGGGATTAATTGTTTAAGAGTCTTCCAGGAAACCATCGAGAGGGACAATCCTGAATCGACTTCCATCACGCAAGGCTGGTTTTCGATGGCGACCTTCACTCGGATCTTCTTTGCATCTAGCAATGAGGCGTGACCGATTATAATGGTTTGGTGTGCCTCTTCTCGTCTCGTTGAAATGGCCAGTGTTTTATTTCTGTAGGAGTGGTTGTTCCATTGGTGGTTCAAATGTTCCCGACTCACAGGGTGATTTCCTGTGGTCTGGTGGTAGTTGTTTCCCCTCTGAAATGGGCTGGATCCTTGCTTGCTTCTACAGACCTTCCCGATGTGGCCTCTTTTCCCACAGAAATGGCAGAGCGCGTCGAGCAATTTGCAGTCTGATTGCGGGTGGTTTGCCCCACAACCCGCGCATTGGTGCGGTAGTCTTTGATTCCTCTGATGGCATTGGTCACGTTCAGGCTGGAGCCGGTTGACCTCCTCCTCATCACTTTCTGATGGAGGCAATTTGAGATCCTCGCTGTTGTGTGCGTCTCTCAGCGAGGTGAGGTATCGCTGGCGAGTTGACGTAGCATTGCGTTGGTGCAGCATATTCGGGCAGCCGACTTCCTGGTTGCTTCTGCTGCAGTAGCATCCTTGATGGCATCAGCAAGGTCAATGTCCCCTTTGGCCATGATCTTGCTCTGCGTAGTGTGGTCATCTAATCCCAGAATTATTCGGTCTCTCAGAGCTTCTTTGAGGTTTGTAAACCCACAGAGGCCTCCCAGGTTCCAGAGATCCGTGATGAAATCTGCAACGCTCTCTCCTTTCCGCTGGTCCCTCTGGTAAAATTCATGTCTTCGGACAAGCGTTGGTACGGCGGGTGCATAGTGGGCCCATAGAAGGGGCGCGAGGACATCCCAGTCCATGGTTTTCACCTCAGCCGTTTTCGCTAGTGCCTTGGCCATCTTAAAGATGGCAGGCCCGCAATGGGTCAGGAACACTGCTCGCTTTTTTCCCGTAATGGCATCCTTCAAGTTGTTGGTCTCCAAAAACATCTGGAACCGGTCTATGTACGAGTCCCAGTCTTCTTGTGCCGGGTCAAATGGAGCGGGTGGTATGGCGCCGCTGGACATGGTTTCTGTTGTCGATATGCCTTCAGCCACGTGCTCTGTTTGGTGCTCTGTAGTGTTCAGTCAGCTCTGATGTCTCCGAATCCCATCCTCATCACCAGTGTTAAGTTCTGCGCACGGGTGCAAGGAACGGAGACAAGGCAGTGAACAGTGAACTTCAACTCTTTATTAATCATCATGAACAGAGCGAAAACCCTAGGGCAGCAGCAGCCCTTTTATAGGGCAGGCTGCTGACCTATTAACCAATGAGAAACATGGAAGTGTTAAACTCTTGAACCAATGAGAGTGGCTTGTTAACAGCCAATCAGATTCCCAAGAACGGACCAATCTGATATCGCTATTATCGGCCAATCAGAAGTGCAGGATTAGTACCCTGCTTTTTCTTTAAGGTTTGTTAAAACTTTATTTAAGCGTTTTTATTAGTTCATAACACTGATCTTCCAGAAAGACTTACAGCATTCAAAAATGTTCAGATGCAGATCAGGATCTTGGGATGGCTTTTTTGTCATTGCTGTTATAATACTCTTGTAAATTCTCTAGTTTTTAACTTTCTAGAATAGTTTGAGGGGCCATCTATCATATGTTCCTTAAGCCAACAGTTTCACTAGAAGATGTGTTGATGGTTTGGCATCAGTATTAGCCAGCAATTCAAGTATTTTGCTCACACCATCACTCTAATAGGAAAAAAATACTTTTCTGTCAAAGAAGACTATTTCAAATTAGCTGCAGCACAGGTTTTGGCATGCTATGGTCACTTACCTGTTTTTTCCATTAAAACAACAAAATACCTTAGAAACATTGAAATAAGTGAGAAACATAGTTAGGAAAGTAGAGTAAGGCCAAGATGATATGCTACCTGATGTAGAAGACAAAACTGAGTCCATTATTTGACTACCAAAGGCGGCTGCAATTGAATCTCCCTAACATTATCCATTTTTTTTCAAAAAAATTATTCTTTAAACATCTCTGAGTGAACAATGTGATTTCAGGTTTTAACATACTGTACATACATAATCATACTTACATTTTCAGCTTTCTTATCCAGTTTCATATCATATGATTACCTATTCCATTTTTCTTTTAATATGTTTTATCATTTCATGTTATTTAATTCATCATTTCCAGACAAAAAAAAGTTAAATCCTAAAATATGTTAAAAATATTTATCCCCTTTCATTGTCAATTCAATCTTGCCACCTATTTTTATTTTATATATTTTTCCCTCAATATATAACAAATTTAAAAAAAGCACATGTCAAAATTGCCTTTTTTAGTTACTACGTCCTATATTAACCACAATGATCTCCTGTTTACTATTATATATGCATATATATCTTTTTCCCCCAATCGGATTCCACATGGTATTTTTCCCTATTACATAATAAATCTTATGTTTATTCCAAAAGCATTTATATAACAAACCAATTTTAAATGTTAATAATATTATATTTTTTGATTTCCATGCCCATGCTCCGTATTCATTTTCTTTATTACCTTACTAATTATTATATAGTAATCTTATTTTAAATTCTTGTTTAACATTATAACCATTTTTAATTTTCATATTCTTTATTATTCCAAATACATTTATGTGACAAATTACATTTTCTATTTCATTCCCATTTAATCCATTATATAAAATTAATAACAATATAATCATTTTGATTTCTCTTTTACATTAATGAATCTCTTTTTAACATTAATGATGGGACAAAATTCTCTCTGAAGGGCAGGGCGCTAAATGATGTGGCTTCTGACACTTTCCCAAAAACATACTTCCCTCCTCAGAAAGGAACAACTAGGAAACTTGCTTCTCCATCTCTACTCTTTCCATGTAGAGTGGCCACCCAATATTGGTAGTCCTCGATTTACAACCACAATTGAGTCCAACATTTCTGCTGCTAAGTGAGACAGGTGTTAAGTGAGTTTTTCTCCATTTTGCAACCTTCCTTGCCACAGCTGTTAAATGAATTGCTGCAGTTGTGAGGTTAATCACACAGTTGTTGAGCAAATCTAACTTCCCTATTGACTTTGCAGTGAGAAAATTGCAAAAGGGGATCACCATACCCCGAGACACTGTAACCATCATAAATATAAGTCAGTTGCCAAGCATCTGGATTTTGATCATGCGATCGTGGGATGCTGCAATGGTCATAAGTGTGAAAAACAGCCATAAGTCTCTTTTTCTGTACTGTTTGTAACTTTGAATGGTCACTAAGTCAACTGTTGTAGGCCAAGGACAACCTAATTCTTTCAAGATCAGTAGTATATTAGCATTTTTACTTTTTCCTGACCAGTGTCTTGCAAGATCAGGGATCTGTTTTTGCTATGCTTACATGTAAATAGATTCTGAAGTCAAATAGATTAAGAATCAATGCCATGTTTTCCATTTTTAAAAATTTGATTTCTGTTAGATGGTTTTACTATTTCATTTAGACAGATTGAACATTGTGATTTTATGCAGAGGGAACTAATACGAATGAGGCTATATGGCTGTTACTGACTTGTACTGGAGTCCCTTGACTTATTAAAGGTAAAGTTACCCTTGCACATACGTGCTAGTTGTTTCCAGGTCTAGAGGGCGGTGCTCATCTCTTTTACAAAGCTGAAGAGCCAGCGCTGTCCGAAGACGTCTCCATGGTCCTGTGGCTGGCATGACTAAACACCGAAGGTGCAAGGAACACTGTTACCTTCCCACTGACTTGGTCCCTATTTTTCTACTTGCATTTTTACATGCTTTCGAACTGCTAGGTTGGCAGGAGCTGTTGCAAGTAACAGGAACTCACTTCATTACGCGCTGCTAGGGATTCGAACTGCCAAACTGGCAACCTTTCTGATCAACAAGCTCAGCATCTTAGCCACTGAGCCACCACAAGTGCCCCACAAGTGTGGCCTTACTAAGGATTTATAAAGCTGTACAAATACTTCACATGTTAAATACTGCTTAATACTTCATGTATTAAGTATGGCTTAATATATTAACATACTGCTTCCAATCACCTTTGAGATGAGATTGGCCAGTTCTGCACAATGAACACATGGTATACCTGGGAAAGTGAAGCCAATGGAGAAGTCAGCAGGGAAAGTTGCAAGTTGCTGCTTCCTGCCAAGCGGACTTCCTCTCATCTCTGAAGCTGGCAAATATAGCTCCCCACTGAAGAGTGTCAGCTCCATGCCTATTTGGATTTCAGAAAATACAAGTAGGCAAAGAAAGCTAAAATCTTTCAGGAAGTAGCTCTTTTGTTCTTGGGCCTGACTGAAAGAGCTGCCTGCCAAAGGATTTCAGCTCTGTGCCTGCTTGGATTTTGGCAAGGGGGATATTGAGCTTGTGAGCAGAGAGGCAGCATAGTAAAGTAAGGAGCGCAAAGTGCATTGAGGTGGGGGAGCTCTCACACAGACCTCACACAAGTATCTTTGTTCAGGAGTTAAAAAATCCTGCTTGGATTTCAGCAGGGAGGATTTTCAGCTCCGGAACAGAGACACATTCACATGTGGCCTCCCAAGTTCTCCCCCTGCTGACTCTGAGGCACCCTGCACTCTTTTTCTAAGACTTCTTCTGCTTAACAACCTGGAGATTGCTTAACAATTACAACTGGGAGTGCTGGGATTATGGTTGTTGAGCAAAGCAGTCAAGTGATATCTCACTTAACTACTGCTTTATTCAATGACCAAATCTTTGGTTGCACTTGTGATCATAAATAAAGAACTGTCTTACTGAAGATCTACCATTGGAAGAAACATATAGCAGAAACATGTCAAATGTGCAAGTGGAATAGTTGAGGTAAAATAATTTGTCAATAACAAAACAGTATTATAATGATTGGAATCTTAATGATGTGTGGGACTCTGAGAGACACAGGAAGGAATCCACTTATATGTTTCTTCTTGAATTCATAGGCTGTCCCCCAGTTTAGATGTTTGCAAATAAACTTTCCTTCTTTTGTATCTATTGCTACATTCTTATTATTCTCAATTTAACTCAGAGACCAATGATGTGATGACTTCTGAATAACTTTTCCTGTTTTCCCCATAACAACCCTGTGAGGTGAGTTTGGCTGAGAGAGAGTGACTGGCCCAAAATCACCCAATTGGCCTTCATGGGTAAGACAGGACTAGAATTCATAGTCTCAGCTTGGTGCCTTAACCTCTAGACCAAACTGATTACAACAAATGAATTACATAATCTTTACTTACAGGATAGGGATGTGGTGGCTCAGTGGCTGTGACGCTGAGCTTGCCAATCAGAAAGGGCGACAGTTTGGCGGTTCAAATCCATAGCACCGCGTATCAGAGTGAGCTCCCGTTACTTGTCCCAGCTTCTGCCAACCTAGCAGTTTGAAAGCATGTAAAAATGCAAGTAGAAAAATAGGGACCACTTTGGTAGGAAGGTAACAGCATTCCCTGTATTTTCAGCATTTAGTCATGCTGCCCACATGAGATGTCTTTGGATAGCGCTGGCTCTTCGGCTTTGTAACAGAGATGAGCACTGCCCCCAAGAGTCAGAACGACTAGCATGTATGTGTGAGGGGAACCTTTATCTTTTACCTTTACCTTTACTTAAACCAGAATGCAACTTTGTTTTCCATTTTTAAAAAATTATACTTAAGAGTCTTCATCTGATAAAAGATGAAAGGAAGGAAGGGAGGGAGGGAGGAAGGAAGGAAGGAAAGGAAGGAAGGAAGGAAGGAAGGAAGGAAGGAAATATGTAAGTGGTTTTGTACCTTCTTTTTAACATAGTTACATTCTTATTGTCCCTCTTTCTTAAATATTTTACAAATCACCTGACTCTTTGGTTTAATTGCTATGTTTCTTCACATACATAAATCATCATTTCTTTTTATTTTTTTCAGCAAGAAGTCCATATAAGATTTCCAGTCTTTCATAAAAGTTTTTGTTTGTTATGTGGTCAAACAGATCAGTTTCACTATTTCTGCAAGTTTTAACATTTTGATAGGCAATTATGTTTTCCCATAATTCATGTTGACCGTGAAGTAGGATGAACTTTTCAATGCAAGCTGGATCAGGGAATGGGCACCACAATAACTTTGTGTACTCATTCAAGGCTTTCTGCCTACTCTTCTATACTGGGAGACTTCAGTTAGATCTTTAAAGCATCCATGCATTTTCCCAAGATCATGTGACTGCTGTATGGCTACATTAAAAAGCAGTGGACAGCACTTGTTCATGTCCCAGAGTCTTCCAAAGAACTTTTGTAATGAATTTCTCTAGATACTAACAATAAGATTAGTATCTTTATGTGAAAAAAAGATGGACTGTCTACTCTCTGAAAAAAAGATAGAACCTAAGAGAAATTATAGGATGAGTTTTTGGATCAAGATATTTATATTTCATTAAAATATGACCAAATGTGGCAATTCCACTATAAACCCTAGTAACGAAGAACTACATCAAGTGATTTTCACAAAATTCAGGAATATTTGTTAGGGTATAATGGTATGTGGGAAAGACCTTGGGGGAATGGCAAAAAGATGCTTAAGGAACAGTTGGATAAGGGAGTATAGCCAACAGCTGCAAGAGATTCAGGAGAAATTCTACCTAAGTTATAAGTCTGTAAAGATGACAGCAGGAGAATTGTATTTTCAGACCTGCAAGATTCTGTTAATGCAGCTTTACAATAAAGTAGAGGTAGCTTATCGGACCATGTTTTCTATCTGATCTACCTGGTAATGCTGACATAGGGCTCTGTTAAGCCTCAAAGAATATTTCACTTCAGTGAAAGTTCAGAGCAAAACACTTCAAAGCTGCTTTGGGAAGCAACCCAATTCCATGATTATGTTCTTGGAGGCCCTCTCAGCCTTCTTTTGAAGAATTTGGGAGAAGGCTGAGAAAAACCTTTTTCTATAGCACTAGCTGATGTGATTTCAAGTTGGGTGGCTTTGGTGAATTTTATAAGGTTGCCCACAGTTTGAGTCAAAGGCAACCTTCTCTGGACCACTAGCTGAAGGTTTTTCTATGTTGGGTTGCTCTAACAATATGCTATGGATAATCCTAAAGTCATGTAGCTGAGAAGCTAGAGCTGCAGTAGAAGGGTACAAGCAGTCTTCCACATTACAGCCTTCTCCTACACCTTAAATGTTTGGTTGAAGTGAGTTATGCGTCCTGCAGGTGAGAATCATTTCTTCAAAACCAATCAGTGTCATTTCCTAGAGGACTTATTTTGTAGAAGGTGTTACCTTCAAAGACTTTTAATGTTCATTCAGAATCAAATTGCATGTTTTACTGCCCTTCATTGCTTTAAAATGGCAGCATTAATTGTAATAAATATGAATAAACCACTTCAATGGGTTATGCATGCCATATCTTATTGAGAGCATTATATGGTCTGTCCTGGTTGTACAATCATTGATTAATTAAATAATCCCATCTGCTTGTAAAAGCAGTAATGAAATCAGAGTAGACCCCCCAAAAGTAATATTTTACACACAAAAAAATCAGCACAATTGTTTTAACAACACTTTATACTTGATGGGTTTCATTCTCAGTAAACCTTACATTTTCCTTGGAGCAGTGCTTTATTATTGAGATTAGCAAACAAATAACATACAGATAAATTGGGCCATACAACAGATCTGCTAACAGAAATTTATTGCTGGAGTTCAGTTCTCTGTTTTCATGCCAAGATTTTGCCTATTCAACCCAGTAATACTTGCAGATAAGTATATTTCAATGGAGCATAATATATTAGGATTAAGTGCCTGGAAATTAATGTACATTTTTAAGATGGAATGCCCTAAAGCACAACTGCATATAAATTATTATAACTATAATGCCTTTAGATGCTTTTATTTTTTATTACTAGAAAATGAATTCGTTCTAGTTACTAGCACTACTAATCATAATGCTTCTATTAATATTTATAACACTGTTCCTTTCCCTAATAGACTGAATAATTAGAAATATTTGGAACATATACTTTTTATTGTAAATATTTCAGAGATTGGTACCTTCTGTTTTAATTCTTTTTGTTTTCACCTGAATGCATATACATATACTCAGTCCATAACAACTAGCATATTCAGGGGCATGGTCATATCAAATCCATTCATTTCAGAACAGAAAATTAGGGAGATTTGAAATGTTCTTACTTCCTCCATTGAGTGCAGGAATGCAGAAGCTCCAGATACATACAAGTAGTCCTTGAATTACTCCCACAATTGAGCTAAAAATTTGTGTTGCTATGCAAGACAGTTGTTTAATGGGCTTTGTTCCGTTTTACAACCTCTCCTGCCCTAGTTGTTAAAGGAATCACTGAAGTTGTTAAATTACTAACACAGTTGTTAAGTTAATCTGGCTTTCCCATTGACTTTGCTCGTCAGAAGGTCGCAAAAAGTGAACGCATGACCCCAGGACACTGCAACCGTCATAAATATGAGTCAGTTGCCAAGCATTTGAACTTTGAACATGTGACCATGGGAGTGCTGCAATGGTTGTACGTCTGAAAAATAGCCATAGGTCATTTTTTTTCCAGTGCCATTTTAACTTCGAATGGTCACTTAAAAAAACAGTTTTAAATCAAGGACTACCTGTAGTCTAATGTGTAGCAGCCCAAATAGCCAAAAACCTGATAGTATTTGAAACTCTGCTGAAAGCAGATTCCTCTAATTCCAGAAAAGGGGCAGAAACATGATTTTTGGGCTGCCCCATTAGATTTTATGTGTTGGAAATTATTTTGGACTTGGGATTGTAGTGTTATGATGACTCTGTAATCTAGCTGGGTGTGAATATGATATAATTTGATTCCCTTTCTCAAAAGAGCTATACTGGCTTTTTTTCTTTTCTTTTGCTGTTTTTATCGGCTGAGTTTGGAGACAGCTAATTGAAAGCCATTTGAACTACAGACCGGGGAGCTCTTTCTTTCCTATGCTATCCATCTTGCATATTTTTCAGTTTCAGAGTATTGGCATCTAAACAACCCTGCGCTAAGAACAGTTCAGATAAGCCACCAGCACAGCCACAGTGCTGCTATGCCCAGTTCTTTAGGGAGACAATGGGAAAGTGAAGGCAAATCCAGCTGACCAGGGATTCATCATGATGAACATATGATGAACCATAACAAGTGTTGCACTGCATGCTGTCTGCTTAAGGGGAAGAAGAGTAGAGTAGAGTAGAGTAGAGTAGAGTAGAAATAGAGTAGAGTAGAATAGAATAGAATAGAATAGAATAGAATAGAATAGAATAGAATAGAATAGAATAGAATAGAATAGAATATCTTCTAGTCCAACCCCCTGTTTCGGCAGGAAACCCTATAGCGTTTCAGAAAAATAGTTGTCCAATCTCTTCTTAAAAACTTCCAGTTTTGGAGCATTCACAACTTCTGGAGACAAGTATTTTAATATTATTTTAACAGTACTACAGCTACTACAACTTATGACTGCCCCACCCAAAAGCCAGAAAAGAAATGAAGGCAATATAGCAATAGCACTTAGACTTTGTGCTTTACATCCCTCTCAAAGCGGTCATAGATATCATAAATATCATAGAAACATGGCAGAAAAGGGCTATTGCTAGCATTCTGATGAGCTGCAAGTGTGAAGACCCTTTGAACCTGGGCTGCTGATGAGCAACAAAGCTGGGTGTAGTCATGCAAAGTGATGTTTCACTTCAGAATTGAGGCTCATCTCCCTCTGAGGTTGCATGTCAATGTTGAACAGAGTGGGAGTCCTTGTGATTGTGGTGTTTATAATGTGTGAATATGACTGCTAAACAAGGGTGGGCTGCTCACCTGGTTGGCGAACCCATAGCTAACGTTATGGTTGGTTGGTGAATCACCAAACCCCACCCCCAGTTGGCCCTGCCCACCTTGCCCTTTCCGCCCCTCCCCATCCCTCCCAGGGGTCTCCATGTTGCCTGTTTTGGTGTGAGATAAGTGCAGAGCGGAGGCTCAGGGAGGACAAAAAATAGGCCTCCTGGAAGTTCCGGAACACCGGAAATGGGCCCGTTGCTGAAATTTTTGAAGCCCACCCCTGCAGCTACACCAAGAAAATTGTTCTTATTTCAATGGCCTGGTAAAAATTTACAGGTTGGATGTTCCATAGTTTTATTATATTTTGAATGTTCAGAAATAACTTATTCTTTTAATTCCTTGGATTAAATAAAGATTCAAAAAGGATATAAAACTTCTTAAAAAATGTCATTTAGCAATCTTTCAAAGTTACATCAGTATTGAAAAAAGTGACTTACAAGTGGTCCTAACCCTTATGACCTCACTAGCATCCCTCTGGTCACTTGATCAAAATTTGGGCATTTGGCAACGAACAGGTATTTACAATGTTTGCAGCAAGGTCATGTGATCACCATTTACTAGGAGCTTCCAACTAGCTAAGTCAACAGTGGAAAGACAGGTTTTCTTAGTAACCACATGATTCACTTAGCAGCTTTAGTGGTTCGCTTAACAACCATGGCCAAAAACATCATAAAATCAGACACAAGTCACTTAACAGCTGCTTTGCTTAGCAACAGAAATTCTGCTCTCATTGGTGATTGTAAGTCAAGGACTACCTGTTTTCTGATTTGGAAAAAAAACGCCTTCATAATAAATAGTTAATAAACAAACCCTTGCATAGTGTTTTTATTCTTAGGAAGTGGTAAAAATGAAAGATGGTTTTCTTTTATGAAGCCACATAATATGTGGCAGTAGGGAGCCATGGCCGCATCTTCCAATGGAATGCCTCTTTTTATGAAATAAATTGCAGTCATTAAATGCTGGCAGTTTAATTGAATAGTAGTCCATGTTACTTTCCTAATCAAAGCTCTGTAGTCTATTTTCCCCCCTCTTCTGGGATTTTCAACTGGTAGTGCAGCATAGGCAGTTCTGGTGGAGAAAATGACATGTAATAAATGATATGAAATAAAAGCCCCTTCCTATTCCTCTGTTCCAACTGGCAGACATTTACCCCTCTAGCTTAATTTTATAATAAAAGGAAATGTCCCTGTATAATACATCACTTGACTTCTAGTTACAAGAATTATGTTCTGCCAACAGTTAATTCTTCTTTCTCATATAACTCTCATTTTGTTTTTCTGCAGAGTACACCGTGATCAATGAAAACTGTCCAGGTGCTGAATGGAATATCATGTGTCGGGAGTGTTGTGAATATGATCAGATCAAATGTGTATGTCCTGGACAGAAAGAAGTAGTGGGATACACTATTCCTTGTTGTAGGAATGAAGACAATGAGTGTGACTCCTGCCTAATTCACCCTGGTATGTTGATATACTGTACTGCTTTGATGTGCCCACTTATACTCTCTTATTTACTGTATCTGTTTAATTTACATGCAGTAAATATGTTTGTAGCTAGGTGGAGCATGCAGTCTGTTTTGTCTGCCAGATTTTGATGATTAATAGTTTTTTCCTCCTTAGAGATGGATAGATAGATGCCAATATAAATGCTCATTGTGATGAAAGTTAATGCATATTGTTGTTAGTTTTTTCCTTTTGCTAGTGATAGAAACTCACATTTCAGGATATTGTCACAGATGCCTGGAAACTCTCCAAAAAGCCACAGTGGGCTTCAGTACTAGATGGAGGCTACAGTTCAGTCTCCAAGGCCTAGTTTGCACACTATCTTCTTTTTAAAAAAATAGAAAAGAATTATTATTGATTTCAAAGTCAGCTGAGGAAAAATGTTGAAGATAAAGGATATAAAGAAGCAGCTTATGAGACTGCTAAGAATATGTATCAATAGGATTCTGCCTGATTTGAAACTTATTCAGAAGATGCGCCTCAGGCCAAATGGGATTGTCAGTGTAAGTTCTTATTAATGCCACCATATCCTCTTTCAGATTTTCCAAATGAGCCTAAATAAGTTAAAACTGCTGTAAACTTTAATGTTGAGGCATTAAAACAGCTGTATTCTTAATGTCATATATTAACTCCACAGAAGCCAGAAGAAGAAATTCATAACTGGCTTTAAAGAAGTGCTGCACTTTCATTTATATGTGTTCCAAAGTACCCCTTCAAAATAAGTTTTGAATGACACACAGCCCTCCTTTTTATTATGTTGAATAATATATTTATGTTGAAATTTGCAAGTGAACTCTTGTTCATAAATTTTAGGGCAGAAACTAGTACTGAATTTTATCTAATATTTGAGCCATCATTGGGGCATTACTGAAATTAAAATTCTAGTTTAGATTGATCTGATTTGATATAAAACAATATAGGATGTTCAGGAAGTAAATTTCATTTAAACGAGGATTTTCAGGAAAAAAGAGGAAGAGATCAATAAGAGAAAGCCTGAGTGCAATAGCTATAGACATCTATGAGTGATGGCAAGAGAGGCCAGGTGAAGAAACATATATTGTGGCATCATCATACAAACCCCATGACTTTAGCATGTGCATCTTACATTAGAGTGTAAGTATGAAAATGGTGGTTGTGTTGTCATGTCATCATGTCATCTCTTTTTCAATCATTAGAGACTACAGGAAAATTCATGTTTGTAAATTTTTGTATCCAGCCCTCATAATTATATTTATATTCTCTTTTTGTTTGAGTGTGTTTGGCTTATCATTGTATTTATAATCTCATAATTATATTTATACTCTCTTTATGTTTGAGTGTGTTTGGCTTAGAAGAGTGTTTTGCTTGAAAGGACTTTTCCAAGGCACATTTTATACAGCCAAAGTAAGCACATTGGTTGCATGGGCTATGGTTTGCAGCTACCTATCGGAGAAACCCAAATGTAAGCATTCGTAACTAAAGAATTTCCCTCCTCTTCTTTCAGGATGCATGATTTTCGAGAATTGTAAGACCTGTCGCAATGGGTCTTGGGGAGGATCACTAGACAACTTCTACATCAAAGGCATTTATTGTGCAGAATGCCGAGCTGGGTGGTATGGAGGCGATTGCATGAGTAAGTATTGGTTAGAGATGTACTTTACCACAAGGAGAGTTGATGCTTTGGCTGGGAAAGGGGGGAAAAAAAAACTCCTTGTAGCTCGTCCAACAAAATGAGCTGCTAATATCAAAGCAAAGACAAATTCCTAATCCTTTGCATGGCCATTGACACTCAATTTGAAAATATAAGACAATACAGCCAAAGATGATTTTTTTAGGGGTTAGGAAATTATCTCATACTGAGCTACGGGGACTTTATAGGCCAAAAGTATTTCTCCAATTCTTTTCCCAGGATTCCATTCTATTTCCCAGAGCTCTAAGGGCGCCCAAATGCAGATTGTTATGGACAATGCTTAGTTTTCTGTAACCTTTTGCTGCCATCTAATGGTTATCTAAATTTGCACAGCACAGATCTGGTATCCTGGGTTCTAACCAGAGTGCAAAGTATTCTGTAGAATACAGCCATTGCCAGAGAGAGGGAGGGAGTTGGAGGAGGCTGTCTAGGTTTTCCTACAGTTTATAGGAGGCAGTTTATAGATCTCTGCTTGGTCAGGAAATTGGAAAGTAGAGCATTGTTAGCAGATGAATTGGCTGGCCACTCCTTGAAGGAGTGAAAGCTTCTATCAACAACCCACCTACAGGTAACTGTAATATTATTACAATTATATCATTATCCCTGGTTTTTAATTTTCACTGCGATATTTTTCCTGAGTGAAATAGGTCCTTATGCCTAATCTGAATATTTTTCCAGGGCTTTTGGGTGAGGAGGGAGAGGTGCTTCCTTAGCAAAAGGTAAATTGAATTATTTTTTTCAGGTATGGGTAGAATCATTCATATATGTGTGTGTGTGTGTGTGTATGATGGGCAATCAGCAGGAATAGTTAATTGAAGAAAGTGTAAGGAAAATATTCATTGCTCGGTTTGCGTGCACACACACACACACACACACACACAGACACACACAGACACCCTATCTGCATCTGTAGAAAATTAGACCATATGGACTGAAGGACCAAAGAGAAATATGTTGGTTCAGGGGCACAATCCTTTGCACATCTCAAGGCCTGGAAATTCTTCTCTTTCTGTTTATTCGCTGCCTTGATTGTAATACCAAGACCTATCCTGTAAGTGATTCATATGAGATTTGCCTGGACAAATAAGAATATAAGCTGATTCTTGAGGGTGGGGTGGGGGGAACAGAATAATTTCTTGTTACAGATTAGTGAGAAATCATTGCATGTGCAAAGACCGTAAGGAGAATATGCAAAATTTCATCACTGAAGCATTTTGAATGTTCTGCCTTTGAATATGGGTGCAATACTGACTGAATGAAATTAGTTCTGTTTAAAAAAAAAAAAAAACCGCATTGAATTGTGAGTTTTGGAAATATGTTGATCTGAAGAGTAGATTGAATATTAATGTCTGTGATTCTTTCACTGCAAACCTATATTGTAAAACACATCATTTTTTTTAAAAAAAGGTTCTCTTTTTGCTACCAGTAAAGGCACCACAGGAATAGAGCATACATAATTGCCAAGAGGTATGCCATTGTATTAAGTGGACCTTAAATTCAGTTACATGGGAATAAAATTGTAGTGCTAGCTGTTATCACTTAAAATAGGACAATGTAAAGTTAAACTTTACCAAATGCTAGTCTGTATATAATGTAATGTAGCAATGGAAGTCTTAGAAAAGTTATTCAGATGTTGTGCTTTGTCTATATCTAAAATGATAAAAAATAGACAGGCAATCCTTTTCTGTGTGACAGTGTATGGAAGCAAAAACTGGATTCTCCAGAAGCAAGCAGGGGTGGGCTGCTACTGGTTCTCACTGGTTCAGGTGAATTGGTTGTTCATTTTATGGTCAGTTCAATGAACTGGAATATCCTACCCCTGGCTAGCCCCACCTACCCCAGCCTGCCCCAACCAGGAGTCCCTAAGCAGCCCATTTTGGATTGCAGGTAATTGCAGGCCTGTGTGGAGGCTCGGGGAGAGTGAGAAAATGGGCCTCCCTGAAGTTCCAGAGAGCCTCTGGAGACAGGGGAAGCCATTTTCACCCTCCCAGAGGCTCAAAGAAAGCCTCTGGAGCCTGGGGGGTTGAAAACGCCCTCCCCCATGGCCCGTTTCACAACCAGGATGGTGCAGGAGGCCGACTAGGCCACGCCCACCATGGTCACGCCCACCCAGCAACCATGCAGAGAACCAGTTGTTAAATAATTTGAAGCCCACCCCTGGAAGCAAGATAGAAAAAGCATTGATGCTTTTGAAAATCAACGTGGGAGAAGACTCGTGAGAATTCCATGGATTGCCAAGGAAGCAAAGAAATGGCTCATAGAACAAATCTATCCAGAGTCCTCACTCAAAGCACAAATGACTTGGGTCCAATTATCCTATTTTGTTCCTGTTTTCCTCAGAAGTCAGGGAAAGATGGGGAAAGAGGGAAAGATGAGGAGCAGCAAGGTGGTGGAACATAAATACAACAGCAATATGCATCATTGAAAGATCTGAATGGCCAGATTGGGAGTAGATCACCCGGGGAAAATCAATCCATTGCCTGTAAATCTGGTACATTTACAGAATCAATTATCTTCATTTACATATATCTACCATTCTCTATGACAAACAGCCAACAATGTCCCACAGAAGCCGAGATGCATCCTCATATTTTCCTCACTTCTTCCAGAAAGGATGAGTGAAGAAAGAAGATGAAGAAGAGAGTAGAGATTTGTTAAGGAATAATGTAAATGGAAAGAAAAAGAAGTAGGCTAACAACTATGTGTAGATAAGTCTTATTATGTTACTTGCGAAAGCAATATTTTCACATTTGAGGTCATTAATAATTCTTTCGGAGGGCTCATTGTAACAATTTATTTTCAGTAAGATGTAGAGAATTTCATCTTTGATCCCTAGAATAGCTTCCATTTCTCAAGCGGTTTTCATGAAACTAGTTTCAGACACTGGTGATTGATTGATCGATTAGTTGTTGTTGACTCTTGTTTTTCTGTGATGATATGTACCTAACCTAATCTTTCAGAACTGATAATGATGAACCCATTGCCATTACAATTGTCTCCATCAGGCACTGATATCTGTGCTGTAACTGCTGTAATGAAGACAGCAGTTTGTCATCCAGTAGTTCAGCTAAAGCCCTAAATGCTTTGTTAGGGTTTTTTTTTTTTGTACTGTATATGCCAAGGGTGTCAAAATGGTGGCCCAGGTGCATCATGTGCAGGCCATGCCCATCCCGGCTCTGCCATGGCAAAAAAATGTTGCTGTCAGGGCTCCATCAAATCTTACCCCCCATTCAAATCAAAAGTCTCTAGCTGCATCTCAGAGAAAAGAAAATTGATTTATTAGAAGTGGCCATGTTGGCGTTAGCTAGGTGCAGCCGATACTAAATTACATCATACATTTTCCCCCTTGACCCTGGTCTTCCCCCCACCCCCTGGATGTGACCTCTCCAATAGGACACATCCATCTCCAAGAGTCATCCATCATGCTCTCCAATAACCTTCTTACGCTCCAACAACTTTGGGCTGCCGGGGTGATTATCTAGGCACTTAAGGGATGCCTTGTTTTCCCCCACTCCCTTTTTCTGGCAGCTAAAAAGACCAAAGGAGTATCTTTTTAATTGACAGTTGCAATATGTCACATGATGTAATCGAGTTTGACATCCATGGTATATACTATACCATATGGTGTTCCTATTATAATTAGTCATAAAGTTACTGGTAACATGTTTCAGATTAAACATATGCAAACATATGCATCCTGATTATTATTTTCAGCTTTCACGAACATTTTTCACATACAAATAAATTAAAATGATAAATTACTATTGCTAACTGGTTCAGCCATATAAGTACCTCATACTAAACTCATATACTCTATAGATATTCAACTTACTTTTTTGATTGGGATAAGCAACTTTCTGTGACATGTAAAAAGAGAGTAAGTCAACAAAACATCATAAAGGCAGGAGAAAAGAGAAGAAATCTCACTAAACCTGGTCCATATCAATACAATTCACAACATTCTCCATAATTAACTTTGCAAATATTGTTGCTTGCCACATGTCTGTATAGCAAAATAGCAAATTTTACACTATCTTTTGCTTTTTAAACTCCTTAATTTTTTCCATCCAGCTCTTTGTTTTGGATTTAGTTTTCATTTTATATGACAGCCTTTTCAGTGAAGATCTGGACTGGTCACTCATTTTGTATTCAATCCATATTTCTTAATTATCCATTTATACTGGAACATGTCTTTCTGTTTTACTGTACAGCAGTGGTGGGATTCAATTTTTTTTTACCACCGGTTCTGTGGGCGTGGCTTGGTGGGCTTGGCAGGGGAAGGATACTGTAAAATCTCCAGTCAGAGGTGGTGTGAATTACTCAAAATTTCCGCTACCAGTTCTCCAGAACTGGTCAGAACCTACTGAGTTCCACCTCTGCTGTACAGTCTTCTGAAGTAAAACCATTTCCAGTATATTCAGCTAACTTTAAAGTTTCATCTAACACACTTGGCACTCACTTCATTTGCAAGTACACTCTTATACACAGCATGGTTCAGTTTTTATATCTTGCAACAACCCACGTACAGGTATTCCACAATTTGCAATCACAATCGGGACTGGAATTTTGGTCACCAAGCGATGCGGTCATTAAACAATTTTATGACCATTTTACCATGGTTGTTAAATGAATTGCCATGGTTGTTAAGTGAATCCAGCTTCCCCAAATGTCTTTGCTTGGCATAAGCTGACCAGGAAAATTGCAAATCACAATCATATGATCACAAGGTGCTGCAACCATTGCAAATGTGTGTATCCGAAACACACAAATTACAATCATATGATGAGGGAAGATGTGCAAGGGTCATAACTTTGAGGATAGTTACAAATCACTCTTTCCACGATTGACACAATTTTGAACTATTGTTAAATACATGGTCAGAGGACTACCTGTACTAGCCAGTTTCTACTGCTTTCTACCAGCATTTATAGTCTTTTTTTTAAAGTCCATTTTTCTACATTTTGCAAGAATTCTACCAAGATATGCCTGTTTATCTGCTTGCTGGCTTTATCAATAAGAAGTAACTTGCAGCATTTACTGTTTTCTCTGTCACAGATCCACGATCTGTGTGCATCACACAATTTAACATTTGCTGCAAATCCTTTGAGTATTCCATCAACTACATGGCATTGTCTATATATGAACAACTCAATGAACTTCTAATGTCACTATAAGCATAATTATCCATAAACATATTAAACAATCAAGGGGATACTGCATTCTCATATCTTATTCTCTGTTTTGAATATTGAATAATTCAGCAAGCATACCATTTATTTTCAGGCATACTTTTCTTCCAATTTATGGTACTCTTACTGCATTCAGAAGTCAGAATTTAAATCTAAAGTTCTGGCACAATTTAGATTTAAATCTGTGGTTCTGTCTTTTATGGTGGATTTCATGGGCACTTATTTAAGAACAAAGTTATATTTAAAATATTCGTTACTTTTAGTATATTTAATCTAATTCTTTGGCCTCAGGGAAAAAATATATTCCAAAAAGTTTTGCCAACATTTTTTCAGACACAAAAGGAACAGTGATTATTACAGCCTTTCAGAATTGATTTCTTTCCAGCTCCCCTTCCTAAGCACCTCTTCTTTCTCCTTCAAGACAAGACAGGATTTATGTTCAGCATTTAAATTATTCTTGAAACTTTTCAAATATCTCTCTCTCCCTCCCTCCCTCCCTCCCTCCCTCCCTGCCTTTCTCTCTCTTTCCTTTAGAAATAAAAGCATGTTTCAGTTGGAAGCTAACTGGCTGATAATTAAATATCAAAGGATGGGCAGGTATCATGTATCCCTCTGATGGATGGATTAGAAACAGAAAAATGACAATTGGATCTGACCATGTATATGTTTCACGCAGAAATGGTTTGTGGCGCTTGTTTCTCTGGAGTATTCTTTGAATGGCTCTCTCTTTAGCCTTTGGACCACCTGCTTTGTTGGGCAGTGCTACTTCCTTGGCAGAAATGTTCCACAAGTTCAAACTGTACTGTTCTCCAAAGAAAGGTGCATTCAGTATTCCGTGCACAGGCACCATCTCTTTGCACCAGTTCTCTCTTGCCAATGGCAAGAGAAAGAAACAGAAAAGCCCCCTTATAATGAAAAGGGAATGTTCTCTGAGGTGATTCAAGGACCCTTGTCAATCCATCTGAAGAAGGTTTCCTGCAGCTTTGTCTCAGTTTGTTTTGAGAGGAGAGCCAGCAACTGTGCTACGTTTCCTCTCCCCAGTGTGGGAAGCTACATTAGTTTCCAGTGGATCCTGGTATATCTCAACAGCATCCTAATGACAGTCATGGGGGCGATGTAATTAATTCTCCAGTTTTTTCACATCAGGAGCCAAGAAGCCCTGGTGTGGAATGAAGCACTTGTGACAGACCCTTCTGAGCTTGTTCTGTGTTTATTGGAATCTACATAGATGAGGGTAATTGAGGGTAAACCAGCAAATGATTTACAGTTATAGGAATGGACAAACCTTAACAAGGAAGGATACAGGAAATTCTGAGATAAGACATTTGGCATGTTACTGAAGATGATTCAACCACATCACTGTTCATTGGAGGAGCCTCCTTTTACTTGGAATTTTTTAAAGGTGTTAAGAATTCCCAGAGTTTCAATGTAAACACTTCTTGGAATGCCACCAGTTCTTCTTAATGACCATGGTTCCATAAATGTTTGCTTGATGGATGCTTTTTGAAATCTGATGGAGCTAAGTAAGAGTCCTATTGTGTAACAGTTCTTACTAGCCAATACCAAAATAATAGTTTTACATTCTGTATTGTATTTGGGCTCCTTGTATTGTCTGCTTGTTTGTATATTAGAACTTAAGACTGAAAAAAATCCTGTGTCACTATTTTTGCAATTTTTGCCACAGTAAATTCATGTAAGCAATTACTTTTCGTGAGGAAAGCAAGGAAAGTCCTATTATGGTTGATTGCTTAGCCAGCCAGATGTTTTGGCGTTTTTATCCATCTTTTCTGTCCTTCCCAAGGATCTGGGGTAGATAGATGTTATTTAATGGTGTTAAAGTATCTTTGCAGGATAAGCTCTTCCAAGTAAAGCTGCCTTTTGCAACTGGACAGATAGAAATATTGTTAATGTATAAATTTTCTAAGTGCCCTTCAAGATTTTTTGGTATGTCATCCAGTATGCTGATAACCAATGGGACCGTGGCCTGTTTACGCTATACAGATAGTCCTCAACTTACAACATTTTACTTAGTGACCATTCAAAGTTACAACAGCACTGAAAAAAGTGACTTATGACCATTTTTCACACTGAATATCATTGAAGCATCCTCTTTTTCTTTTAAGGTTGTGAAAAGCCCAGGAAGATTCAGAACCGGCTTTTTACTAGTTTATGCCAGAATGATATTTCCAATAAAAATGGTTCTTTGAGGAATCGATTTGCCTCAGAGTTCTGAATTGCAATGGCTGTAATTCCTGGAATGCCTGACACATGTGATTTACATTAGGATGCTTGACAACCAACTCACATTTATGACGGTTGCAGTGTCCCGGCATCGTGTGATCAGCTTTTGCAACCTTCTGACAAGAAAAGTCAATGGAGAAACCAGATTCACTTAACAGTCGTGATGCTAATTTAACAATTGCAGTGATTCACTTAACAAATGTGGCAAGAAAAGTCATAAAATGGGGCAAAACTCTCTTAGCAACATAAGTTTTTCAACATAAATTTTGGGCTCAATTGTGGTATAATTGAGGACTACCTATATAATCCTTCAACTTTTCCGGTTTTAAGTATCATGATATTTTGTGGTCTGATGTGTTATATGTCAAGACTTGTGCCAATTATTAACTAGTTGCTGATGTTTCTTTTATTCAATACTTCATTTAGTTATTTAGTCATGTAAATTAGTCAGGTATTTGAGAAGATTTTCTCATGTGCGTATGATCAATAACTTGTATTTTGGCATTGTTCCTGAGATAAATTTTCTATTAATAGCTTTGTGATTTTTCTTCTTTTTCCCTCTAGGGTGTGGACAGATTCTTCAAGCTTCCAAGGGTCAGATTTTATTGGAGAGCTATCCACTGAATGCCCAGTGCGAGTGGATTATACATGCCAAACCTGGATTTGTGGTTGAATTAAGGTAGGATTTTAATACACTGAATTTTCTTTTTATATGTGTGGAGAAAGGTGTGTTGAGGTATCAGGCTAATATTTCAAACCTGGCACCAAAGGAATTTTTACTGACTCCTCCCCAGAGCTATTAATTTCAATCACAGAATACAAAGTATCTAAATAAATAAATGCTTGTCTTTGTCTTTCTCTGTCAGTTTAAAAACATTTAAAATTAATGCAACAGGATATATTCTCATTTTAAGAATCTTTATTAATGGAAGATCATTCCACGAATGAACTAGAAGTTTGTTCATGAAGGCATGTTCTTTACTATTAAGACATTATTTCTCTATGTGTCTATGGAGATTCTCTTTTTTTTTTTTTGGTAAAAGTTTTATTGATTTTAACGACAGACAAAAAACATGTAAGACATAAAACATAACATAAAAAGATCATTCTTCATAAATTTACAGTGTATCGGTTGGTTTACCACTCCCTTTTGTGCATCTATTTCATAGTCATCAAAATAATTATATTACATAATAACTCACATTATCAATCATCAATAAAATAGCCCAATATCATTATTGAACAATCATTTGACTATAATTTTACTAATTCATACTTAAGTGAGATAACTATAATTAAGTAAAATTATTTTATAACAAATCATAGAATCATACCAAATCTATCTTAATAAAATATTCTTAAAAATTATCAAAACCAGGAAAAATTATATATTCATTATTTCCTAAATTTCTAAATATTCTATTATTATATTGTATTATCTAACCATTGATAAAAAAGATCCCAAACTTCATAAAATTGTTTATCTTCTTGTTCTCTAATTTCAAATGTCAATCTACTCATTTCAGCACATTCCAATATTTTCTTAATAATTTCTTCCTCTAATGGTATTTTCTCACTCTTCCAATGTTTAGCAAATACAATTCTAGCTGCTGTTAATACATTTACAATCAAATACTTTAAATTTTTATTATATATATATATATCAGGTACGATTCCCAATAAAAAAATCTCTGGTTTCAAATCTATGTGTTTCTTTGTCATTTTTTCCAGCCATATGCAAATTCTAGTCCAATATTTCCTGGCTTCCTCACAAGTCCACCACATATGGTAATATGAGCCAGGTATCTGATGAAATTTCCAGCACTTTTCAGATTTATTCTTGAACATTCTTGCTATTCTTGTCGGGGGAAAGTGCCACCTGTAAAACATCTTAAACAAATTTTCTTTATATGCTGTTGACATTGTCATTTTATAATTTTGTGACCACAATTTTTGCCATTTCTCTAAATCAATTCCATATCTAAAATTCTTCCCCCAAGCAATCATTGTTTCTTTAACTTGTTCTTCCTCTAATTTAATTTCCAACAAATAACTATATAGTTTTTTAATCACTTTTTCATCAGTACCTGTCAAAATCCTATCTAAATCAGTCAATTTATCATAAAATCCTTCTATTTTAGAATCTTTAAGATACCTTGCATGTATTTGCACATATGAAAACCAATTCATCTTTATACCTTGTTCTTCTAAATTTTGCATCGTTTTAAGTTCACCCTTTTCATCCAATATTTCCCTATATCTAACTGTTTGTTCCTTCTTATAAGTTATAGGATACGAAAAAGCTTCAATAGTTGATAACCAAACTGGAATTTTCAAATAACATTGTTTCTTAATTTTCTCCCAATTCAACCATAACGAATCCCGTATATAATGCCTTCTAAAATAACCCTGTGATTTAGTTCCCTTATACCATAAAAAAGCATGCCAACCCAATAATAAACCATGACCTTCTAATGCCAACAATTTAGTCTTTCTTAACGTTATCCATTCTTTAACCCACATTAAGTTTGCAGCTTGATAATACAACTCCCAATTAGGAAGGCCAAATCCTCCTCTAATTCTAGCATCCTGTAAAAGTTTTAATTTTATTCTCGCTTTCTTGCCTTGCCATATATACTTCAACACAATTTTATTTAATTCTTCGAAGTAATCTTTACTTAACCTAATTGGTATTGTTTGGAACAAATATAAAATTCTGGATAAAATATTCATCTTGATTGTTGAAATTCTACCTATCAATGACAATTGTAGATTTTCACATTTTTTCAGGTCAGATGCTATCTGCTGTTTAAGCTTAATATAGTTATTCTCTTTCAGTGTAGTACATCTTGACGTCAAATATATCCCCAAATATTTAACTTTGTTCATGACTTGAATTTTCAATAAATCTGCCAGCTTTTCTCTTTGTCTTAATAACATGTTCTTTGTCAGAATATTTGTTTTGTCTTTATTTATTTTTAAACCAGCCATCTCACCATACGTCTCTATCTTTTCCAATAGTTTTAAAGCTGTCTCTAAAGCTGTCTCTATGGAGATTCTCAATCATCCGGTCATGGCTGTCCTTCAAAAGGCAACTGTAACCTCCTTTGTTTTCCTTGAAGAAGTTTTACTTCTCATCCAAAAAGCACCAAGGAAAACTAAGGAGGTTGGAAACAAAGGTTGGAGATCCCTGCTATAGCACAAAGAGCACAGAGATATAACTTTGGTGTCTGACGCTGTTCTCTCGATCTGTCTCTTTCTTTCCGGTCAAGGTTTGCCATGCTGAGTGTAGAGTTTGACTACATGTGTCAGTATGATTATGTGGAAGTCCGTGATGGGGACAGTGTTGACAGCAAGTTAATTAAACGCTTCTGTGGCAATGACAGGCCTCTTCCAATACGAAGCACTGGCTCCTCCCTTCATGTCCTTTTTCATTCAGATGGTTCCAAAAATTTTGATGGATTTCATGCAGTTTTTGAAGAAATTACAGGTAAGCAATATGTTTAACTAAAATAGCTTGATCTTGTAATTTTATTCACTTTTTAATGCTATTGAAATGCATTATATTGAGGTCCTGATATGAAAGCAAGCTCAATTACAATTGTAAAAATTGTGATCCATGGTTGATATTATCTACAAACAACCCAATTTTTCTAAGGTTTTTTTAATAACCAGTTCCCAATTCTTGGAAGCTGCAAACATTCACTCTTATCTAATCAGACCAAATGTCTTTGAGGTCAACTTTAGGTTGACTGTGATATAAGATTTACCCATAATTTTAAGTAGATAGAAGAAGAGAATAACAATACTGGCAGCGATGAATAAGGATTGCGTAGGAAAGCAACATTACAATGGGTAAATGGCATAATTTATTTATGAAATGAGTTTATCTATGTAATTTAGAGGCTACCCAAAACAACTCTGGGTAGCTTACATTAAAAGTAGGAAAGAATAACAAAATTTTTTGAAAAAAAACACTAAAAAGAAGGATTACATGATTATATTATCCTACTAACCTACAAACACACTTTCTCAAACAGAAACTATTACCACAAAAATTCCACAACACCCTATCTAAGGCATAGGACAAGGACCAAGTCCCATCGAACTTCCAGTTTGCCAGGCTTCAGCGGCGGCGGGGTTTCGCGATCCTGCGCGATCCCTTTTCCGCTAGCCATCTTTGTGCCTCCGATCCTGACGGGTCTGGAGGATAAGGCTGCCCCGTAGAGGCAGCCGAAGACAGGGGAGATCCGGACAGGGGTCTGGGGGTTCCGCAGACCCCCTCCCCACCCGGCATAACCCGCTTTTCTCAAGGCGGTGGAGCAGCAGTCAGCAATGGCCACCACAAAGAAGCCGGCAGCTGGACAAGATTGTGCTGGAGGAAGAAGGAGAAAGTTTTGAAGCGAAAGTTTTTTGGTTGAACCAGGAGCATAAGATGCATTTAACATCCTGAAAACCTTGATTTTTGAACAATACTTTGTTTCCAGAAGAGATTTATTAGCAGCGAGTGAAAGTGATGAAAGAGAAAGTTTACTCTCCTTCCCTATGGAATCAACAAATGGACATTGAAAAGCCTGCTTTTTTATAGAAGGTAAAAATTTAAAGCTCTTTGTGACAAGTGGGAATGGAGAGGACAAAGGAGAAATTGATATTAAGATTTTGTTGGAGGAGATGCCTGGAAGACTTTGAGATTGGAAGTTAATTGCAATAAGACTTTTAAATACAGATTGGGCTTTTTCTTCCCTTTCCAATTGATATTACCCCAGGAAGAAAAAGTGCGAAGTTTGGGGAATTGTTCTAAGTTTTGAAATATTTTGGTTGTCTTAAGAAGAAGAAGAGAAAAGAAGAAAAGGTTTATAATGGCTTTATCTGTTGATGAACTAAGAGAGGAATATGGAAAAATAAAGAACGAAGGCAAGGACACTTGGAGAGAAACTATTCGCTTTTTAGAAATGGCGCTTGCTACTTACCAGCAAATACAACAATTGAAGGAGGAAGCAGAGGAAGAAGAAGAAGGAGAAGCCATCTTTAATGAATCCAAAAAGTTGATTAAGAAAGGAAAGAGAAAGAGAGGAAGGAAAAAGGAACTTAAGACTTCAAAAAACATCCAAGAAAGAGAAAAATAAGATGCAAAATCAATACAATGTTAGAAAGCAAAAGAAAAGAGAAATACAACAGAGAGGGGAAGCTAAAAAGGTAGAGATTTGGAGAAGGGGGGATAAAAAGACCAGGGGGGATAAAAAAGAAAGGGAAAAGGGGGGAAAAAGCCACAAAGGTATGAAACAAGATGGGAAAAAGAAATTTTTTTTTAGGGATAAAGGATAATGTAAAATTTTTCTTAAAAGGATTCGGCAAGGTACATAAGATAGTATTGTAGTATTTGTATTCGAAATAGAAAATTAGAATTTAATAAGAATTAAGTAAAGATTAAAATATTAAATGTTTAACAATGATAGATTTTAAGATTTAATAAATTATTAAAAGGAATGTTTAAAATACTTAGTTTAAGTATAGAGCTTAATTGACTATGTTAGTATAAATTTATTATGGTAGCATTTGACTTTCAAATAGATAATGGGAATGTTATAAGATTTAATGTTTAATTATGTATTTAATTATTTTATAGATTTACTATTTTCTCTTTCTTTTAAAAATTAGTAGGTAGAATGTACTAAGCAGAATCAGATGGGGAAACAGGTGTTACCTTAAATGTTAATTTAGGGGAGCGATGGAAAGGCATCATACTTCGATCAGTGATTTCAGGAGAAATCCTTTTTTTCTACTATAGGGAATGAGATGAATGGGTAATTGGAAAAGAATGGACAAAAGATACAAGTATAATGATGTAAATTAAGACAAAATAAATAAAATATAATTAAGAAGAGTGGAAAGCGGGGAGAAGCTATAATGAAGATATAAAATGGTAAATAAGACAGGAAATGGTATATAAGATGAGCATAAATTTAATTGAAGTCCATATAAAGAGAGGTAATCCGGGGCCAAGCTACTTTCTAAAAAGAAGTTTTATGTTTTTGTGTTTTGTGTATTTATGTTTGTTTGAGATTTAATAAAACCTTGGAGGAAAGCTAGATGAGGATAATTATAAACAAAACAGAGGGAAATATGAATATGATGAGTATAAAATGGATAAATATAGAAAAGAAACGCAATTGAATAAGAGTAAAGAGAAATAATGAGAAATCTGCTAAAAGATATTTAAGTGGAAATGGGATATATTATTATGTTGTATAAAATAAAATAATGTTTTATCCGTCTTGTAAAAAATTATAATGGAAAGAGGTTTTATGTGTTCAATGTTTAATGATGTTTTGGTTGTTTTTAAAATTAATAAAATTTGTTTCAAAAAAAAAAAAAGAACCAAGTCCCATCACGTTGGGAGATACATGCTTTTTATATGGATATTAATATTTTTTTTACAAATAAGAAGCAAACTTCTATCCACCATATTTTCTTCTGTACAGCTAATTGCATCCTATACAGCTAATTGGAATCCTAAGAACTTACATGTATTCATTCATACAATTCTTTGAACATGCTACTTCCTTTTTATTATTGTCACTTCCACGCAACTATACTACTATTTTTAATCCCACTTCCCTTAAAAGGTGTTGTGAAACTGGTCTGGAATTCCTGCTACCAATGGAAATATAGAGAATAACCCAACAGTGAGGCAAAAGTGAGTGAGGGAACAGTTCCTCATAGAGGCAGAATAAGATCCAGCTGAAGGACAGAATGCATGGAAGGTCTGCACAGCACCTTAGGAGAAGGGGTTGAATGTATTGAGTTTTACCTACATTTGAGTAGGGCTCATCATAAATTGACCCAGTTTCTGAATTTGTGTCAAATTTATTGTAAGATAGATCTAGGGATAATAAATATGAAGCAGTAAAGTAGTTTTAACTGGTTGTGATGTTCTATACCTGTTCATTACAGTGCATGGTTGGTAGGATATTGGCATTGAACAATGGCATGTTGTAGGCTTGCAATGTAGCCTGTATAGAATTCCATGAGCTTATTTGGGTTAAAATTGGATTTTGATTTCCAAATTAGTCAGTGTATAAATTTAATAAACCCAAAAAGGAAATGATTGCTATAAAAATGAGGATGGGAGAAAAAATTCTGTAAGCTACGTATAGAGAAAAAGATAGTAGGAATGAATTAGAAAACAGTCAACAATACAGATTGCAATAGGCATAAAAAAGTTTTGATGGAAATAAATTATTATTTTGGAAATGGATGACAAGGGCTAAGTGCATGACAAGGGCAACATAATAAAGGGAATTATAAAAATAAGGATTTGGGAAGTACTTAAAATGAGTAAATGCTTGAAGAAGTACTTTAGACATGTATACAGGAATGGTAGTTACCTGTCAAAAAGTACAGTGTGAGAATTTTGAAAAATGGAAAGATTATAGGTGTAGATGATTTAAGTGGAGAAAAATTAAAATGCAATCGGCTTATGGAAAATTTGTGCTTCTTGTTTAATTATGTGTGAAGATGGTGTCTGAGCCTGATAATTGGAAGAATGATGCTATTGTTCCTCTATTCAAAGACAACAACAGTGAGCATGGAGGCAACACAGAGGCTGGGAGAAGATTAAGGGACAAAGACAGTGTAAGCAGTGGTGGAAGAGGATGGTTTATATAGAAAGAGAAATACAGAAGAGTAGCAAGAGGTAAACTAGAACTAGCCATACAGTAGCTCCCTTTTCTATCCTTTATCTCATGCCTTAATTCATTTCTGTGCTTTGCCTAATGATGCTTACCCCCAAAGAGAATAGTGTAATGTGTACATATGCATAGCAACACTACATTGATCTATACTTAGAGTTCTTATGTAGCCTCCTAGATAAACTTGTTTGTTTCACAATACTACTGTTTTATGAAAATTGGATGGAGAAAATTTGTGAGAGAGTTCCATGTCAAAAACAGCACAATGAAGTATTGAAAAATGACTAGTCCTCAGCTTCCCACTTAAGGCTGAATTCAAGACATACCTTGCTATTTGAAACAATCAGGTAGATCAAAAATTGTTTTTCAAGCCAGCGAATTGAGTCATTTCAAGTCCATTCCCAAGAATGAACTTAGAATGCTGGATCTCTCTACCCATTCTTATTTGTCTTGGGGCATTGACAGCAATGGACAATTGATAATAAAGAAAAAAATAATGTTGACAGGATACAGGACCAAGACTATTAAGGAGGCTCCAATGGCTCTCTGCCGGAAGGCCTCTGAGAATCTCGAAAAGGTCTCAAATATTGCCCTGTTGCTCAGTCTACTTTAGATTGTGTCCCTATTTGATCTACTGGGCATGATTTTTCCCTCCCTTGTTATTACATAAAGTACAAACAGTACCACCACAGTAGCTGCTAGAAGGAGGGCTATGTTAATTAAAGGGTCTATAAAAAGACAAAAGTCGACTCCATGAAATGGGACTTGACGTGGGATATGTTGCAGAAAGGCCTCCCACCCTCAAGGGACTAACACATTCCATACAAGGGGGGATTAATAGCTCTCAATTCTTCTTCTCAGTGGGAACCGCTTGGTATTCTTCTACTGCCACCCCCCTTTATTTCCGCCCCAGTTTTTAGCAGCAATTATGGAGAGATAAGGTTGGCGCTACTCAGATAATCTATGCAGAACAGACTCCAGTTTGACTGTATACAGCTCAAATGAAAAACTTTTAAAACACTTTCCTTGGCAAAGCATTAACCTGCTCCCTGAAACTGTTGATGACAAAGGATGTGCTTTGCATGATGAACAAAGGGGATGGAAGAAATTTTGTCTGAGCCGTGGGACCTCCAGCAACACAAACTTAAACTGCCGCTGTGTGAAATCTTTCCCAGTACAAAAGCCTTGAGAGTAGTTGAAGGTCAGTGTAAGTGGAGGAACACAATTTCCTTGGCCATCTTTCTGTGTTTATTGTTCAGTCCACACTGATGGACTGAAAGCTCGTACAGTTCCTCAAAAGGAAACTGATGTTTTCAAGACTATCTTTCCCACCGCGGCTAAGTTTGGAATGCAACTCGAGAACTTCTGATCATGATCATATGAACTCCGATGTATTGACTGGGAGTTTTGGGGAAACTTTTGTAAGATAACAGTTCTAAGTGTTAAGTTTTTAAAAATGTATCATTAAACATTCTTTGAAGGATGATACTCAGAGCAGTACTTATATAATGAATATAACAAGTGTCAATACTGTACATTTAATAATGGGTGTGATTCTTTTAGTCTCTTCTGGCACATTTCATTTTTGAAACTTTGGCTTTACATCACCTTCATTAAAAATTCTTTCAGACAACTTGCAGTTTTGCTAGATGTCTTCATTGACATTTTATTTTTATTTGATCTCCATAGGCTCTTTTGGTGTCAATGCAGTTGTAGAGTTCTCTGTGGCTTCTTCCATGCTGCTTTATTCCTAACTTCCTAAAACTATAAATGATTATTTTGCAGTTGTGACACACAGTTAATCACATATGTTATTCAAAGATAAGTTGGCTTTAAAAACACAAATTGTGGATCTAAGCTTCTCCCTTGGGAACTGCTTCAATTTTAAAAAATACTTGTTTTAGCATGGAATGATCTCAATCACATCTTGTTTTTTTACCTTGTTTTTGATAACAGTTGGGCAACAAAATTTGATTCACAAAAAGGATTATTGCGGCAGAGGATGGGTGTTAGGTAGAAACATTTTTAATATCACTGTCTCACAGCTTCAAGCCAGGACATATTGGTGTTTTATCACATGCTCCCAAAGTGTAAAAGAGAGAAATGATGGTGAAAGGAATTGAGAAGTCTTGTACATTTTCAGGTTGTTCTTCATCTCCATGTCTACATGATGGAACCTGCCTCGTTGATAAAATTGGTGATTACAAATGTGCCTGCTTGGCTGGCTATACTGGAAATCGCTGTGAAAGCTGTGAGTATATCATAGAGCTATGCATATGCATAAGCATTTTCAAAGGTTCTGGGTTTTCGTTCATTCAGTTACTGTATGAAATGGACTTGAATGCCATCCTTCTATAACAGGATAATAGAAAAACAAAGTTGAAAGGGACCTTAGAAGTCTTCTAGGCATGACTCTCTGTTTTCCCCCATAAGGGCTCAAGCAGGAGACCACTTATGGGGCAAACAGAGAGTCATGCAAACTCTTTAAGGATGTCACACTTAAGAATATCTGATTGCATTGGACTCATCAACAGAGAAAGCCTTTAGTTTGATCTCCACATGATGGAGTTCTCCCATCAGTTCTGATGACTCCAGATGTGTTGAGATAATTTCCAATCTCTTTAGTCAGGCCAAAACATCTGACAAAGGATCTTAAGACTTGCCAATTTCAGTTCTGAGCATTTTTAAAAGAATGTTCTGTTCTGAGCCCATGATGGCTTTCACACATCAAGGATAGACTGATTGGAATAATCTTTTTAATAATTTTTTGGAAGAAAAATATTTCTTCCAAAAGATAATGTAATTGGATAATGTAATTGAATATATAAATTATCATGACCATTATTTCTTTTCCTTAATTCTAAGGAACTGAGGCTTTTTTTCTATTTTTAATGTGCAGTTATTATACCTCTTTTTAAATTTATTTGCATGGAGAAAATTTGAAACTACTTTACTAGCCCTTGAGGTACATCTATTCATTTAAGAACTGTTCGAAGTTACAACGGTACTGAAAAAAATGACTTATGATCTGTCTTCACACTTACAACTGTGCATAATCCCTGTGAGTTTCACATGATCACAACTTGGACATTTGCCAACTGGCTCACATTTGCAATGCTTGCAGGATCCTGGGAACAAGAGGTCACAATTTGTGAGATTCCCAGCTGACTTCCAACAAACAAAGTCAATGGGGAAACTGGTAGGGAAGGTTACAAATCACAATCACATGGTGACTCACTTAACAATCCTAGCAAAACATAAGATTGGGTGTCATCACATGATGCCCTGCTTAATGACTGCACCACTTAACTCAAAGTTTACAGTCCCAATTGTGGTTGTAAGTCAAGGACTATCTGTAAATACTTCATTCTTTATATCTCATGATAATCTGTTTTTAAACAAGTCTTGAGTTCATATGATAGAGAATGCATTTAAAATAGAAAAACATATTATTTTGCAATACTTTATGTTTTTGAACTCAAAATAGGACAGGTGGCTGCTTCAGGAAGTGATTAATAACCGAGCCTTACATTTTTAACATTCAGATGCCAGGTCAGAATTGGTCCTAAAATATCTATGTACATTTGTGTATGTGTATGATGATGTTGAGTGACCCAGTCATTACCTCTTGAGTTACTTGAGTCAGAAATTTCATGCAATTCTAAAGAAATGGAAGTACACTGACTATGACTGAAAGCTTAGGTTTCCAGATGACTCCTGAAAAATATGCCATTTATTATGCTTATGTTTTCTCTTTATATTTATATAGGCATTTCATTGTTGAAAAGTTCTACTTCATATCACTCTTAACAGAGATTACATGACAGTATTTCAACTGAGCAATTCTTTGCACAAGCTCCAGATTCACGGTTCCATCCTTTTGCCAGCTCCTTCAGGCCTCCTTAACTTAGAGAGGGGGGAGGAGGGGGGAGGGAGAGAGAGAGAGAGAGATTAGATATAGACAGATAGATATAGATAGATAGATATTTTGTGGAACTGAGTGGCTACTAAGGGAGCCCTGAAAATGGTGCACTTTCTTTAAAGAACTGCGGGCAAGCACAGCAAAGTGCATCCACTTTTGCTTTGAAGTACCCTTTCCTCTTAGTTCTATCTGTATTCTTGCTTAATGTTTTTTATTTTATAGTTACTCATTGTAAATACGTAACTCTTACAAAAATTAAACACTACAAAAAGAACAAAATACAATCTTAAAACATAGACAAAGTATAACAAAATCAAATGCAAAGTAAATAAAAGAATCCACACCTGAGATCTGTAAAACAATCTACATTCAACATAACCACTGTATGGGCTTTACTGCATGTCTTATGTCATGGGAATTTATTGAAATAATAAATAATCAAGAGGAAATTCACAGTTACAATTATAAAATTTCTGGTGATAATTTTAAAATCAAGAAACTTTAAGAGAGGAAACAAAAAATTACAATTAAATTATTTCTAAAACAAGCCAGAGAGGGAGCAGTATGCATAATGTAGACTCAAACACACATGAATTCATCACTCCTGCTATTGTTACTATCACTCTCTAACAACTCCTTTCCCCACTTCCTTCCTTGAGTCTGGCAATGCATGGCAAGCCTCGTTCCTTCTTTGCATTCACACCAACACATTTTCATAGACTTGTATCCTTAATTATGTGCCCCAACTCTTGCTAATGACTTGTAAAGTTACTGCATTATTGGCAATTTATGGAGTTTTCACTTTTAAAATTGCTGAATAGTTCAAAGTTGGTGTCATTTTAAACATTTCAATTATTTATCATCATTTTCATTAATGACATAATTGCTGTTATTGTATATAATTTGTGAGTTTACTGCACAGTTTACTTACACATTATAGAAGTAGCTTGAAAATACAACAGAAGCAAAGGGAACTACAGCTATTTAATTCAGTTTCTTCTCCTATCCCATTCTCCATCATCTATAAAAATAGGATCCAATGACAATTTAGTATGTAAATGTTTATTTGATCATTCTCTTCCCACCAAGTTTTTTGTAATGTTCTTTTTATACTTGGCAAATGTTGGGGTCTGCTGATTTCCACATTTTGTACCTGGGCATTGTCATCTTAGTAGTACAGTAGTACAATAGTACAGCAGTAGTACTGCTAGCTGGGGAATTCTAAGAGTTGAAGTCCATACATCTTCAAGCTATTAGAATACAGCAGGGCTGGCAAATTCACTGCCCATGGGCCAGATGCATCATGCATTGATCATGCCAATACACAGTTTAGTGAAGGGGGAAAAAGTCGTGATATGTCACATGACAACGGCATAACACCGTGAGTTTGACACGGTTGGAATACAGTATTGTAGGATAACTGCCCACTGCCAGGAATTTGATCCTGACAGAGTTCAAGATTGACCCAGCCTTCCATCCTTCTGAGGTTGGTAAAATGAGGACCCAGATTTTGGGGGCAATATGCTGACTCTCTAAATTGCTTAGAGAGTGCTGTAAAGCACTATGAAGCAGTATATAAGTCTAAGTGCTATTGCTACTGTTATTAAAGTTGAGAAACACTGTAATAGTATGATTTTTTTCATAAACGTTAGAAACCAGTCTAACTGAATAATCTTATTTTGAAGGGAAGAGCCTTCTGGCTTCTATGAAACAAAGTTTTAAAAAGAAGCATTTAGTTCCTTTGACTCTTTTAGAGGGAGTGTGGAGTTCTTTTGCATATAGAACTTGTAATTTAAACATCAATGAATAGTCTTCAGTAATTCAGTGATTCTAGAGTCTTAATCTTCCTTTGAAATCATCAAATTTATTTTAAATATTCTTTTTTTCTGAGAAGTCCAAAGCAGTGCACCATCCTCCCCCACTTCTCCACAAACAACAGGAAAACTACAAAGCAGGAAATAAGTATTAATAAAAGATTTCTGCTTTGCACATGAGCAATCTGGAAAGGTGATTAAAAATCGAATAGATGGGCAAAAAGCAGAAGCTTTAGATGCACCTGTCAACTTTGAAATGGATCTAGACTGCCGTAGCCACACAGTTTGCCACACAGTATGCTGGGGGGGGGGGGAGGCTTCGAATGTCAGACTAGACAAGAACAACAGATTGTCCCATCGGAACCAAGGTCATCTCAACAGTCCTGGCCAGAGACTGAAAGAAGTTTCCAGGGAGATGCCAGAACACCTAATTGGACAATGGGACTTGTGTCAAGGAGGGAGGGGAATATCTATTCTGTAATTATATTAAAACTGCGGGAAATAGTTAGAGTTGGTTTTGTTTTCATGTGTGCCAAAATGATTATTTAGATCCAATCTGGCCTTTTCTTTTCTTTTTTTTGGCTGAGCTGTTTTATACAACTACTACCTCTACCTGGCCACTAATGAAGTGTCGTCTATGTACATGATATATTTCTTATCATCCAAGCCAACAATAATTGAGTCCATAGCATGGCAAACATACAAAATTTAATTAGTGTGGTTGTATTTTCATGGACAAAGCTTGTTTGGATGGCTTATGGAAGTGGTCTAATGGGTTCTATGCAAAGAATCACATTGGGCCATTCATAAATCTGCTTTCCAAAAAGATTAGCAATCAAAAAGGGCAATTATGACAATGACTTGAGTTGAGTTGAACCATAAACTTTACAAGATAAAAAAGCAAGATGTTTAGCTAACAGTAAGAGGAAAGTATTCTGCTTACATGGATATGCTTCTTCTTGGACTGCCTCAGTTGCTTTGAAGTTCACCCCTTCATATCATCTTGAGAAAAGTTGGGGTGGGGAGAGAGGACTGTTTGTGCCAATTTGATCTGTGGAGCAGAGAGGGAAACAGTTATTTTTTACTGCAGGTAAACCATGACTATAAAGGCAAAGCTCTGGCAGGCTCCAAATACAAGAGTTTTATCCCACCCATAAATTTAACACAAGACTGACACATAAATGAAAATATAAAAATGTAATAGATTCCTCTCTGCTTTATCTTAGGGAGCAAACGAACTCTAATCCCAACCTCTGTATGATTAGGGGGAAAAATGCTTCTCCCTTTCCCTCACTCCTGTAAAGCTGCACTGATTTTTGACATTGGACTCAGCATTCTGGCTCAGTGGGTCGTTGCAAGGAATTGCTGCCCTTTAAAACAAGGATCTCTGACCAAGTTTTGCTCTGAGACTTCCTGTCTCTTTTATCCAACACAAAGCCTCAAGTCCTTGAGTAATGCTGGGATCCTGTCTTGAATGGGGAATTCATTGCTTTGATCCCACTTCCATTTCTGTAATGTACAGCTTCTCAGAAGACCTTGGTTGCCAGCCTTGGCAATATTTATTTGGAATCCTAATGAAGTCTTCTTTATTGAGCTGAATTCTGGTATTCTGGACCATCATTAGTAGAATTAGATTACTAGTAAGAAAAAGGCATTGTTTTTTAGATGGGTCTTTTATGAAAGGATTCCTTTGTTCCTACTATCTAACTCCTATGTAAGAAGGCTTTTCTTACAGCTCTTCACATCAGTAAAGACGGGGCAGTCTTTATTAAGATTTGGCCTAGAAATCAGGAGACTGTGAGTTCTAATCCCATTTTAGGCATGAAAGCCGACTGGGTGACTTTGAGCCACTCACACTTTCTCAGCCCAACCCACCTCACAGAGTTGTTGTTGTGGGGAAAACAGAAGAAGGAAAGAGTATTATGTATATTTTCTGCCTTGAATTATTTATAAAGTAATTGAAGGCAGGATAAAAATGAGATAGAAAAATACATCTTTACATGGTGGAAGCCAAATTTTGATATTACTACTTGATTAAATTATTGAATTTAACATTAGACTTAGCATATGGCCAGATATTAAAAAAACTAAATGTTTTGAAATGTGAATAAGATTTAAATTGTGTAGTAGTAAAGTGTAGTGTGAACTCTATTGCAATGTTTTGAGGAAAAGCTTCAGTTGCCAAAGGTTATTTGAAATCAAATAATTTGAACTATTTGAACAAAATAGGTATCAACTTAAAATGCAACCCTTCTTTCATGCAGACATTTTCTTCCTGAAGTACACTTTTTAGAACTACCTAGTTCATTATATGCTATCAAAATAATTAGACTGACATTCCCAAACAGTATACATGGCATCATTTTATCTATAAACCAGAACAATAAGGGATCCAGGATTAAATGCAAATTCAATGTATACCACCAACCTCTCTAAATCAGTATGCTTATTTAAGATTTATAACTTTTTTGTCTTGTACAAATTATATTACGATTTTATATGAGATGTAAACAGTAAAAATGTCATGGATTAAATATAAAACGTAACTCAAATATAAAATTCCAGACACCAAGGACCAACGTACACATTTATAAACGACAGAATTGCTCAGAATTCATAGAAAACTGGAGGATGAGGGTGTTCCAGCAAAGAATTTAGAAATTTTCTCCAACTTTGAATTATCTCTCTCCAAGTTGAATTGCATGCCTAAATGGAGCTACCCTAATCTTCTGCAAAATAGAGCAAGATGGCAGTGTTAAAAAAGGGGAAGTGAGAGAACCTAGAACCATGATGGCAAACCTATGGCAAACATGCCGGAAGTGGCACGCAGAGCCATCTCTCCAGGAATGCCAGCTGTCACCTGTTGCCCTTCCTGGTTCCGATGTGCACATGCACGCCAGCCAGTTGGTCTTCACACACGCAGGAGCACTAGAAACTGTAAGAGCAGCTCTTCAATTTGCATGTGCATGCCTGTTTCTGGCATGTGCATGCTCGCCAGCCACCTGGTCTTTTGGTTTTTAGCATGCATGCACGTGCAAAGACCAGCTGGCCAATGCGTATGCACATGCTGGAAACCGGAAGCTTAGCTTCCTGGTGCATGTATACATACCGGGGAGCTGCTCTTCCAGTTTCCAGTCTTCCCCCATGTGCATGTTGAGGAGCTGCTCTTCCAGTTTCTGGTGATCCCCTGTGCGTGCATGTACTCTTGTTTTGGCACTCAATGTCGAAAAGGTTTATCAACACTGACCTAGAAGCTGCTATGGGTAGAGTTAGATCTTTGGCAGTGTGTAGAGATTGGTAGTGACTCTTAGGACATTCAGATGAGGAATTTACCCAATCCTATGTGTGGATTACATAGGGGATTATCTGAAATGTAGGCAAGGAATTCAGAGATTCTTATCCTTGATCTCTCGTTTGCTGCTGTTTTGTCTTCCTTTGTGATTCACCCTACTTTATCTCTTCTGCTCCTTCACTTTGCATCCACCCAATTGTTTCTCAGTTGAAATAGGCACTAGGCTAGGTATATGGGCTACAAAGTTCCAGATGACCACAGCACAGAGTTATAGAAAACTCCTTGCTCTTTAATGGTTGTCCAGATGTTTTGCAGCTCCAAATTGGTATGCCTGCATTAAACTCAGAGATATTCTAGTAAGTGGAAGTACATGGAAGACCTTCTAAAGGAAGAAGAGTTTATTGGCCCATTTCATATCTAATCCAAGTTCTCCTGTCAGGATTATTTTCTGGCCTCATTATGGGTCCATTTCAGATAATGCCTAGCCCTCATTACTTCATTTCAGATAATGGACTGGGAATGATTTTTAAATCACAAACTCAAATCCCTGCCTATGTTGACATCAGTCCTTTTTCTCCTGGAAAGCATGTGCTGTAAAATATCTATGTGGGGCTCTCTTGAAGAGCATTCAGAAGCTACAGCTGGTACACTCTGTAGCAGCGTGGACAGCATTTGGGTCCTAAGAGTGTGACCACTGTTCCCAGAGCTGGGTTGGTTGCCAATTTGTTTCCAGGTCCAATTCAAGGTTATCATCTTTAAAGCCCTTCATAGTATGGGTCCAGGTTACTTGAGGAATCATCTCAACCCACTGGGATTGTGGCAGCAGATGAAGCATGCTGCAAGGCCTGTTGGCCAGGGAATTCTGGCTGGTGGGCTCCAGGAGAAGAGCCTCCTCTGACATCGCTCCTGCCCTCCCAATCTTCCACAAGAGCTTGAAGACCTGGCTGTGCCAGTTGGCTTGAGGCTCCAATGGAAGGGTTTTACATTGGGGGTGGTTGATAGGTTAATAGATTAATAACAGATCCCACCTCTCCTCCTGCTCATTCTACTCTCTCCCTACCATTTTTTAGTTATAGTTGATAATTTGTATATTTACAGTATACTATAAATATACAAATTATCAACTATACATGTTTCTATATCGTTTTATTTGTTTTAACGTATGCCATCCAGAGTCACCTTGTAGTGAGATGACCAGCAAATAAATTCAATATAGAGATAGGTAGGTAGGTAGGTAGGCAGGCAGGCAGGCTGGCTGGCTGGCTTGCCAGATCTTCCTTTGCTGCAGATTCTCTTCCCCTACTTCCCTCTCCCCCCTTTCATATTACAGTATTTGACTGAACAGTTAGAAGAGGCCTCGCTTAGAGAACAAAGAAAGAGAAATGACAGCCAGTTTCCATGCAGAAACATTCTCATTTGAAAAACGTCTATTGGTCAGCTTTGAATGTGTTGCTTGGGATCTCTAAATCCTTTTTATTTGAAAGAAAAAGAACATATTCAATGGCATTTTTAGAAGGCTTTTTTTTTAAATTACAAAGTGGCATAAGCTTTCTTAGGTAATGAAGTTGAATTAGAAATAGGGAAAGTAAGATGGAAAGCCAGCGAGAAACTGAAGAGAGAAAGTATTTAAAGATTTTAAAAAGAATGTAAGAGGGCAAGTTGTGCAGCATTTTAATAACATACAGAGAATCCCAAATCTCTGGTGAATCCCAGATGAACATTTGGATAAGAATATTTATCACATTTATTGTTTATATGGATAGATACTGTGATTGGTTTTGTAGAAATAATAATCTAACTGGATTTTGTAATGACCCAACATTTCTTATTCTGTTTTCTAATCTGCAACTTTTTAAAACAATGTTGTTGCCTGTTATACGAAAACATGGTTTAGATCAGTGTTTCTCAACTTTGACCAATTAAAACGTGTGGAGTCCAATTCCCAGAATTCTCCAGCCATGCTACCTGAGGAATTCTGGGAGTTGAAGTCCACACATCTTAAACTTTCTTACATTGAGAAACACTGGTTTAGATTATTTCTAAATTTGTTTGACAATCCCTAGTCCAATGCACTTCAATAGAAAATATTAAGTGTGTCTTGCAATAAGTGTGTTTTTGAAATCTAGCTGTATTTATTGATTTACATATTTTACATACTGCTTCAATTTAAAAGACTCTAAACCAGGGAACAATATAAACAATGAAAATATCAATAGAAAGGCATGTTGACTGTAAAAACTTATCAGCGGCACCAATACCAATCATTCTGGAATCCTTCTAAAATAGCCAGGTACAAATCTTCAGAAGCCCATAAGAGAAAAGGGGTGGCTCTCCTTTAGATGGCAAGCAGTTCTAGAATAAGAGAGAACTCCAATGGAGAAGGCCCACTTTCATAATTTCTCCCATAACCCTTTATGGGAAGTGGAAATCTCCCAGCTGGACAACTGCAAGCTACCAGTGAAAATTGATGTGGTAAATACTCAGGCTCTGAACCATGTAGGCTGTTGTAGTAATGACCAACACTTTGAATTGTACTTAGGAGTACTCAAGCAGCCTGTTTATTTATTTATCTATCAAACTTGTAGGCCGCCCATCTAGCTTAGAGGCAATTCTGGGCAGTTTATAAACATCATCATCATCATTTATATGTTTTATTTTTATTCATAACCATTTTGAATACAATGTATTGTCAGGGCATATCATTGAAAAGGCAAAGGGAAAAACAAACAGAAATATCAACATCTATACCAATAATAATTATGATAGTGTAACAGAATCATTTTAACGAAATTTCTTTGTAAAAGCTTATTTATGGTTCTGTTAGTTATATCAATATGCTTATAATTATCAACCCTCTTTGTATTCAATTCTTACATAATAATCTTTCTTCGCCTAATTTCTACCTCTTATCTCCAACCACTTGTAAAATCAATTCCATGTTAAATAATATTCTGTGTCTTCTTTGTCCTTTATTTTTAGTGTTAATCTATCAATCTCTGAACAGTCTTGTATTTTCACAAATTATGTCTTCATCAAATGGAATGTTCTCATTTTTGCAATATTGTGCAAATATAATCCTTGCAGCTGTCAATACATGCAAAACTAAATATAGACTCCCTTTATCATATCCTTCTGGCATTATGCCTAACAAAAATATTTCTGGTTTCAAATCTATATGTTACTTATTCATCTTTTCCAAGATGTGTGTATTTTCATCCAATATTTTCTTGCTTTCATACAAGTCCACCACATGTGATAATAGGTACCTAGGGTCTGATTACACTTCCAACATTTGGCGGACATATTGTAAACATTTTTGCCAATCTTGCCGGTGGCAAATGCCACCTATAAAACATTTTATAAAGATTTTCCTTACATGCAGTAGCCATTGTCTGTTTATAGTTCCTGTCCCACAGTTTTTGCCATTTGTCTAGTTCTATAGTATAACCATTTTTTTACCCATACAATCATTGTTTCTTTAACTTGTTCCTCTTTCATTTTATAACCTGTTAAGTTTGAGCATGGGCAAGAAAGAATGGAGACAAGTTTCTGAACGGTGAACTTCAGCTCTTTATTTACATCGTGACTTGCTTAATTTAACAGCAGTAAAACCCGCCTTATATAGGCAAACCTTGTAACGTTTAACCAATAACAAGCTAGGAACGCTAGCTTTTATAACCAATAAGAACTCTCTGTTAAGGGCCAATCGGATTCCCCGGAACGGGCCAATCCGGTCCGGCCGCTTAACAGCCAATCAGAAGTGCAGGGCCAGAACCCTGCACTTACTCCAAGCTCACACTTTATTAATCATATTGCATACACAACACCCCTTCCCCCTGGCTTCTTAGTTCAGGGCGCAGTTACATAGTCCCTTAAATAGGACGGTTGTCTTTTTAGTCTCTTTGATTTTCGTGGTATCGGCTGGTTGCAATCCTGCTGAGGTATATCGTTGTCTGGCAGTGGGGCTGCCTCTGGTTCAGAGTTCACTTCTACGTCGTTGCCCACATTTTCCGCAATTCCCTGAGGTGCAAATGTTTCTCCCTCCGGCTCCGCTTCCTGAGTTTCTATTAAATCATCGCTTCCTTCGAACAGGTTTCCTAGAGCTTCATCTTCTTCCGTACCTCCCCCCCCTCAGTTTGGTCATAGGGGAGTTGCGGACTGGCCGCTGCAAGCCGCGACCGTAATTGGTCGATATGCCATTTCCAAATTTATTGTCAAGGCATTGCACAAGGTAGGATCTGGAGCCGGTTACACGTACAACTGTCGCTTCCACCCACAACGGGTCGCCTGATAGTTTTTTTGCATAAACCAGGTCTCCTACCTGGAAGGTGCGACAGCGGCCACTGGATCCTAGTGGTTTCTCCGGTTCATAAGCAGGGTGCAACCGGTCAAGGTGGGAGCGGAGCTTTCGTCCCATTAGCAGTTCAGCTGGAGTTTTGTTGGTGACGCTATGTGGGGTGATGTGTTGCAAGAAGAGGATTTGGTTGACCTTGTCGTCAATGTTGTCATAGTCTACCTTTTGCAAGGTTTTCTTCACAAATTGAACCATGCGTTCTGCTCGGCCATTGGTCGCAGGGTGCGCAGGCGAGGTGAGCGCATGGTGGATGCCGCGGTCAGTGAGTTACTGCTCGAACGCTAGTGCAGTAAATTGTGGGCCGTTATTGGATACCAGGATGTCTGGTAATCCGTGGATTGCAAAGAGTCTGTTTAAAATCTTGATGACCGCCTCAGAGGTCGTAGTCGTCATGCGATGAATTTCGAGCCAATTGGAGTAGGCATCGACGGTAAGCAGCAAGGTGTGGCCCTTGGTTGGCCCCGCGAAGTCCAGGTGAATTCGGGACCAGGGTCCACGTGGTGTCTCCCATTCATTAGGCATGGCTTTCGGTGGGGCGTTGCTGACTTCTTGGCATTTGGGACAAGCTTTAACCCACTGTTTGATTTGCTTGTCAATGCCCGGCCACCATGCGTAGCTTCGTGCAAGGGCTTTCATTCGCACGATGCCGGGATGGCCATCGTGCAAAGTTCTCAGCAGCACTTTTCGGAGCCGTTCTGGGATAACGACTCTATCGCCCCAGATGACACAGCCTTTCTGGGAGAAGAGTTCGGTCTGTCGAGACTTGAATGGTGTGAAGTCATCTGATAACTGGTCCAATGGCCATCCACGTTCTACCCAGCCTAGGACTCGTGCTAGGGTGTGGTCGCGTTTGGTTTCTCTCGCGATATCTCGGGCGGTCAGTGGTGGCGAGTTGAGTGCCTCGATTTGCAACGTGGTTACCATTGGTGCTGGATCATCGAGAGTCTCTGGAAGCGGTGCTCGGCTCAATGCGTCGGCATGGGGAATGGCTTTCCCCGGGCGGTATTGCAGCCGATAGTGATAAGCAGCTAAGAATTCTGACCATCGGGTCATCCTAGGGGATAATATGTAGGGAGTCGGCTTATCTCTGACTATTATCCCCAACAAAGGCTTGTGGTCAGTCACAATAGTAAAAACCCTCCCATACACGTATTCGTGAAATCTTTTCACAGCTGAGACAATTGCGAGGGCTTGTCCATAGTTCCGCTCCATTTTTGAAAGAGTCTTTGAAAAATATGCAACAGGGGCTTCGTTCCCATTTGGCTGTACGTGGCTCAAAATGGCGCCCACCCCGAAAGGCGATGCATCACAGGTTATAACTAACGGCAAAGTCTCATTATACTGCATGAGTACAGAGTCAGAAGTCAGCAGTTTTTTAACATTTCGGAACGCCTGTTCGGAACCCCATAACCAATTTGCTTTTTTATCTAACAATCGGTGTAACGGTTCAGCGACAGTTGCTTTGTGCGGTAAAAATACATTATAAAAATTGATGAGGCCTAGGAATGCCTGGAGATCGGCCTTGTTTCGTGGCCTGGGAGCGTTTTTGATCGCTTTTAATTTACTTTCGGTAGGGTGAATGCCCTGGCTATCAATCAGGTACCCTAAAAACTCAACACTGTCAGTACACAATTTACATTTGTTTTTTTTTAACCTTAAGACCAGCCTCTTGGAATTTTCTTAGGACTAATTTTAACCAGTCCTGTAAGACTTTTTTTGTAGGGGCTGCAATTAATACATCGTCAAAATAGGGGACCACGCCCTTAATCCCTTGCAATAACCTTTCCATAAGGCTCTGAAAAATCCCCAGGGCTACACTTACTCCGAATTGCAGCCGGGTACATTTAAAGGCACCTCGGTGCATCACAAGAGTTTGGGCCTGTGCCGTTTTTTCATCTACTGGTAATTGCTGATATGCCTGAGCTAAATCCAATTTAGCGAAAACTTTCCCGCTCCCCAGGGAATGGAGGAGGTGCTGCACCACCAGAACTGGATATGCGTTCTGCTGCAGGGCGTGGTTCAAAGTGGCCCGGTAGTCCCCACAAATTCGGATTGACCCATCTGGCTAAATGGGTGTTACAATAGGGGTTTCCCACGGGGAGTGATCGATGGGCTCCAACAACCCCTGAGCTATCAGTTTGTCGAGTTGTTCGTCGATTTTAGATTTTAAGGCAAACGGAACTCGACAGGGCTTTAGGCGAATGGGAACTATTTTTGGATCTAAGCTGAATGAGATCGGGGTCCCCTTGTACTCGCCTAAGCTGTCTGCGAAGACGTCCCTGAACTCATAGATAAGGTCTTCCTCCCAGTCACAGCCACCAACTTGGTTTACGCCGGCCACTTCAATGCCGAGTGGCGTGAACCATTGGAGGCCCAGTAGGCTAGGCCTATCTCTATCGATGACCGTTAAAGGAAAGCTTCTTGAAGGAGACTCGGACTCTACAGGACCCGACGATGGGAATTCGATTCCCCTGGTAGTCCTTGAGGATGAGGCATTGGAAACGGAGATCTTGGCGTTGAATTGTGGGGATGAGTTGCTTGAGTGTCTTCCAAGATACCATTGAGAGGGACGATCCCGAATCGACCTCCATGTGGCAAGGCTGGTTCTCGATGGCTATCGTGACTCGGATTTTCTTAGTGTCCAAGGCTGAGGCGTGACCGATAGTGATAGTACAGTGAGCCTCTTCTCTCTGCAAAGCTCGATTTCTGTAGGAGTGGTTTACTGGCTCTCACCTTACAGGATGGTTTCCTGTCGATTGGCGATAGTTAGCCCCTTTTGAGGCCTGGCTGGGTCTTGGCAAGCTGCGGCAGACCTGTCCAATGTGGCCTCATTTCCCGCACTCATGGCAGAGTGCGTCGCGGAATTTGCATTCGGATCTGGCATGGTTGGCTCCACAGCCAGCGCAAGAGCGTACAGGCTTTGGGTAATGGTCCCGGTCGGACCGCAGTCGATGGACCCCCTCTTCGTCGCTGTCTGACGACGAAGAGAGGTCTTCGTGGTGCGTTGTCGCAAGCTGTCCTTCCGACTTGGATAAAATGTCGCTTGTCGGTGGAGGTACCGGAACGCGGTTTCGATGTAGTTGTGCAGCCGACTTCTTGGTTGCTTCTGCTGCAGTAGCATCGGCAATGGCGTCAGCAAGGCTGATGTTGCCTTTCGCCATCAGCTTGCTTTGGACGCCTGGTGCATCTAATCCCAGAACTATGCGATCTCTTAGTGCTTCTTCTAGATCGGTGAATCCGTAGAGGCCTCCCAAATTTCGGAGTCGGCCACGCTTTCTCCCTTTCGTTGGCTTCTTTGAAAAAACTCGTGGCATCTCACGAGCGTAGGCACGGTCGGGGCGTAGTGGTCTCGCAGGATAGGTTCGAGGTCGTCCCAATCCGTGGCCTTCACTTCTCGGGGTTTGGCTAGTGCTTTAGCCATCTTAAATACGGTTGGACCGCAATGCGTTAGGAACACCGCCCATTTCTTCCCGGCTGTGGCGTCCTTTAAGTTGTTTGTTTCTTGGAACATTTGGAAACGATCCATGTAAGACTCCCAGTCTTCTTGTGTTGGATCAAATGGAGCGGGTGGTACGATGCCGCCAGACATGGTTCCGTTGTTGGCGTCGTCTGTCATGTGCTCAGTGTTCTTTGAAGTTTCGTTGGTTCAGATATCTCCATATCCCACCTTCGTCACCAGTGTTAAGTTTGAGCATGGGCGAGAAAGAATGGAGACAAGTTTCTGAACGGTGAACTTCAGCTCTTTATTTACATCGTGACTTGCTTAATTTAACAGCAGTAAAATCCGCCTTATGTAGGCAAACCTTGTAACGTTTAACCAATAACAAGCTAGCTTTTATAACCAATAAGAACTCTCTGTTAAGGGCCAATCGGATTCCCCGGAACAGGCCAATCTGGTCCGGCAGCTTAACAGCCAATCAGAAGTGCAGGGCCAGAACCCTGCACTTACTCCAAGCTCACACTTTATTGATCATATTGCATATACAACATAACCCAATAAGTAATTTTATATATTTTAATCGGTTTTTCATCTGTCCCTGATAATATTTTATCAAATACTGTTGGTTCTTTATAGAAACCCCATATTTTTGCATCTTTCTCATATCTTATTTATATTTGCAAATGCAGCCACCATACTAAATCCACCCCTTGGTTTTGTAATTGTTGTCTAGATTTTAATTCCCCATTTTCATTTAAAATGTCTTTGTAAATTATTTTTTTTTTCAAATTAATAAGATTTGGATGTATCAGTGCTTCCACTGTAGAAAGCCAGACTGGTATTTTCATGTAGTTTTGTAACTTAATTTTTTTCCCATACCTGAAATAAAGCATTTCTCATACAATGTCTTTGAAAATATCTATGTATCTATCGTACTCCTTCCATACCATAAGAAAACATGCCATCCTAATTGAAGATTATATCCCTCCAGTAGTAATAGTCTTCTATGTTTCAAATTAATCCATTTTCATTACTATTGTTATTTATTGATTTAATGTTTACTGGCTTTTAACGTCTATAAACTGCAATGGGCAGTTTACAAACATTAAAAGCCAGTAAACATTAAATCAATAAATAACAATAATAATGAAAATAATTTATAATTGAAAGATGAGGAAAAAGGGAACAAGATGTACACAGAGAGAAATGGATTCTTCTCTTTATTAGAGAGCCACCTCCAGAGTGATGCACCTCTGTCAGGGCCTGAGGCCATACTGGTAGAGCAAGACCTTCGGGGCCTTAAGCAGTGGTGGGATTCAATTTTTTTTACTACTGCTTCTGTGGGCGTGGCTTGGTGGGCATGGCAGGAGAAGGATACTGTAAAATCTCCAGTCAGAGGTGGTATTTGCCAGTTTTCCGAACTACTCAAAATTTTCACTACTGGTTTTCCAGAACTAGAGAATACCACCTCTGGCCTTATGGAAGGTCAGATCTCACCTCAGCAGTCATGATGTTCCAAAGGACAGGAGCCACAGCATAAAATGCTACATATTAGTTACATTAGCCTACAATAATTATTCTCGAAGAGATACTCATGGTGGCATCAGATCTGCATCTGATCTGCAGGATTTTGCCTCAGCTGAAGTTTTATGTTGTCTTCAATGCAGCCTGATTTAAAGCAATTTGCAATAATGCAAAATGACCTTCTCAGTAAGGCTACAACTGACCCTTAAGCTACAGATAGACAACATGTAGGGCTGTTGCCTTGCTATTTTGTTCATAGGTAGCCTCATGAGTAGGTGAAAGGTTCTTTTATATCCCTACTCTTCTTTCCAGGTCAAGCAATCTACTCATTAGGCCTTTAAATTCAGTGTGGTCTGCATCACAGTGTGGTCATCCATCACAGCCTGGAAGATGAAAAGTATCACAGAAGCATTCTATTATTCCTAAAACTTCCAAAAACATCCAAACCTTTTAATTAACAACAAAGAATGTCATGCTTAGTATGATACAGAGAGAACAGTATACGTTTCTTAAATCTGCTACTAATTAATAGTGTGGCCTTGAATTAGATCACTCTAGATGCATTATCTTTCCATCTGTGAGGGGGAGAGGATAAGGAAGGCTTGCATTATTTTAATAGCTACTGTGATGATTAATAGGCTTTATCCACATATTTAAATATGCTATGAACAGAAATATCCTGTAGCTAATCTGAAGGAAATGGTGCACCAGCTGTGTCCCCACCAAGAGAAATTGGACGTTGTCATTCAAAGCCCAGTTATACTGAGATTGGATAATTGTAACCTACTCTGGAGGATACTGGCTTTAAAAAATGTTCAGAAGCTTTTATTATTTTCAAGTACAGCTGCAAGAATACAGATGAATATGAGGACTTTTGATTGTATTTTCCCAGCACAGTTTCAGCCAGGGGTTTTATTCAAAGTTTCTGGTCTCTCCAAACATTCTACATGGTAATATTCTTCATCTTGATACAGCCAGACTTGCCTCATTCACACGTAAGAGTTCCCAGCAGGAAATCTTCTCAGATTTGTCCAGTGAGACAGTCTGAACCATGAAAGTTATTTGCTTTGTTTCACCAATGTGAGACTGCCTAAGTGGGGGAGGAAGTTGAGTAGCCCTCTTCCTCTGTACTGGCAAGGGTTCACTGAAGGTTTTCCTTGCTGAACAGTTTTTAGTGATCCCATTGAACAGCCACTGTGAGGAATTTGGTTTTTACCAACAGCGGAACTTACCTATGTTGTAGGAGTAAATATATATTTCTTAGTAAGTACATATTGTTTACCTTTTGTATCTTTGCAACTTTATAAAATAATGACATACTGGCAGTGTTAAGTTCTGTGCATGGGTGCAAGGATGGAGACGAGCCAGTGAAGTGAACTTCAAACTCTTTATTTACATGTGAAACAGCTCAGCTCAATGGCCACAATGGGCCTCTTTATATAGGCAACTCTTAACTTATTTAACCAATGAAACACAGGGAGCGCTAGCTCCATTAACCAATGGGAGAGGCTCATTAATAGCCAATCAGATTCTCCTGAACGGACCAATCCGATGTCGCTATTATCGGCCAATCAGAAGTGCAGGGCTAGAACCTTGCACTTTGCTTCAAGCTCTTAATAATCTTTATTAAGTATTAATTGATTCACAACACCCCTTCCCCCCAGGTTCCGTTTAAGGGGTGCGGTCATGTAGTCTTTGAGGTAGGCAGGTTGTTTTGATTGTCTATTAGATTTTCGTTGTTCTCCCGGTATTTGGCTACAGTCTTGTTGAGGTAGGATGTTATCTGGTGAAGAGGGTGCCTCCCGTTCCGCATTCGAATTTTCGTCGTCGCTACTGCTCTCGGCATCTCTTTGAGGCGAGGCCACCCCCATTCCGGATCCATCATGTGCTGCCTCTGAGTGGTCATTACTACCGCTTAAACTTTCTGCCGCTTCGAATTCAGCTTCCTCACTATCTCCTCCCCCCTCGGTTTGGAAATCAGGGGGCTCAGAGATCCCCGACTGTAGCCTTGAACGCAGCTGATCAATATGGCGCTTCCATATTCTGTCATCGCGACATTTCACGCGGTACGATCTAGGGCTGGTTACTTGTACTATAGTTGCCTCGACCCACAACGGATCGCCTGAAAAGTTCCTAACAAAAACCAAATCACCTACCTGGAAATTGCGACATTTCCCGCTGGAACCGTGTGGTTTTTCAGGTTCATATGATGGATGTAGACGGTCGAGGTGGGAGCGGAGCTTCCGTCCCATTAATAACTCGGCGGGAGTTTTATTGGTGACGCTGTGCGGAGTGATATGCTGCAAAAGGAGTATCCGATTAATCTTGTCTTCTATATCGCCATAGTCCATTTTATGCAAGGTTTTCTTGACAAATTGTACCATGCGCTCGGCCCTTCTGTTGGCCGCAGGATGCACCGGCGAAGTTAGCGCATGTCGAATACCGCGGTCCGCCAGGTACTGTTCGAATGACAGTGTGGTAAATTGTGGCCCGTTGTCGGATACTAGAATGTCTGGTAATCCATGTGTCGCAAAGAGTCTGTCTAGTTTTCTGATGACTGATTCGGTTGTTGTATTCCTCATTTCATGGATTTCAAGCCAGTTCGAGTAGGCATCCACCATTAATAAGAATGTGTGTCCCTTGGTAGGACCCGCAAAGTCCAGATGAATATGGGACCATGGTCCCCTCGGTGTTTCCCATTCAGTTGGGGTTGCTTTCGGCGGGGCATTGCTTACTTCCTGGCATTTGTGACAAGTTTTTACCCATGTCTCTATCTGCTTGTCAATACCCGGCCACCACGCGTAGTTTCGTGCGAGGGCTTTCATACGCACGATGCCAGGGTGGCCATCGTGCAAGGTCCTTAGTATCGCTGGTCGCAACTGCTCTGGGACGACAACTCTATCACCCCAGATAATGCAGCCCTTTTGGGAAAATAGTTCCGTTTGCCGATTCTTGAATGGGACGTAGTCATCAGGTATTTGGTCCAACGACCCAACTGAGGACTCGTGCTAAAATGGGGTCGCGTTTCGTTTCCATCGTGATATCTCGGGCTGTTAATGGCGGTGTTCGAAGTGTCTCGATCTGCAGTGTTGTAACCGTTGGAGCAGGGTCATCAATGGTCTCCGGAAGAGGTGCACGGCTCAATGCATCGGCGTGGGGAATGGCCTTCCCCGGGCAATGTTGCAACTTGTAATTATATGCCGCCAAGAATTCTGACCAGCGGGTCATTCTGGGAGATAATATATACGGTGTTGGCCTATCTCCCGCTATTATTCCCAGCAAAGGTTTGTGGTCAGTCACTATAGTAAAGCCTCGGCCATACACATATTCATGAAATCTCTTAACCGCGGATACTATAGCAAGGGCCTCCTTATCAATTTGACTGTAATTGTGTTCTGCTTTTGACAACGTCTTTGAGAAATAGGCAACAGGGGCTTCATTACCGTTTGGTAAAACGTGGCTTAAAATGGCGCCTACTCCGAATGGGGATGTATCACACGTGATCATTAAAAGCAAAGTCTCGTTATACTGCATCAGAACAGCATCAGAAGTCAATAAATTTTTTACATGTCGAAAAGCCTGTTCTTCTCTGTGTCCCCATATCCAGGTTGCTTTTTTGTCCAATAAACGATGTAGGGGTTCAGCTACGGTTGCTTTGTGAGGCAGGAAAACGTTATAAAAATTGATAAGGCCCAGAAAAGCCTGGAGGTCGGCCTTGTTCCGGGGTTTGGGGCGTTATTAATTGCCCTGAGTTTGTAATTGGTGGGGTGAATGCCTTGACTATCAATTAAATATCCCAAAAATTCTACACGATCCGTACATAAATAACACTTGTTCTTTTTAACTTTGAAACGTGAGTCTTTAAATCTCTGGAGAACCAACCTCAGGCATTCCTTTAGTATTTTCCTAGTTGGGGCAGCGATTAACACATCATCAAAATATGGAACGCCTTTTATCCCTTGTAATAGCCTTTCCATCAAGCTTTGAAAGATTCCTGGGGCTACGCTCACTCCGAACTGGAGTCGGTTGCATTTAAATGCGCCTCTGTGCGTAACGATTGTTTGGGCCTCTGCCGTTTTTTTGTCAACAGGCAGTTGTTGGTATGCCCGGGCTAAGTCTAATTTAGCGAAGACTTTTCCGCCCCCCAGGGAATGGAGGAGGTGTTGCACCACCGGTACCGGGTAAGTGTTTTGTTGAAGGGTGTGGTTCAGGGTGGCTCGGTAGTCCCCACAAATTCTTATCGATCCATCTGGCTTGATGGGTGTTATGATTGGGGTTTCCCAGGGAGAGTGATCGGTTGGTTCTAGCACTCCCTAGGCCATTAATTTATCAAGCTGCTCATCAATCTTTGGTTTAAGGGCAAATGAAATCGACAAGGCTTAAGGTGGATGGGAGCTATTTCGGGATTGAGGTTAAACGATATCAGGGTCCCCTTGTACTCACCTAATTTTTCTGCAAAGACGTCCTGGAATTCGTGGATGAGGTCTTCTTCCCAATTGCTGCTGCAGGTTCAGTGAATGCCGGCTACTTCAATTCCAAGTGGAGCGAACCATTGGAGGCCTAACAAACTAGGCCAATCCTTGTCGATTACAGTCAGGGGTAGAAATGCTGTATGGTTCTTAAACGATACCCGGACTCGGCTGGATCCAACAACCGGGATTCAATTTCCTTGATAGTCCTTGAGTATGAGTCTTTGGAATCTGAGGTCTTGCTCCAGATAGTGGGGATGAGCTGCTTGAGGGTCTTCCAGGAAACCATTGAGAGGGATGATCCTGAATCGACTTCCATCAGGCAGGGCTGGTTTTCAATGGCCACTTTCACTCGGATCTTTTTGGCGTCAAGAGATGAGGCGTGACCGATCGTGATCGTTTGGTGAGCCTCTTCTCGCTTCGTTGGGTGGTTTAGGGTTTTGTTTCTTGTAGGAGTGGTTGTTCCATTGGTGGTTCACGGGTTCTTGCTTCACGGGATGACTTCCTGTCGGTTGGCGATAGTTAGCCCCCCTTGAGGGCTGGCTGGGTCCTGGCTTGCTTCTACAGACCCGTCCGATATGGCCTCTTTTCCCGCACACATGGCAGAGCGCATCAAGGAATTTGTATTCTGACCGGGGGTGGCTTGCTCCACACCTGGCGCATTGGTACTGCGATTTCTGGCGTTGGTCTCGTTCAGACCGAAGTCGATGGACCTCTTCCTCATCGCTTTCTGACGACGATTCGAGGTCCTCGTGGTGGGTTGTATCTAGCTGTCCCTCTGACTGAGGTGAAATTTTGCACGCTCGTTGGTGAACCAGTACGTGTGTGCGGCGCATTTGGGCAGCCGACTTCCTGGTTGCTTCTGCTGCAGTAGCTTCAGCTATGGCATCTTTAAGGCTAATGTCGCCCTTCACCATTAGTTTACTCTGAGTGCCCGGTGCATCTAATCCCAGAACTATTCGGTCTCTTAGGGCTTCTTCTAAGTCGGTAAACTCGCATAGGCTTCCCAGATTCTGGAGATCCGCGATGAAATCAGCAACACTTTCGCTCTTCCGCTGACTTCTCTGATAAAATTCATGCCTTCTCACGAGCGTTGGCACGGTCGGTGCGTAGTGAGCTCTCAGCAGTGGTTCGAGGACGTCCCAGTCCATAGACTTTACTTCTGCCGGTTTTGCTAGTGCCTTGGCCATCTTGAATACGGTTGGCCCGCAATGAGTTAGGAATATCGCTCGTTTTTGTTTCCGGTAGTAGCATCCTTCAAATTGTTGGTTTCCAGAAACATCTGGAAGCGATCCATATATGAGTCCCAGTCTTCTTGTGCCGGGTCGAATGGAGCGGGTGGTATGACGCTGCCAGACATGGTTCCACCATTGGTGCGTTCAGCCACGTGCTTGGTTATAGTTCTTCGTTGTTCAGTAAGCTCTGACATCTCCACATCCCATCCTCGTCGCCAGTGTTAAGTTCTGTGCATGGGTGCAAGGATGGAGACGAGCCAGTGAAGTGAACTTCAAACTCTTTATTTACATGTGAAACAGCTCAGCTCAATGGCCACAATGGGCCTCTTTATATAGGCAACTCTTAACTTATTTAACCAATGAAACACAGGGAGCGCTAGCTCCATTAACCAATGGGAGAGGCTCGTTAATAGCCAATCAGATTCTCCTGAACGGACCAATCCGATGTCGCTATTATCGGCCAATCAGAAGTGCAGGGCCAGAACCCTGCACTTTGCTTCAAGCTCTTAATAATCTTTATTAAGTATTTATTGATTCACAACAGGCAGGGGGTGGGAAGAAGCTAAGGGAGCTTTTTCTTTCAAAAATAGCTTAAATGACCTGAAGATCTTCCTCTACATAACTTCCTGAAGGAGACTGCTCTCTAGCTTCTCCCCTGGTGCAAGATATGCAGGAAAAGACTGAGGGGTTTCAGATGGAAACAGTGAAGTTGAAGCAAGGAGTCTACATTTGGTTTGCAGAGCAGCTTTGAGTGCTGCTTCCTTCAATTTTCACTGAAGTTAACCAAGCATGGGAAACTTCATGCAGTTCCCAATCATCAAGTGTAAGAAGCCACTTAAACTTTTGCAGATGTATCTTCAAAAACATTCTAAAAGGATTGGTAAATAGCATGAGTGTGCAAGCTTTGTAGCCATAGGCAGCTGATGGAAAAGAAAGGTGTTATAATGGAATGAAATATTGAGGGTGGGGCAGATAGCATTGAGTGTGAGCTTGAAAGAAACGCTCCCATTGTCTCATTTAGTTCCAGCTTTTGAGAGACTTGTTTGAAGACAAATAGTCCATGAGCCAAGACCTGAATTTTCACATATTGGTACCACCCGAGGTGACTAATAATCTTAGGTGTTTTTTGCTTCTTTTATGTCTCTAGTTTATGTTTTGATGTGATAGCCCTTGTTAACTCGTAGCTTAATCGAGGTTATCACTCTTAGAATAGATGCACCCTATGTACACGGAAAGAAAGGGTGAACACATACTTTGACAATATTCTCTATTCTGAACATCACCACGTTTATGCTAATGACCAAATATACTATCCAAAATATCTCCAGAACCCTTTCATTGTTAGTATGCATGAACAGTCTAGTCATGGGCGTCCGGAGGGAGGGTGGGGGGCAAGGGGGGTCATTTGCCACCCCCCCCACGTGGAAAATGAAAAAAATAATAAAAAGAAATACAAGATTTAAAAAAAAGATATGGACGATAATAAAAATTTATAAAATTTTTATCAATAATCAATATTCTCCTACGCAGCTGATGTAATTGAGCTTCTCCCTTTGATTGGTGAAATAATAACACCATTTTATTCTCAAAGCCACCTTCAAAGTCTAATTACAATCTCTAGAACAGCTAAATTCTACCTTTCAAATATGTGTTTACCGTGCTTAGAAAACGCACATTTCCTTCGCTCCATTGCACATATCCTCCAGTCCAACACCCAAAATATTTTTTTTGCCCCCCCCTGCATTTTTTTCTCAGGACGCCCATGATTCTAGTACAGTCATGTTCAATACCATACAAAGCAGCGTTCAGGCACTTTCAACAGTAAAAGTAATGTTCATATTACTTGCAATGGAAGTTCCAATTACATGTAGGGTTGATCTAGCTAATTTTTTTGGTTTAGGCCTACTTTTGTTTGATAATTCAATTTAATGTTAGCTGAAGAGCAGATTCGATTTGTATTAGCTACAGTGTTCCACAAGAATAACAGATCCTGAAATCAATACACTATAGCATACATACGTTATTCCCCACCATCATCTTGGTCAACATCAGAGTCTGTTAGTTCTGCTTGTGCCTCTTCGTCAGTTGCCTGGTTGCTGCAGGTTTGTAGTCTACACATGTCAGTGCACTTGAGACCATTGCTGAGGCAAGTGCACACTGGAAGTTTACATGAGCGCACACACTTGCAGGAGAGGAGCTGTAGCACAACATCAGGGGCAGGGGAGCCACGCATCCACTCAACAACGAGATTCCCATCTTCATCAGTTGTCCAGCCACAGTCCTTTGGGTTTGGGACAGATGGCAAAGGCTCAAGACATCTCCACCAGATGGCAGCCTGATAGTTTGCACGTAGCATATGCATGGACAGGCAGTCCTTGCAAGGAGGAAGTTGGCTTGAGTCCACTTCTCCACGCCTGGCACAGAAGATCTGGTAACGGAGCTTGTTCACCTCTGTTGTGTGAGTGGAAGGATGGTACAGCTGACAGGTGATCTCTTGCAGTTTCTCTGACAGCTCTTCAGATACGTTCCATGAACGCCCGAGTTCGGCGAAGGCTTCTTGTTGAGACCTGTTAGACTTCATCTGCTTTAGAGCCGTCATCTTGCCGCGACCAGCGAATGCACTGATAGTGTCACAACCCGTGAAAGCATGCATACCAATCAGGGCCCTGCAGACACTTAACCCCAGTGCATTGCTGAGTTTGGTGATGTCAAGGAACCTTGTCCGGGCCTTTGTTCCACACTTCTGGTACATGTGGCAAGGTATTTTGTTGCACATCCCCAGGCACAGAACTAGGACATCTGTGTCCTCTGCTGTGACAACAACAGACTCATAGCCAGACTCTGCTGCATGGAGAGCATGGAGAAGTAACCTGGTGTCAGCTTCTTCCTGTGATGATCTCAATTCTGAGACCTCTTCCCAGTGTTCTTTGGTGATCTTGAAGCACAGATGCTCACAGGTAACAAAGAGAACCTTGTCTCGGAGCTTCTCCCTCAGCTATGGATCCTTCCACTGCTCCACAAGAAACTTGATCAAGGCTGTCTTGTTAGCTGGACTGCATAGGATCTTCCGCCACTGCTGAATCTTGTGCCCAGGTGCAATGTCCTTGAACTGGATTCCTGTGCCTGCACCCCTGTTGGCTCATTCGACATCTTTGATGGACATCTCCTTGTAGACGTCAAAGACAATATCTACACGATGGCTCTTAGAACCTTCATGGATGACATGGGACAAGGCTGATTCTGCCAGCTGCAAGAAGGTTTGGTCATTCCCTTTCAGCTTCTGGACCAGGCTCATCCCATCAATGATGGTCGCTGATGGCTCTGGGATCACTTCAGCTGGGGCGACATTCTTTTCCAACTCTCTTGCAAGGGCCGCTTTGTTGGTCTTGCGGAGTGACCCATCACCATTGGCCAGTGCCCACGGTAAAGGTCCCAGTGGATGGGCCAAGACTTCACCCATCTGCAGCTTTCTGGTCTCAGCAATCAGAACCATCTGGCCAAAGAGGTTTCTGTCAGCCTTTAGCACCAACTCTTTGCCACGGCCAAATTTGGTGTTCGTCTTCTTCCTGATGTCAGAGAAAGTGTGCAGCTTCTTCTTTTTCATCCTGTCATGGAACTGTGTAGATGGGATATCTTCTTGCAAGCGCTCTTGCTTGAAGGTTTCGTACGCTTCCTCTCCAATCTTGTAGGCTTCAAGAAGATCCCAGAGTTGGCAGCCCTTGCTTCGTGGAGTTCTTTCCCTAGTCTGTAGGCATGCTTGACAAGCTCATCAAATGACAAGCTCTCTGGATATATGAGAAGCTTCCCTTTCTCATCAGAAACGAAGCAAAGCGATCCTCCTATCTCACTTTCAAGTTTACGACGGACATGTTTCTTGGTTGATGGTCTGATCTGAGAAATTCCGCGAGAGTGCATGGCTTTCTCAAGTCTAGCTGTCAGATCTGTCATAGGCAGCACCTCAGGGTTGAGAATGAGTTCATTCCTGATATATAGGAATAGCTCTTCGTAGGATTGTTTCTCGGCTTCCTCGTATACTGCCTGCTCAGACTGCTCCTGCTCATCGCATGCACCAGAACTGGTGGATGCCCCTTCCTTTGTATACACTTTGTAGCACGACTTGTGGTAGTGCCCCTCTGCGGCAACAAGGTCTCTGCTTAACAACGCGAGGATTCGCTGGTCCATTTTTTGGGTTGCTGCACTGCGGATTCTGTCATCTGCACGTAACTCAACACACTGGATGATAGGTTCCCTTGTCTGTCTTCCTTTCAGGTACTTGCTTGACTTGCAGCAGAAGATGCATGTCTTGTCATACACTCTTGATGTACTCGGTGCATCCCTAGATGATCTTCTGACACCATGGACACCAGTCTGTTCTTCTGCACTCGGCCTGTCTTTAGAAAGGATGGAGTCGAGAGTCTTCTTCATGGTAAAGATGCTGCGACATTTGCGATGATACTGGATCTGCGGTATTTGGCCTTCTTCCAAGTCTTTTGCAATGTCCAGAAGTGGAGCATGTTGTCTAATCTCTGCTGCTCTTAGCAGTGTCTTCCATGAGTCCAAGTCTTTTAGTAACACGAAGGTAGACGTGTCTTCACCAGAACAGTGAATAATGCAGCCTGGCCGCACTCCTTTCTTTGGCAATGCAGTGGCCTTGTCTCCACTTGAATCCATCATGTGGGCCTTAGTAGTTTGTCACAATATAACAGAGAACTGCAATTATTCAACAGTAGTCCGCATTGAGAAATTGAGTTCAAAACTCTTTGTAACGATGTTGGAAGAGAAAAAAAAAACATATTAGCAATTTACGAAATACATTTTAATTTGCTATGATGCTCTACATTTACCACAAAAAGTCTCTGCACATGATTTTAATAAATTATCAACATCAATTAGGTTTAATTCTAATGATTTACAGCTTCATTTCGCAAATATATGTGTTATCATGTGATATCACAAGGCCGCTATTCAGTCAAATTGATGGTTTCTTAAAAAACATACAAAGCTACATATCTGAAAAGGCTATCACATCTTAATGTACTTGGTATGGACCCATAAACATTTTAGTACCATTAAGATTTGGTCACCCAAGATGGTACCGATATCTGGCCTGGCCCATGGACTAAAACAGAAACATCAATGTAGTTCTCATTCCTCTGCTAATCTCCTGCAAACCACCAACATGGTTATCAGCTCCAATAAATTTCCTACTTTTGCCTTACTCCAGAATACAATGTTATTTTTATTTTATTTATTTATGTTGTTTATCTCCCCTGTAAGGTGACTATTTGTTTCTTAGATAATCTCAGCAATTATTTCAATCTGCATGATGCATGAAGAGGGATAAGTCATAGCAAGGGAATAAATCAAGGGATGCAACCATATGACCTATGCTTTATATTATGGTAAGAAACTCCAATAGGAACTCATAAGATTTTCTTATCTTATTGACTAGAGCTGCAGTTCAGTATTGTGAATAAATAGGGATGTCTGGTCCCCTGATATTGTACATCTGCTAGACCAAGTAGGGTTTGATGCTTATTTGTTGACACAAATCCTGGATGCATAAAGAGTAACAATGGTAACTATCATATTTATATTACATTACATCTAATTTAATTTTAATTAGCCATGTCCATTTCTCAACCCCTGAATATGTATTTCAAAGACCAAGTGCAGTTTTTCCCTGGAAAAGTTTACGATGTGGGTTAGTATATCTGAAAGAGGAATACATATGTATTTTTATTCTAATGTTCCAATCAATAATCTTGGTGAAATGGAAAATGTGCTAATTTTTTTCATTGTGTTTTCTTACAAGTGCAGAGTCTGGTTTTTTCCCTCCTGATCAACTAAATATTGATCTATTTGTTGTGAAAGGAATTTGCCAACTGACTTTCATAGGTAAGATGGAACTAGAACTCACAGTCTCCTGATTTTTAGCCTGGAACCTTAACCATTAGATCAAACTGGTTCTCAGGAAAGATGACTTAATAAGACTAGCCCCTTATATTCTGTTGCCCTAAGGATTTAAAAAAACCTTTAAGAATATTGATATTTTTCTACTTATTAAAAATTGTTTTATTTTACTTCTCTGAACTTTGTGATATGTACATTTCATACCACACAAAGGTCACAAGGCAAAGAGACTTACACAGTTTATTTTTGAGATAGATCAAATGCATACTTGATTACAAATATTCTCCCTTGTCCACTATTAGCTCATTCTTAATCGGATCACTCATAAAAACAGATGGAAGATACATTCAAATAGGCCCAAAATTATCATAGTGTTTACCAAGTACAAAGCTTCTAAGATTTGAAATCATGTGTACCAGCTTTAGCTGGAAGTTTGATAGGTAGCAATGTTAGCAATGAACCTATAAAATCCATGGTCAGCACCAAAATGGGAAAGGAAGGAAAAATCCTGCTTGTGGGATAAAGAAGATAGATTGAGTACATGAACTTGAGGAGAATGGATGGTGAGGAATTCATGATTCCACTTGATGCTCTTAATTCTGATTTGCCAAGCAGAGATTTATTTATAGTTACCACCACAAAAAGCCTCTGAATTCCTACCATGAAAATACAGGGCACAAATGGGGCATAGTTATATTGTAGAAAGTTTATTCTCTAATTCTCACCTTCCCCAGATGTCTTCCAGATGTGCTAGACAACCATTTTCAGCATCCCCAGCCAGCATATTGAAGGTTGCCTCATTTAAGATTTTGTGCACTATGATGTTAAACTTGAATCCCCCAAGGAATAATACTTGGAATTTACCCATATGATTAATATTAGAAACAGAGCGGGCAATGAAATGGATCTTTATTATATGTATAATGCTCATTCCACCCTATACTTCTAAAATTAAATGAGGGAACCAAATAACTGGAAAGGTTGGTATCCAGAGACACTGCTTTCTAAAAGTCTGGAACAATACTGATAAAGATCAAGTGGCTAGTTGTAAGCAAGAGCTTCCAAATTGTCTCCAGATGAATGCATCATAGCAGCTGACCCAAGCATACTTTCACATGGTTACTGCCTCATTCACAGAAGCATAGACCTGGAAAACATCAGGGTGGGTTCCACTTGGCTGAAAAGGCATGAAAAGATTTTCAAGGCCTGTAGGATGACATCATTGTCCCATTCTAATTATTCCTGGCTGATGAGATACTTGCAAAAAAGATGCTTTGCTTAAGAAAGGGAACAAAAACAAATTGGGAGCTCTTGATGAAAGCCTAATGCAGAGGTTGATTTTCACTGTAGCATTCAATTTCATATTCATGGGGGGGAGGGAATGCACAAATCTACTGTACCGAGGGCAAAAGTTGATATTCTGAAGGTGAATTCTGAGACTGTGTGAATTGAGGGGTGAAGACCAGCATTCTTAAGTATGGAAGGACTTTGAACATGTTGCAGTCCAAACCATTTATTATCAGTGCTGAGAATATGTTCTTTAAACAGTTCTGCAAAAATATTTATTTTTCTCCCTAAGCAGACTACAAGCAAGCTTTGGGTGTTATGAAGCTGTGGGTATGGACTGAAGGATTCAGAGGTATCTAAAAGCTGTTTAAATGCTGTAGTGCAGGAGTGTCAAACTCACGTTGTCATGGTGTCCTCACATGACGTATCGCCACTTTTCCCCCCTTTGCTAAACTGGGCATGGGCATGCATCCGGACTGTGGGCTGTGAGTTTGACAGCCCTGCTGGAGTGGCACGGTAGTTAGAATGCAGTATTGCAGGCTAACTCTGCCAACTGCCAGCAGTTCGATCCTGACCAGTTCAAGGTTGACTCAGCCTTCCATCCTTTCAAGGTTGGTAAAATGAGGACCCAGATTGTTGGGGGCAATATGCTTACTCTGTAAACAACTCAGAGAGGGCTGAAAAGCACTATGAAGCAATATATAAGTCTAAGTGCTATTGCTGTTGCTTTTCACCCCTCTGCCCTGTCACCTCTGCCACACTCTCCTCTTGTTCTACTCTCTTTCTAGCCTGAGATTGTCTCCTTGCCCCTTTAAACACTTAGCATATTTCCCATTTTCCATCTCATTGAATATTCTGCTTTTCAATGTCTGGGGCTCTGCCTTTGGTCTGACATGAGGGCAAGGGTCTAGACAATTACAGGGTGGTCAAACAATCAATTTTGATGGATCTGCCACAAGAAATGTATTTAAATTATTTTGGCTATCTCTACTCTGCTGAAAGCAGCTTGCAATATTTATAAAACACAGATTGAATATTTAAAAAGCAGAGGTTAAAACTAACTACCTTGTAAACTCATTTAAAATTAAGTGCTTGCTAAAAGTTATGCATCTTTGCAGATTGTCTTACAGATTGCTGAGAGTCTAGGAGCCAAACATAACTGGGGCTGGCAGCCAAAACATATAAAGAATAGTTGTTGGAATTGGGTATCTCTAATTTAATGAAAAGAAGGACAAGGAGTGACATGATAGCAGTGTTCCAATATCTCAGGGGCTGCCACAACGAAGAGGCAGTCAAGCTATTCTCCAAAGCACTGAAGGCAGGACAAGAAGCAATGGATGTAAACTAATCAAGGAGAGAAGCAACCTAGAACTAAGAAGAAATTTCCTGACAGTTAGAAGAATTAATCAGTAGAACAATTTGCCTCCAGAAGTGGTGAATGCTCCAACACCGGAAGTTTTTTTCCCCCTGAAATTTTTATTTGTTTTATTTATATAACATATAAAAAATTAATTCCAATTAAACAGTGTGTTTTCTGGGTGCATATTTTTAGGAAATCATAATCAAAATGTTTACAGTAATATTAATCACATTGACATAATATAATAATAATAATAATAATAATAATAATAATAATAATAATAATAATAATAATAATAATAATAATAACAACAACAACAACAATTTACTTATCTACTTTAACAAATCTCCTTTATAACATTAATTGTTTTCACATCCCCATGTTTATAACTTCTGTTTTTATTAACTAACCATTGGTAAAATAAGTCCCATGTCAAGACAGTGACAGTTTGGGCTAAACACTTTGAATATACAATAGAACTGGATAAATGGCAGAAATTGTGGGATAGGAATGTTAAATTAACCATGTCAACTGCATATAAAGAAAACTTGCATAAAATGTTTTATAGATGGCACTTTTCACCAACAAGATTGGGAAAGATGTTTAAAGACGTGTCTGCTAAATGCTGGAAGTATAACCAGACATCTGGTTCGTATGATCATATGTGGTGGATCATATGTGGTGGACAAAAAAATATTGGATGAAAATACATATTTGGTTGGAAAAAAATGATAAAGCAACATATAGATTTGAAATCAGAAATATTTTTGTTGGGCATCCTACAATAAGGGGAGTATGTATAGTAGAACTTTGGTCGCAACCCAATTTGGTCATGACCCGAACCTAATTTTGAAAATTTGGCACTTACAAAAAGAATGATACAGAAGGGAAAATCAGCCACACACAAAAAATGTGAATTTTTTGGTCAGAACCAGATTTGGTGGTGGTTCGAAGCATTCCTGATCAGAAGTTCTACTGTACTTGGTTTTACATGTACTAACTCCAGCCAGAATTGTATTTGCACAACAATGGAAAAGTGAAAAGATTCTGACAGATGAGAATGTAATTTAAAAAATATTAGAATGTGCAGAAATGGATAGATCAACACTTACAATTAAGGAAAAGGAAGGAACTAAATATTTCTCAACACAGGAAGTTTTTAAGAAGAGATTAGACAACCATTTGTCTGAAATAGTATAGGGTTTCCTGCCTGAGCAGGGGATTGGGCTAAAGGACCTCTGAGAGGTTCTTTCTATTATTCCATTTCTATTCCTCTTCTGTTCTATTCTATTCCATTCCATTCTTCCTAAGGAAATGCTAGGAGCTACATAGAAAGAGCCATCTTTGTGTCTACTTTATGCCAGTAAGCAAATGATAACCAGTGCAGATCTTTCAGTGACATGCATAATATGACTCTTGTAGTTACCAGCTATACTTTCTGGATACCTTTTAAATGTAGTTCTATGTAGAGTTCATTACAGTTGGCAAGGCAAAGTTGTAATCGAAGTATAGAAAAGCATAACAAATGTGTCTAGTTCAAGAAGGTCACTGCTAGTGTACCAGGCAAAACTTTCTATTGGTGTACTTATTACAACTGCCACCTGCAAACCCACAATAACAAACCAAGAGGTTGCTGAGGTATACCCCAGGGATCTATTCCAATGCTGGAGTATTGCAGATCCTTGCAGAAAGAACATTTGCATAAAACTGTGACCTTGAGAGAAAAGAAGTGTGCAATATACTTGACTCCCACACATGTCGGCATTAGGAACAAACCTGCCATCTGATTGGGTTTAGTGTTTGTGTTAAACACGACAATCTCACTCATGGCCCAGTTAAGTAGATTGTACAAATTCATTCTTTGAGTTTCCATGGCTGAGAGAGGTCTTGAGATGTGGCCTCTGTTGTCCCTGTCTTAACATTTTAACAAGTATACTATTGTATGCAGTACTAGTCTGGGTTAAATCTTTCATTTCCAACCTATGTTACTTTCGCACCAGTAAATTTAATTATATATTAGTGTTTACGCAAGTGTTTTAAATACTTCTTAATGTCTACAATGTAAACATTTGTTAGATTGCTGCAGTTTGAAGGAATATGAAATTTAATAAATAGCTACATTGATCCTGATCTGTACAAGATACAAATCAGGACATTTCTTGGCAAACTCCTTTTATTTCTAAGGCCTTTAGAAACTTATAGGCTATATTTCAGAGATATAAGTGGTAAATACCAACAATGAGGTTGCATTGATTTTTTTTTAATGTGTGATATAAATATATCAGTTTAACTGTGAGAAGAAAGTACAGAAAAAGAAAGTTGGCTTTATCTGGAAGAAAGTAATGAATCAGGTGCAAAAATAATGAGAATGTTCAAATAGATTATTTAACTAATCAATTTCTTTCTAGCTGACTGTGGAAAGAAATGGCAACTTATTAAAATCTAAGTAATATCATCCAGATATATCTGTGGGGAAAAAGAATGAAAATCAGGTCTGTGTTAATGACACAATATTTAATTTAACAGTTCTGATCTCCTCTCTTATTTATTTCAGGTGGTCTGAGTTCTATAAATAGAACACAGGAGATACTAAATATAGTTCAGATAGACATATATCAGGGCATAACGATAAAAAGAGAAAGAATAGGGATAATGACTAAATTGTATTGCAATCAACACTTGTAGATATTTTACAACTCTGATATATAATGATCATCATCTTCCTTTTCTACCTTACAAATTTAAAAATGCTTCATAAACTGATAGGTACTAAGTAGGCTTCACAACAGCAATCATGGTTTTGGAAAAGCATCTAGTAATAATGTCACTTCTAAAAAAAAAAATGTGTCAGTTTATACAGAAATTGGATTCTGAAGGATTACTCAGCCTAGAACTTTAATTTAGATGACATCTAAATTAAAACTTTACATCTATTTGTACAAGATTGCAGACTATCCATATCAGATGATTGATAGGAGAAGGGGAAAGTAATTGTAAAATTATGCTCTGGTGACCATAATTGGGGGTTTGCTGCTGATAGCAGTCACATGTAACCCACATCTAGAAAGTGGTAATCAATTGATCATGACTGATATGCATTCTCAATTCACCTTGACTGCATAAGCAAGTCCTTAACAATTGGCTGACCCAGATACTGGCTGACCCAGATATTTCCAGGAGAGTGTTCTGAAGTATTCTGCAGGTATCCAGGTCATGGCTGCACCACAGTATCTGGTACTGTAATGGTAGAGAGGATTTCAATGAATCCTTTAATTTTATCACCTGCAGTTGAAGAATGTAAATTAAAGATGGGAGTCATCATCTAGTTGAGGAAAAAGGTTTTCAAAAAGGTTTTGAAAAGTTTTTCTTTCCAACAACATGGGCATTTTGACTCAGGATTTAATCATATCTTTCATAGCATAGTAAAGAGAGAAAGATTTTTTGCCAGTGCTACCCTATATCAGGGTTTGGACATACACTAGTGCAATGTACTCCCTTTGTGAAAGAGAATTAGAGCTGCACAAAAGTATAGATGGTTTGATTTGACTTTTAAAATATCCCCTCCTGTGGGATCTGCTCTCAAGCCATTTTCACTGAGCTGAATAGGCTAATGGGCACAATAGAACCTTAGTAAGATGCTTTTCTGATGCAAAACAACTTCGGAAAGAGAATCAGGACAGAGGGAATAGACTGCTGACTGCCAGCTGAGAATTCAAGGATCTGAAGTCAAATTTAACTCACCATTTTTCTAATGCAGTTCTACTATTTTTTTCCCATGGCATTTCAGTTGCATGGTGAAAACATTCTGCTCCAATACCCTGCCCCATACCGAGGAGTGAAGTGAGCTGCAAGAAGAGCTGGTTTACTTGTTGTTTCATACAGAAGTTGTGGTACAACATGGGCAGGGATGTGAATTTCAGTGTATCTCCAACTACACATTTAAATACAACTGACTTGGACCTACGCGTGCAGTTCCTCGAAAAGTCATTTATGTGTGCATAACTAACTCAACATTAAACACATCTTCTTTCCTGCATACTAATTTATTCTTTCTTTTCCTGGAACCTCTTTCAGGATGGGCAGAGGTTACTGCCAAGATAAACTAGGAAAGGGAGATGGTTAAAGAGCAATTTAAAATAGGCATCTTACAACAAAGCCTGAAACTCATTGCATGTGTTGCAGAATCCGAAAGGGAAAAACATCAATCCATTTCGGTTTCCAACAAATAACTGTTCACATTATGAAGGAAAACATCTTGATAAAGCACACATGGTTCTAACATTAATTTCAAAATCATCTTCACTGTTTGTGCACATCATGCAGGAAAGGAATTTTTAAAAAGAATGAGGCTGCAAGGAAACGGCAAGATGCTGTAAGACAGGGGTGTCAAACTTGATTTTATTGAAGACCACATCAGGGTTGTGGTCGACCTTGAGTGGTGGGCATGGCTGGGGTGGGTGTGACCAGGTGGTTGCAGCCAACCTGGTGGGTGTGTCCAGGGTGGGTGTTGCCCAGCTCAATGTTGCTCACATTGGCGGGGGCGCCTGTGGCGGCCTAGATGGGGTTAGAGGGATCCATTGTCTCCAGCATGAACCCAGGAGATGGAGCAGGGGCAGCTTCTCACTGGCTCCAAGGTGGCCCCATGGATCTAAGGCTGACCACATTCTGGCCTGGATGGCCACCATCAAGTTTTAGATTAGTGCCCGGCCAGCCTGGGCCAGGGCCAAGGCACCAGGGACTGGTCCTTTGCTGTTTCCGGACAGCCCCGTGGGCCAGATCTAACCACATCGTGGGCCTGTGGGCCTTGAGTTTGACACCCCTGCTGTAGGAGAAGGACTTTAATACAAAACAATTGGGGAGTCCAGAACAAAAAAAAGGAAAGGTCTTATTTCAGATTCCATTTGACTTTTTTGACACCCTGCTCCTCAAGACAGGTTTGATTGGTACTATTTCTCTGGGTGAAAGGGTTGTCCATTTTGTCTTTCAAGATCAGTCTTACATTTCTTACATTTCTCTGGAGAGGACAAGAATTCTCCCCAGAGAAAATAAGAAGCCTGGAAGCATCTTATGTCCTTATTATGTCACAAAGGATTTTGGGGGATTAAATTCCACTGGGGAAGGCATATGGGGTCTCATTAGTGAAGGCTTGCATTTAGTAAGCTCTAAAATGCTTTATGTCTTCTTGACAGTAAACTATTACAGAACACCAGCCATGCTTTAATACCACTCAAATCAATAGGGTGAGTTCATTGCAGGCGGTATAAAAGTTTTATTGATTTCAGTTTAATATAATTGGAGATAACTGTCTCTGGATTGGATTGGGGGATAGTTCTTTCACTGAAGAGATAGCTCTCTAAAAATTAAATGAATTGAATAAGAGAGAGGCTTTACTTTGCAGAAGTTCTTTTTATTTCTGTCCCAATTTTTCAAACACCGCAATCTTCATTACTTGACACAAACCATAGGTGAATGAAGCCTCCAGCTGCTTCAATGGAAGAAATATACAGTGTGGAGCAAAAAATCAAAGGCATAAGTAGTTTATATCACTGATACAAACATTATATTTGTGAAGGTTTTCTTAAAAGCCATATGAGCCATCAAAAGGCAATAGATAGCATATGTGGAATTTGTTTTGGCCACAAGCTACTGAGGTTGTAGTATTTTCTTAATTGTGGCCATAACTTATATATAAATCTATGTAGGCATGTACACAAGCACCCACACTATCATACTTTTCCCTTTTAGAAAGAGTAATATTATACAAAATGTAAAAGACAAGTTGAACATTAACAAACCAAAGCAATTAAGACTGTGAGGTGAGAAAAGCTTTCCCCAAATCCATTTTTAAGGCTGTCCCATACTTTTCTATTCTTCCATCAAGTATTCATACATTGCTGTATGTACATATTTATTTCTTAAACTTCTAGGCTCTCTTTTTGAAAAACTCATCAATTCTAACTACAACTTTCTCAATTACCCCTATCCTCATGATTCATTCAGTTTTCCTTCATATGTTTGTGATTCTGACTTCATTCAATCTCACTGTGTTCTAACCACCTCAAAGTACTTTTGTACTACTTATTCATGTTTGTATATCATCCTCCCTCAATAAGCATTTATTGATTCCTGACTATTCTCATTTTTGTTTTACCACACACTTTCTTAAACAACATTCACAATGCACTCAACTTTTAAGTTTATTCTGACTGATACAACTTTAAGTTTCAAATAGAAAATGAGAAGTAGCACTCGCTTATATACAATAACATTTATTCATCAAACAGCATTTGTTCATCACAACAAACACACTATAACCTTTGACAAACATTTGCATACTTTAAAATGTCTTCATTAATTCTTCATGTCTTCATTTTAGTGCACCTTCTACCATAATACACAGATTCATCTATTTTCTTTAATTTTTCATAAAATATGTACAACCTTCAATTGCTTACTCCACTTAACTTGTCAAACACAAACTACCTTGTCTTGATAGATTAATATACAAATAACCTACTCATTATTGTATCATATAAAGTTTGCTACAAGTAAGTTGGGTTTTCAGCCAAAAAGGTGATAGATAGATAGATTGATAGATAGATAGATAGATAGATAGATAGATAGATAGATAGATAGATAGACAGACAGACAGACAGACAGACAGACAGACAGACAGACACCTGTAATATTCTTGTTCTATAACTATTTACCCATAAATACAAAGGCATATTCACACATCTTCACTTTTCTCAGTGCTGAAGCATTTCCTCAGTTTCCTAAATTCTATTTATTTTCAAGCATATTTACTTTCATTATATATTATTTTCACATTCAGCAACAACTTTCTGCTCTCTGTTCCCACAAAATACTCTATATTTCAAGCCTGTTCATTTCATCGTACACTTTCTCTAAATCAGCAAACATACATTAAATGTTTTTTCTCAGATTTGTACATTCCTTAATAATCTGTTGAAAAGCAAAAGTCTAATTTGCTCCCAAAAACCGAATCGCCCTTCCCCAAATGTTGCTGATTGTCTCATACCCTTTTGACTACAGTTCTATGAAAGCCATTTCTAGGCATACTTAATCCTCCTGCAGCTTTTATATTAATTTTTATTATCACTTTCTTTCTATAGATGATGATGATGATGATGATGATGATGATGATGATGATGATGATGATGATGATGATGATGAGTTTTCCAAATGCCAGGCACAACTACAGACTTCACTTACATACTAAATAACTCATACAGGAAATCTGTAAATAAACCACACCCACATTTTAATATTTCTCTACTTGCACCAGCTCTACTTATAGTTTCACCATTTTTAAAACATTCTCACAGTATTCATTTCACTTCATTTTTTTCTTGAACATTAATAAGGTGTAATAGTTGAAACTGCTGGACCAAAGAAGCTGGATAGCTGTGAGTTTTAATTCTGCCGTAGACATGAAGCCAGCAGAGTGGTGTTGAACAGCATTTTCTCTTGGCTTAAGATATAGGCAAGAGCAAACCTCTGCTGAAAAATGTCCCAAAAATTGCATTTCAACTTGTCCGCCTAATTGCCAGGATGTCAAGATTGACTTGAAATTACATGCCCCAAACCCCTTGACTCGAAAATGCATGCACACAAACTCCTAAAAAAGTCCATATAAATTTCTGCTTCATTCTGCTCTGAGACATAGCACTGTTATTTCCATACAAATAGCTAAAAAATGTACTCCAGTTTTTTTTTCACTTGTTTAATCCCAGATAACTTCACTGCTTTATTTTTTATTTCAGTTACTGTGTGGAATTCCATTCACTCTGCATTTTCCCTTCTTTTTTAAATTTTACCCATTCCTTACTGCCTTTGCGTGCATTATTTGAAAGCTGTCTTTTTTATCTCTGTATATATTATACATATCCTCATTTTTGCAGCAATCTGTTTCTTACATGCATTCCTTTGTCACTCATAGTTTCTTTCATGTCTTCATTTCTCTAAGTGTTCTCATACTTCTAGTTAGTCCTCTGGCACTTTGTGGTAAAATCAAATCACGTTTCTCAAGCAGCTTCCATAGAAGCTTAATCTTTCTTGTAATGCTTTTCTGTACAAGACTTGCATCTCACTGTAATTATTTCTAAAATCACTGTTTTCATTTTGTTTACTTCAGTGTCTATTTTCCCCAAAGAACTTTTGCTAATGCTGCTAAAACCTAGTTTGTCACAAATTCAGAACTTTTCACAAGTTCAGAACTGATCTTTAACATTTTTTTCAATATTATATCATGATCAAAACAATAAACTTTTTAGTGTCAAGCATCAGGTAAATCAGAACTTCCAGGCAGTTAAAATGGATACAAAGATGTATTGCAAGCTAGAGCTCTCCACAAAAATCTGAATTATTATTCCATAAAAGTCAATGGAGTTCAAAACGGTCTGGACTTGGATCTTGTGGGTGTGAAGAGACTCATGACTAATGATACATTTGACCCCTCCCTCAGGCTCAGCCTAGTCATCTCCAACATCTAGGTTTTGTTTACTTTGTGTGTGTGCATGTGAAACAAGAATGAATGGATTTATAATTGAGTCATGTACTTCAAACAAGCAGACCTTTTTCTAAACAGATAATTGCCAATCACTGTTATAATTTATTGTGGATTTCTGAATGGCCCAATAACATTTTCTGAACTTTTTCAATTGTTCCACCCATTTGTTCATATAATTTAACAAAGTAATTAGACTATCTTTACTCAATTCTGTACAGCTTCCTGTTTAAGTTATATTTCCTTCAATTCCTTTGTTAATTCATATCTCCACAATTTTATATTACATCACTTATATTCCAGGTCATAATCTTCCATATGTCATATAGTGAAGATTCTACTTATTATACAGTGTTTTGATAAGGCAGCAGTACAAAACCTTAGCTTAGTACAAAGCCTTAGCCTTACCATGCTGAAAACTTATTTCTGGCATGTGGTTGCTCTGTTCTCTTTCAACTGATATTTTAGTTTAACAAGGGAAAGATGAGTGAATGATTTGAATCCCCTTCTCATATATTATTTCATATTCCAAACATTGTTCAATGAAAAAGAAGTGTTTAAATCTCGTAAACCCCACTTTTTCTGAATCACCCAAAGACACTTCTCATTTAACTGCAAAGGGTACTCTTTTTTTAATCTCAGGGATATCATCACTATCCTATAATAATCTAAAATGAATAGTTATAAGTAATTAGCATTTTTTAAAAAAATCTTTGGTGCTGTTAGGGCACCTGGCATTTAACTGAAATGCCTGACTAGAGAAAAGGAACTATGGTAGGTAACAGCATGGTTACCCACATAGTCCCAGTACAGATCTCAGTAATGAAAAGCTGGGGGAACCGATGTCATGATGCAAACTCTCACATTTTTGTACAGGTAGTCTTAATTTAGTGATTGCAGTTGTACCTGAGTGAATATTGTGGTTCTCTGGCAGCCGGTGCAGATGGCAGAGGTATCAGACAGTGAGGACGAAAGGGAACTAGTCAGAGATTCTGGTGAGGACTTGGATGAGGGTCCTGCCTCTGATGCAGGGGTGGGGCCAGGAGTGTTAAGCCTGAGTTCCCCAACCAGGGTTAAGGAGACAAGCTAAACAGAATGTGCAGCGTTAGTCAGATAGGCACACAGATAAATGATTGATATAAGTTTGTATGTTTGTTAACATACAGTAAAAATAACAGATACACTTGTGCTATCAAAAATATAGTTTATTCCATTTATAGCATAGTCAAAATAACAGTCCATTAGTCATGTATCATTTAGTCAGTCCATTCAAGGATATTCAGTTAGCAAAGTCCGTGTAGAATATCCTATGTCAGTTCACTTACAAATCAGTCCTTTGTCTCTCTCCCGTTCGAGTAACGCAGTCTTGAGTCTATGCAGTAATTAGGGATCATCAAAGCCAGAGAGAGAGCAAGCTGTCGTCTTGCTTCTTTTAAAGTGCTTTCACAACCACTCCCTTAATTACATTCCTATATTTAAAGTTGCAGACACTTTAACTTATAAACTATGATTACATATTTATTATTTAACCTAAACCAGTTAGGGTAAACAATTTTATCCCTAACATTCTCCCCTTTTAGGAAATAATAATAAATATAACTATTTACATCTTTAAATCATATTTGTTACAACTTTCTTTAAACTTGCTTACTCCTTGAGCTTTTGTAAATTGGTCTCCAATGTTTTCTTCTGTCATGCAGTATTCCAATTTAATTAGCCCATTCTTTACAGATTCTCTAACATTTAAATATCTTAAATCAGTATGCTTTGATTTAGTTTTTACAGCAATACTAGTAACTAACTTTATGGCTGCCTGGTTGTCCTCATACACAATAATGGAATCTTTAACAGTTACACCCATGTCTAATAATAACTGTTTGTACAGAATTAAGTCAGTGCATAGTAATGACAGACATGAAATTTCTGTTTCCATCGTGGACAAGCTAATATGCTGTTGTCTGATTGACCTCCACCCTATTAGTGTCTTACCAAATAATATAGCCATCCCAGATGTTGATTTTCTAGTGTTTATGTCAGTTGCAAAACTTGCATCTGCATAGGCACTAAGACTCAAATCACCCTTTGGTTCTATATACAATGCATGGTTCATTGTTCCTTTAAGATATCTTAAAATTCTCTTTAATGATTGCCAATGACATTGATGTGGATCTGAATTAAAACGTGCCATCTGATTTACACTATAAGCTATATCTGGCCTTGACTAATTGCTTATATATGATAAGCTACCAATCAAAGATTGATATATGGACTTATCAAATTTGGGACTTTGATCATCAGTTTGGCAAACTTCCTGACTCATTGGAGTCTTTGCCGGTTTACAAAGTTCCATTTTATACGTTTTAATTAATTGGCAAATTTTATCTTCTTGAGATATCTTAAAACCATTTTTTGTTTTGTTAATTGTCAATCCTAGATACTTTTTAATTTCACCTAAATGCTTTAATTTTATCTTTTTGGCTAATAATGATATAATCTCATTAGCTTCATTATTAGTCTTAGTTATCAAAGCAATATCATCTGTAAATAATAATAATAATGACACCGTTCCATTATTTTCTCTTTTAAACACACATGGATCTGCTAAACCAGATTTAAAACCTATATTGTTTAACTCTTTCACAATATATTGGTTCCACTCAAAGCCAGATTGTTTCAACCCGTAAAGACTCTTTTTGAGTTCCCAACAATCATTACTATTTACTTTATTGTCTTTTATAATAGTTGGCTTTTTCAAATATATAGTGTGCTGCAATGGTGCATGCAAATAAGCAGTTTCTACATCTAAATGGTTAATGACATAGTTTTTCTTAGCTGCCCACACTAAAGCTGCTCTTAAAGATGTTGCTTTAAGACTTGGTGCAAAAACTTCATTGTAATCAGATGCAGTTTGATTAAATCCTTGAGCTACCAACCTAGCTTTATGGGTAACAGTCCCATCATTTCCAGTTTTTACTTTAAATACCCATTTGCACCCAATGGATTTTTCTCCTGGAGGTAATATGGCATCTTCATATACTTTCATTACCTTTAATGAATTTAGTTCTTTTTCCATTGCCTTTTGCCAATTCTCCTGATCCTTAGCAGGATACATCCTAAGTTCATCTACACTAGTTGGAACTTTAGTTACTTGGCAAACTATACTTGCTTGATACCTATCAGGCGGTCTAGTTACACGTGCAGTACGTCTAGGTATTACTGGACTTACAGGTGGACTTTCATTTACTAACTCTTCTTGATTATCTAACTCTTCCTGATTAACAGTTTCCTCTTGTTCTGGTCCTATTTGCTCTTCTTGGACTTCTTCTTTAATTGGACTCTTCTTATAACAATTCTGATCTTTCTGCCTTTTGCAGGGTTCAGTAATTACTTCATTATTTAAATCTTGCTCTAATCTATTCCATCCTACATGTTCTAGGAATTTAGCACTAGCACTGGTGTAAACTCTAGATGTACCTGGTTCCCAGAATCTATAAGATCTATGATTAGATTCATATCCTACAAAAAATAATCTTTTAGCTCTATGCTGTTCTTTTTGTCTAAGTTGTGAAGGGATATGCACCCATGCTGGTGCTCCAAATGTGTTCATGTAACTTAAATCAGGTTTTGTACCATGCCACAGTGTGAATGGTAATTCACCTGTTGTTGAATTAACAACATTATTTAATATATGATTACCACACATTATTGCTTCTCCCCATAAATTGTCAGGTAATCCAGAATCAGACAACATAGTATTTGCTATTGATTGTAGTGTTTGGCCTCGTCTCTCTATAAAGGCATTATGTTGTGGCCTATATGGTGCAGACTTTTTATGTTGAATACCTAACACTCTAAGTCTATTCTGGAATTTATTATTTGTAAATTCCGCACCATTATCTGTTATAAGAGTTACTAATTTCTTTTTAGTTTTCCTTTCAGCAAATTTTATCCAATTAAAGAGATTTAGATACATTTCAGTTTTGCTCTTCATTTTAAATAGCAAAACCCATATCTAGAATAGTGGTCCATTATACTTAGTATGTATCGAGTTCCTCCTACACTTGGTTTTTTTGGATCTATTAAATCAGCAAATACTACTTCTAAAGGGTCTTTGTTAGTAAATCCATCAACTCTATTAGCCGGTGTGACCCTGCCTTTGCTTTGATTGCAAATAGAACATTGCAAATACTTATTACAAGGTTTCAAACTTATTCCCTTAGATAATTCAACAGTTTTCTTAAGCATTTTAAAATTTAAATGCCCTAGCCTTCGGTGTAACAAGTGAATACATTCATCATGAGGTTTCTTATTATCATAAACCCTGTTAGCCACCTCTAAACCATTATCATTTAACACATATAATTCACCTCTTAAAGATGCAGTAATTCTCTTATCTTCTTTCTCAATTATGCAGTTATCTCCTTTAAATGTCCTTACATATCCTAGTTTACATATCCTAGTTTAACCAAAATTCTTACTGAAATTAAATTAAACTTAAGTTGTGGTACATATAACATTTTTACATTCTCTTTTATAAAAGAACAATATGCTATACCTTGACCTTTAGCTTTCAGTTTCCATCCATTGGCTAACGATATCTGCTGTGTATTCTTGGACATTTTAATAAAATTTTTGTTATCATTTGTTATACAGTGGAATGCTCCACTGTCAACCACCCATAAATTATTTTTTACAGCTCCGTTAGTATACATGGCTAACTCTAAATTTTTATTTATTTTTTGATGACTTTTAGTATTCTGGCCAGCATTCTGGCACTTTGCTTTTTTACAAAATCTTGCCAAATGTCCTCTTCCTCCACAATTAAAACACTTTTTAATTGCATATGCAGTAGGAGATTCAATATCTTCTTTTTGAGGTTATTCCCTCCTTAACTGATATCTTTCAAGTCTTCTTTTTGCTTCTTCAATCAATCTGCCAGTTATATCAGTTAAAGTTAAACTTTCCTTAGGCAAAATTTCAAGGGAAGTTACGCAGTTGTCATAACTTTCATCTAGTGAATATAGATAGAATTATATAGACTTGGTGTAGTTCAGAGAAAATAAGCTCTTTCTCATGCTGTTCTTGAAAAATGCTTTGCATAGTTTTCAAATGACTCAGCATATCACCATTCGTCTGGAGATGCATCCTGAAAAGCTTTCGTGTTAGATTTATGTGTGCACCAACGTTATCTCGAACATAAATCCTCTTCAGCTTCTGCCAACACCGAACAGCTGTTTGCTCTCCATGGATATGAACAAGTTGCTGGTCAAACAGTGTTAATCCAATTATGCAAATAGCTTGTTCATTTTTATGCATAAATTCTTCTATTTTTAGTCTGTCTTCATCATCCTCTGGATCCCATTCCTCTACATTTGGTGGATTTTCAATTATGTTCCACAGACCTTCTCTTTGTAGAAGTAGACTACATTTTATAGACCATGATACATAGTTTGTTCCATCCAACTTGGATATAAGGGACAAACTTTGGAGATTGACTTGTGCCATGTTTTCTTTATATGGATATAAAACTATAATTAATAAAACACAGCTGTCTGTTTACTGTAACGTATAATAACACAAACTCTCACTTTTTACATAAATCTGTTTTATCCTAGTTAAATTGACTTTGCAGCCTCTGGGCCCATAACCAGTGTTAAGCCTGTGTTCCCCAACCAGGATTAAGGAGACAAGCTAAACAGAATGTGCAGCATTAGTCAGATAGGCACACAGATAAATGATTGATATAAGTTTGTATGTTTGTTAACATACAGTAAAAATAACAGATACGCTTGTGCTATCAAAAATATAGTTTATTCCATTTATAGCATAGTCAAAATAACAGTCCATTAGTCATGTATCATTTAGTCAGTCCATTCAAGGATATTCAGTTAGCAAAGTCCGTGTAGAATATCCTATGTCAGTTCACTTACAAATCAGTCCTTTGTCTCTCTCCCGTTCGAGTAACGCAGTCTTGAGTCTATGCAGTAATTAGGGATCATCAAAGCCAGAGAGAGAGCAAGTTGTCGTCTTGCTTCTTTTGAAGTGTTTTCACAACCACTCCCTTAATTACATTCCTATCTTTAAAGTTGCAGACACTTTAACTTATAAACTATGATTACATATTTATTATTTTACCTAAACCAGTTAGGGTAAACAATGTTATCCCTAACAAGGACCATCTGAGAATGGGGTGCTGCCTTTGGAGTTTTTGGAGTCTGGCAGCAGCGAAGCAGAAGACCAAGGGGAGCTTGTTCCCAGTGCGTGTGTGCGCAGAGCTGCTAGAAGGTGAGAGCAGCTGAAGCAGAAGGGGTGACTTGGGAGTAAAGCCCTCCCATTGGGTGATTGCCCCTCCCATTAGGGATAAAAGTCAGTCCTCGGTGACAAAAAGCTTTGCAGGAAGCAAAGTTCAGTAATTTCTGAATCCTTCTTGAAGCTCTGTACTCTGGTCAGTTTTTTTCTGGGGTTTGGGTCTGGCTTATGTTAAGCCTTAATTGGATGTCTGTTTCTTGGCAGCATTCAACAGCACTGAAAAGCATGCTGTTATCTGGAGAAATTATGTATCATGAGTTTTGACTGGGAATGAAAGTAATTCCCAGTGTCACATTAAAAATTCCATTATGTTTTATCAAGTTTTACAAAGCCTGGGTCAGAACAGTGAAGTGAAAATAATATGGACCGCAACTGTGCATAAGATTTTATTTAAGTTTGTCTTTGCTTCTTGCTAATTTCTTCAGCTGAACTGGGTTTCTTCTTCCTCTTTGAGGGCATCTTGGTATGGATTTAATTTAGAAGTTGCAGAACAAAGACCAAAGAACAAGAATACTGAGAAACATGCCAGGATAAATCTTGAAAAAGGCTTGTGAAGAAATTGTCCCTAATACTTATAGCCTCAGAAGAATATGAGCACCTGGGTGAAGCAAACCAAATAGCTGGGTGAAAGTTTTTGGAGTTTAATTCACAAAGAACCTGGGTAAAAGAGCGAATCTTATTCACCCACTGTCTTTTGGAAGATAATTCTTTATTTCATTTGCATTCATTGGAGAGGAATGAATCACAAGAGAGTAAATCAACAGGAATGCACTAGCACCTGCTGTTTGCCAAGTACACTTGCCACAAGCATTTGAGAGACAAAAGAAAGCCTTCAGTCTGACACTGGTTAGGCTCTTGTCAATTTCAGGTGGCAACTGCAAGCTGCAGGACTGTACTGAACTAAGTACACAAAGCTTCATTTGTTAACTCTAGTTAGCACTTTTTAGGGAAGTACTGTGCTGTGGAGATAAAGCAGTCCAAGAAGAGATATCTCGTTTAGATAGCCTCTCTACTGGAGAGGAGGGAAATGGGGCAGACACAGGACAACATAAAACCATATTAACTGACTAATGGTGAACACCTAACTGAGAGTCACCACAAATATCATAAATGCAGGCACCTGCCCCAAAGTTGCATTTTTATCACTGTCATAATTGCAAATGGACACTGATTGGGGCAGTCGCTAAATGAGGATTGCCTGTACTTGCATCCTAATATAAATATGTATAGAGATAGTCCTTGATTTACGACCACAATTGAGCCCAAAATTTCTGTTGCTAAGTAGAGCATTTGTTACCCCATTTTATGACTATGTCTTCATTGTTAAGTGAATGACTACAGTTGTTAAGTTAGAGACATGGTGGTTAAGTGAATTCCCCACAAGATGATCACATGATGCTGGGACACTGCAACCATCATAAATATGAACCAGTTGCCATGTTTGACCACATGACCAGGGGGATGCTGCAGCAGGTGTATGAAAAACGGTCATGTCTTTTTTTCCCCCAATGCCATTGTAACTTCAAACAGTCACTAAATGAACAGTACTGAGTGGTATTCATCCCCTTGAGTTACATACAAAGTAATAAAGGTAGGCTAAAAAAAAATCTAATAAATATTAAAAAGTACATAACATAAAGTTTTTATTAATACATTAATAACATTGAATCCTTTATGAAATATCAGCCTATTTTATCTGTCAAGTTGTTTAATTTTATGCCAAACTTTTTGATTATGTCTGCAGTTTGTCATTCAGGTTCTCTGACTGTAATAAACATGACAATACACACACACACACACACACACACTGTAACTATAGATGTTAAAGGTTTTGCAGCATGACGTTCTCATACACATTTCATCATTTCCCATCACCTCCCCTACAGACACTTATGCACATACTGGTATATTGATGCTTTTAGTCAAGTGCTGCTACAATGAGCTGTCAAAAGATGAGAAACACATCAGCACTATTGAATACTTTTTAATTGTCTGTACTAGTTACTTGTCCTTCGTTTTGCTTCTCTCTTATTATTCTTAAAATGTAATATTTTAAAAACATTCTTACTAATCCTATAATACTCCTGTTTTTGTAATAAAGTGGATTTTTTTGAAATATCTGAACTGTCAGTGGTGATGTGTAGGACTCCAGGTAATCCTGCCCATGGTTTTGTGGAAGGAGATGACTTTAAATACGGGTCCCAGGTTTCCTTCAAATGCAACACAGGTTACACCTTAAAAGGCAGCCAAGTTGCTTACTGTCAGTTAAACGGGAGCTGGTCTGCACACCATCCTGGATGTGGTAAGAACTCCTTGTGTTTCTTCTATTGCAACTTTTTTAAAAAAATCCAGAAATTGCTAAGAAAATAAAAAGCAAAAATGTATTTTGAACTTAACACTTTGATGAACATTTTGATGGGCTTTTTCCTTTGCTCTCTTCAGCTTATTGCAATTTAATTGCTCAAATTAAATTAAATATTAGTCAATCAGCATTAAAGAGAATGAGTGTTTTATGAGTATTGCAATTTGATGGCTGAATTTGTTCCTAGAAAATTTGTTCTGGCAGCATTATCACTTCCAAAATGAAACACAGATCTCTTTATTTATTTGCTTAACAAATATTGGATCTGCAGCTTCCTTTTCAGGGTGGGGTTTCTTAAGGCACCACACAATACAAACGTTCTGAAAATTATTACTAAAAAATCTAGAACTATATATTAAAATTATAGCAAAAAATAATTAGTTGGATTTGGAAATTTGGAATTCACCTATTGCTGGATATGCCTGAGAGGAAAAATAATATAGAAATTAATTAAGTAAAAATAGCATCTAGAACAAGGGTCTTCAAACTTGGCAAGTTTAAGACTTTTGGGCTTCAACTCCCAGAATTCCTGAGCTAACATGACTGGAGGAAGAATTCTGGGAGTTGAAGTCAACAAGTCTTAAAGATCTAGAATGTGGTAATCTAAAGAAAAAAAGGAGCTATAGTTGAAAGTAGCTTATTTGTAGTACTGTGAATCCAAAGACATTCTAATAAAACCAATGGCTCATTCATGTGGTGTTAAATTCCTAACTTAACGTTAATGGCAAAACAAATGTTGATTACATTTTTTTTTTATTAATAAAGGATTGAATAATGTGATGGTCAATAAAGCATTCTACTTTGGATAATAACAGTAACAACTGTTTGTATTACTAGTTATGGAAGAGAGAAATTGCTCTGATCCTGGTGCTCCACTCAATGGGTACAGGAAACTGATGGATGATACTGCTCTGATTAATGGTCATTATACAAAAATTGGAACTGTAATTACATTCTTTTGCAATAACACCTATACTCTCAGCGGTAATGAAAAGAGGACCTGCAAACCCAACGGCGAGTGGTCAGGGAAACAACCAATCTGTATAAAAGGTAATTAATAACATCACTTCAACTTCATACTTGTAACACTTTCTTAAATGAATATATTATGGCACCTATTGTACTGTTGTAATCTTTGTTGCTTCCCCTAGAATCCCTACTTCATTTAATTTCTTCCATATCCCTGTAATTAACATCAATTTAACAGGAAGCTAGATTGTTATGAAATAAACTAATAGTCTCTTGTTTCTCTATTCAAGAATACGTCAGGATCTAAAATTTGCCCCATAGAAAGATACTGATAACTCAGTTTGCCAAAGAAAAAAAACACAGTGGTTAACTGGTGTTGGTTTGAACATCTTACAACATGAATAGGATGTCAGTGAACAGCTGCACCCATGTTCCTTCTAATACAATCTGATTGCCATGGATAGGCATAAGTATCACTGATACTATGGCAACCATTTCCTGAAAGCACCAGTGACATATTCCCCAAATTCTACATATGTGAAGCAATCCGAATAGATTGCAATTTATTTTACATGTTTTATAAGCTGTACACTAACTAATGTATGAATACCAAGAGTATTAAGATTTGATACAGAGGCAGATAATTTTTCCAATCCCCTTTGTAATATCTGGCCATAAATTAAGTTGAGTGGAGCTTATTAAAATTGGAATCTAATTATCTGAAAAATACCTGATTGTCTATTGCAGGCACTAGGTTCTCTAATAAAAGAGAAAAACATGCTTGGCTCCTGTCCAGCTTTGTGCACCATTTGTCTTTTTTTATTTTGAAAAAGTGATACAGTACAAAACAAAGTGTATCCTCTTTATTTCCCTAAAACACCTTGAAAGCACCAAGCAGTTTTGCTAATACATGCCTACCTGCCCAGAAAAAAGTATTTGATAAACAGAGATGGATGAGGAAGTGTTATATTCTGTAGCAAACAAACTAAGTTTTAAGGAACATTTATTTAGAACTAGTCCAGATTGGGAAACTATCCAAGGAGGAGAAGCTAGGCAGAAGAGAAAGAGGGAGCCAATAGTAACAAAAGGGGTAATGCTAAGCAGAATAGGCTCGATCTATTTTGGTTTTAATAAAAACTTCATTGCAATACATCTGTGGCTTTGGTATCTTTCTCCAATAATCTGAAATAAAATATAACAGGAATGAGAAACAGATGAATCCATGGTTTTCACTCTATCTCACCTGACAGTGATTTGTGGAATAGATAAGGCAACTTTGCAGCTATCTATCATTTAATGTTTTGTCACTGCTCCTCCCCTGTTGCCTCTTTATAAATATTAATTACCATCCTGTTGTTGAGCAAGTATTTTTCCTGATATTAATTTTAGATCAGTTGAGCTCTTCAAGGGAACCCAAGACAGAAATCTAATAAATAAAATGTCTAAAAAATCCTTCACAACTATATAGTGGCTTGTCTTGCCTTTCAAGTGAATTAATATTGTGTTTAATTCTTAATTTCATAATGGTTTATCTGTTACACTATTTCTGCTCTCATTTATTAAGCATGAAAAGTGAAAGTAAATATCAGATTTCAGAAGAAAGGAATGAGGTTTGTGGAACTATTAATGACCTCATGTCTCATCCATTCCAAAATATAATTGGATCTAATATTCTTTCTTCTAATAGTGGACATATATAATCCATGGACCAGCTGGGCGATTATTGCCAGGCTATAAATATGCAGCAGCAGGGTATAATTATGCTGTTCCTATTGAGATATGTGGACCTCTAAGTATAGAAGCAGTAGGTTGCATCATTTCAGTGGTTTGTGAAATGCAACCACCTAAAGCTTAGGCTTGTTTGCTCTGTTTAGTTCTGATTAAGAAAACAGAACTAAAAATTATTCTTAAAAATATGCAGTATCTATCATTTAATGAATTGCTTATTGTTTATCTTAATTCCTTTATGATAGGGCCAGGAAGTAATAGAGACACCATAAATTTGAGCTGGAAACATGAAAAAAGGATTATACAACATTGTGTAGTATTTTTTTCTAGCTTGCAGAGAACCCAAGATTTCTGATCTGGTGAGACAGAAGGTACTGCCTATACAAGTACAGTCAAGGTAAGATTGCAATACCTTATCTTAATGAAAAATATTATTGTTTGTTCTTGTGTCTCTGTGCCCGGTTGTGCAAATATTATCTGGAAAAAAATGCATAAACTGTCGCAGTTATTCTGGAAATAACAATTGCTAGTTTGATTTTTTTTAAAATCTATTAGGTGGAAACTTATAAGCCAGCATGGTCATCCACCCACTTTATAAGTATAAACACCCACAAGCAGATATACTGTATTAGCTGATATAATCTATGATACAATTTCTGACAGTCTGTCACAGTACTTTATAATAGATTACAGACCCAGACGACCAAATCCTAATTGATGAAAAGATAAGAAAGATTTCCTGTGGAATATAAAGAAAGGTGTGATAATAATTGTCAAAATAGGTACTGTATCACTGTTGTTGCTCCGGTGATTATATAGAAGATATTCATGAATTTATCATACATAAGCATCTGTAGGGAAAGAAGTGGCATATGTTATGAAATTGATATGAAAATTCTTCCCCTTATATAATTGAATGTAACATTGCAACAAAACAACAAATGGCAGAATTTCTAGGCACATATCATAATTTTGGCATCATAGATAGAAGCTGACCTTTATAACATCCCATAAAATAATGAGCTATTGTTCCACCTTTTTATACAAGATCTCTGCTGGGAATTATCAAAAATATAAATCTTCCTTCCAAACCACAGCATTTGTTTAGTATAACACTTAGTCAGCTTGCTGATCTAGTAACCTAAGCAGGTGTCAGGCACACACAAATTCAGATGCAATTAAACTGATTTACTGCTAATCATGCCAAGAATCTTCTCAGCAAACAATGAACACCTATTTGGGGCTAGATATGGGTCAATGTAATTTAAGAGAGGTCAGACTTAATTTACTTCTGGCTATGTTGGGATTCTAGGCTGATTCCTCTTTTAACTCTGCCTCCATGATCTGCTACTACTTCTCCTATAGCAGGTCTTCATGACTACAACCTCGATGAAGGATGAGGTTGCAGGCTAAAATAAGATGTCTATTATTGCTGCTTGCACATTGTTGCCAAGAAGAATGTGTGAATCCACAAAATGGATGTATGAGTCAATCTTGATTTGAGGGACATTTTACTTTTGATATTAGAATCAAATTACAAATAAATCTTTAGTCAAAAGCAGCATAAACATTCTAGATCAACATCCCCCAGGTTTATGGGTACAGGGATTGGTTCCATGGAGAGAGGTTTTTCTGTGGAGCAGGAAGGGCATGGTGTTGTGTGCTGCCTGCATCCTGCTTCGCTTATTTTCTGGCATCCTGCAGACTGGTGCCATCCATAGATTGGGGGGTGGGGGGTGGGGACCCCTGTACTAAACAACAAAACTAGCACTTCCCTAAATTAATACATATTTGAGCAGTTATTTCATGAAACATGTGATACTATAGTACTATATTATACAATCATAACACAAGAGTTACATATTACATTCTCTCTAATTCTAAAATTATTAGCACTATGTACATTTTTTAGATTGTCAGGTTTTATTGCACGTATTAAAAATATGTGCAGAGGAGAGTTACATGTGGGAAAATATTCCTTCAACCCCCATACAAGAATGGATTGAACTTGTGTTGTGCAAAAATTTCATACATACCCCTCTCTCTCTCTCCTCTTCCCCCTCCCTCCCTCCCTCCCTCTGTGTGTGTGCTGTGTGTGCATCCACCATAGTGGAAAAGATGGTAGATTCATTCTCTTCTTAGATTTTTTTTTTTGATATTAACAATTGCTTGGTAAGTGCTTCAATGCTTTTTTAATGAATCTTTTGCAAAAGGAGGTCACACTTTGCAAAGCAGTCTAATATCTCTAAAGTCAGCTTGGAAAGTATAGTGAGATTATTGGTACATACATCTAAGTATATAGAAGTATTATATAAGTATATTAAGTATACTTTTACTAATGAAATTCCAAGGTATCAGACACATCTTCCCAACAGGGCTGGGATTCTACCAGTTCGCACCTATTCACTAGAACAGGTTGTTAATATTCTAAGCAGTTCGGAGAACCGGTTGTTAGAAGAAATTACTGGCCCAATTCTGTAAGGAAGGCAGGAAGGAAACGTTCTGGTGTTGCTTACAGAAACTGCCTCTCCATTAACCCTTATTATATTTTTGGCAGGACTAGACTTCCTGTCTCAGGAACTTCTCTGGAGTTTTTTCCCCCTCCTTTGCTGGTACTTTGCTTGTGTGGAGTGACCATTCAAAGTTACAGTGGCACTGAAAAAAGTGACTTATGACTATTTTTCACACTTACAACTGTTGCAGCATCCCCACAGTCATGAGAGGCCAGGCGAGGGGATGTGTGCCTCAATGTGAGTGCTATTGCGTTGGCCATGCCCAGCCAATAACATGACCACCAAGCCATGTCCACCCAGTCAGATGACCACCAAGCCACACCCACCACCTAAGCCATGCCCACAGAACCGGTTGTTAAAAAATTTGAATCCCACCCCTGCTTCCCAATAATACTAACCAGAAAGACAATGGACTGAATTTGGATTGCTTACTTAAACATTCTATTGTTAGTCCTTGCCTCTTAATCATATTTGGAGAAGAGAATGCTGAATTTTACTAAGAGTCTGGAAAGTCTTGAATGGCTCCATGGGCTGCAAAGTTTCACTGGATTGTAATTATAAATATTAGCTTATTTGTAATAATGCTTTATTCCAAACTGTACTTCAATACTGTAAAAGCTAAAGATATAAAAAAAGGGTTTCGGCTTCTTGATTATAATTCCATGTTGTCTACGAACAAAACAGGGAGACTCCCTTGCATCAACTCTATTCGTCTACATTTAACAAACAGAAGTTGGAGGCATATCCAACCAAGAAACCTTCACTACCATTTGGAGAATTGCCTCTAGGCTTCCATCATCTTCATACGCAGATGCAGTATGACTGTATTTCTCATTTTTACCTTCGTTTGGGAAGCAGCCGAAGAACCTGTCTGAAAACAGGAAAATGGAGTGGGAGAGCCCCTTCATGCATTCCAAGTAAGAGTGTGGTTATCAGACACAGAACATTAGGCAACACCGCCATTCCATAAGTAATAATATTGCTCTCTAAATGAAAATTCCTTAAGGAACAAGATTGTTCAGGTCTAAAGAATTCATGTCCAATTGCCTGTGATGAAGTGCGCTATACAACAGTTATTGAGGATTTTCTCTTTCGGTGATTAGACATTCTTAAACAAAGAACATGAATGCCACTAGTAGGCCAGCAAATAGAACTATTATTCAAATATGCACACAAGCGAATACAAGCTGCTTCTTTAGAAGTGTGAGGGAAGCAGGGAGTTGCTTCTGTTAATTCTATTCAGTGTTTGTCACTTATGCAACTCAGAACATAAGGATATCCTTCAAAGATCTTCAGCTAGAGGAAAATAACTGCTCAAAGATCTTTATCTGAAAGGATGTATTAATAGGAACCAAGTTCACATTTGAGAGGAATAGACATTGAAAATGCTTTGGCCAATTGTGAGACAGAGCAGGACCCATTCAACTCTCTCAGTGGGATTTGCTTTCCCTTCAGTTAACAAGCCTTTTCTGCCAATCCAACCTATTTTGGAAGCAAAAAAAAAAAGCTTGTTCCTGTGAAAAAAGGAAAGGTCATTGGCAAGGGGAAGGTTGGTTGGAAATGAGGCCAAAGCAGACCTTACTCTGATGTGAAATATATAGGAACGTTACTTCCTGCTAAGTTTCTTGAAATTTATAGTTTCAAAATGTGTTAGAAAGAGAGAATCTCTTTTAGTTCATCTCTGTTGTCTTAGGGACAGATGAGGAACCATTTCCACAAAATGTCACCTTTTTTGTCATCAGAAGAAATCCACATTGAAAGGGAGGCAGTTGATAAATGGGGATTATCATCTTATTTTTTGTAAATTTCCCAACACTTGGAGAGATTTGAGGGCTCTTTTAATGAATGTAGGAATGTTTCATCAGCAGTGAGGGCCACTTGTGACAAACCAAAGGAAATACTCACTAGAAAATATCCACTGGTCAAAAGAAATGTTAATATGCAAAAATAAAATTGAGCCCAATTCAACAGAGATGAAACATTCTAAATCTTCCCTGATTTCAAAAAAAAGAGAAGTTCACTTTTCTGCTTGCCTTTTGCACAGAAATCAAGGGATTTTAAAATATTAACTTTGTCTGGATTAATGTTAAAGGCAAATTATGCCTAATTCTCAACAACTTGATTACCTTTTGGATGTAAGTGTTTACTGTATAGATGTTCATTTATATTGGTTTGTACAATATCATGGAAATAAACTGTCTGTGAGAATGGAAAAGACTCTATTACTTAGCGTTTAGAGGTTTGACAACTCACAGAATATGCAAAATAGGCTTTTCTTTTGGTTGATGTGATCACTTCCAGAGATATTCAGTAAAGCTAAGGCCATTTTTGTTTTGTTTGTTGTTAAGCTTCTATTCCACTTTTCTGTCTAAACAATCAAGAAAGTTTCTCATCTTTTAGAACAAGGCTTAATATGTGACTTTAAAATCTACTTTGGGAAGTCCTGAATATTTTATTAGCCTAAGAATATAATAAGGTTTGCCAAAGAAAGAAAGAAATCTGGAAAGGAGAGGGGATGGGTAGAATTGGGTAGCATTTAGAAAGCCAACAGATTTATTTTACATAATGTAATTTTACTGCAAGGTAAAATTTCTCTTGGGCCCAGGTATTTTAATTAATAATTGAATACAATTGATTTTACTTACTTTGTTTTATTAATTAAAAAAATCATATTTCTTTCTTCTCCCTTTCCTTTTGGCAGTCTGCGGAAAGACAGAAAACACTATACTTCACAAATCATCCATAACCAGATGGCCATGGCAAGCAGCCATCTATCGGAGACCTAATGGGGTGAAGTTTCCCAATCAAAGAAAAGGGACTTGGATACTGATTTGCAGCGGAGCTTTGTTGAATGAACGCACAGTTGTTGTGGCTGCACACTGTGTCACCAATCTGGGGAAGGTCACTGTGCTCAAAACAGCAGACATCAGAGTTGTTCTTGGCAAGTTCTACAGAGATGAGGATAGAGATGAGAAGATCATACAGAATCTACGGGTGAGTTAAGTGTTTGGTAGATGAATGCTAAGGCCTTTACTACATCAGAATGAATAAAACAAAAGCTAAACTTCATTGATATTTCTATTTCCCTGAAATTAAACAGAGTACCTAAGTTTCCTTTCAAGTCAGGTAATAAGTAATTTTAATTTATTGTTCCATAAAAATTATACTTGTTACCTGTCTTTAGAAGGTTCTGGTTGGCAATATCTAAGGCTTCCAGGTGTTACTTGTGGCCTAGAACTCGCAGGTCAGTCATTTAGAGATAAGCCTTACTGATGTCATTAAAACTAGTTGCAATTAGCAGGCTGAGATGGAGTATCTATAGACAATTGTTTATAATAATAAGATGATAGCCAGATAGCTAGATGATAGCTAACCAGATAGATAGATAGATAGATAGATAGATAGATAGATAGATAGATAGATAGATAGATAGATAGATATTCTTCACCTTTACTGTTGATTCTTATTAACTTTTTTCTTGATTTACTGGATTTTTAAAAATGCTTCGAAAGCACTAGTGGATTTATTAAATTTTAAAGAAACAGACCAATAAGCTCTATCACACCTACGTGCCATCAATCTCAATAAATAAACTAGGAAATCAACTCCATAAGATGGCTGAAACTGTTTTTTATTGAGACTGGCTATAATATAAATTAGTAAATCTTTTTGTTCTTTTCTGTACCTCTTCCTTATAATTCAGTAAATTAGGGAAATGACTGCTTTAGACATTTCTTACAGTTATTTCATTCTGGGACTAAAAAACACTTTACTGCCTTTACCTGGGCAATAGATGCTGCAAATTTCTATCAGAATAATTTTCCTTTTTCTACCCTTGAGTATTGTCAGGTTTGTAGTCCTTTGTTTTTGATTTAACATTGCAATTTATGGTTGGATCTTATTCAAGCTACCTTCTGAGATTTTCCAGTTGCCTTGGGAACCCAACTATTGCAATTCCCATCGAGCATAGCTATATTCCAAGATATCCGTGGTTTGGAGCAACTGTTATAACTATGGATGCAGGTGACAGCAGTTAGTGACTGCTAGAGATGATCTGGGATTTCATATACAATATTAAAATGAATAGGATAAAACATATGTAACATGTGAGTTCTTATATTGCTGTTTTGGATTTTTCCTAGATTTCAGCCATCATAGTTCACCCAAATTATGACCCTATATTGCTCGATTCTGATATAGCTATCATTAAACTCCTGGACAAAGCCAGAATCAGCAGCCATGTCCAACCCATCTGCCTAGCATCTGCACGTGATATCAATCCTTCTACAGATGATTTGCAAATAGTCATCACCGGTTGGAAGGTCCTGACTGATTTTACAGACCCAAACTACAAGAATGATACAATTCGTAGCGGGTCTGTTCAGATAGTGGATTCCCTTCTGTGTGAGCAACAATATGAGGAACATGGAATCCAAATCAGTGTCACTGACAGTATGTTTTGTGCCAAGCAGCATCCCACACCAGATTCTAACATCTGTCCTTCTGAGACTGGAGGGATTGCTGCAATACCTTTGCCAGGAAAATCTTCTTCTGAGTTAATTTGGCATCTCATGGGTTTAGTGAGCTGGGGCTACGACAAGACATGCAGCCTAGAACTTTACTCTGGCTACACCCGAGCAATTCCTTTCAAAGACTGGATTGAGAAGAATATGAAATGAAATATTTAGCTCAGAACTGTTTTCTGAAAAGATAGCTGTATTGATTCCTCTTATACTTCTTCAGGTTTTTCATCCACTGAAGCTAGAGCAGGGCCCTCAGAATATTTCCAAGAGTCTTGCTATTCAGTGAGGCTAGATGATTTGACTGGAAGTTCTGAATATTGACAAATAGATTATCATGTCTCAGATATCCCCTTTCTTCTGGTGGAAACAAAGTATGATGGGCCAAAGTAACTGTATGCCATCTGTTTTAACACTTATCTGAATAAAAAGATTGGAAGGTATTTGCACAAGTCTGAGAAACATGAGAGAATGACAAGAGATTATTCCAAAGCTAGATGAATTTATTATGGGCTATATTAGTTTGTTTTGGTATATTTTATATTGTATTTTTCCCTCCTAAAATACTGTACACATGCAAGTAAATAAAGGTTTTCTTAAACCTGCAAACGAAAATTTGAATCGCTTCTCGGCCTTTTGGCTAAGATCAAGTGTAGAAAATTTGAACGTGGATCCATCTCAATCTATTTCCTATCCACTGTATTCATTTGTTTAAAAAAAAACTTGTTAGAACTAGAAAATATAGAATAGTAATACATTTATAAATGGCATAATTCAGCACTTTTCATATTTCCTATGTCCAGGGATCTTTTTTTCTCACAAATTTAACTGTCAAGACATATTTGTATTTCTATCATAGAACGTCTACATATGAATACATTTTGTGTTTAGGAAAATGCATTCAATATATATGTAGAATGCAAGCTATATCTTCTAAGTTTCTATGTCTCTTGAGTTCTCCAGAATTTTCCAGAAGCACTTTGAAAACATTTGCTGTAATCCAAATAATAAATCTTTCACCAAAAGAAGGAATTAAAGTGTATTTTGTTGTAACAATTACAGTACAAAAAAGTTTTGTTAATCTCTATTGGACATGCAGTGATGCAATGAGAATGCTGCCTGAAATTATTTTATGAAAACGTTATAAAATGCTGGAATCCTAAAATTAAAGGATTTAATATTATTAGGTGTTAAACAATGTTATATAGAATAAGACCTACAAATGAAAATAATGACAAAAGCAAATTAGAAATAAGTTACAGTTCAATTTATTAAAAAAATAAACTTATTAAAACACATTATTTTGTCAAGCAAAACTTACTAATATCATAAAAACAAAGCAAGAATTCTGTATAATAAAACCTAACAGTGGGATGAACTTTCCATTCTTAATCTTCAAGATAAATGAATCTCTTGGACTTCAGAAATCAGAGGCCACATTTTTTTTAACCTTGTGCACTTAAATTGTGTATACTTCACTAACTATTTGGTATTAGCTTATTCTTCCTAATTATTCACCCACTCTCAACCTTCATAATTCAATCTTCAAGTTTCCAGGAAATAACTTTTTTTAAAAAAAATTTCCTTACTCACATAACAATAAAGTCCAACAATCAGTTGCAAAGTTAGGCATCTCTCAATTTTTACCATCTCTTATTAATTGCAAAGTTTGGCCATCTGGTAGCAAGGTTATGTTTTGCTGTTATCTCAAAGTCTCCTTCAACCAATTGTAGCTAACATATATTTCTTCCCATTTGCTGGTTCTGTATTTAATCATGTTCTGTCATGCTGTTCTTATTCCCATGGTATGAGTTGCAGCATTGGGCTATTTTAGATTTTAGGCAGAACTTTATCATTTTTTTCATTCTAATGTTTGCTTTTTTGTTTCCTTTGGGTTTTCTCACTCATGCTGTAATTTGTTGTGACAACTATTCAAATATACACGTATTTCTTTGGTTTGCACAATTGATTCTTTCTCTACTGTTCAGTAGATAAGAACAAAAATTCTATAGGGCATTGACATTTGGCCCCGGAAATATAAATAACATTTTCACATTCAACATTACAGGCTAACAGTCTGTTCCTTGCATTAGATAGACTGAAATGCCTGTCTCAGAAAGGGTATGCTACAATAATGACAAGGGAACAGAAGAGGTTGTTACATGTTTTATTCTACAAACCTCATCTTCTTAAATTATTCAATTGCACTTAATTATAGAAAGACTATTCCTGTTGAAATAAGCTTGCTGCATAAGCTACTGGCAGTTGTGGGTGGTAAAGGTGCCATTTTTTCATTTACTTCTTGCAGGGAGTTGTGCGGGATCCATCTTGGCCATTGAAAAATATAAAAATAGGTAAGCTGTGGACAAGAGAAAGGAGAAGAAATCAAGATACAATTGAGAGATAGGCAGATTTATATGGATCACCTTCTGATAGAATCATCTATCGCACAAGTACCAAAAACTGACTGCATCACATTACCATCACATGACATTTCATGAGCTGAGTTGGGTGTGGCCTGTGCATGACGCATCTAGTCCATGGGCCACCAATTTGACATCCCTGACCTATCATAAAGGGACCTGCGAAAATTTGTGATATGACAATTCGATATAGAGATTTCCATTATCTATTGCTGTTCTGAACTATCTAGAGTTGCTTAAGATGGGCAACTACATAAATCTTTAAAATAAATAAACCCATTTCCTTGATATCACAGCAAAACTGAGGAATGGATACATGAACACCCCATTATACACAAAATCTACAAAGCTCCGTGCATACTTCCACTCAGAACACACTACCAAATCTATAACCAGGTTCTTTGTTACAACTAAATTCTTTCTAACCCGCTTGATAGAGATGGTCAATGGATAAGAGTTCATCCAGGCATTCATAAGACTGAACTACTTATCCAGTGAGATCACTAAACAGATCAATAGAGCCAAATCAGTGATCAGGAAGGACCTATTAAAAGCCAAACCACAAAAACCAGAACACCAGCTGGTTCTCTCCTACAATTCTTGCCATTCAGATGCTTTATTAGTACACTACAAATCATACTGGACAATGGCACATTTCTCTGGCCCAGAGTGGCACACCCATACTTGCATACAGATAATCAACTTGAAACAGGCAATAAATCATGATGCTAAACTGGAAGAAGACACTGCAATAAACCCAGAAGTTTATTTTTCCCCCTTATTTATATCACCATCACCAGTCCAGCAACTTCATAAAAAAAAAAAAAGTTGCCTACATGCGTCCTTCTAATGTGTCACCTTCATGTCAGCAATACCCCTTTCAATTGTACTTTGAACGAACAGGTAAACTTTGTGGCAAAAAGTGAATGGATATGAGCTAGGTATCAGGATCTTAAATAAAGACAAAATAGCATTCAACTTTCCAGGATATTTGATTAACAGTTCAAGGTGACTGTTTTAGAACAATGAAACTACATCACTATTATAGTGCAACAGATTGTCAATCACTCAAACATTGAAAGGTCAGAGTGCTTAACAGACAGATAATTAGAGTTGGAAGGGACCTTGTAGGTCATCTAGTCCAACCCCCCTGCCCAAGCGGGAGACCCTACACCATTTGTGGCAAATGGCAGTCCAATCTCTTCTTGAAAGTCTCAAGTGATGATGCTCCTACAACTTCTGAGGGCAAGCTGTTCCATTGATTGATTGTTCTCATTGTCAGAAAGTTTCTCATTTCCAGGTTAAATCTCTCCTTGTTCAGTTTCCATCCATTATTCCTTGCCTGGCCTACAGGCACTTTAAAAAATAGCTTGACCCCTTCCTCTCTGTGGCAACCCCTCAAATATTGGAGGATAGCTATCATGTTTCCCCTGGTCCTTCTCTTCACTAGACTAGCCAAGCCCAGTTCCTGCAACTGTTCATTGTATGTTTTCGTCTCCAGTCCCCTAATCATCCTGGTTATTCTTCTCTGTACTTTTTCTAGAGTCTCAACATGTTTTTTATAATGTGGTGAACAAAACTGGATGTAATACTCTAGGTGTGGTCTTACTAAGGCTTTATAGAGTGGTATTAGTACCTCACTTGATCTCAATTGTATTCCATTAATGCAATTTAGAATTGCATTAGCTTTTTTGGCTGCTGGCTCATATTTAGCTGGTTGTCCACTAGGACTCCAAGATCCACAGTTACTGCTATTGAACCTGGTTTCACCCAGTCTATATGTGTACTTTTGATTTTTATTGCCTAAGCGTAGGAGTGGATTTTAATACATTACAAATGCTATTTGATGGGGTATTTGTTGGCTTTCTCACATGTGTCCAACATCTGCATAACCACTTCTTTCACCTCTGCCCTTTTTTAAAATCCTGTGTCCCAGCCACTCTATGCATCTAAAGAACTGGGCTCCAGTTGGCAAGAGCATACGCTGCCCTTTTAATAAAAATGGTTAATTGGAAAAGGTGTTACCAGACTCCTTCTGATTCATTTCAAATTGATGAGTCATCAACAGAATGACTGGGGATCTAACAACCAATGTTCCACTTTAAAAGGATACCTATTATTCTCTTTTCTACTTTTTGTTCTAAGAAGGTCAATCTACTAACTACTTCCTGGAATATCAATTAAGAAGAAATCATTTAAGAGAAAAGGAAACCAAGTCAATGTTTTAATTTCTAGGGAAAGATCAATCTCTAGCATTTTCCCCACACCTGTTTTGATAAACACTGATCTATGATCTCTTCAGAGGTCAATAGAGCCTTAATGACACTGACTTCTAATAGATGCAAACAAAAAACAAAAAACCAGGTAATTATCCAAAGTTCCAATAGAATATCAAGGTTGAACTGTGAAATCCTTGTTGCTCTCTGAACTTGGCTGTTTGCTTGCACACATTTCATTACCCAACCAGGTATTATCAGATAATAAGCACCATCATCAGTTAATATCAGATTGGATAATCTTGCATTAATTATCCAAAGACATTCAATGTATCTTGCTGCTGCGTTCTGGGAACAATCAAATTCACAGGAACTAGAACTGGATGCAGAACTATGAATGTATTTGGAACTGGTCTCTCATCCTATCTCCAGAGTTGCTTGGTTTGTTCACTCAATCTAATGAAGAATGCTGTGCTACTCTAAAGATTACATTTATTTCCACTGAGAGTGATTTAGTAAGAGACCTTCCTGAAAAAGTCAATACAGGTGATACTCGAAAAATTAGAATATCGTGCAAAAGTTCATTTATTTCAGTAATGCAACTTAAAAGGTGAAACTAATATATGAGATAGACTCATTACATGCAAAGCAAGATAGTTCAAGCCGTGATTTGTCATGATTGTGATGATTATGGCTTACAGCTATATGAAATCCACAATCTCAGAAAATTAGAATATTACATGCAATCAATAAAACAAGGATTGTACATAGAACAATATCGGACCTCTGAAAAGTATAAGCATGCAGATGTACTCAGTACTTGGTTTGGGCCCCTTTTGTAGCAATTAGTGCCTCAATGTGGCATGGCATGGAAGCTATCAACCTGTGGCACTGCTGAGATGGTATGGAAGACCAGGATGCTTCAATAGCGGCCTTCAGCTCTTCTGCATTGTTCGGTCTCATGTCTCTCATCTTTCTCTTGGCAATGCCCCATAGATTCTCTATGGAGTTCAGGTCAGGCAAGTTCGCTGTCCAATCAAGCACAGTAATCCCATGGTCATTGAACCAGGTTTTGGTGCTTTTGGCAGTTGGGCAGGTGCCAAGTCCTGCTGGAAAATGAAGTCAGCATCCCCATAAAGCTCATCTGCGGAAGGAAGCATGAAGTGCTCCAAAATCTGGTAGACGGCTGCATTGACCCCAGACAATGAAGCACAGTGGACCAACACCAGCAGATGACATGGTCCCCCAAATCAATACAGACTGGAAACTTCACACTGGACTTCAAGCATCTTGCAGTGTGTGCCTCTCTATTCTTCCTCCAGATTCTGGGTCCTTGCTTTCCAAATGAGATGCAAAAGTTGCTCTCATCAGAAAAGAGGACTTTGGATCACTGAGCAACAGACTAGGTCTGTTTTTCTTTAGCCCAGGTAAGACGCTTCTGAAGTTATTTGTTGTTCAGGAGTAGCCTAACAAGAGGAATACAACATTTGAAGCCCTTGTCCAGGATCTGTCTGTGTATGGTAGCTCTTGATGCATTGACTCTAGCCTCAGTCCACTCCTTGTGAAAGGCCCCAACACTTCTGAATGCCTTTTTCTGACAATCCTCTCCAGGCTGCAGTTATCCTTGCTGCTTGTACACTTTTTTCTTCCATTCTTTTCCCTTCCACATAACTTTCTAATAATGTGCTTTGATACAGCACTTTGGGAACATCCAAATTCTTTTGCAATTACCTTTTGAGGCTTTCCCTCCTTATGGAGGGTGTCAATGATGGTTTTCTGCACAACTGTCAGGTCAGCAGTCTTTCCCATGATTGTGGCCAAATTATTAGTAGTAGTTGGGCATGCATAAGTGCACAATCATGCCCATCATCCCTGTTCATTTGTCCCCATTTATTCGTACCTATTTCCTGTATTCTTACTCATGTTTTTATACTTATACCTATCATCTTGTAAGTGATTGACAAATAAAGTAAAATAAAATAAATAAATCACTCCCTTTTGCATGTGGGTTAGGTGGGTCGGATGGATGTGTTGCCTTTCAAAACCACCCATTCATTTCCAGCCCCAAACATACATTCTAACCCCATTCCAGTTTCTGATCTGCTGCACCAGGCGTGAGATCCTAAATTGCACCCCTCCGTCATCAAAGGCTGCTTTGCCCCTCCCCCGGTGCTCCCAGAAATTCAAAGGTATGCTCCCTTCTCAGCCGGAACTCAGTCAGCTCTTTGAAGGGTGTGGGAGATTACAGCCCTTAGGGCTACGCGAAGCCAGCCGCCGAAGCAGCTTATTGAAAGAGAGAGCGCGCGTTCCGCTTTGCCCTCGCCTCGTATTAATTCATTCGCGCGTCTCGACCCTTCGGACGGCGCGCTCCAATCGGAAACCCGGGCAGGTTTTAAAGAAGAAATGTGACAGCTCTGGGTGGGGAGGGAAAGATGATTGCATTCTTTCCCCGTTGGCCAAAGCTACTGCCCGGGTTTCAAGCCCAAGAACGAAGTGAATAAGATGGACTACGAGTATGAATTAGCTAGGCTTCTCATGAGGCCCAGATTCGTGGCCATATAACGAAACGGGGAGGGGGTAGGGTGGGCAGACGACGCATCTGAACAAAACGCATTGGAAACGCGGGGGAGGATCGGTGCAGACAGCTACAAAGGAGATGCGGCGTTGTATATAGGTGTTGCATTCGTGGCGAAGGGGTGAGGGTAGAAGGCGCGTGTTCTTGCAGCCCCCACCGCCGACGGGGATCGGAACCGAGCCGGCACAAAGGGGAGGGAAAAAAAAAAAAAAAACTACCCTCGCGGGAGATTGAGATCCGAAGCGCTTCACCCCGCCCCGCGTTATCACTTAATCGCTTTCGCTCTGCTTTCCGAGCCAGCCAGAGAGGGAGGGAGGGAGGGTAGTAATCATAACGACCCTGTCGAATTAACGAGGAACAGCCCGTTTCTCCAGGGGTTTGGAAGTTCAAACCGCCCAGGTGCACCAGGCGCCGCTCTCTCGTTTGCCTTCGTTCCTCTGCATCCCCGCGTTCGTCTGGGAGGGCTGTGTTGTTTTTTTCCCCTTTAACAAATGAAAGAGACTGGGGGATTTGCCGGCGAGGCGACCGCTCGTGATGTCAGCTGAGCTCTTGCCTAAAATAGAGAGGGAGAGTCTGCAAATCCGCCGTTAAACCTTCCAATCCAGCCTTCAGCCGACACCGTGGCAACGTGAAAATCGCCCACCGCCCCACAAAACGCGTTCATACACAACACAACCGCCCCCTCTTGCTCCAATCGCTCGTCCACAACCGCTCTCTCTCTCTCCCTCTCTCACCCCCACCCCCCACACACGCTCAGACACACACACACTCACACACAAACAATCCCAGCTAGCTCTCCGGGTGCGCGTAGAAAGCGAAGAACCAAAGCCCTGGCATTGCCACTGCTAAAGCCTTGCCGTTTTCCCATTGATCGTAGTCTTTCCTCCCCCTCCCCCCGGGCTTTTGGATTCCCCCTCCACCCCACCCCACATTCCTCACTCCCCCTCCCCTTCTCCATCAAGACATCCAAGCTTCCCGAAGACGTTGAGAAATTTCACTCCAAGCCAAGGAGAAGGAAGAGGAAGAGGTGGAGGTGGAGGTGGTGGCGGCGGCAGCAGCAGCGGAGCTTTTGCTCTTCAGAGCCCAGCTTCTTGAATGCTGGCTTTTCAGAGCCGGGAGGATTATTATACAAGGCAGGAATCGCCAAAGGGCTGCCCGACGTCCGAAGGGAGCGTCCCGAACCTTTCCCCGCTGAAAGCGGCCGCGCTTTGGTGAAAGCCCCCAGATTTCTGGAGAAAAAGACAAGCGAGGGTGGGCTCGCACGGCAACCATGGCATCGACGGAAGGGTGAGGCGGGACCGGGGACTTGCATTGGCGGGGCGGGGTGGGACGGCTTCAAAAGTTTCATTTTAGGAGGTTTGTTTAAAACGGAGAGCGGGGCCTCCGCGGTCCTTTCCCCCCACACCCCTGGGGAGGAAAGAAGCATGCAATGGCAGCCTAGAGCTGGTCGAGTGGGTCTTTTTAATTTACGAGCCCCCTTCGGAAAGGAAGGCTACCCATTTCATATCAGCGTTGACTTCCGTAATCCTTGCAAGGTTAAACGTTAGCAAACCTTTTCTTCCCCCCTCCCCCCCGCCCCACCTCCAGGGACCAAGGAGATTATCCAGACCGAGATTCTTTAGAGAGGAAATCCCTTAGTGAGATCAGTGGCGCTTTCTTCGGGAAAAAGGCATTGTAGAGTCTGGCGTGGCCATTCAACCCTTATCCAAGTGTTCCCTCCTTCCATTCAAAGCAAGGTCTGTTGTAAAATAGCGCCAGGCACTTAGAAATTGCCGCTTACCTGGGAATCTCATTGGAGCTATTTTAAGCCTGATCTGCAGAGGTGGCCTGCCAAGGTGTTCATCTTAAACCTTTAGAGTCAATTGCGTGGCACAAGATGGGACTTAATCTTGAGCGTTTTAAAAGAGCGGCGCTCTTAAAAAAAAAAACAAGGAATCGGAAACAAGCTTCAGGCTAGGACAGCGAAAGGGGCCGATTGACGGAGTTTTCCAACGGGATCGGCAGTTGCAGAGGCAATTTAAACGTGCCCGCAAGCCAAAGGCGACGGGACGTCACCACCCTGGTAATATCGTGCGGGTTATTACCCTATTCCGGAGCAAGCAAACACACGCTTTTGGCGCTACCTCTGCTACACAGGAAAATACTTTTTAAAAGTATTTAGCTCTTTGCTGCCTGTTGCGAAAGGTTTCCCGAGGCCCAAGTCAAGCTTTCGGCACTCTGGGTTAGGGGAATGGTTTTTTTGGCTTGATTGCAAGGCAAAGTCGTGTCCGGGGTTCCGCCGGTTTCGTCCTGCAGTATTAGGCGCCGGGATATCCCTCCTTGAGCCCGGCGGAACTCGCTGTCAGGTTGGATCAGCTCTGGAGGGAATCTTGTAAGCGCGGGATATAAAAGAGCGAGAATGAGGCTGCGCAGAAATAGGCTGCCGGTCCAGTCCTCGGACGCGCGGCTGAAAGGCGGATTTAAAGCAACCTGTAACTTCGAGGCGCGTTGCTGGGAACTCTGTTGCGCGACTTGAGAGAAGAAAAATAACTTTTCTGGCTAAAAGCCGGATGGTGAGCCTCAGGAAGTTTCTTAAAGCTTTGCACTGACTGTACGGTATACTCTTCGGGGGAAGAGGGAGAGACTCCTGTGGGGAAACTCCTATGAAATTGCTATATATAAACCTTAGAACATTTCCTTAGAAGCCCAGGGAATTTCAAAATCAAAATTTGCTTTAGGAACTGTAAGAATTTCCTTTTATAATGATTTGGCTCAGTTAAATATTGTCAAGGAAATTAAAGGCAGGTAATGGTTACTGGAACAGGGAATATTGGTAAGCATCAACTTAATAATTCATTGCTATTAATCCTGTTTTCCATGCATCCTGCAGAGATAAATAATGTATTTAACATGTTTATGTGACCTAGTTTAGCAGGACACACTGATTTCACTTAATTTTTTTTTTTTCAACTATCTCTTGACCTCTGTCTCCTGCCCCCAGTATATCTAATCCACTAGATTAGTACAACAAAACACAAATGCCAGTTTTGGAAAATGCATCGCCATCAGTATGTGAAGGAAAGGAATGTGGATCATTCTTGTGAGATGATGCCTGGAGCAGCCAGGATCTACAACATGTTGAAATACAACAGGTTTCTTTCTGTAAAGGATTCAGATTTAATCAGTCAATCATTAAGTAATATATCTACCGATTGACTGATGGCATGCCATTTGAAAATGCTTGACGTTAGCAGAATTGTCCTGTTGTGACATGTTTCCCCAAAGGCTTACATTTTCTCTTTCAGATAAAGCCTTGTTGTCATTGATATTTAATGGCCGAGTTCATAAAAGTTAACTGTAAATCAAACCTGATAAAAGAGAATGACTGCCCTCACTTCTCATGTTATTCCCCAGCAAATGAGCTGATTTATTAGAGTTTAACCTGATAGCTTGATTGGCAAACCACGTTAAGACATTGACTTTTCCCACCACAAAGTTCTGAGTCCCATTTCAGCTTACAAGAACATGCTGGGTGAACTTGGCCAACAGCTAGATAATATAGTGTCTAATTTGAGTGAATCTGAGTCATTGTTGACATTTCTATCAGCAGCAATTATGTTATGACCCACATATCAGATGTTCTGTATGTGAAAGAGACTGAATGAGGCACCGAGTACATATATTGCTGATACAGTGTTTGAGCTACAGACATCCAGCTCATTAAAGCTACATTTGATGTATCTTTATGTCACAAAAATATTATGTACATTATGACACAAAAATAAAGAACCTGTGGTTCTCTAGAGGCTGGGGAGCAATGACACATATAACTTTGCAGGGCAAACTCAGCATGAGTTCCCTACTTATCAGAGTTAAGTCATAAGTATAAAATGAGTTGCATTGTAACATTATACTTTTCATTTCATTATCTTTGGGTAGCTGGGCGCCTGGGCCCTAGAAGTTGCTGAAGTACAGCTTCTGTACATCAGTGTTTCTCAATCTTTGGCGGCTTGAAGATCTGTGGAGTTCAGTTCCCTGAATTCCCAAGTCAGCTATGCTGGGGAATTCTGGGAGTTGAACTCCACAGATCTTCAAGCTGCCAAGGTTGAGAAACACGGCTGTAAGTCACACTTATAGGAAACTTCATTTAGTAGCATATTGAGAATGATCATTTCCCAACTTTTATTATAGGAGCTCTCACCATAAATGCCTGTCATTTGTTCCCCCAGAAAATGAGCTGCTTTATTAGAGTTTAGAGACATACAAGAGAAATGGAAATCTGCCTGCCTGCCTGTCTGTCTATCATCTATCTATCATCTATCACTGCTGCATGAAATAAGCTTAATGCATCCATAGACTTTGTATTTTAAAGTAGAATAATTTGATAACTTACTTTCTTTGGCTCCTATATTCCTTCACTTCTAAGCCAAGCAAAGAGTAGCTGGTGATGACCAGCAAGTTCTAGCTATCATGTGTGTTTTTGTTTTATAAAATATGACTGCAGTGAGTGAACTGAAAAAATAAATCTTTAAAATACTAAAAAGAACCAGAAGATACTACTTAAAGCCTTTTAAAAAAAACTGCTGAGGTCTGAAAAGCCAAAAAGATAGATAATAAGGATATGTGGATAGACGCTATCATGATATGTAATGATGTTGTGTTGGAGATTGTGGAACATATTTATTTGTTGATTTGTTGGTTCACTTTGAGCAGGCATTCTGATTCCCGCTCTTATCCTAGCCTAAATATCACACAAGAAATTCATCATAGCATTGATATTGTTTAATGGGTATATAATGTATAGTGTGTGGTTATAGTGTGTGGTTTTCTTAGCAAAAACTTTGTATTTAAGCGCTATGAAGACGTTCGTTTTCGAACTAGTGCCTACAACTCAACTTTACTGTTTGCAAATACCTTAAGAGTGATTCAGGTAAATATACTTTCAACCCTTTCCATAACCGTTATCAAATAGGGATTTTAGAGCTATTGGCTAGATTAAAAGGTTGAATATCCTGGAAGAAGGCTACAGCTAACCACTTTCATAATGCTGTTTGGAAAAAACTGCATAGGTGCAATCACCAAATTAAGGCTCAGCTTCTAAGTAACATTATCTTTAAGGCAATATATATTCCTACAGATGTTCTTTTGAGGTCTTCAGGGTAAATGCGCAATGAAATTTGCAAGAAGTTGTATACTTAGAATGAGCTTGTATACTCACAATTCCATCTGTAATTCAGAATTCTTCTGCATAGACTGGGTTAGCGGTAGCATTCTCAATTCAGAATGAAATTGAACAAATTCACCATACAAATAGCATCTGGAAGGGAAGGTTGAAAAACCTTGAATTGCTGCTCAAAGAAATCACCAAGCCAACAAGGGTCTCCTTCCTTATATTAAATACTGTATACATATATCTCTAGTCTTTGTCAAACATTGATTTAAAATATATGGAATACATCAGGTTGTTAGATGTGGGCTACTAAAATTCATATGATCATTCAAAGATAGCAGAGCATTGGGTCTTTTGTATCTTTTGTCCCTGTCTAGTGATATATGAATCTAGTAGCCTAGATGTATGTTTCAAATTTAGCATAAAAACTATAAATGGATAGAATAATTGCACAGTTTATACCTCTCATTATTGTTTTTAGATTGTTCTAAAATACATTACGTGGACTTCAAATAAATCAAGCTTGCTATTTTTCAAATCATTAGTTCAAATACACACACAGTGCATTATGGGGTAAAAAAAAAATGGTTATGCACAATATGCTTCTAGAGTCATTGCCATGCCCCATTGTAGTCATTATCTACCCTAAACTGCAATATATATATATATATTTTCAAGCTTTTCTTTAAATTTAATGCATGCCTCAGATTCAGTGGAATTGCTCAGGCAGGTAAATGGGAATATTCCTATTGAAAATGATTGCAGGGATCCTCAACCAGGAAGCTAACAGTGATTAGTATAAGGTGGTTTCCTGCATGTCAACATTTAGTCTTGAGCTAATAGTATATGGAATCCCATATGTTCTTTTTCAGGAGGCAACTGGATTTCCTTGTTTTTCCTTTGAAGGCATTTCAATTCTCATCCAAAAGCTTCTTCAGCTCTGACTTGAGCAAATATTAAGGACTAGACACTGGGCAATTGATAATTGAAATCAATTATCTGGAATATAAGACCAAAAGCAGAAAGAACAGTAGGCATGCTCATGGATAGACTATGGCCATTATTGTGATATTTATTATTAACAACATTTATAACTCATCTCATTCTTGAAGAACTCTGGAGGATTGCAGGACTAAAAAAAAAAAAAGATAAAATCAAAAGTACAAATGTCCAAGTTAACACCCATAGGAGATGCCATACGTCCAACAGCTACAGCCAAACAGTCACTGAAATAAAGCCTATTTCAATTACTTATGATTGCATATACTTTGGAGAGGGTGTGTTTCATAAACAGGGCTATCAGAGTATGTATGTCTATCAGAGAAGAGAAGTATTCTTAGCAGGACTTTATTAGATGGCCACATTTGGCAACTATAGAAGTGTGTTGTTTTAACCATAGTTTACTAATGAAAAGTGATGACGGTTGTAACCAAACACGTCTGGATGTTAGGTGAGAAATAACAAAAACTGTTAACAGATGGAGAGCAACCAGCAACATTGTACTTCCTTTATCAGTTCTCCAAAGTAACTTATCCACTGGAATCATCCAGGCTGTTTGCTACAAACCAGCATCTGAAAACAGATTAGAATAATTCTAAGCATCATCCAACTCTGCCATCCAGTATTTATTATCGTAATAATATATTGAATATATCTGAAAAAGCCAAGACTCATTCACTACATCCATTGATTAGGAATCAGTTCGCTTCCAGTAGTTAACAAGAGGCTCCAAAGCAGAGCCCTGGTCGATTTATAACCATGACATCTATTGAGAGCATCAAACAGAAGTCGTTTGCAGCAGTTTGCTCCTTGAACTTAGAGCAGGGAAATCAAATTCATCTGGCCCGGCGGGGGGGTGGGTGCTTAGATCTGGCCAGTGGAGCCTCCCTGGAAACAGTGAAAGTCCAGTTCGCAGTGCCTCTGCCAGCGAAAACAGAGCCCATGAGGGCCATGTGCCACCCTCCCAAGCTCCGTTTTCACTGGCAGAGAATTGCTGTCCCAGGTGAAAATGGAGCTCATGAGCCTGTTTTTGCTCAGGCTACCACAGGCACCCCCAACATGAGTGACATCAAGCTGGCCATGCCCACTCCAACCATGCCGACCCACCAGGTCAAACACAAACCTGATATGGCCCTGAAATCGAGTTTGACACTCTGACTTAGAGGATTGATGGAAGAAAAATCCCCTTACAAGGAAGCAGCAACATTTTCAGGCTTGTGTAGATTAAGTAATGGAAAGACTGGATAGATTGCTTACATACTTCTGGTTGAATAATAGAAATACTTCTTCTCCACTCAGGAGCTTCAGTTGCAAAGGCTCTTGACTTCTTTATCCAGTGGAATGAAGGAGGCTGTTGTCTATAAAGTGTCATCAACGGTTCATTCTAGATCATAGCAGAAAAAAGATAGAATCAGTTTTTAGTTCCTTAGCAATGTTTCAACTGTAACCCAGGGTTATAGGGGTCAGGGTTCATGAAGAAGTTATGAAACCATTATAGCAACATTTTACTGGCTTGGGATGGTGGTAATATTCCTAAGGAATGCAGAAATAGACTATATATATAAACGCCCTACAAACATTTCAATGTTGAATTGGCTAGATATATTCATAGCGCATGTTTTAAAAATCCAATGTTTTTTCCCCCAAACCTGATTCCCAATTCTGGATATCACTGTGCAAGTTTATACCGTACAAAACATATACTCATATACTGGGGGGGGGGGGGGGGGAGTCCATGGCTTCCCAGTCAATTAAATTATGGTGTACATAAAATAGTTACGTGGGTTAACACATTTCGGGATAAAATCGAAACATTGCTTTTTCCTCCTTGTCTCTCATCTTTACAGTCCAGCCAGACTCAATTTAATAGAGCCTCTGGCTTCAGTAAGTTTGGTAGCATGGAATTGTATTTTGTGAACAAGCTAGCACCGACATCTGTTATTCCGTTCTAGGCCTTAAGTTATCAATTCGTGCAGCAGGTTGCTAGCAGCTGAGGCACTTCCACTGAACAAGAAAATAATTTCCACCACTTTCAAAGCTGGAAATGGGCAACCTTTGATAGCCGAGTTCTGTATTTAATGTTCTCGGGTAGTAAGCAGGCCACAAAGTAACTAAAATATATCAAATGCTTGGGAATGAGGAGAGCTTGGGAGGGGTTATTGCTGTAAGTGTCCATTTTGAGAAGAGCTTGGGAGGGGTTATTGCTGTAACTGTCCATTTTGAAGCTTTCCCTACAGTTCTCATGTTTTTCATTTAAAAAGGGCAGGAAACTGATCCCTCTTTTCAGCATTCATGCTCAGAGGAGACTTCATGTGCCACAAAGTTTCCTACTCTTGATTTACTAGAAAGACAGACAGCTACTACTTCACTACGTATCAGGCACTGAGTTGCTGAGTAAATAAAATATTTTGCTGTTGGAGATTAAAGCCATGACATCTGCACCAGATGGAGCTAATGCTTGGCAACAGTTGAGATAGCAGTTTCCAACTTTGCCCTCCAGAAGGAAAAAGTGTCTCTCTTTGTCAAGCACAGTAGCATTTAACGGCAGAAATGGGTAGCCCTCCGGCAAAGCACCAGGGTGAGGTGACCCTGAATTAGTAACATGTCTTGTAGGGGGAAGGAATTAAATTATCTAGTATTATTGCTAATTTGCATTGAAAAGAATTTGCAGATTACCTTCTATCATGTGATGTTATTGTTGCTGGTATCTCATAAAAAGCCTTGAAGATTATTTACCATCTTCTAAATAGGACACTGTGATAATTTAGCCATAGAACTGGTGGAAAATACATTGAACATGCAGGATTGCTTATATCATCCTTTATTTTTCATAGGCTTTGTCTGATTTTCATTTTTGACCTCTTTGTTTTAATTGCATTTAATTCATGCCTTTAATGTATTTTCTCCTCATATGTAATTCTTTTCTCATTTGCAGTAACATTTTCAATAAAGCATTAATTTCAGGAAGGGCTCCAGGATCTGTGCCCAAAGTTTGGTGAAACGCAACCTTGCAATTTGAGCTTGTTCTTGAGAATACCATGGCTTCCTCTAAAGAAAAGACTCCAGTCCACAAAAGTTTACCCAGGATTAAATCCATTAATTAGAAGATGTTACAAGCCTCCTTGTAAATGTTGGTCAACATAGCTTTTTATCTGGAAACAGTGAGTGTATTTCACTATAAGAGGTGGAAGATGTCTATCTATATTTCCTATTCCTTCGGGTAATATTTCATCCCTCAAAGTGATCAGTTGCAAAGAGAAGCCTTTTTTTTTTTTTTTGTACATGCAAGTTCCTTATGTGGTTTTGAATCTGAAAATGTCAGTTATATGGGAAGCTTAGCAGATAGATAAGGGTCCCTTCTGCAGTACATATGGAAATCAATGTACATATGGAAATCAGAATGGGTATATGGGCCACTATATACTAGTTAGTGCCTTCCTTGCCCACATGTTATTTAACATTACATATGGAATGCTTGAATAGTGCTATTGTGATGCAATCAAGTCAGCTTTTAAGAACATTAATGTCGTGTCCGCAAAAAGAAGCTCTGAGTCGGTGACTATCATTCAAGCTCTTTATTAAACAGTTGTGAACCGAACCAGCGAAAAGGAAAAAGCCCGCGGCTTTTATCCTTTTCGCTGCGGCGGCCGCGGCCAATGGCAGCGATTCAAGTCTCCCGCTCTTGGAGCGAGCCAATCGCGGGAGACTTCAATCGGGCCAATCAGCGCGGCTCGCCTGGCCAATCAGAAATCCCCGCGCCTTAGCCAATCAAGGCGCGGGGATTTCGAGTATGCAAATTCAGGACAGAACACCCCTCCCCTCTTGGTATAGTCCATCACGTAGCGTAGTCACACAGGTAGGCGGGGCTCCGTCTAGCCCTAGTTGACCTGCGCAACTCAGTTGCAAGCTGTATCTCGGCCGGAGCGGTCGAGGTTTAAGCCGCTTGGGGGGAACCTTTGGGTCTAGGTCAAACGAGATAAGGGGCCCCTGGTACTTGCCCAAGCTTCCATCGAAGACTTCCTGGAACTCCTGGGCTAGCCGCTGTTCCCAACCGTCGTCGGCGACGTGGTTGACTCCTGTCAGCGCGATGTCAAGCGGGGCGAACCATTGTAAACCCAGTAGGCTTGGGCGGTCGCGATCGACGATAGTGAGTGGCAGTTGTTCGGTGCGGCCCTTGTAAGTTACATTAAAGCTCTTGGTGCCCACTACCGGGACGCGATTCCCTTGGTAGTCTTTTATAATGATTTTCTGGGTATGAATGTTCCTCTTATGGAGGGTGGGTACTAGCCGTTTGATCTCGCGCCATGCAATCATGGAGAGGTAGGACCCGGAGTCCACTTCCATCTTGCATGGTTGGCCTTCAATATGGACATCAACGTGTACCTTTCTGGCACCGTCGGAGATGGCGTGGCCGATGGTCACCGTCTGGTATGTTTCTTCCTTTCGCCGACCGTCGCCGCCTCTTGAAGATCGCTGGGCACGGTCCCACCGACCGTCCGGTTGGCGCTCTCTGGTCCTGGGCGGGGGGCTTTCCTTCTTCCGGTCATGTTGTTCCCATTTGGGCGGGCTGCGGGTCTTCTTTTGGCGGCAAACTCGAGCGATGTGACCCCGTCGTTCACAATGCCTACAGATAGAGTCAAAAAATCGGCATTCTGACCTGGGGTGGTCGCCGCCGCACCCGGCACAGTTGGTCCTCGACCTACGACCTCTTCGATTCCGTTGGTCGCCGCGTCCCGTCTGCACGCGATGTATGTCCTCCTCGTCTTCCGACGTGCTGGAGGTTGACTGGAATTCTCCATAGTGTGCGGTTGATTCGCTTCTAGGGTCGGCCGACCTTGCCGGGTTGTTGTTTCCGCCCTTCGCGTCAGATCTTCGCATGCTGTCAGCAGACGAGCGGGTTGCTTCTGCGGCTGCGGCTGTGGTGAGGGCGTCTGCTAGGCTGATGTCGCCCTTGGCCATAAGCCGGCTCTGGAGTGTAGGGTCCCATAGGCCGAGCACGAATCGGTCTCTTATGAGGCTGTTCAGACCTTCAAACTCGCAGAGTCCTCCTAGGCGCCGCAGCTCGGCGACGAAGTCGCTCAATTTCTCGTCTGGTTTCTGATTTCGGCGGTAAAACTCGTTGCGCCGTATCAGGATGGGGACCTCGGGGGCGTAATGGCGCCGCAGTATAGGTTCGAGGACGTCCCAGTCCATGGCGGTTGAGTCTGCCGGCTTGGCCAATGCTTTGGCCATCTGGAAGACCTCTGGTCCGCAGTGAGTAAGGAAGACGGCGCGTTTTAGCGGGCCCGGGGCGTCCTTCATTCCGGCGCATTCAAGGTACATACGGAACCGGTCTGAGTACGATTCCCAGTCCTCGGTGGCGGGGTTGAAGGGGGCGGGCGGTGCGATCTTCGCCATCTCTTGCGCTGGAACTGGCTCTTGTTGGACACGGGGTTCGGTTCAGGGTCGGGATCTCACCCTCGTCGCCAGTGTCGTGTCCGCAAAAAGAAGCTCTGAGTCGGTGACTATCATTCAAGCTCTTTATTAAACAGTTGTGAACCGAACCAGCGAAAAGGAAAAAGCCCGCGGCTTTTATCCTTTTCGCTGCGGCGGCCGCGGCCAATGGCAGCGATTCAAGTCTCCCGCTCTTGGAGCGAGCCAATCGCGGGAGACTTCAATCGGGCCAATCAGCACGGCTCGCCTGGCCAATCAGAAATCCCCGCGCCTTAGCCAATCAAGGCGCGGGGATTTCGAGTATGCAAATTCAGGACAGAACAATTAAAATCCATGGAGCACAAAGCTTCACTTCAGTGTTAGTATATAACATTGTTAATCTGCATGCCTTGTTCTTTATGTTATCTTACTTGGCAATCAGGGATCAGAAAGAATGAACTTACATATGAAATAAGAAACTTTTGCTGTCTCCTGACCTTCCCTCCCACTGATGTCAGAGACACAATTCCTAATGAATTCAGCAGTGCAAATTTATTATAATTGCAAATAAACGTAAAACATTATATGGACACCTCAAAGCATGCTTACTTTTATTAGTTTCACAAAAAAAAAATCTATCTCACTATAAATGGAAATAATATTTGAGTGTCCATCCATGAGCATCAATATAATGAATATAATGGATGTAGATTGCATTACAATTCTTAACAGCCTGATATCTATGAAGATTCTCAGTAATCCAGGACATGGTTGTCCCAAAAGTGCTTTTTCAAGAGGCAACTGAACTTTGTCCACTAGCTTCTTGCAAAAGTACTTTTGGGTTAACAGCCTTGATACTAGGTTTCAATGGCCTGAAGTTGAAATATGTAGGTTAAGAGGAAGGAAGAAAACGTGACATTCAGAGATTTGGAAAGATTTTTTTTTCTAATCCTGCTGTATTTCAACAAATAGTAGCACTGGCCAATTTATTTGGTTTGGGAAGCTACTCTATCAGTATTTGGACAGAAGATCATGAATAAATTACAAGACTGTAGGGCTAATTTAAAAAAAAAACCGAGAAAAAAATGACAAAAAAATTGGTTATATTCATAAAGACACCAGTTGCTGAGCTTGACCTGACCTATCTTTTTCTTAAAACCCTGGATACCTTCATGGCACCAGTGGGAGCAGAACAGGGATGATGATTTATTTTGGGAGGCATTAGATGAAGAGGTTATTGTCTACTAGGGAGGAATTATATTGGAAACAATAAAATGGGAAAAGGGTTAGGTCCACGATGGCGAACCTATGTCATGAGTGCCACAGCACGCAGAGCTCTCTGTGGGTATATGAGCCGTCGCCTCAACTCAGCTCCACTGTGCATATGCGTGCACCTCCTGCTGACCTGCTGGTTTCAGGTCTCTTCCACGCATGCACAGGGCGGTGGAGTGCATGCGGCACGCCCCCCTTGCTCCCCGTTTTGGGCCTAGTAAGCCTCACTGTAGCCTGGGACCAAAAACAGGCCACAGGGGGGTCACGCCGCCTACTAGGCCCAAAACGGAGCACAGGGTATGTGTGTGCATGTGTGGGTGGAGTGCAGGGGGTTCACATACACATGCGCAAAGGAGTGAGGGGTCACACGCACATGTGCAATGGGGCGGGGCGAGCAGGAGGGGGGTCACACACACATTACATTATGGGTGTGCTTTTGGCATGCGACGACAAAATGGTTAACCAACACTGGGTTAGGTAGTTACTAGGGGATAAAACCTGTTTTAGAAGTGAACCATTAGACCTTACTTTAACCAAAATATATTTCATTCCGGAAAAGAAATGCTGAGATAAAATGGCATGAGGATAGGAAGAAGAAGAGGTGGTTCATCTGGTTGGCTCAAGAGTTAATTTTATCTCCAAGGTTGTCCTAACAGAAATCAGGATCCTATCTATGCTACAAGAAGGGCTTTTTTATAAAACCTTTTTGTAGGGAAGACAGTGCTCTTTGTTAATTTTTATTCCTGCTTTAATCTTCTATAGGTTTCTCTACATCCTTCAAAGAGTTGGGGGAAGTGGCAATGAAAAAATATATGTGGGTTTGCTGGGGATTAACAGGAAAGAGAGATTTGTGAAATTCATCTTTCCCTCTTCCAGAATAGAAAGGGAACACCTACAGAAAAGTTACTGAAAAGTTATCTAGTTTGTAGTAGTATATTATCTATACATCATTTTGAATTCTAGATTATATATAACCATATGAAAGACTTATCCATAATCAAATGGAAAATAATCCATGTACAGTTTCCTTATGAGCAGGATTCAGTCACATGATGTGTTAAAATAATATAAATAAATGGAATATTATTACAGCCCTTACACTGTGTGCACGTCTCCTATTTACATGTATTATTTTCACAACTTGTGTTGGTTGTACTGTATTGGGTTGAGTGTCTAGGCACATTTTGATTAAGTTGTGTGGATATCCCATTTTGTCAGAAGATGTTGCATAGATGATATGTTTTCTTTTTCCAGTGTTCAGGGTTGCTGCAATGTGTTTATGCTTGTCTAAATAGTGTTCCTGCATGCACAGCTAGTCCTGTGGGAAGTTGGGTGGTTACTTTGGTAGTGGACCACTTGATTGATATGACTGATTTTATGATAGGCTTGTGTTTCTCAGTTGCCATCACTGCCTCTGCTGATGAAAATATCCTGGATGTATCGTGTATATAATGTACAGTAGAAGCATACAGCCCAACCCACCTCACATTTAGGAGCATACATAAGTATTAGGTGCCTGGAGTTACTTAGAAATAAAAATGGGATAGTTCAAACATTGAAAAAGCATCTTGAGATATAAGAAACAAGAACTTAAGAGATATTTTGAATTCTGCAGTCTCATAATTTAGCTCGCAGACAAATACAGTTTAAATCATGCAAGGTGTTTCTGGAAAATACGTAGTCTTACAGATCAACTCACATATGTAGTTGTAAAAAAAATCTATGGAAAAAGTATTTATTTAAAACATTTATATAGCCATGCACCTTATAACAAATTCTGGATGGCTCCCAGTCAAAAATTAAAACAACATATCATTCTTATGAAAACGATACACATGAAATCACACTAAAAACAAAAATCTGGTGTCAAGTGAAGCTTTCAAAGTGTAATCATCACATTTTATCCTAGCATTGTGGAGGAGGATGAGAGAGTCAAGTCTTCAAAGCTTTATGGAAGGCTAAAAGAGTAAACGAACTTCAGGGGGGAAGAGTATTTCATAGGGTGGGGGCTACCATAAAAAAGGCATACTTCCTAGCTCCCACCAGTATGTAGGGAAAGGGCTAGGAGCCTGCACAGCTCACCTGATCTTATGGGACAGGTAGATGGCCTTAAGGAAAGGTGGTCTCACTAATAACCTGGCCATCTGCCATAAATGTGATGACCAGCACCTTGAATTGCACCTAAAAAGAAACTCAAAGTCACTGCAGCTCACACAACAAACCTGTTACATGGGCAAACCATCATTGTGCATGCTACCACTTACTGGATCAGGAAGTTTCTAGGTAGTCTTCAAGGGCAGCCCACGTATAGTACATTGCAATAATCCAAATGATGAGCTAAGACATGGGTGACTCTGAGCAAGGCCTCTGGTCCAGGAAGGGGTGCTAGACAAAGCTATGCAAAGCTGCCCTTAGCCATGACTGGTATCTGCACCTTGAACAGAAGCAGTAAGTCCAGGAGAATCCCCAATTTGCATGCCAACATAGTCTGGGGAAGTGCACCCCATCCAGAGTCAAAGATAAAATATCCTCAGGGCCTGAAGGGAAGGAGAGAAAAACCCAGAGCCACTTTGTCTTGTCAGGTTTAAGTTGAAGCCTGTTTTTCCCTATCCAGATTCTTACAGCTTCTACGTGTTCAGCCTGCATTGCCATAATGCCAGCCAGCCAATAAAGGGAAAATATTTTTTTTAAATTATCTCAGGTTTTAAGAAACAAGATACTATATGATCTAAATTGTTGCATACATCCATTCATTCCATGCATCCATGCATTCATGTTGTACAGATGTTACACAATATCGTGCCTAAACATTGTGTAGATATTTGTGTCTTTATTCCTTACTCTGGACAAATAAGAATAGATGGAGCCAACTTTATGGTTGAGTCGGGAAATAGTGAAGTGTTTGTACATAAAATTGACTGTCCTTCCCTCAAAAAATAACTAGCTGCAGAGGAAAGGCCAAAACCCATGAGGAGAAAGAAATTGGATAATCCTGGTTTATATTAATATAAACAATGGGTGGGTGTTTGTAGATACATTAAGATAGCACATTTTCTCCAAGAGGCATTTCTTTACAGGAAATCTAGTTCATATCATTGTGAAAATTAAGCTTTTAAAATAACACAATTCAGTCTGGCTTCCTGCTTGTATTTGAATTCATGTCAGAAACCTTGGTGTATCTATTTTTGTCAGCAGGTGCATTTTGAAAAGAGTGTTAATTTAAAACTTCTTGTCACTTTTAAAATAGCACGGGTTGGTTGTTGTTGTTTTTTCAAAGCATGGGTTTCAAAAGCATAATAAAAAACAGGGATAATTTCTTATGAAGTTTCTAATTATAAACTTCATAAGAAATTATCCCTGTTTTTATTAGTAAGAGATTAGGTTTGGCTTTACAAAACATAAGCCTTTTTCAAATACCAGCCTTCTTTGGTTACTATCACTGTATATACTGTAAAGCCATACAAAGAAAACTCTTTTTGGTTTAAATCAAAAGCTTTGGTTTAAATCAAAAGCTTGGGATTTGGGATGCTGATTGACAGTTTGGGTAGAAAAGATTGGAAAATTTCCTAGTGGGACAAATGGCAAAGGGCATGTTAAAGACTGTCTATCGGAATTCTGAACTGAATTAATTTATACAGCAACATTCTGATGCAGATTCCACATGTGCTTCCCAAAATATTTCTGGTATTTTACTCCTCAAATAAATATAGCTTTAAACATGTCTTGTTAGTTTGCTTGTTTCAGAATAGGTCATGACATTATTGCCCAGTCAGATATAATGACTATTTAGCAAAACCCTAACTTTAATGGATGCAGAAAGCAATAATTTTGAATGGACCTGTACATTAGAGACAAATGATTTTCATGTAAGGTCTTCCAGCCTAGAAAGTATGGGTAGTTATTGTTTGAACTGCGGCATTGGTAATTGTGTCATCACCTGTGTAGTGAAAACACAAACAGAATCAAAGAGTTTTCAATATTCAGGATTGGAAAGAAGTGGAAAAGGAAAAACATGTCACTTATTTCTACCTATGCAATTTTGTCTGTGTAACGCATGACCCATTTCCCTCTATAATCAACTACACATAGGAATAAACACTGGATGTTTTTAAGAAGAGGTTGGATAACCATTTGTCTGAAGTGGTGTAGGGTTTCCTCCCTCAGCAGGGGGTTAGACTAGAAGACCTCCAAGGTCCCTTCCAACTCTGTTATTCTATTTTATTGAGATCCCTTGTTAAAATGGGGAACATGTTTGTAATATAATGAAAGGCTTTTAACCTCCATATGACAGGAAAAAGAAACGGGGTGTTAAAATAGTAGGAAGAAGGTATGTTGGCTACTTTGAGTTATTTGTAAAAATAATTAAGGCAGGAAACAAACAAATAAATAAAAACACCAGAGCAATAGAAAGCAACAAAAATTAGACTTCCAGCATGGAAGTTCCACCAGGCCTATAATTAGAATGACAACTAGCTCAGAAGAGAGAGGACTTGGCCAAAGAATTGTGTGAAGCTGCCTATCTAACAACCAATCCACAGACTAATAAATTTTTCAATACTTTATTAAGCACATATTTTTGCAGCTGAACAGTAATTTCACTTTATTAACAATTGTACGAGCTCTGAATACTCTTGTACCATTGAACCCAAATGAGGGAACATTGCCCAAAATACTATTTAATACAATACAATAAATGTCTCTTTTATTTCTGCATCGTGACTGGATAATTCTATAGTTGTATTCTGGCTCATCAGATGTTTTTTTTCCCCAAAGATCTAAGTTTACATTTCAGAATTAAAATTCCTTTTCAAGGATTCTAAATTTCAAGCTGAGGACTTGTTCATTATCTAGCATTCTAATTAAATTTTGTACTCTGGACAATTCTATTGCATTGCATACATTATAAAACAAATATTTTGGTTTTCAAGGTTGCAGAATTCAGACCCAACGTTCTAATACATGGTTCTCAATCTGTGGTCTGCAGACCCCTGAGGGTTTGTGATATCATCACAAGGAGTTTACAATGACTTGAAGAAATGCTATGATTTAAATCTTGATTTAAGTCTTGGGTGTCTGGCAATGGTCTATAAATGCTCAACGTTTACAGAGCATTGATAGAGAAATGTGTGTTTCTGAATTTTTCCCCCCTGTGTAAAGGAGAATACTTCATCTCAGTCCTTTGAAACTGATGAATGTGTATGATGTGCAACAGTTTCAACTCAAAGCCTTTGTGGGCATAACACTGCTTATAAATGGGGGCGGGGAGGCAACAACATTCAGTTGTTTTAGTATTATTTACAACTGTTTCAATCAAAAGATTAAAACCTCAATAATTGCAGATTCATTCCTTGTGACTCCTTGTTATGTTTTGACAATTGGTGGTTTGTCAGGAGTATGTCACATTGCACAAACTAGATTGGGGCTGACATTGCAAACATTGCAAAGTGACAATAAAGTTTATTCTATTCTATTCTATTCTATTCTATTCTATTCTATTCTATTCTATTCTATTCTATTCTATATTCTACCACCGAATATTAAAATTCAAGTTTTGTTCCATATGATATTCCTTCAACAATTCCCTTCAATAGCAGCTGGTCTTTTTGTTTTTATTTTGTCTTTTTAATTTAAACATGTTTTATTTAACCAATACAGCCATGGATTTTACCCAGCATATTGCCTTAGTACCATAACATTGTACTTTGCATACTTATAATGCCTGCTGTCTAAAATCCACTCTCAGTAGAGAAGAAAAGAAATGGATTAGGAAGTTAAATTCCCATTCTTTCTCATTCCCAGAAAGAAATATATATTTAATTATAGTCTTATAAAGAAGCTTTAATCTATGTTGAGGTTAATTTGCATAATATGTTGCATATAAATGTTGATATGTTAAAAGGACATATAAATGTAATACTATTTACTTAATTAATTTATTGAGTTAAGAAAAAAGCATATTCATGTTTATTCATGTGATAAAACTATGGTTTTGGATTAGCAAGTGAAGTAGATGAAATGTTTGTTTTGTTTTTTTGTATGCTATTTGGGAATGAGGGCTAGAGTTGTGAGATATTCTTTTAAGAATGTACAGTATATCTGTTGCACACTTAAGAAGTTTCATGTGTTTCCCAACAGATGGCAGTACATATTAAGTCTTTTTTTCCCCAATCATGCTGAGTGCTCAAATTCATTTTCAAAGATGCTTCTTTTTATGTTGAAGATTAGACAAACATAGTTACAAACCATCCCCTAAATATAAGTATCTTATGAAATGTCTCCTGGTATCTATTTCAAATATATATGACAAGTTTGCATTATTTATTCAATTTTATTGTAGGTGATTCTTTTCTTTATGGGATGGCCCATGAAGTTAACCATCAGATTTTAAAAGTGAACTAAGAAATTTAAGAAAAATATATGCAGATACCCTTTAATAGACCAACCTGTAGATCTAGAGCAGGGCTGTCAAACTCGCGGCCTACGGACCGGATGCATCACATGCTGGCCACACCCATGCCCAGTTTAGCAAAGGAAAATAAAAGTCCTGCCATGTCACGCAATGCTGCCATGACAACACAAGTTTGACAGCCCTAATCTAGAGCATATAGTTTCTTGGTGGGGGGGTGGGGAGGTGCAGTTATATTACAGTTCCTGGAATGGGTGTAGGAAGCTATAGATTTTTCCCTTCTTGGAGAAAATGTGATGCCCCCTATTTGTCTTTGAGTGGCACTAATATAAACTTCTATGTCATTTGACCATTTGTTTTAAAAAAGAGACAAACCTGAATAAAACTAAGTCAGTGATTTGTGGGAAAGGGGAAATCTTTACTTTTTAATTAGATGAAAGCCGCAGGGACTTTATAATGAACTTTCACCAGTTGTGCCAATATGATGTATACAATAAAGCTGTTCTTTGAGGAATCTGAAGAATCAGAAAGGGCATTCACATTTTTAAAAAGTGACTATGCAAGAAGACCCTAAAGTGTCATAGTAATAACTGGATACAAATTGGCTCTTTATGTTTAATGGTTATTACTACTAGTAGAATAATAGTAAACTGAATTTTCAGAGCAGCCACATTTTAGCAAAACTAACAAAAGTTCTGCTGGATCTTTCAGTCCACCAAAGTTAGTCCATTACACACACACACACACACACACACACACACCAGAGGTAGTATTCAGCAGATTCTGACCAGTTCTGGAGAACCGGTAGAGGAAATTTTGAGTAGTTCAGAGAACCAGCAAATACCACCTCTGACTGGAGATTTTACAGTATTCTTCCCCTGCCATGCCCACCAAGCCACGCGCTCAGAACCAGTAGTAAAAAAATTTTGAATCCCATCTCTCTCTCTCTCTCTCTCTCTCTCTCTCTCTCTCACACACACACACACACACACACACAACACACAAGTTTAAGGTTCCATGAGGATTTACTGTAGTGGTTTTAATTCAAAAGGAATAATTCTACAGACAGCTGAGAGAACAGGGCTAGATGGCATTGTAAAATAAAATAAAATAAAAATTCTGATGCAGTAGATGTTATGTCCTGAATTTGAATACTCGAAATCCCCGCGCCTTGATTGGCTAAGGCGCGGGGATTTCTGATTGGCCAGGCGAGCCGCGCTGATTGGCCCGATTGAAGTCTCCCGCAATTGGTTCAAACCAAGAGCGGGAGACTTGAATCGCTGCCATTGGCCGCGGCCGCCGCAGCGAAAGGTATAAAAGCCGTGGGCTTTTTGCCTTTCGCCGGTTCGGTTCTCCCATTGTAAATAAAGAGCTTTGAATGAAAGTCACCGACTCTGAGCATCTTTTGCGGACACGACACTGGCGACGAGGGTGGGATCTCGCCCCTGAACCGAACCCCGTGTCCACCCAAGAACCAGCTCCAGCGCAGAGATGGCGAAGATAGCACCGTCTGCCCCCTTCAACCCCGCCGCCGAGGACTGGGAATCGTACTCGGATCGGTTCCGTATGTACCTGGAATGCGCCGGAATGAAGGACGCCCCGGGCCCGCTAAAACGCGCCGTCTTCCTTACTCACTGCGGACCAGAGGTCTTCCAGATGGCCAAAGCATTGGCCAAGCCGGCAGACGCAACCGCCATGGACTGGGACGTCCTCGAACCTATACTGCGGCGCCATTACGCCCCCGAAGTCCCCATCCTGATACGGCGCAACGAGTTCTACCGCCAAAACCAGAAACCAGACGAAAAATTGAGCGACTTCGTCGCAGAGCTACGGCGCCTAGGAGGACTCTGCGAGTTTGAAGGTCTGAACAGTCTCATAAGAGACCGCTTCGTACTCGGCTTATGGGATCCTACACTCCAGAGCCGACTTATGGCCAAGGGCGACATCAGCCTAGCCGATGCCCTTACCGCAGCCGCAGCCGCAGAAGCAACCCGCACGTCAGCGGACAGCATGCGAAGATCTGACGCGAAGGGTGGAAACAACAACCCGGCAAGGTCGGCCGACACAAGAAACGAAGCAACCGCACACTACGGTGAATACCAGTCAACCTCCAGCACGTCGGAAGACGAGGAGGACATACATCGCGTGCAGACGGGACGCGGCGACCAACGAAGTCGAAAAGGTCGTAGGTCGAGGACCAACTGCGCCGGGTGCGGCGGCGACCACCCCAGGTCAGAATGCCGATTCTTTGACTCTATCTGTAGGCATTGTGAACGACGGGGCCACATCGCTCGAGTTTGCCGCCAAAAGAAGACCCGCAGCCCGCCCAAATGGGAACAGCACGACAGAAGGAGAGAAAGCTCCCCGCCCAGAGCCAGAGAGCGCCAGCCAGACGGTCGGTGGGACCGTACTCAACGATCTCAAAGAAGCAGCGACGGTCGGCGAAAAGAAGAGACCCATCAGACGGTGACCATCGGCCATGCCATCTCCGACGGCGCCAGAAAGGTACACGTAGAAGTCCATATCGAAGGCCAGCCATGCAAAATGGAAGTGGACTCCGGGTCCTACCTTTCCATGATTGCATGGCGCGAAATCAAAAGACTAGTGCCTACACTACAAAAAAGAAACGTGCATGCCCAAAAGATCATCATAAAAGACTACCAAGGGAATCGCGTCCCGGTAGTGGGCACCAAGAACTTTAATATAACTTACAAAGGCCACACCGAACAACTGCCACTCACGATCGTCGATCGCGACCGCCCAAGCCTACTGGGCTTACAATGGTTCGCCCCGCTTAACATCGCGCTGACAGGTGTCAACCACGTCACCATCGAAGCTTGGGAACAGCGGCTAGCCCAGGAGTTCCAGGAGGTCTTCGATGGAGGCTTGGGCAAGTACCAGGGGCCCCTTATCTCGTTTGACCTAGACCCAAGGGTTCCCCCTAAGCGGCTTAAACCTAGAAGGGTACCATTCGCCTTAAAGCCTAAAATTGACGAGCAGATCGACAAGCTTGTCAAACAAGGGGTATTGCAACCGATAGACCATGCCAGATGGGAGACCCCTATAGTGACCCCAGTAAAGCCAGACGGGTCCGTGAGAATCTGCGGGGACTATAAGGCCACCCTAAATGGCGCGTTGCAACAAAGCGCCTACCCAGTCCCAATAGTGCAACATTTACTGCACTCACTGGGAGGGGGCAAAGTCTTTGCCAAGCTCGACCTCGCCCAGGCATATCAGCAGCTACCTGTGGACGAGAAAACGGCGGAAGCCCAAACAATCGTGACCCATCGGGGGGCCTTCAAGTGTAACCGACTCCAATTTGGAGTCAGCGTGGCACCAGGCATCTTTCAGAGCCTGATGGAACGTTTGCTACAGGGCATCAAGGGGGTGGTGCCCTATTTCGATGACGTATTAGTGGCGGCGCCAAACGAAGCCGAATTAGAAAACCGACTCAGACAAGTCTTAACAAAATTTAAAGAAACAGGACTTAAAGTCAAACGAGAAAAATGCCAACTATGTACAAAGCAAGTAGAGTTTTTGGGCTATCTCCTAGACCGGCATGGCATTCACCCTATGACTAAAAAAGTGAAAGCCATCAAGGAAGCCCCCACCCCAAAGTCCAAAACGGAACTACAAGCGTTCCTAGGCTTACTAAATTTTTATAATGTTTTCCTACCTCAAAAGGCAACGGCGGCGGAACCTTTACATAGACTCCTAGACAAGAAGGCAGCCTGGACTTGGGGGAGACGAGAGCAAGCCGCCTTTCAAAAAACCAAAGACCTCCTTATCTCCGACGCCGTCCTGATGCAATTCAGCGAAACCTTGCCCTTAGCTGTCACTTGCGACGCATCACCTTTCGGCGTCGGCGCTGTCCTCAGCCACATCCTCCCAGACCAGAGAGAAGCACCCATCGCTTTTTTCTCCAGGACTCTGACTAAACCGGAACGGAACTATAGCCAGCTGGACAAAGAAGCTTTGGCTATAGTTGCCGCCGTTAAGCGTTTCCACGAATACCTGTACGGCCGCCCGTTCACTATCGTGACGGATCATAAGCCATTGCTGGGCATCCTCGCTGGAAACCGAGCCACGCCGAACATCTTGTCACCCCGGATGACAAGATGGTCTGAATTCCTGGCAGCCTACAGTTACGAACTGCTACACAAGCCAGGTAAGAAAATTTCGCACGCGGACGCTTTAAGCCGCTCGCCTTTACCTGACTCTGAACCTGACCCAGCACCAACAACAAACACCCTAAGTATCGAGAGTTTACCTATTACCGCATCAGACATTGCCAGAGAAACCGTTAAGGACAGGCGTCTGGCGCGAATCTTACACTGGTTAGAAAAAGGCTGGCCGGAGAAAGACAATGACGAGACTTTTAAAACATTCCGTCAGCGCCAGACTGAACTTTCACTACTGAGAGGATGTATTCTGTGGGGTGACCGGGTGGTAATTCCGGACAGATTGCAAGAGAGGGTATTAGAGATGCTACATGAGGGTCATCCTGGCATCGTCAGGACTAAAGCCCTGGCCAGGAGTTACGCTTGGTGGCCAGGGATGGACAAGCAAATTGAAGCATGGGTCGCCAAATGCCACCGGTGCCAGGAGACCAGATCCAGCCCACCCGCAGCACCTATCCGGGACTGGGAAACACCACGGGGGCCCTGGTCCAGAATCCATCTAGACTTTGCTGGCCCCATAAATGGGCATACTTTTCTAATCACAGTTGACGCGTACTCCAATTGGTTGGAGGTAAGCGACATGAAATCCACTACCACAGAGGCCGTCGTTAAAGAACTGTGTAAACTGTTTTCCACACACGGCCTCCCAGACGTCGTCGTCTCAGACAACGGGCCCCAGTTCACTTCCATCAATTTTGAACGGTTCCTGGCGGAGAGGGGTATCCGCCACGCATTAACAGCACCGGCGCATCCGGCGGCGAACGGTAGGGCGGAACGGATGGTCCAGTTTACGAAAAAGACCCTCCGGAAAATGGACCACGGGGAGATCAGCGACAAAATCAACAAACTGCTCTTCATACAGCACATCACTCCCAATACCACAACTAACAAGAGCCCTGCAGAACTTCTAATGGGCAGAAAGCTGAGGTCCCCACTCGACAGATTACACCCGACCTATAACCCGGAGCGGCCCCCAGACTCCAGCTCCAGGTACCGGACATTTGACCCAGGTGACTTAGTCTATGCAAAGAACATGACGGGGGACCCCCTATGGATCCCAGCCATCATAACTCAAGTCACTGGGCCACGGTCGTACCGGCTCCAAACCATCGATGGGCGAGCCTGGAAACGACATATCGACCAGCTCAGGTCACGAACAGCGACTGACCTCAACCCCCAAGACACGAACCAAGGGGGGAGGGAATACCCGGATAGACAATCGCAGGAAAAAATAAACCAAAAATACTCACCGGAACACAGCCATCGCGAGTCCCCTCCGGAGAAGAACCACCTGGCCAGCTCTACCGACTCGGAGAAGCCAAGCGGGAGCGGCGAAATCCGTAGCTCAACCGACCCGGTAGGCCCAGGCGGGAGCCACGGCGAAAGAACTGGCCCGATCATCCAGCCGGTTCGCACAGAGGCAGGAGCAGCCAAAAAGATGACCGCTCCGGCCGAGTTACAGCATGCAAGTGAGTTGCGCAGGTCAACTAGGACTCGACGGAGCCCCACCTACCTGCGTGACTACACCACGTGATGGACCATACCAAGAGGGGAGGGGTGTTATGTCCTGAATTTGAATACTCGAAATCCCCACGCCTTGATTGGCTAAGGCGTGGGGATTTCTGATTGGCCAGGCGAGCCGCGCTGATTGGCCCGATTGAAGTCTCCCACGATTGGTTCAAACCAAGAGCGGGAGACTTGAATTGCTGCCATTGGCCGCGGCCGCCGCAGCGAAAGGTATAAAAGCCGCGGGCTTTTTGCCTTTCGCCGGTTCGGTTCTCCCATTGTAAATAAACAGCTTTGAATGAAAGTCACCGACTCTGAGCATCTTTTGCGGACACGACAGTAGAAATACATTCTTAATTTAAAATTATTGGTGGGAGTCATCAAGTATTGCATAAGTGATGAATATTCTGTGCAATATATCTATATTTAAGTCATTTGTTTTAATTAGCAATGTCAACACCTTTCACACCTTTAAATAAGGCTTCCTTGCAGTCTTTGAGGCTGATGATTAGGGAGATTAAAGGCAATCAAAGCTCATGACTGTTTGCTTTTACTCTTGCTCAATGCAGACTTACTATGGCATTAGATAATATAGTGAAACAAAGTGAAAACAAGAAACCACAGCCATTTATAATAGGTTCTTTTATCATTCTTAAACTAATGCTATTGGTTATTTACAGAACCTACACAGTGATTAGAGGGTTAAACTTCAGTGAAGCTGTCTGGATAATGTTAACTCCTTTATAGCCAGTAGGAATTGCATTTTAATGTTTTAGATCAGAAGGGCAAGTCTGTATATATTCTCTATCATTTCAATATCACTATTATTCTCTTCAGAATGTTCTTCATCCATAACAAACAAAAGGGCAGTTTTTCACAGTTTGCGACTGTTGTTTAGAACAGGAATCTCATATTGTATTTGTTAATACACATATCTACTAACAACAGACCTAAATTCTAAAGTTTGCTGGTCTATATCAGAGGTGTCTGACCTTGAAGACTTGTGGGATTTAGGCCCCAGAATTCAATAACCAGCCACTATGTCTTCCACTGTGAGATACCTTTTTGTTAACTCTGTTTTGGAAGTTTAGGGTTAAAGCCAAATGTAGGATTCAAATTTTTTAACAACCGGTTCTGTGGGCGTGGCTTAGGTCATGTTGGCTGGGCGTGGCCAACTTAATATCACTCACATCGAGGCATGCATCTCCTCACCTGGCCTCTCATGACTGTAGGGATGCTGCAACAGTTGTAAGTGTGAAAAATGGTCATAAGTCACTTTTTTCAGTGCCATTGTAACTTTGAATGGTCACTCCACACAAGCAAAGTGCCAGCAAAGGAGGGGAAAAATACTCCAGAGAAGTTCCTGAGACAGGAAGTCTAGTCCTGCCAAGAATGTAATAAGGGTCAACAGAGAGGCAGTTTCTGTAAGCAACACCAGAATGTTTCCTTCCTGTTTTCCTTACAGGATTAGGCCAGTAATTTCTTCTAACAACTGGTTCTCTGAACTGCTTAGAATGTTAACAACCAGTTCTATTGAATAGGTGCAAACTGATAGAATCCCACTCCTGGTTAAAGCATGTGGTTTTCTATCATGAGAAAAAAAGAAGTTGTTTATCATTAATAGAATTCCTAGCTCAGTAAACAAATATAGATTCCTATTAATAAAAAATAAATCACCCAATTTTGACTCAGTTTATTTCAAAATAAACTAGAAAAAAGTAAAGCCACTCCCAGTCTTCTTAAAACTTACCAATCATCAACCCCATTTTTTTTTCTAGCATTGTAAATAAAACAGATACAAGTTCTTTCTAAGTCATCATCATCACTTCGAAAGTAATATTGTTTTCTGAGTATGCTTGGAAAGGCCTGGGTTAATAGAAAATCCTATATGTATTTTATTTGTCTATTTGTTCACAAAATAAATTTACATGTCACCCATTTCACATTGCAAAGCAATTTTTCTATTTTATGGGAATCTATTTGCTGTGCATTTTTTTCTTTCTTTCTTTTTAAAAAATGAAATCTAACATAGCCCAAGAAACTGATTTTTTCAGCAGATGACAAGACGAAGGGGAAATCCAAATCTATCCTTCCCTCCCTCCTTCCCTTTTCTTTCTTTCTTTCTTTCTTTCTTTCTTTCTTTCTTTCTTTCTTTCTTTCTTTCTTTCTTTCTTTCTTTCGTGTCCCGTTTCTCATTTAACACCACTTTTCCAAGAGGAAGGAGGTGGCTGAAGAACTGTTACATTTTTTCCACAGGACATAGGGAAGAACAGTTAGTAATTTATTTAACCCAAAATAAAAACAGCCACAAAGGAAAACAATTTATGTTTCCAACTGATTCTCTACAAAAAAACATTGGAGCTGTTTTATAATAAAAAACAGAAGGAAAAAGACATTGGCAATTACATTTCGTATATAGTTTCAACCAAAGTTCCAATTTACACGTAGTGATTTTTTCCCCATGTACTTCCTAGTAAGTAAGCGTGATGAATGTAATGAATTCCAGATTGCACAGGAGTATAGTCTTAATATATACTGCATTGTTTAGGTTAAAAAACAGCAAATGAGCATATTAACATAAAATGATTTCTCACCTAACATAGGTTTACACATAACCAAACTCCAGTGTGATAAACAAAAATGTTTTAAACAATGGGAACAATACTGATAGAAGGCAATAATGAGAACAGCATTATGCATTTTTCATATTTTTTCCTCCTGTCTTCATAGTGTCAAGGTAAAAGATAATAAACTAGATCAGCAGTATTATAAGTGTTCTGATTGCAGTGCCCCAAAAGAAGAACACAAAACAGAGCATTGTAGTTATGCTGTATTTGCATCGGTGCTAAAATGCCACCAAACTTGACACGATCACATGGAGGCATTGCTTTAGGAAAGGCATTGTGAGAAGCCTTGAGTAAAATTATGCAGATTTCAGCAATGCTGTAGATTAATTCTGTGGTCCTGAACAATAGATTTAAGGAGCTGCTCAAAAAATGAAATGTTCTTCTCAGAATCTCACATAGAGACATTCTTACAGAAAATAGTATCTAACAGATGGAAAATATGATCAGAAAGCTCAAGGGATAATTGTGGAGAAATCAAAATGATATACAGTATGTTAAGGGAGAAACAGAGGGTTCTCAGAAACCCTACAACTGTTCCTCAGCTAGACTCCCTTTCTGTAAGTTAATAATTTGTTCGTAATTGCATTCTGTGAATGATAAAACAGTTTGTAAATTGAATCCTAATCCTATTTTTGCAGTAAGATAGAAAGCCTGGTTAATTGTGTTTACAGCTCTCTACTAGACTATGTCAAATGCATTTTTGCTTAACTTTCCTTGCCAGGTTTTGAATTCCAGTGGATGCCAAATATAATGAAGGGAATACTTTTCATTATATTTGTCTATGGGGCCATACCCATAATTGGGCTCCAGGGAAATAACACTTTTTAATTACTTTTCACAAGTAATTGTAGTTCAGAATAAAAGGATAGTCAACACAGTGTTCTCTGCTGCACAGTAATCTCACATCTGGAAAGTGTCTTGTGATTTGCAAAAATAAATAATAAATAGATTTGTAGAAGGAAATAAAAGGTAGAAAATGTATGCCAATTCCATTCTGTTTTACAACACCAAATAATAATTAAATAAAATAGCATTGTTATGAATATTACTAGTGCCATGAAGAATTGTGCCAAAAACGAATACTATCACCATTAATTATTATTTAATTGATTTGTATGGCTGCCCATCTCATACTAGTAATTTTGTTCTGCTCACAACATAATTCAGGACAACAATATGGATCCAGAACCAAATAATTGGGGAACTGGTAGATTTATATTAATTATAAGCCAAGCTAGGCATTATATTAATTCTAGATTTTCACCTTGATAAGTATCAGCATGGCAAAAGGCCAGACTCTTTGTGTCCTTAAAACTCCATATCCTGCTCTGACTTTTTTGTTGTTTTGTTTTATAACTTGGTCTGAAAGCCATTATGTAAACTACAATAAGTTTTTAACATTCCAAAAATTCCTACTATCCCCCAAAGCTTGAGACTGTTAACTGTGAGAATATAATTACCAGGCATTTTTCATCATTTAGTAGCAGCCATCTTTTCCAGACAGTCTTAAAAACTTGTTAAATGGGAAAGGAGAATTTACTAATTTTATCTTTCCCTATTATGTACAATCCTGATAGAACCAAGTCTCTAAAGTTGCTATTTACTTTTCCTAGAAATCGCCAGCAGGGAAGTGCAAATGAAAATTGCATTGCTAACCCAACCAGATTAAATGGATTTATTTCCTAAGTTAACCTGCACAGACCTGAAGTCCAGAGAAGAATTGTGTCAACATTGTTCATGCAATTCAGAATGTATTTTTATGCAGTTGTAATTATTTCTGTTAGAAGTGCATGAAATACATTCTGGATTGCTTAACATTGTCTGGTTTATATTCTTAGATCCTGACACATCTGTATATCATGGATATTAACAGTAGCATTGCCAACATTTCAAAAGTTTTTTATAATATAAGTTTTTTGGCTGAAGGGCATATTCAACTGTAATAACTGCCAGATTTATACTAAGATTTCAGTTCTGGGTGTGCCTGTATACCAGCTGCAGGAAAGACTTTACAAATTTTTCAAACTGAGTATTTTAAGTAAGCCTATAATTAAGCAATGGGCTTAATTTAATAGCACCAGTAATTATTTTTATAATTATATTTACATAATGATAGCAAGACCAACTTGTCTTTCCAGCCCAACAGATAAATGGTAAAAGCTATTTAAAATAGATGCAGTTTTACAGAATAAACAGTAAACTGGGTATGAAAATATGTGTGCTCATACTACTATTGTAATGTGAAGTAGCCTAGGAGAGAAAAGGAGAACAATTGCACAATAAGATCCTTTAAAATGACATATATTCATCCAGTATCATTGGAAATCACCCTGGGCGAATAGGTGGCAATATAAATCCAATAAATAAATAAATGCCAGTGATTCATACATGCTATGCACATAAGCAGAGCAGAGAAGATTCCAGATGTAATTATGTAATCATTGCAACTTCATAATAGTGAACTGGGCACCCAAGGGCCTGGATTGTGACTATAGGATTGTCAATTTTTCTTCACAGACAATCTTCACAGACAAATGATAAATACCCATTATTCAGTGCCATCATAATTTTGAACAATTGCTGAATGAGTAGTTGTAAGTTGAGGAATAGCTGTAGAAAGTTTCCACTTCCTAATTCTAATATTTACATAATCAATACTGTGGCTAAATTTTGGGTTGCTGCAGTTAAAATTATTATCCAATATTGTTTCCCTGATTATTAAGTTTTGATCTGATTTTTATCATCATTGGTAATGAAGTATATGACATCTACTTAATAGCCATCAGTAGAACTACTTAAGATATTTCATGAAATTGCAACTTCTCCTATTGAAAAGACTATGAAAGATTTGGATCTTACTAGGCAGCTTATCCAAAAGGAAGGTGGAAAATTCACTACTTCCATTTTCTTCCCATTATTTGTTCATTATTATTAGAAGTGAAGAAGATTAAAGAAAGGTATATGAGAATATCAGTTGAATGTATGTGTGTATGGCCATGTGCACATGAAAGGATGCAGTACGACTTCCTTAATCCATCTACCTCAATAATATTTATATTTAAAATGTTACCACTTGTAATGTGCATTGTTTTCTTTGAGCTGTGATCTCCACGTGTGGCAATGTTTAGAACTTTATACTAGTGATGATAGCATATTGTGATTGACTTTTAAACCATACTAAGGGTGTGTCTGGGTGAGATGTTAATGTGATTGACCTTATTGGAGTCAGGATAATACTTAGCACCATGTTTTGCAGAATTATCAAATGGTGAAAGTAATGTTAGTGACTCTATCTCCAAATATGGCTAACTCTGGATTTATCTCGTAATGTGAAACAGCTTCTCCAGTTCTATTGGTGGAGTGGAGGTCATAGAAGTCACGAAAGTAAAACATCTGCTGGGAAAATAAAATTAGGTTTCATGACAGAAGTTATCATTAATGTTCGCTGCCAGTCATGATTAATATTTATTATTGTTTATTATTAGTTAATACCAGCTACATTTTCCCGCCTAGTAGTTCGAAAGCATGCAAATGTGAGTAGATAAATAAGTACTGCTTTGGTGGGAAGGTAATAGTACTCCATTCGCCTTTGGCATATAGTCATGCTGGCTACATTACCATGGAAATGTCTTCAGACAGTGCTGGCTGCCTAAGAAAAGGAGGGGCCACCATGCCCTAGAGTCAGACACAGTTGGACAGGAGAAACCTTTATCATTACCTTTACATTTGTAACAGGGTGCATTTCAAGTATTAGCAATAGCAATAGCTCTTAGACTTATATACTACTTCACAGTGCTTTACAGGCCTCTCTTAAGTGGCATACAGAGTCAGCATATTTTCCCCAACAATTCAGGTCATCATTTTACCCACTTCCAAAGGATGGAAGGCTGAGTCAACCTTGAGCCTGGTGAGATTTGAACTGCTAAATTGCAGGTAGCTGGCAGTGAGCAGAAATAGCCTGCAGTACTGCATTCTAACCACTGTGCCACCGTGGCTTTTAAATCCCCGGTTGCTCCTTATTTGTTTCTCAGCTGGTATATGTTTTTATTCTCCAAAAACATGTGACACATATTCTAGCTTTCTTTGTACAATATGATTCTATGTTTATTTAGCCCATTAAAGCATGAATTGTTTTGTTTTTCTTACTGCCAATCTAACACATTGGAAAAATGTTGAACCACAACATTGAAATTTCACCGAATTCTCTTTCAAGTCCTGTGTGTTAAAGGTACAAATTCAAATTTCCATAAAATGCCTTTTATTTTAACAGAATAACAAGGTTGGAAGGAACCTTGGGTATCTTCTGCTCCAACCCCACTATATATAGTTCATGTAGTAAATGTAAATGTAGTAATGATACTTTTATATTATATAGCATAGTTCTATAATATAAGATAGTTCTACATTTTATCAGCTTTAATCTCTAATCCAACTTTTATCTGTTTATCTATTTTTATATTTATCATCTATCTATCTATCTATCAATTATCAAATTTAGTAACCGCCATCATGAAATCAAGTACAGTCTCATGGAGACAAGTTTAATGACAGTCATGACTTACAATTCCAGGTTCAATTACTGTTATAAATTGAGGATTACCTGTACTTCTTTCAGATGCATTTTGGTAAAGCCATGAGCTTACCTTGGACCTAACACCCTTAACAGAGAGAACGGGGCAAAAATTGCTACTGAAAAAAATCTAGGAAGCACATAGTAGAAATTCTTCTCCATGGCAAATCCAAACAATTCAGTGATGACACCTGAATTCAGTGATTCAGAAAAGACATTGGAGAATCAGAAATGACTTTCTCTCTGATGAGCCTATTTCCTGGAATAATCCCAAAGTTTGAATCTCCAAAATTAGGTTGGGTCCTTTCTTTTTAGTGTTTAGAAATACAGTTAAAATGCTGCTCTTCCACAAATCTTTTCAGAAATTAGATTTATTGTTTTCAGATTATCCATATATGAATTGGCCAGATTTTATGAGAAGGTTTGTGTTAGGATAACCTACTACTAATCAGTTTGTTATTATTTCCCTAGGACTTTTCATTGTTCTCATTGTAAGTAGCTCCCCAGTTTTGCAAACAAATACATAGGTGGGTTCTAGCAATGCACTAAACTACAGGTACTGGTACTTGACATATAATCAGTTGAGCCTGGAATTTTTTGGCTGTAAGTCATTGCAATTGTAAATTGCAGTTGTAAGACGTTACTGGTCTTCATATTAGGGCCATTTTTACAATGGTCATTAGGCAAGTCACAGATTATTAAGCAAATTACATAGTCAAAAGTCTGAATCCAGGTTATGTAATAGATATTTCTTGGCAAAAAAGGGTCACAAAATGTGATCATGTGACCACAGAACATTGTAAGCATCAGTACTGCACTACTGTCAAGCATCCAAAATGCAATCATTCAGGAGCTGCCGTAACTTCAAAGATGAATTATAAGTAAGATTTCTTTTTTTAGTCTGTCATAATTTAATTGACTGGTTGTAAATTAACAAACTGTACAAACTATTCAGCTCATATCCTAGTCTAGTATTAAAATAAATAAACAATGTTTTCTCTGTTGGGTTTTCTGAAATAACCATGATTATGAATTGTAAACTAATGCTGTCAAGTTCAACATCTTTTCAGTAAAACAATCATTTTTAATTTTATTGATGTATTGCCTCAGCGGTTGATACCAGAAACTAAGCAGGATGGGCCCTGGTTAGTATTTGGATGGATGTCTGCTTGGGAATTCCAGGGCTGTAGGCTAGGCTGTGAAATTAAAAACATATCCTGAAAAGCATTTTTGTAATCGTGCCAAGAAAATAAGATAAACTGGATAACTGGCAACAAGAGTCAAGGGCATCTTTCCTTTTTTTATTGATGTATTATGCAATCTCTAGTGATACATTTCTTGAGGAATAAGTTTATTGACACCAATTGGATTTGTTCTGAATAAACACTCACATACTTCCATTGTAAGAAGTTAAGGTACGCTCCCGTTCATATTTTCCTGTGAGAAAGACCCATTAAGTGGCAGAGAGGTAAAAGCAACACTTGTTTTCTATCCCTAAAATTCTCACATTTATTTTGTCTCTGAGAAAACAAAAAAAACCCTACAGCATCTCTGAATTCTCTTTTCTTCTCTCGATTTATACACCTGAACATGCACATATGCGATAATAAGGAAAGAATTCTTAATTTACATGTACCCCTCGACTTACAACAGTTCATTTACTGACTGTTCAAAGTTACAATGGCCTTGAAGCAAGTGAGTTTATGACCATTTTTCACATTTATGAGCATGGCAGCATCCCCATGATCGCATGATCAAAATTCCCACGCTTGGAAACTGGCATGTATTTATGACAGTTGCAGTGTCCTGTGGTCACGTGATCACCTTTTGCGACCTGCTAAGAAGTAAAGTCAATGGAGAAGCCAGATTTTCTTAACAACCATGTTAAACTAATTTAATAACTGCACTGATTCACTTAATAACTGGGGCAATAAAAGAATGTAAAATGGGATAAAACTCACAAATGTCTTAGCAACATAAATTTTGGCTCAGTTGTGATCATAAATTAAGGATTATCTGTATCTCGGTAGTCTTTTATTCAATAGTAATCTGGCACTTAGAAAGTGAGGTATTGAGGAGGCAAGTACAGTAGTGGTGGGATTCAAAAATTTTTACTACCGGTTCTGTGGGCATGGCTTGGTGGACGTGGCATGGCTTGGTGAGCATGGCAGGGGAAGGATATTGCAAAATCTCCATTTCCTCCCCATCCCACTAACCTGCTTTCCAGCTCCGTTCTCCTGTGCAGGGTAACAAAAGAAGACCCAGCCAATCAGCTGGGATTCGGAAGGCAGAGAATAGATAAGGGCGGGGCCAGTCAGAGGTGGTATTTGCCTGTTCTCCTAAACTACTCAAAATTTCCACTACAGGTTCTCCAGAACCTGCTGAATACCACTTCTGAAGTAAAGTATGTTATGTGGGTAGGTATTTAACCTCAGCCGATCACACAGCATTACCAAAATAATGATAAAATTTAGCCTTCCTTCAAATTGTGTTTGTACTGTATATAAATGCCCATTGCCCTGCATTTATCTAACAGAGACAGAGTAATGTGAAGTCAGTGTAAAAGAAATATTGTACAGATTTCTATGGGAATGACAGTAAAAAGATGAGGTTGCAAAGAATGCCATAAATGTTAGTGCCCAAGAAAGAAAGTGACGAGAAAGAAAGAATATTTTCTAAAAGTGGGAAAACAAAGTTTTTTTAAAAAAATGTGGAGCTGTTACTGGTGATTAATGTGAAGTTTCTTTATGCCATGGCTCATGCCTAGGTCTAGCAAGCATAGCAAAGATTTTCCAAAATTGGACTTTCTACTCTCAGAGAGAGCTAAACTTGCTGCGGGAGGTGGGTGATGTGGGAAAGTAAAAAGAGAATTTTCTCTTTGCATATTATGGGGACCAGAGTTTGTCAGTTTAACCCACTTCCTTCTCTAAACTAGAAGTGTCAACTTATAATGAATCTGTGATATTCAGATGAAAAAATAATTTTAAGTGATGGCAAGTGTTAAGTCTGGAGCATGGGTGCGAATAATGGAGACGAGCCGGTAGAAACAGTGAACTTCAAACTCTTTATTTACATGGTGTGACAGCTCAAACTGGAGGGCTGCTATAGCCTTCCTTATATAGGCAACTTATTAACTATTCAACCAACAGTAATCTTGGAGCGCTAGCTCCGTTAACCAATGAGAATGGCCTGTTAATGGCCAATCAGATGTTCCTGAATGGACCAATCCGATCTTGCCATAAACAGCCAATCAGAAGTGCAGGGCCAGAACCCTGCACTTGACTTCAAGCTCAAGATAAATTTATTTGGCATTATTCATTCACAACAGCAAAGATTTCTAAATAATAGTTCAAATAAATCTTGTTCAAAATTATAAACTTGGGATAAGTACCAAGATGCTGTGTATAAGTGAAAGTAATTTTCATACCTAAGTAAAAGACTATAAGCTCACCTCCAGAGACTTAAAGAGACAGAGTGATGTAGTGTGGGAGGCCCAAGACTCAAATCCACCCTAACCAACTTGGATGATATTGGGCTAGTAACCACGGGTGGGATTCAAATTTTTTAACAACCGGTGCTGTGGGCGTGGCTTAGTTGGTGGGCATGGCTTGGTGGTCATGTTATTGGCCGGGCATGGTCAACTCAACATCACTCACATCGAGGCACGAATCTCGCCTGGCCTCTCATGACTGTGGGGATGCTGCAACAGTTGTAAGTGTGAAAATGGTCATAAGTCACTTTTTTCAGTGCCACTGTAACTTTGAATGGTCACTCCACACAAGCAAAGTACCAGCAAAGGAGGGAAAAAAAACTCCAGAGATATTCCTGAGACAGGAAGTCTGGTCCTGCTGAGAATGTAATAAGGGTTAACGGAGAGGCAGTTTCTTTTGTAAGCAACACCAGAATGTTTCCTTCCTGCCTTCCTTACAGGATTAGGCCAGTAATTTCTTCTAACAACCGGTTCTCCGAACTGCTTAGAATGTTAACAACAGATTCTAGTGAACAGGTGTGAACTGGTAGAATCCCACCCCTGCCAGTGACTATCTCTCAGACAGTCAGTTTTGTGTAATAGTTAAGGCACCAGACTAGAAACCAGGAGACCATGAATTCCAATTCCACCTTAGGTATCAAGCCATCTGGTTGACCCTGTATCAGTTACTGTTTTTCATTCCTAAGAATGTTGCAATGGCAAACCTTGTCTGAAATTTTGAAAAAGAAGTTGGAGGCGCTAGTCCAGGAAGTCACTAAGAGTAAAGACTATTCAAAAGCATTCCCCAACACACACACACACACGTTTGATTTTAGTAGATAGCTGTGAAAGTTTGGCTACCAGACTTTAGTCATAAACTATTGTAACATAAGTTGAAACTCAGCGTTCTTTATTAAGATAAAAAGTTACTCTGATGGGGAAGTTTAAAACTTTCCATAAAGTTTCATTCTCCAAAACTAAAATTTGGAATGTGGGTATTTTTCTTATTAAACCCTAATAGGTCCTCTAAAATACTTTTTTTCCTTTTCTTTCTTCATTCTTGTGGCCAGAAAGGATTTTCAGTATATTGGAATTTATAATCTCAGCATGGGTCTGTTTTTCATGCTACTCATCCTACTGCTTCAATGTAAATGAGAATGGGAGAAATAGTGAACGCAGGCCAAGTGAATGCAAAGGCAAAGCCTTTGATTATATCATTTTGGATAAACTGGACTGTGCAGTAGATAGTTTTATAAATAATGCCCAAACTGTTGTGAATGAATAATGTCAATAAAGTTACCTTGAGCTTGAAGTCAAGTGCAGGGTTCTGGCCCTGCACTTCTGATTAGCTGTTAATGGCAGGATCGGATTGGTCCGTTCAGGAACATCGGATTGGCCATTAACAGGCCATTCTCATTGGTTAATGGAGCTAGTGCTCCCAGATTACTATTGGTTGAATAGTTAATAAGTTGCCTATATAAGGAAGGCTATAGCAGCCCTCCAGTTTGAGCTGTCACACCATGTAAATAAAGAGTTTGAAGTTCACTGTTTCTACCGGCTCGTCTCCATTATTCGCACCCATGCTCCAGACTTACCACAAACTATATACATAAATGCTGAATTACCAATGTAGGTAGGTTCGTCAGAACATCCCCTTTTCCTATATAAGTGCTGTACATAAAAAATGTTAAAATCAAGATCACAGATTTTTCCAATTATGAAAACACATACATCTTATTGATATAAATGGAGGAAAGAATAAACACTCTTCCATTTTCCAACTGTGTATGTTTGTATGAAAAGAATATCCAGTTAGACTATACATTTGACATTCAGAGCTATTTTTGATATGTAATAACATATTAACCATGCATCAGGTTAATTCAAATTCCAGGGTCAAACTTTCATTCATACTGTATTTGGGGTTTCATACCAAACAACTTTTAGTTATATTGTAGTTCTCAACATAGAACTAGCAAGAATGGCAAGAAACTCATAGATGCACCTATCTGAAATCTAGTTAGTCCACAATAGAGTAGAGCCTGGTGTAATTTAATTGTATATGGACAGAAGTTGGATGTCAAATGTAAAGTTACAAATTACATTCAGAAATAATAGCTTAGTCTTTCTTATATAATTATTTAGGATTCTTAAGCAAGAATCCTAAATAATTCTTATCTTGAACCTTTGCAGGAATTCATTACCACAGAAAATAACAGTAATTTGAATTCAGAGTTTTCATGAGCAGAATTCTTTTAGAGGAATTATCCATTATAGAACCATTACCATCCCTAAAAATGGAAGATAACTTGCACCTTGTTTACCCATTGTACAAGGAAAATTCTACTTTGGTCCCAAGCACTGGATCCCTTCATAATTGCTCTATATTGTTCCTTATCACTTCAAAGAATAAATTAACTTGGAAGTGTCTAACAAGCCAAGCTTTAAATACAGTGATGCTTTAGATATAATGATGCCTACCACATTTCATCAGCTAATGAACTATGAGAAGATGGTTGTATAAATGTTTGGATTAAGATGATTCTGGTCCTTCCCCAGTACAGTATATCCATAATTCTCTCCTGTCCTGCACTGAACCTGTCATTTTTATCAAAATAGTTCATCTAATCAAATTACCGTATATACTCGAGTATAAGTCGACCCGAATATAAGCCAAGGCACCTAATTTAACCACAAAAAAACTGGGAAAACTTATTGACTCGAATATAAGCCGAGGGTGGGAAATGCAGCAGCTACTGGTAAATTTCAAAAATAAAAATAGATACCAATAAAAACTTTCACTAGGACAGTTGAGAATAAGTTTGATGTTCACAATTTCCTCTTTGAAAGAGACCAGTAAATAGGGAACAAGAAGATGAAGAAAAAGAAGTGTGTTTTTTCACACTTTTCACACTGCAGTGAACAAAAATGGCATCATAGGAACAGGCTTATTCTCAGTCCAAAGGTTTGTTTCTGATTTCTTCCCTGATTTAAGGGAAATTTGGGAAACGATCTCACTATCATGAAAGGTTTAATTGATTCACTAACCCAAAAGATGATGATGATGACAGTGGGAGGCAGGAGTCACTCTCTCCCTTGCAAGAAAAAAGCAAGAGCCGTTCTTATGATCTCTCCCTCTCTCTCTCTCTCCCCGTAATACAGTCAAGCCCTTTCCAGCACGCGCGATCTGCCTTCGCCACTTTGCACCTTGCAAATGCAAAATCTTGGGGTTTTTGCATTTGCAAGGTGCAAAGCGGCGGGGGCGGATCCCGCGTGCTGGAAAGGGCTTGACTGTATTACGGGGAGAGAGAGAGAGAGGGAGAAATCATAAGAACAGCTCTTGCTTTTTTCTTGCAAGGGAGAGAGTGACTCCTGCCTCCCACTGTCATCAACATCTTCTTTTGGGTTAGTGAATCAATTAATTTGGGAAATGATCTCACTATCAGAAAACAACACGAGCCGCCGCCACCACCTCCTCCTCCCCCTCCTCCCGAGTGGACTGAAAGCAGCTGGAGCTGAGGAAACGAAGCTGAGTGGACCGACCTCGGCTCGCATTGTTTTCTCAGCCTAGAGCTCAGAAAACAACGCGAGCCGCCACCACCACCTCCTCCCCCTTCTCCCGAGTGGACTGAAAGCAGCTGGAGCTGAGGAAACGAAGCTGAGTGGAGCCGAAGCAACCTCGGCTCATGTTGTTTTCTCAGCCTAGAGAAAGGGGAAGGGAGCTCATCTGGATCAAGGGTGAGCCTCCCCCTCAGTTTCCCCTGAAGGATCTTCGGTCACTTTTGCCTTCTCCCTACATATTCCCTCTGTTAAAATCCCCCCCACACACACACACACTTATTTTCGGTCGGATAGATTTCGTGTTTGAGCATTCTCACATGGCGGTGGGTCTTCCCCCAAAAAAAAACAGTTAAAAAAAGAAAAAACAATATATCCTCAAGCAAGAACTTTTCTGCTTCCGATTACCACCATGCTTAAAAGTTGCAAAGGAAACACGGAAGCAGGGAAGCAGCTGCCCAGCTTCAGAGCTCCACACCATTTTTTTTTCAGAGGGGAATCTGACTCGAGTATAAGCCGAGGGGTTTTTTTTCAGCAGAAAAAATGTGCTGAAAAACTCAGCTTATACTCGAGTATATACGGTAATTGTATCTGATCTCAAGACTCTACACTGTAGAGTAAGTGAGAAAATGCAATGCATACCCATCAAGTACCATATGTAATTTGTTAAAAAAGAAATACCATCTTACTGTTATGAGTGGTATGTGTCTTCCTCAATCTTGGGTCCTATCCTGGACATCCTAGGAGTTCTGAGCAGTACCTTAAATGTTCCTAGTATTGCACTTTTGGACAGAGCACTGATGCTCTTCCTGGGATCTATTGGAGTCACTTTCCCAGCTTAGGAGTCACAACCCCAAGTATTCCTACCACTATTGGGAGTTCTATGGTCTTTACATGCCACATTCTCTCTAATTCCTCCTTCAGGCTCTGGTACTTCTTCAGCTTCTCATACACCTTACTAGTGTTTCTGTCACTTGAAACTGAGACATCTGTCACCACCACTATCTTCTGGTCCTAATCTGTAACTATGATGTCTTACCATGATGTCTGGTCTAGGACAACTTGCCATGGCCAACTCTCTGTGGAACAGCTCACCACAGCTAACTTGTCATGTGACAAGAGTTACACTAATATTGAAGAAGTAGTGGAATAGAATCATTAAATAAAGTATGCAAAAGGAGGGACAAAATGAAATCTGCATGACAAAAATTAAAATAATTTTTAAATTATTTTAAATAATTAATTGTGGAATTGGCCTGTGGCAAGTTGGCAATAGCAAGTTGGCTGTGACAAGTTATCCCATTCTGGTCTGGCTGATTGATCAGTATTTGCCTGTCTGTTTGGATCTGGAAATCCCACAGGATCTTAGCCCTGTTATTTTTCATGATCTTCTGTGGAGTCTCCTATCTGGAATTCAGAGGGCCTATATACACTGTGCAGGAGTTCCTGTACACAGTACCAACTACTTGGTTATGTTGCCCAGAGTATGCTGTTCCTACCTACATCTTACATTTTGCCACTATGTGTTCAATATCTGTGCCGCCTTTGGTATGTTTTTTATTCAAAGGATAACTAGCACATTTCCATATATATATAAATTGCTAGTGGGATACATTTTTTAACAAAATAACCATTTAATAGATGGATGATGATAGATGATCATCTATCTTCATCTATCTATTAAATGGTGCATTTCATGTTTCAAAAATGTGCCCTCCCATTAGCAATTTCAGAGGTTTATGTATAAGCAGTTAATTTATATACCTCAGGGCTGCCAACTCTCACGCAATCAGCGTGAGACTCACGCAATTCAATCAATTTTGACTGTCTCACTCTGATAAACAAAATCTCACGCTAAACCCCCAAAATCATGGAATGTACAAAAATATCCCTACATTCTCTGATTATATTCCGAATATTCCCCTTAGCTTAGGAGAAGGATGAGCTCCCAGCGCCGCCCCGCCCTGCCCAGCCACCCCACCGCGCCTCTTTTCCCGCCTTAATCCTTCTGCCGGCGTCCCGTAACTGTCACGATGCCGATCATTATCGCTTCAGGAAAGCGAAGAGCAGGAGGCTTCTTCGCCGCCCGGGGCGCTCGCAGCCACTTTGCCCCGCCCTCTCCCTCTCTGCAATGTCCTCTGGGACAAGCCAGCTGCCCTAGGCTTTCCAAAGAAGGACACGAGGGGGCTGGCAAAGCCTCTTTACAGCCTCGGCCAGTAATAACAATGGTAAGCAAAGCCAACGGAGTGGCTTCCATTTAACCCTTTGGTGTTTAAATCTTTGGTGATGTTTCTTTATTTTCTCTGGCTGGATTTCTGACCCAGGGGAGAAAGACCATTTAAAAAAGCAAAAAGGACAGAAAGAACACCAAGAAAGAATGGGACAGCCCCCCCCCAAAAAAAAGAGATCCAACACAACTCTGAATAAAATTATTATTATTTTAAATTTTATTATTATTATAATTATTATTACCACCCCTTTACACGCTTTATGCTCTCTTTTAGCTGATCCAAAAGAGTCTTCCCAAACCAGCAAGGCGAGAAGCGCGCCAGGCTGATCTATAAAGGGGCTGGGCAGCTTTTTTGCAAAATACTTAATAGAAAGGTTGGAGGACTGACAGGATTACATCTCTGGCAGTGGATGAAGGAATCACTTTTTCCTCTTTCTCCTTTGAGTTTAAATCCTAGGTCTCCATGCACCAGATCGACAGGACTGTACTACATTATTATCATATTTTCAAACCCTTAGATAAGGACTCAATAAGGACTTTTTTTGATGCCAGTAGGCTTCTCAGCCCCAAATTGGGATAGCCCTGACTCAACTAGAACATATTCTAATCTTAACACAATTTACCATCCAAAGAGCAGTAAGACCATTAAGTTCAGAATCTAAACTTACCCAATAAATAATATACTGTTTCCTCACTGTGCTCAAGCTTCAGAATACAGTAGATGAGTTTTACAGTTAACAATATGTATATTTATATGAAGCACTCATTATTTGATTAAATGTTTAGTTTATACATGTCTGAAATTATGAACCCCTATTTCAGTCAACAAGTTAGTATATAATTAAAGACTGAGACTATAGCATTTGATATTGGCATGTAGTATGGTATTTGATACAGAAAGAAGAATACCCATTGATGTATTTGCATTATCTCTGTAGTTATTTCGGGTTTTTGTCTTTTTGTTGCACATTGAATTCATCCTATAGTGGTCTATAGTACATCACTAAGCTAATAAAGTCAGTTGAGGTAGAATACTGCAGTTACAAGTCAGGAACTTCAATTATTCATGGTCAGTGAACTGCATTATTAATATCTTACAAATCCGGTTCAAGTACATTGGTGCTGCTTGCATGTATGTATGTATGTATGTATGTATATGTCCAAATCATGACTAAAGTATGCATCAGATTGCACCATTTAAAATGTAAAATTGTCAAAGCTCCCTACCGTGGAAGGGGGGACACCCCCCTTCCACACCATCCCCCCCCTCGGTCGCTCCGCTCCCTCGCAGTGTCTCACTCCAAACTATCACTCAAGGTTGGCAGCCCTGATACCTAATGCTCAGAACTCATCACAAAATGTATTCAGATTATTCTGCCCTCTTCTCTTCAAGCAGAAATGAAGTTATTCAATTGCTTGTCAGAAACATCCCACCCATTAAATTTCCATTCCTATTTACATATTTGTTACCATATCGAATAATAGGCTGTGAAACACAAGACTGAAAGCAGAAGTGAAAGCTCATAAAAATAGGCAGAGCTTTTATTTCACCATTGTGACTTTATTTTATTGTCTTCTGCAGACAGCTCTGACTGAAGGAAAAGACTGATTATCAAGGACTGAATCAAATACATTGTTTTTAATCTTTAGCCTTTGCTGCTCTTTATGTTCTGCCTTGTATCTCTCCATTTTATCCTAGATTATGTTTACATAATGCACTTTAGAATTTACCACAACAAACATGGCAGCATTCCTTAAAGCAGGATTATTATTATTATCAATTTAGAGATCACTAAGGATAATTCCAGCTAAAAATGTAGGCAACAACTTCACTCTACAATACTTACAAGTTTAAATCCTTATGCCTTTTTACATTTTATTACATCCATGGCATTTAGGGAGACAGGGAGGATTCAGGACAACAATCTCATAGAGGAAATTCTGTCCCTTTTTCTGGTTCACGGGAATAGAAATGTTAGTAGCACCAGCTACAGTTAATGGCCAGCTCATGTTTTTTCTTCATAATTGGATGCAAGATTATTCTCTGGAATATTATTTTTGCTGTACCGTATAGGAAAATAGAGTGATGTTGTATACCATATTTCATTGGAAATGCCTCTCAATTTTTTTTATTTGTTAGTTTAATCTGCTTTTCTCCTCCATTCATGATCCACAATGTCCTAATTTAGTTGAAACTTTACTGTCACTTTAAATGTACTTTAAATAAACCAGCATACATTAAAATGAAATTTCATTGCATGTAGCTTTCAAAAGACAACCATTATGCATGCGCGCGCACACACACACACACACACACCACAGAGAAACATATTCTAGTGACTATGTTTATATGCATGGTGGGTGGAAAAAGAATCCTGTGAGTTTACAATATGGATGGCATAAGGAACAAAGCTGTTACCCAATCTAGTAGTCCTGCTATAGATATTTCGAAACCTCCTACCAGAGAGAAGCAACAGAAACAGACTGAAGTGGGTGTGTGGGGTGTCTAACAATACTTCAAGCTCTAAGCCAATAGTGCTTATAAGCAGTAACCTAAATAACAGGAAGTGACTTAGTATAATCTTCTCGCTGTCCTCTGTATGGACCTTCTATCTGAGGCACTACTACCACAAGCCAAACCATGATGCAGTTTGTTAAAATCCTCTCAATCGTGCCTCTGTAAAAAGTGGCCTGGACAGAAGGACAAAGATGTGCTCTCCTCATCCGATGCAGGAAATGCAAACACTGGATGAATAAGATGAATAAGCTTTCTGTGCCTTTTATTCATTCATTCAGATGCTCATATCACTGTCAACTCTGGGCAGCTTACAAACATAAAAAAAAAGGTGCAAAATTCTGACCATTAAATGAGCTGAGATTAAATATGTATAAAAATCAGGATACTACAGGATGGAGATGGAATCATCTTCCTAGTCCACTAACCACCCCCAACATAGAACATCCATATTGGGGCACCAGGCCAGTAGGCGGAACTAGGTTGTGAGAGCAGGGTTGTTAAACTCGTGGCATCACGGCAACATCACATGATATATCAGGAGCTTTTCCCCCTTCGCTAAACCGGGCATGGGCCTGGACAGTAGGTGACACATCTGGCCTGTGGCCCGCGAGTTTGACAGCCCTGGCATAGAGGGTGGGAGTGAACCTCATTTTGAGGAGCACAATGTCCAAGAGGGTGGGAGAGAGGGCAGAAAAGGCCTTTCTCTGGATTCCAGGGTCTGCACTAGAATTACTAGTCAAGTTGTTCAGATCACTATCTTTCAAGGTTACATGAAACAGGATTTCTTTAAAAGATTTCATTTGGGGTGTACATTTTGATAGGAAGAGGTGAAAGGAGTCTGGCATGTATTCTATTTCTTGTGGCTGATCTTGAGTTACCTTTACTTAAGATGGTAGGTATTTCACATACTATGTATTTTATTCATCTCCTGTTATATTTAATGTAAAATCATATTGAAAACCCTACATGCATACAATCAATTTCATTGTATATATGTACAATGAAAATAAAGGTTGTTGCTATTATTATTATTATTATTATTATTATTATTATTATTATTATTATTATTAATTGATTAATTAATTGCAGTCAGCAGATGTTCAGACTGAGTTTCGCATTTTTATCTACCTATCGAATCCTTACCAAGGATCTGGGATAGGCAAATCTGGATGTTTGATGGTGTTACAGATATCGCCGCAGGATGTATCATCATCATCATCATCATTATCATCTATATATCAAATACCCATTGCTGGTTTCATTTTAATGTTATTGTGCAGCTGTTAAAATCGTTTTTTGCTTTTTTTATTTAATGAACAATTTTTACAAGCAAGTTCAGTAAAGGGCAAATATAAAAGTAGCATGTTTGGAGAATGGAAGTTTTAATATACTAATACCTGTAATATACTATTACCTGAACATATGTGATGAGAGCAAAAAGAGAGAAATTGGCTAGTTTTTAAGATGCAGTGTGTAAAAAGCCTTTTTGATCCTATCAGATGTCATGTACTCACTCATCAAATCAGTCTATGCTGTGATCATACATTTTGTTCTAAGAAACAGCTGTCAAAAGGATAAAGCCACACATGCTAAGCTTCGGTACCAAAAATAATATGTCACAAAATATTCTATAATGCTACATTTGATTTCTATCCTCCATTTAACAACTCACGGTTAAGCATAGCCTTAAAAAATGAAATGATTGGCTTCTACAACCTCCATAGGGCAGGTTGTTTTCATTTGCATAGATTTCTATCAAAATGACTCTTAACTGGTTTGTTCTTTGCAAGTGAGGAAAATAAGTACTTTAGCATAAGGCTATTATTGGGAAATATCCAATACCACCACTCCAGTTGCTTAGATCATTACCTTTCAAGGTTACATGAAGTGTGAATTACATTAAAAGACTTTGTTTGGGACAATTATTTTGATAGGAGGAGGTGGGAGGAGCCTGGTATGTGGTCTGATTTCTTGTGCCTGAGTGTTGGTCATCATTAGTTAAGATAGTAGGTATGTCACATACAGTATATTTTATTTATTTCCTCCATTGTCATATTTAATGATAAATCCTACTGCGTGATAAATATGCATGATAAATCTGTATAAAGAATCCAAGATAAGCTGCCGTGTTTGGGGAGAGTGCAAAGAAGTAGTGATAGATAGGAAAGGAAAAGGAGATAAAGGAAGACATGTAATCCGTGGAGACATTGGATCAGTCATAACAATTCTGATTAATTCTGTATGGATTAAAATGAATTTTATAGATCTAGACATAGGGATTCTATTGCCAGAATAGTTAACTGAAAGGTGAACTTAGAGAAAATGGGTCCTAACAATACACTGCAGGCATGGTTTTGCTCTTGTGAGGTCATAAATCCATTTCTTCTTTGTGTATTAATCTTGATATACAGCAGGATTGAATTCATTGAAGCTTCCTGGATTCTTCTGGCTTTAGAATTTCACGAACTCATGCCCAGAGAAAAAGTTATAAAAGGCCATGTTGAGTTTCTCTGCCTCAAGCTGATAAGTAGTTTTATTTATGTTCAAATTGTTTCTTCTTGAGCCATAATCCGCCAGCTTGTTTGCCAAATCGTTCTTGTAGTTTCTCTGTACCTAATAAAAACTTCCCCCTCTCTTCCCCCATCCCCCACTTTATCTTGCCTGCATGCTTGCCTGGAAGATTTTGTCTGCTTTGCGTCTTTTAAACTCTTTGGTATTTTTTTTTTCTTTAATCACTTTTCATTTGTGACTGCATAATAGTAAATGCAGGCTGGTTGCAAAGTGCCCAAAATGTGGTCATGTGACCATTTTAATCCAGTGTCAAAAGCATCCTTTATAACTCAGTTTGGGGTTTTCTAATTATGTATTTTTATTTTGTGTATTGCCATACAATGCCGAGAAATCTCCGGAATTGGGATATATTATAAGTAACAAATGTAAATAAGTAAATAACTAAATGGATAAGTAGCTTTTCTTTTCAGGAAGAAAGGAACAGAATCAGCTGAAGCGTGTTCAAAATACATAAAGATGAATATCTTTTTAACAGGAGTCACTTACCGAGATGGAGATCAATAAAAATCAAATACATATTTTTTCCTATTAATTAATGTTAGAATTACTTTGCGTTGATTTTTTTTCACCTCTGGGGATCCTTGTAATTTTTTTCCCCTGTGTGTTTTTAAAAGATTAATAATCACCTTTAAATAATCACCAGAGGAGTCAAGAAATAAAACTAATACATAAAATCCAGAAATGACAAATACATCTGTAAAAGTGATTTTGATTAATGTTTGAGAACTGTAGTCTTATGTTTCCCAACCACTTTTTCTTTTCCCTTTCTTACTTAATAGATCCAATAGAGTTTTAAAAAATTCTTGGCAATTTTTTTCACTGTCATAGACTGCTTAAACTTTTATTGAAGGAAAAGGATAAGGCTTAGGAAAACAGGGGCCTTTTATGAAACAACATATGGAAAGGGAGAAAAATATCCTTTCTGTTTATATTTCCTCTTCAGTAGGGTGAATAACTATGGCTGTAGAATAAAGAAAGATTCTATAAGATATAGATGAGCAACTTTTGGGAAGACTTTATGAACTGGTTAAGGACTACATTAAAAGAAAGGTGGATGGAACTGTGTAACGACTCAATTGTGATTTTACTTAATTTACATATAGACAAAAATCAAATTAAAAATAGCTAATATACTCCCACATCATTCATGGATATTCCTCCCCCCACTTTCTCATAAAGGAAATGCTTGAAATACATAGTTGTAATTTCACCATAGTTGAAATCCCTGGCTGCCACCTCTAAGGCAGTGGTTGTGAGACTACATCTGCTGCATTTGTGCTTCTCTGCAACAATACAGAATGATTGAAGGATCCATTTTTATAAAATAGATGGAACAAGAATTGGAAGGATTCTTTTCTCATTTTGTAAAGACATTTTGCAGTTTATTACTTTTTTGAGATGTGTTTAAGGCATGTATGCACATACGTGCATGCACACACATATTCATTTCATGATAGAAATGAAAATATTGTAGAACAAAGTAACAGTTATCATGATTTCTCTAAAGTGGTCTGCTTAAATTATCCCTTCAGAAAAGAATAAAGATGTTGGATGCAACTAGTTTCCTTCTGCTGTGTTTTCAAATTCTTCCAATGTTTTATTTAAACAACAACAAAAAAAGTTTGGGTGAACTGAATTCAAAGCTAGAGAAGTATTTTACAAAAATAGGAAGAAAATAAGCTAAATGCACATATATACATAGAGCCTTGAAAGGCTTAAAAGCTTTTGATAAAATATTGGTTTTATTTTATTATAGCCTAAAATCAAATACTATACATAAATGCTAAGGCTAAAACTTTTGTTCAGTTGTGGTAAAAAAATGTCAGAAAAATGTACAGCTATCATGTTTTTCCAAGAGTATAAAAAGTTGTCTTTCATGGTCTTGAGTGTACTTCAAATCTCTTTTAAATTCAAATTTAAAAATATATTTTAAATTCTTGTATTTAATAATTACATTTTAATCCAACAGTCTCTTTTTCACTGTTTTTGCTTTTCAAAATAATTCTCACTTTGATTGCATGATGGAGTAACAAGATGGATGGCTTACAAGATGGAGTAAGTAATGTGACAGGAAGCCCATGGCATGGATTATATGTGATCATTCCTGTCAGCTGTTAGCATTTTGTGTGATTGGTTCCAGCTGATGAGGCTCTAAGGTTAGATTTAGAAACGGGAAGCAAATCCCAACGTCTGAGATCTGCTACTTTTCAGGGCATTAAAAATATTCTTCACTTTCTGCAGCAGAAACAAATGTAGAACCAGCACTCTGCTATAAATGACCTCAGAGAGATTCCTTGGTATTGGTGGGTATAACTTTGGCTTGAGAGCTGTACAAAGTTGGGTGCCAGTATGAAGGCTGCCTGCATTCAGATCAGAGGTGGTATTCAGCAGGTTCTGACCAGTTCTGGAGAACCGGTAGAGGCAATTTTGAGTAGTTCGGAGAACTGGCAAATAACACCTCTGACTGGAGATTTTACAGTAACCTTCCCTTGCCACACCCACCAAGCCACGCCCACAGAACCAGTAGTAAAAAAATTTGAATTCACTGATTCAGTTGTGGGTGAGGCGAGAACCAGGTGAGGATCCGTTTGCAGAAGATTTTGGCAAAGAATGGAGATTCCAAGGGGTATCTTTAATCTCTAATATTTAAGTGTAATATTTTGAGCCTTAAAATTCCTCATTTCCTTTCCAAAGAACAAAAATAGGCAAAATGTTTTGAATTCATCAAATCAGTCAATAATTGGGAGGCTGATGTTCTTATGTGAGACAGTTTTTGCGTTCTGGCCTCGCCCAGAAGAAATAAGTACAAATGAGAATAGAAGAAAAGCAGTGAACAAATCAAAAATTAGCTATCCTATCAACAAACCAGAATAATTCATATTTATGAGCTTTCACATATTATTCATAATGATTCTGGACTTTTTTTGTAGAGCGTCTGGTTTTCATTCTTTTATTGTACAAATCGGCATAAATAAGAGCCACTTTTGCCAATACTGGATTCGTTCCATTCCTGTGGCCTCATATTACTGTTTCTTTTCAGAAACTGGGTTGATTTACTTTTCTTCTACTCTGAAATCAGTTTTCAGTTGGAAATGCTGTCATTCTGCACAGTTTGGTAATATGCTGCTTCTCTTTGCAGAGAGGTATTGATTGATCCTTCTCTTAACTGCATCATCCAGAGCATACTAGTTTAATAGTTTTACATTTACTGTACTCCTCCCTTTCCACCCTTCATTAGGATCAGGGTGAAATTCTGGTTTCCCCAATTTCTTGTGGCAGGGAAAAAAACCAAGCATAAATTCACAGGCTGTTTTTTCTTTATTCCCTTTTTTTGTGAATTTTTCCAAATGGATCCAATTAAGAGGCTATCAGGGAACCAAACTAGGTTTGCTCAATTTCTTCTTATTTATTTATTTGATATATATTGCCACCTATTTGCCCATGGCAACTCAAGGCGGCTTACACAATGTAAAATCATATTTAAAACAAAAAATAAAAATAAAAACAATAAAAACTAACCAAAAGAATCAAATAAATTAGTAAAATACAATAGAACAAAATTTGGGGAAAAACAAACAAACACCAACTCCTCACCCCCACCCCCGACCCAACGACAGCAGATCACACTAGCCATTTGATGGGTTCCATCCCTGGGTTCCCCAGGCCCGCTGGCAAAACCAGGTCTTCAATGCCTTTCAGAAGAGTATTAATGAGGGGGCCATTCTAATCTCTGGGGAAATGATGTTCCAGAGAGATGGAGCCAGCGTGGAGAAGGTCCTTCTTCTGGGTCCCACCAAGTGTATCTCCTTCAGGGGTGGGACTTGCAACATTCCCTGCCTCCTTGCTCTAATGGGTCGGGTAGTTATCACTGGCAAGAGATGTTTCCTCAGATAACCTGGACCCAAGCCATGAAGGGCTTTAAAGGTGACAACCAGCACCTTGAATTGCGCCTGGAAGCAAATCGGCAATCAATGCAGCTCCTGCAGGAGAGGTGACACATGTGCACACTGGGGTCTGCATAAAACTATGCAGGAAGCTGAATTTTGCACCAACTGGTGTTTTCGGATGCTCTTCAAACGCAGCCCATGTAGAGCACGTTGCAATAATCAAGATGGGAAGTGATCAGGCCATGAGTGACTATGAGTAGGGGCCGCTGATCCAGGAAAGGGCATAACTGGTGCACAACCTGCAGTTGTGCAAAGGCCCTCCTGGCCATAACCGCCACCTGCTCTTCAAACAGGAGTCGTGAGTCCAGGAAATAAATAAATAAAACCCTTAAATTACGCACAGGGGTCTGTTTGGAATAGTGCCACCCCATCCGAAGTTTCTTGCTTTAAACAAAAAGGATTTAGAAGACTAGATAACCATTGTGGGTCTGCACACTCTTCTTCCTGAGCCCTTTCCTTGCAGGATCAAATTTAATTTGTTTTTGCTTTTCTACAAAACTAAATTTGCAGGTATGTGAAACCAATAAATTGCAGTGAATGTTTTACCTCCAATTTCAACATTTAAAATAGGTTCTGCAATTTTGGCTGGAATCATGAGCAAATGGAAGCTATTGTTGATTCAGTTCTAGATTCAATCTATAATTGGTTAAAAGATCTAGAAATTGCCTCTGGAACAGAAGCCTCTGGAACAGAGAAGCTAATTAATTGAAATCAAAAGAGTGTGTGAAGCTGTAATTAGTGGACCCCAATATTTTCCAAAATATAATAGGGATTTTCAATATTCTTATAAATATGTCTGTTGTGGCTGAATTTAGGGATTTCTGGTTTTAATTATTTCAGATTCAAGTTGAATGCCAATAGCCGTTAATCAGATATTCCTAAATTCGGCATCAAAGAAAGAGGTTTTTTTGCATGAGGAAGGGAAAGGATGCTAGGAAACAAATTCTGATAGCAAATTAATATTCTTTTAATTATGAACTGTCAAATGTTCTGATTTCCCCCCACCCCCCAAAGGTATACTGGCTATCTTTGCTTGAAAGAGGTCTGCTTGGTGTCTCCAGGCATATTACTATGCCTAAATGCTGTAGTACATCCACTGTCTTTCTCTATCAACCATTCTGCAAATCATGGTCTGAATATAGATGTTTGCTATCACTGCAAGCCTTGAGCTGTGTGCAGTTGGGCATGATACATAATAAATATGAATATTGTAGCTTCAAATAGAGTTTTTCCCCCCAAAGTATACACTTTACTTTGGAAAAAACAGATGGAAGGAAAAGGATGAATGACATATATAAAATGCAAAATGCAGATATTTCTGAGAAAAAGGGTCTAACATGTAAATCATTTTATTTTATATATATTTGAAAGGAAGCTAATGTTTCTATTTCAAAAACCGGTAAAGCTAGGTTATCAATTCCTTAATAATAAACTAGAAAGCTGGACTTTCCTGAGATTTTGGTAATCTTTATTCACAGTGCTCTGGTCATTTTGGAATCAATTGTATGATGGCAAATTATTTCCTATCTCATCCCTGTCATTGAGAAAATGAGTTAGATCTCTCTGTTGTCTTCTTCCCTTTTCATCAGATTTGGTAATATATGTACAGAGGAGAAGACAAAAGGACAACAGAAAAATAAACTAAAGTACTTTTATCCTAATAAATTTATGAGATGAAAAACAAAACTGAAAACTTTCACTCTTATATAATGTTTTTATATGTTCGGAAGTGGAACTTCGGGTCTCTTAGGAAGGATGCCTTGCTGTGTCCCTAAATTATGATGATGATGATATACAGATGGTAACAATACCTGGATCTTTCTACCAAGTTAAGTAAGCAAGAGAGTACAATTTATTTGTTGCAGTAATAAACCAAATGTGATGGAATGTGCACCAGGAGGAGAAATATGAGAAAGTTTGGCAATACAGAGAGAGGCCTGAATTAAGAGATGGCACAGTTCTGACCTGAATGGGAGTAGGCAAGAGGAGTTCAGGGAAGCCACACTCTAAAATATCTCAGGATATAGCTAGTAAATTATATGCTATAAGCCAGGTTTTAACTTAAGTTTGGCAAGATTCTGTCCATTAGGTGTAAGCAAATAAAGGATTGAACTTGATTGTATTTTACTGGGTCAGCTCTTGGTTTGGACTAATATTAGACCAGTGCTTCAATCCCAGCAATCACTTTGTCAAAGAACCTGAGCCCTAATAATGTAAACATTAAATGTCTACTTTTCCTGTTATATACTGTATGTATGTGTGTGTATGTATGTGTATGTATGTATGTATGGTATTCAGCTTTGTTCGGGTATTTTCCCACGTCCATTATAGTTGTGCTTTTAAAGTTGTAGCAACGTTTCGGCAGAATCTCATCTGCCATCATCAGGCTTCTGTATAGTGTTTGTCTGTGAAAAAGTCAGACTTTCACAGCCATTTCTGTTTTAAATTTGGTGCTAGGCTACGCTGTGCCAGAATGTTTTTTTTCTTCATCCTGATTGGTTGGGAGTCTTGGTCTGTGTTTAGTGGATTTGGAGTTTGCTGTGTTCTGCTTGATTGGTGTTTCTAATATCTTCTGTCTGTTTTGTAGCTTTTTTTGTCTTGATTGGCTGGCAACATTGTGTTTCCTACATTGGAGGCTTTTAGTGCAGCTTGGCTCCGAGTAAACGGACAGCTATCATTTATTAGGAAGGTAGGTTTCATCTGGGTGCCTGGTTGCGGTGTGTTTGAGCTGGAGCTATCGGGGGAGTCTGTTTATGACCAGGTATTTGGCTGGCTTGTGGTGTGGAGATTTTTTTTGTTTGAGAGTGCAGGCTTCCAGATAATTGACAGTCTGGTGGAGTCATGTCTTCTATTCATGCTTTCAGGTCTTTTTTCACTAACATCCTATGCACCAGCAAACCACCCAAAAGCAACTTGCACAAAAAGGAACTAAAAGCCCTGCAAGCCTTAAGGAACGACAGCAGCATAATCATACTTCCAGCAGATAAAGATAATGCCACAGTAGTAATGGATAGAAAAGACTATGAAACAAAATTGATACACCTACTCCAAGATTCCACATACAAAGCCATAAACATGGACCCAACCACATATCTGGAAAAAATAACCAAGAAGAAAATTATAACCAGCCACATGAGCAAAGAGATCCAACAAACGATCATCCCAAGAGAAAAATCTTCCAGATGCCCTGAACTATACGACCTCCCAAAAATACACAAAGAAGGCATACCCGTAGTCAGACCCATAGTCAGCTCCAGAGGAGCACCACAACAAAACCTAGCCAAATACCTAGCAAAGCAGCTACAGCCCCATGCTGAAGCAGCAGCTTCACATGTACAAAACTCATACCACCTCTTGGAAATGATCAAAGAACTACACGTGGAACAAAAAGATCTGCTTGTAAGTTTTGATATGGTTTCACTATTCACTCAAGTCCCGATAAAAGAAACTCTCGAAATCATCAAAAATAAATATCAACCACCCAAACACCTCATGGAACTAACAGAACACTGCTTAACCAACACATTTCATATACAAAGGACAAAGATACAAGCAAATTGAAGGAGCCCCTATGGAATCACCACTGTCACCTGTCATTGAAAACCTGTTCATGGAAGAATTCGAATCCAGAGCCCTAGCCAATGCCACTTACAAACCCAAACTTGATGACACATTTGTTATTTGGCCCCATGGAAAAGAAAACCTAAACAATTTCCTAACACACCTAAACAGCACACACCCCAAAATCAAATTCACCATGGAAAATGGAAACAAACAAACAACTACCATTCCTAGATGTACTAATCTACAAAAAAACAGATGGCACACTAGGACACACCATATACCAGAAGAAAACACACACCAACCGCTACATCAACACCCAAACCCACCACCACCCAGCACAGATAAACTCTGTGCCCAAAATACTAATTGCCAGAACCAAATGCCTGGCAGACAAGACACACATAAAGATTGAACTATGCACCTTGATTAAAGTACTGACAGCCAACGGCTTCCACAAAAGCAAAATCACTGGCTTGATCCACAAAAACACACTGAGACATAATGGAGACCTAGAAGTTGAACAGACCTATGGAACAGCTGTCCTGTCCTACATGAGAGGTAATACAGATAAAATCAGTGAGATACTACACAGGCATCACATCAAGACTTCCTTCAAAACAGACAGAAAAATAGCAGCCATCCTTAGAAACCCCAAAGATAAAATTGACCTGGAAAACCAAGGCATATATGAAGTCCCTTGTGCATCATGTCCTGCCACATACATTGGACAGAGCAATAGAAGAATAAGTACCCACCTAGATGAACACAAAAATGCAGTAAAAAAGCTGGAACACATTTCCTCACTAGTCCAACAGATGAAAGCCACAGGTCATAGCATTGACTTCAATGGCACCAAAACCCTAGCCACTATAGAAAACCCCAGCTACAGAATTATCAGAGAAGCCACAGAGATTGAAAAAAGACCTGAAAGCATGAATAGAAGCGATGACTCCACCAGACTGTCAATTATCTGGAAGCCTGCATTCTCAAACAAAAAAATCTCCACATCACAAGCCAGCCAAAGACCTGGGCACAAACAGACTCCCCCTGATACCTCCAGCTCAAACACACCCCAACCAGGCACCCAGATGAAACCTAGCTTCCTAATAAATGATAGCCGTCTGTTTACTCGGAGCCAAGCCGCATTAAAAGCCTCCAATATAGGAAACACAATGTTGCCAGCCAATCAAGACAAAAAAGCTACAAAACAGACAGAAAATATTAGAAACACCAATCAAGCAGAACACAGCAAACTCCAAGACCACTAAACACAGACCAAGACTCCCAACCAATCAGGATGAAGAAAAAACCATTCTGGCACAGCGTAGCCTAGCCCCAAATTTAAAACTGAAACGGCTGTGAAAGTCTGACTTACAGACTCACAGACGAACAAAATACAGAAGCCTGATGATGGCAGATGTGATTCTGCCGAAACGTTGCTACAACTTTAAAAGCACAACTATAATGGACGTGGAAAAATACCCGAACAAAGCTGAATTCCAAACATGTAAGTACCCGCAAAAACTTAAGTATATATATATGACATTCTGTTATATTCATTATTCGTTACGTTCATTTTGTACAGTTTAAAAGTCCAACAGTACTGTTGGCAAAATTTATTCATTATTTATTAAATATTTGTGCCACCCATCTTCCCTGATGGGTGGTTACTCAAGGTTACTCTGGGCATCTTACGAGTTTTAACACAAGTAAAAAAAAAATTAAAAACTACCCAGATTGAAATATAGTTAAAAACTATAAAAATATTGCTATACGTGCATAATATGGAACCTTGAAAGCCATTTTTCTTTAAGGCTTCTAGGCTGCCACATTCAGTGCTTGAGAATTTGGGAGGGGGACTTCAAAGATTGGTGGAAGATTAACCTTTCTCAGAAAGTCAAGGACATGTTACTCTGCACCTGGAGGGGAGCGACTGGAGATAGTCTCCAGTTGGAACAAAGTAACGATTGGACCATGTGATAGACAATTGGGTGCAGGGGTTGGATTTTGACTTTTCTTTGGGCTAGGGAAAATCCGGAATTCTAAGACTTGGGTTTTCCCCAGATGTGTCAATATGAACCTTTAATAAAGTGTATATTTGGGAAGACGATATTCTTAGAGTCTCTTTCTTTGGAGGTTGTTGGAACACTGACATAATAAGTGAGAGCTAACTAGAGTTGCAATAGTGTTTGCTTTTTTTTTTGGGCAGCAGATGTCATTTAAGTGAAAATACTGATGAAATAGAGTTAATTAATGCAAAAATATTATTTAGTTTGTTTTCTAAAGCTAGACTTCTCAGAAGCTGTCTTATTCATAGATGCTGAGAAATATTTTGTAAAGATCCTTGACAAAGTTCCTTGACCTTGATGCCTTTCCTTCTCAAATTTTGTTCTGCTCTCTCCTACAAACTTTGTTCTGCTCTCTCCTCTGCACATAAGGATAGTAGCTGATATCAGAATTTCTGTTGCTAAGCAATCATAATAAAATGCAATGTCACATGACCATGCCACTTAAATTGTGGCATTTCCAGTTGCCATTCAACTAGTGACGTCGTTAAGTGCAATGTCACATGATAGCCATTTGCATCCTCCTACTGGCTTTCCTAGTTGAGTTTGTTTGTAGGAAGCCAGCAAAGAAGATTGCAAATGGCAATCATGTCACCGTAGGATGCTGTGACTGTCATGAGAATGAAGACCAGTCATAATTTGGGAGGTTGCTGAATCAATGATTATTAAGCGAAGATCACCTGTAGGCTTTTTTGGGTAAGGGAATCCGGTCCTACTTTTAGATCACTACTGTTCAAGTGATAATTCTAAGATCCATGAATGGAAAGAACTTATATAAGATATTAATTGGTACTTAAATGATCACATGAATGAAAACATTTCATCCCAGAAAATATAACAATAGCAATAGCACTTAGATTTATATATCTCTTTAGAGTGTTCTACAGTCTTCCCTAAGTGGTTTACAGAGTTAGCATATAGCCTCCAACAATCTGGGTCCTCATTTTACTGACCTTCGAAGGATGGAAGGCTACCTTGACCCAGGTAGGATCGAACTCCTGGCTATGGGCAGAGATTGCTTGCAATACTGTATTCTAAACACTATACCACCACCACGGCTATAATAATATAACTTTATTATTGTTTATTTAACTAATTATAAATTTGCTAAAATAATAGGTCAATATCTATTTCAGTATTTTGAATTTTTCTATAGTTCTTATTGGGCGGGGTGGGCATTGATTTGAATACAGCAAACATTGCAGTGAGATATGAAGTAAGAGAATAGGAAGGAGCTATTCCTACACATTTAGCTTCCAAGAATAAAGAAAGCCTCCCCATGTCCAAATTTGGATCTGTGGTTATTTATTCTATAGTGAAATTCTTCTTCTAAGAAATATGGCCTCAGTATCACTGCTTCTGGGCTCTCTTTCATGTTATGAAGCTACATAGGACATATTTTCAATACACATTAACACACAAGCTATAAATTCTATAAGAGTGAATGGCTGAGACTAGAAAAAAATATTTTGGATACTGGCTGCAGTAAACCTATTATCAGGAAAGATTTAATCACTTTTTAATATAATTTTCTGGTCCTTCCGAACCCTGGAGATCAGCTAAGAAAATTATGTAGAAGGAAGAAAGTATATGTTCAAGAGAGTACATTCAAGAGATGTTCTCTCTGCTGATCTTTGAGATGTTCTTATATAAGAGGAGCACTACATTTTCTGTTGTTTCCCAATTATTATTACAACATGTCATATTACTGTATTTTTTATGTTTTTTAATTGCACTTATATATTTTTTAAAAAATAAAAAGATATTTGTTTAGAAATAGAGTTAATAAGACAAATGTTATCTCTAATAAAATTAATGCTGGCATTATCCCATAATGCAGGAGTTGGTCATAGCAGTAGGCAGAATGAAGTGGGTGCTTCAATCAGTTCCCTTTCCTGCTTTGGGCACCAAAATATAGGTATTCCTTGACTTATGACCAGTTGCTTAGCAACCATTTAAAAAGGTATTTATGACCCGATTTCTAAGTTCTGATAGCTGCCCCCACTACCGTTGTCATGTAACTGAATTGTATTATATGGCCATTCATGCAACCACAATTTACAATTGGGCATTTACTTTTTGGTTTTGGCTTCATAGTCAATAATCAGTACACTTAATTACCATAGATTCACTTAACAACCATGGTGACTCAGTTAATGACCACAGGAAAATAAAGGCAGTAAAATCAGGTTGATCATGTGATAACCTGTTTTATTAATGTCACAACTTACGACCTAACAGGGCAGACTCCATTACGGTTGTAAGTCAAGGATAACCTGTATCTTGGTTGGTCAAGGATAATGTGTCCCTTGACTTGAAAATGAAGAGGGAAAGCACCATTTACGACTTCACTGCAGGGAGCAAAATGTTTGAGCTGACCTGTCTTGAAGCAATATATCTGGCATACATATAGAATTTCTATTTTGAGGCTCATTAAAAAGTTTTGAAGCTCATTAGTGAGTTTTTGCCCTCATTACTGTTTTGGGACAACAGCTGTTAATGAAGCAGATGGCATTCAAGCCAAGAGAAGAGAGAGAAAGGAAAAAGAAGGCTGCAGATCAGATTGTCAAGGAAACGGCTAAATTGTTACTTTAAAGCCAGCCTCTGGATCCCTAGTGTGTGAAGATTTTCCTTCAGTATGATGGCTAAATTAAAACTGCTAAGAAGGTAGGAAACCTGAGAAAGAGTGCCATTGTGGACTGCAGCAGCCATGACATTTTTCTCTGTTAATTATTTTAAACTTTCCTCACCAATGCTAAAGAAGGTGCATTTTCATGCTCTGCATGTATTGTCTGCAAAAATCCGATAACAAGCAGAGATTCTACATTTATTTCTCTGGGATTTTTAATCTGGATTAATCAGAGCATTGGACTTGAATTAATATTCCTGCTCTAAGAATCTATCTTTTCAACTGGCATTTCCTGTCATGTTTCAATTAGCACTTAATTTCATTTCACTATACTCATCTCTAATTTCTTCATTTTCTTTTATTTTTATTCTGCTGAATTCTTGCATTAGACAACAATATTGTAAATATGTAAGTAGGACCAAACTGTATATTTCTGCATAGAATCTAGTCACGCTAGGTGCATTATCTATTGTTACTACTACATTCATTAAAATGTGCAGTGGCTCACGAGTGTAGGACACTGGGCTGACGATTGGCAGACTTGTGTTTGAGACCCAGTTGCTGCTGTGGGTTGGTGTGAGCTCCCGCAAATAAATAGATGTGTACCACTTTGATGGACAATTTAATGGGGACATGAAAAGATCCCCCAACTCGGTGTCCCCTGGGAAATGGTGATGTCACTGTTGAATCATTTCAACTTGGAAATGCTTTGGTACTCCTGACATGAATATAATGCTATATCCATTACAATATCCCTCTTATTCTTGAAAAAGGAGGCCTCTTACTGTAATTTCAGACTTTTCTAGTAATAGTAAAATCACCTTTTGTACAACATGGTAAATCAACTTCTTCCATTTTTTTTCTTAGTAGAATATCTTGCAGGTTTTCAGATTTAAATATCTTAATTTTATTTTTCTTCTAGTGCCAACAATATGCCAAAGCAGGTAGAAGTACGAATGCATGAAAGCCATATGAGTCCAGTGGAACATCAATCGAAAAACCTCTGTGTACGACTCTGGCTTTCACTTAGAAAAAATCTGCTCCTTTCACTAACTGTATTTGGTAAGTCAATATGAGAAAGAATATATTAACCAAATTAATTAATGGATGAATGTAGCATGTTCTGATATTCTAAGATATCCCCCTATCTACTCCTTCTATTTTCTCAATTTTTCTTCACTAGGCTTAGAACTCTGTCCAAAACACTTGTGATGCTTCTCTCATGTTGAACTCCATTTTTCCCATGACTCCTTTGACACACCCTTAATTTTCTTGCATATTCTTACTAAGCCTAAGAACATGTATTTTAGGTTCAGTAAGCTTCCCTATTTGGTTCCCTTTTTCTCTTTGTCAGCCATTCAAAGTAGACCAGACTAGGAAACTAAAGATGCAGACCAATACTGCTCTTATTATAAAATCACTGTAATAGAATTTTGCAAATCTAAATTTGCTGGAATTCCAGTCCTAATTACTGTAGTTAACCAAAGATAAGATTCCATCATATTTGCAAATGTTCACTATATGAGATACTTGCTAAATGAGGAATATATGTATCTAGATAAGAAAGAGAAAGATGATTTCAACAAGGGCATGCAGTTGGTCCAAAGGTATGTTCATAAGTGACTCAAAATACAAAACATCCTTACAAGATAATAGGTATAAGTATAAACATGTATAAGAATACAAGAAATAGGTACGAATAAATGGGGACAATAGGACATGGACGGTAGGCACAATGGTGCACTTATGCACCATTATGCACTTATGCACGCCCTTACTCAATTGCACTAATGCATGTCCAATTATTAAATTGAATAAATGAACAACTTACTTTGTTTGTTTATTCAATTTAATATACAGCTTACTCAGCCCATGGTTCAGGATCAAATCACAATAATAAATTCCACTAGATCACATAATAGAAAATTAGAAAAGCATAAAAACCTATAAATACACATGATGTTAGCCGAGTGTGCTTGCTTGTTCCCAAGTTAAACGAGGAAGTGGCAATTCATGTCCCTTGTGTTTCCTGCCAGAAGGCAGATAGTTTTTATCTTTCTCTTTTGCTGTGCACTCTGAGACCAGACCAAGCGATACAGTGATCTACTTTTCTCAGTTGCCTTCTGGGTATAGCAGCTTCCAAATATGGCATAGTTTTGACATTTTAGTGTGGTTCCTTGGCTTCCAGCCCAGACTTAACTGAAAAAAAATTCCATACTGTGAGAGGAAGAGCTAACTCTGTAGCCTTCACAAAGTCTTTCTTTATTCACTTCAGCCTGAATGGATAGCTGTGCTGTTTGTTGGAAAAGCTATGCAAATACTTTTCATGTCTCCCTGCTATTAAAGATTTTGAAACTGAGTTTATTTTTACATGGGCATTTGGCTCTGATTGACTGTTGCAAGATGATTGAGAGCCTTTCCTAGGTTGATCACCAGCAAGTATGCTGAGTTACAATAAAGCATGAGTTTTATTGCAGCAGTTGCTGTATTGCCAAAGGAAGAGAAACTGCAGGTGCAAATTTTTTCTAAGTGTGCTTTCAAAATGTTTTTTTTTCCTTTTTAAATATGACTAATTGTGACAGCCAAATGACAGGAGTCTATAGTTAACAGTATTTTTTTCCATTTCCACAAAGAGACAGTTAATACAGATTGGCAGTTAGCTGTTAATGGGAAATACTGTTTTTGTATGTGTCCCCTGTTTCCAAACATACTGTCAACCCTTTGAGTTCAGCCTGATTAAGAAACAGGCATAGTAAAGATTCCAGGAATGTGTTTTACTAGAATTCTTTGTGCCGCCCACCCACTTTTAAGTAAAACAAGATGAAGGCAGGGTTGTTCTTTCTCACACTTCCTATTTTCCCAGGCCTGAGCAACTGTTGTCTTCCTCTTTCTCAAGGCCAGAGCTAAATTCTCCTAGAGTGCTTCATTCATATACTGCACATCTTATAAGCAACTTTTCCAATATTTCACCATGTCTGAAGGGGGAGGGGGGAGAAGAGATCCACAATGTATTAAATGAAACATACTTAGTAAATAGGATTTATCTTATAGGATTTATCCATTATCTTGTTGCAAAAATTATTGGCCTATTTTTTTTTACTTTAAATTCAAAACAGACATTAAACATTGTTATGAGAGAGTTTCACTCTTTCAAGTACTAAGAAATTTTAGGGTTTTATTAAATGTTAATGCTCATACAGGATAATATTTTTTAAGGGACAGAAGGCTTGATACCTTGTGATTTAAGATAGATAGATAGATAGATAGATAGATAGATAGATAGATAGATAGATAGATAGATAGATAGACAGACAGATGGATGATAGAATGTGATTTTACAATTCTAATATTCCAAAATATTTTAATTTCCTAACACATTTCTGGTGGACTTCCTGTAGAAACCAACTCTCTTGCTCCCTTTTCAAACCTGCTTCCGGCACAAACTGACAAAATTCCATGTTCAGCTTCTGAGTTTTTTAATGAGCAAGGAAAACTGTCTTTCAGAATAGTTTGCAACTGTCTCTTGAGAGACTCTACCAGTAAGCTAGTTTATTAGGAATATGCCTAGTATATTTGTCCCTTGTCCTTTTCAGAATCACAGGGCCATCAGATATAAAGTCTATTAGACCTATCTTGAAATGTTTATGCAGCAATACTGTATTATCCATCCCAAATTCCTTTAAAAAGTATTAATTAGTAAATGACCTCTGATTGTCAACAATTAAAAATGCTTACAGCACAGTTGCATCATTCTTGCACATACGGTAAGCAATATAGTTTAGTATCAAATTGCTTCAGTGAGAAGACACGTTCAGTGGCTTTTACCAATTAGCACTGTTTTTCCTGAGAATAGGTGGGAAGCAGGCATTATATCTCTGGAGACATCCCAAGCTATTTGATCAGCAGTGTTCAACTCATCCCCCTCCCAGAATCATAAAAGTGCTAGATATAAGTTTTTGTATCCTGCTGAGCTTATCAGTGAGGCCGCAACCTTATTTACTGAAATTGAGAACTCTTGACTAGTTTTGCTAGGGGTATCAAACTCAATGTCTGAGGGTTGGATCCGGCCCATGGGATGTTTAGATCTGGCCTGCGGGGCCACCCTGGAAAAGAGGCCCACAGTGCCTCTGCCAGTTAAAACAGAGTTCGGGAGGGCCACATGGGGCCCTCCTGAGCTGTTTTCACTGCCAGTGGGTTGCAGGAGGCCGCCGAAAACAGAGCTCACGAGCCCGTTTCACTGTAGAGCACTTGGGCCACCATAGGAGCCCCCAACACAAGTGATGCTGAGCTGGCCATGACCACCCTGGCTACACTCACCTCAGCCCCCCCAAGGTCAAACACCACCTGGATGCGGCCCTCAATGAAATCGAGTTTGACACCCCTGGATTATGGTATCCTTATTTGCCTTGTTGGGAAACTTCATTTTGCCAAGATAATTCCACAAAATGATGGATAAAGACTCAGACTATTTTTTCCTAAACCTTCCTTTCTAATTTTGTTTTGTACATTCAGGTGTCATTATGGGAGCATTATGTGGAATGCTCCTTCGCATGGCAGCTCCTATTAATCCTGATGTCGTCATGTTGATAGCCTTCCCTGGAGATATTTTGATGCGGATGTTGAAAATGTTGATCCTCCCTTTAATAATCTCAAGTTTAATCACAGGTCAGATATATTATGAACAACTGGAATTTCATATCCTGTGAGAAATAAAGATCTTTAGGATCAGGCTGACCGCTTTTCAAAGTTTAATATTTTTCCCCATTATTCAGCAGTAGCACATCCTTAGTAGGGGAATCAATATGTTAATCAGTACTTATGTTGATAAAAACAGATGATATGTTAATGATCTGTAGAATTCTGAGATAGCAATTCATGAATAAGGATTGGGATGTTACAGTGGTTAATTTTAAAATAGTGTTTACTCACTATTCTCTTCTCTGATGTTCTTCTCTCTGTTCAAACACAGAGATTCCTTTTGAGTCCAATCATTGATGACTCTAATGACACAGAATTAAAAGTGACATTGCCTCTATGAATTTGAGATTGTCAGAAGGTATCATGATCTCAGGAAGACTACCATATCTAGGCCACAAACTTCTGGATGACCACTAGATAGGAACAAAGAGTTTGCAGTTTTTATGTCTCCTTGCTGATATCTAGTGTCTTCTGAATATTTGTAATGCATATACGGTAGGCCTACTTCAGGGCTACTATCAAACAAAGCATCTTGAATGGAAAATATCATAAAAAGAATTTGTATGAAACAATGTTCCAGGTATATAAATAAATAAATATATCTAAGTCCACACAAGACCTATAGACATTTATTTAGAAGTATTTCCTCACTAAATACAGTGAGACTGATTTCTGATGAACATATATAGGATTTTTAGCAACCATGGAAGATCAATTAATAAATGGAACAACTTGCTGCCAGTTGTGGGTGATTCAACAAAGGAGGTTTTTAAGAAGAGAGGACAACCATTTGTCTGAAATGGTATAGGGTCTCCTGCTTGAGCTGGGAGTTGCACTGGAAGACTTCCAAAGTCCTTTCCAACTCTGTTATTCTGTTATTTTTACTTTAATTTAACTGATGGATTACTTTTCATTTAACTGATCAATCTATGCACTCATCAATATACATTAATCATTTAAGATACCTTAGAGCCGTGATGGTGAACCTATGGCACGTGTGCCACCAGTGCCACGCAGAGCCATTTGTGCTGACATGCGAGCCGCAGGCAAACTTACCTCACTGTGCATGTGCATGCCTCACAGCTGATTCCCCCCCCCCCCCCACGGTTGGTTTGAGGCCTTTTTCGGCCTCCCAGAGGCTTGGAAAAAGCCTCTGCAAGCATTTTCAGGCCAAATTATAGGCAAGTTTCGCCACTTCCTGTAATACCGGAAGTGACAAAACAAGCTTATAATTCGGCCTGAGAAGGCTTGTAGACGTTTTTTCCAAGCCTCTGGGAGGCGGAAAAAGGCCTCAAACCAGCTGAAAAATCAGCTGTGAGGTGCAGTGCAGGTAAGGAGGTAAGGTGGGCATTGCGCGCCCATGCACAGAGGGTGTGGGCATTGCATTCTGGGTCTGGCATGCGAGTGCAGGCGCGGTGGCGCGCTCGCAATTTTCGGCGTAGGAGGCCAAAAAGGTTAGCCACCACTGCCTTAGAGATTTACAGGTATCTAAAATGAACTATTGAACATATTTATCCATGATATTTTTCTATGGAAACTGTTATCTGTGACTTTCTGTATCAAAGTTATATATAGGCAAAATAAATAAAATATATACTACTATATTAGATTGTGAAGTATACAGACCAGTGAAAATGTCCAAAATGCAACAGCAAGAGGGTATACGTATTTGCAAAATCCTAATCATGAGAAGCATGCTTGGTCATTATGCAGATTCTCAATAATCAAGAAGATAACATTTGTGTTTGAATTCTTCCCAATTCAATTCTGATTACAGGGCTGTCTGGACTGGATGCTAAGGCCAGTGGTCGATTAGGGACGAGAGCTATGGTATATTACATGTCCACAACTATCATTGCTGCTATCCTGGGAGTGATCTTGGTGTTAGCCATTCATCCTGGCAATCCAAAACTCAAGAAGCAGCTGGGAGAAGGAAAGAAGAATGATGAAGTATCCAGTCTTGATGCTTTCTTGGATCTTATTCGAAACTTGTTTCCTGAAAATCTTGTGCAAGCGTGTTTTCAACAGGTAAAAACTGCGTTTTCTTACAGGAACATAATATGAATGATAACTATGAAAATATCTAAGTGAAGCAAGTTAAACAGAATAATCACTGCACATGCCATTTGTTTTACCAATTTGATACCTTTATACTTAAAACATATTTGAATGATAACTGACATTTGAATGATAAGCTTCCGTTTGAATCTTTATTGGATGAACTGGTAGCAGAAATTTTGAGTAGTTCAGAGAACCGGCAAATACCACCTCTGACTGGCCTGGCCCCCATCTATTCTCTGCCTCCTGAGGCCCAGCTGATCAGCTGGGTCTTTTTTTCTTGCCCTGCACAGGAGAATAGAGCTGGAAAGCAGGTTAATGGGGTGGGGAGCGAATGGGATTTTGCAGTAACCTTCCCCTAGGAGTGGAATGGGATTAGAGATTTTACAGTATCCTTTTCCTACCACGCCACCAAGCCACGCCCACCAAGCCACACCCACAGAACTGGGAGTAAAAAAATTTGAATCCCACCACTGGTCTGATGGGATAGTGGGGAATAGAAAGATTTATATTCATTGCAGAAAGCTTGTCATTTGTGTCGTGTCCGCAAAAGACGCCAGGAGTCGGTGACTTAGTTTAAAGCTCTTTATTTTGAAGTTGAGAACCGAACCGGCGAAAAGGAAAAAGCCCGCGGCTTTTATCCTTTTCGCCGCGGCGGCCGCGGCCAATGGCAGCGTTTCAAGTCTCCCGCTCTTGGAGTGAGCCAATCACGGGAGACTTTCAACGGGCCAATCGGCGCGGCTCGCCTGGCCAATTAGAAATCCCCGCGCTTTAGCCAATCAAAGCGCGGGGATTTCGAGTATGTAAATTAGGGACAGAACACCCCTCCCCTCTTGGTACAGTCTTTACGTTGCGTAGTCACGTAGGTAGGCGGGGCTCCGTCTAGTCCTACTTGACCTGCGCAACTCAGTTGCAAGCTGGATTTCGACCGGAGCGGTCGAGTTTTTGGCCGCTCCCTCTTCTGTGCGAACCGGTTGGATGATCGGGCCGGTTCTTTCTCTGTGGCTCCCACCCGGGCCTTCCGGGTTGGTTGAGCTACGGGTCTCGCCGCTCCCGCTTGGTCTTTCCGAGTCGGTTGAGCTGGCTTGGTGTTTCTTCTCCGGTGGGGGATCGCGATGGCTGCGTTCCGGTAAGTACTGCTGGTTTATTTTTTCTTGCGTTTGTTTATTCGGGTATTCCCTCCCCCCTTGGTTTGTTTCTTGGGGGGTGGATTCTGTTGCCGAACGTGACCTGAGTTGGTCAATGTGTCGTTTCCAGGCTCGCCCATCTGTGGTTTGGAGCCGGTATGAGCGCGGGCCTGTGATTTGGGTGATGACGGCTGGGATCCATAGAGGGTCCCCCGTCAGGTTTTTCGCATACACGAGGTCTCCGGGTGCGAATGTTTGGTATTTTGAACTTGAGTCTGGGGGCCGCTCCGGGTTATATGTTGGGTGTAACCTGTCGAGTGGGGACCTCAGCTTCCTACCCATTAGTAACTCGGCTGGGCTTTTGTTGGTAGTGGTGTTCGGGGTGATATGTTGTATAAAGAGGAGTCTGTTAATTTTGTCTTGGATCTCCCCGTGGTCCATTTTCCAGATGGTTTTTTTGGTAAATTGTACCATCCGTTCCGCCCTACCGTTCGCCGCCGGATGCGCCGGTGCTGTTAATGCGTGGCGGATGCCCCTCTCCGCCAGGAATCTCTCGAAGTCGAGGGAAGTAAACTGGGGCCCGTTGTTGGAGACAACGACGTCTGGGAGGCCGTGTGTTGCAAAGAGTTTGCAAAGTTCTTTGATTACGGCCTCCGTGGTGGTAGATTTCATGTCGCTTACCTCCAACCAGTTGGAGTAAGCGTCAACTGTTATTAGAAAGGTATGCCCATTTGTGGGACCGGCAAAGTCCAAATGGATTCTGGACCAGGGCCCCCTCGGTGTTTCCCACTCTAGGATGGGTGCTGCGGGTGGGCTGGGTCTAGTCTCCTGGCATTGCTGGCACCTAGCTACCCAGGCCTCTATCTGTTTGTCCATCCCTGGCCACCAAGCGTAATTTCTGGCCAGGGCTTTAGTTCTGACGATGCCAGGATGCCCCTCATGCAACATTTCTAAAACCTTCCCTTGCAGCCTGTCCGGGATGACCACCCTGTCACCCCATAAGATACACCCCTTAAGCAGCGAGAGTTCGGTTTGGCGGTTTTTAAATGTCTTAACGGATTCGTCATTGTCCCTTTCTGGCCAACCTTTTTCCACCCAATGCAAAACCCGCGCCAGACGCCTGTCTTTAATAGTCTCCCGGGCAATGTCTGACGCGGTTATGGGCAGGTTTTCGATGTTCAGGGTGTTTGTCGTTGGTGCTGGGTCAGGGTCGGAGTCTGGTAACGGCGAGCGGCTTAAAGCGTCCGCGTGCGAAATCTTCTTACCCGGCTTGTGTATTAGTTCGTAGCTGTAGGCTGCCAGGAACTCGGACCACCTTGTCATCCGGGGAGACAGAATGTTCGGGGTGGCTCGATTTCCTGCAAGGATGCCCAGCAACGGTTTATGGTCTGTCACAATGGTAAAAGGGCGGCCGTAAAGGTATTCGTGGAACCGCTTAACGGCGGCAACTATAGCCAAGGCATCTTTGTCCAGCTGGCTATAGTTCCGCTCTGGCTTGGTTAGAGTCCTGGAAAAGAATGCGATGGGTGCTTCTTTTCCGTCAGGAAGGGTATGGCTGAGGACAGCGCCGACACCGAAAGGTGATGCGTCGCAAGTGACGGCCAGGGGCAAGGTTTCGCTGAATTGGATCAGGACGGCGTCGGAGGTGAGGAGGTCTTTGGTTTTTTGGAAGGCGGCTTGCTCCCGTTTCCCCCAAGTCCAGGTTGCCGCCTTATCCAGGAGCCTATGCAAAGGCTCCACCGCCGTTGCCTTTTGGGGTAGGAAAACATTATAAAAGTTCAGCAACCCCAAGAAAGCCTGTAGTTCAGTCTTAGACCTATGGGTGGGGGCCTCTTTGATAGCTTTTACTTTCTTACTTGTGGGGTGAATGCCGTGCCGGTCTAGAAGGTAGCCCAAGAATTCCACTCGCTCCGTGCACAGTTGGCATTTCTCCCTTTTTAGTTTAAGTCCCGTTTCTTTAAATTTGGTTAAGACCTCTCTGAGTCGGTTTTCTAATTCGGCTTCGTTTGGCGCCGCTACTAATACGTCATCGAAATAGGGCACCACCCCCTTGATGCCCTGCAGCAAACGTTTCATCAGGCTCTGAAAGATGCCCGGTGCCACGCTGACTCCGAATTGGAGTCGGTTGCACTTGAAAGCCCCCCGATGTGTAAAGATGGTCTGGGCTTCCGCTGTTTTTTCGTCGACCGGCAACTGTTGGTATGCCTGGGCGAGATCGAGCTTGGCAAAGACCTTGCCCCCTCCCAGTGAGTGCAGTAGGTGTTGCACGATTGGGACGGGGTAAGCACTTTGTTGCAGCGCGCCATTTAGGGTGGCCTTATAGTCCCCACAAATTCTCACTGACCCGTCTGGCTTGACCGGGGTCACTATTGGGGTCTCCCACCTGGCATGGTCTATAGGTTGTAACACCCCCTGTTTGACGAGCTTGTCAATCTGCTCGTCAATCCTAGGTTTTAGGGCGAATGGTACCCGCCTAGGTTTTAGTCGCTTGGGGGGGACGCTAGGGTCTAGATCAAAAGAGATAAGGGGCCCCTGGTACTTGCCCAGGCTTCCGTCGAAGACCTCCCGGAACTCCTGGGCTAGCCGCTGTTCCCAGCCGTCGTCGGTGACGTGGTTGACTCCCGTGAGGGCGATGTCGAGCGGGGCAAACCATTGTAAGCCCAGCAGGCTTGGGCGGTTGCGATCGACGATTGTGAGTGGGAGTTGTTCGGTGCGGCCCTTGTATGTCACATTGAAGTTCTTGGTGCCCACTACCGGGACGCGGTTTCCCTGGTAGTCTTTTATAATAAGTCTTTGGGCGTTTATGTTTCTCCTATGGAGGGTGGGCACTAACCGTTTTATCTCGTGCCATGCAATCATGGAGAGGTAGGACCCGGAGTCTACCTCCATTTTGCATGGTCGTCCTTCAATATGGACCTCTACGTGTACCTTTCTGGCGCCGTCGGAGATGGCGTGGCCGATGGTTACCGTCTGGTGGGTTTCTTCCTTGCGCCGGTTGTCGCCGCCTCTCGATGGTCGCTGGATTCGGTCCCACCGGCTGTCCGATTGGCGATCTCTGGTCCTGGGCGGTGGGCTTTCTCTTTTACGATCGTGTTGGTCCCATCTGGGTGGACTGCGAGTCTTCTTTTGGCGGCAAACCCGGGCGATGTGTCCCCTTTTATCACAATGCCGACAGATAGAGTCAAAAAATCGGCATTCTGATCTGGGGTGGTCGCCGCCGCAGCCGGCACAGTTGGTCCTCGACCTACGACCTCTTCGGTTCCGTTGGTCGCCGCGCCCCGTCTGGACTCGATGTATGTCTTCTTCGTCTTCGGACGTGCTGGATGTAGAATGGAAATCGCCGTAGTGTGCGGTCGTTTCGTTTTTTGGGTCGGCCGACCTCGCCGGGTTGTTGTTTCCGCCCTTTGCGTCTGGTTTTCGCATGCTGTCAGCGGAAGTGCGGGTCGCTTCTGCGGCTGCGGCTGTGGTGAGGGCGTCTGCTAGGCTGATGTCGTCCTTAGCCATAAGCCGGCTCTGGAGTGCAGGGTCCCATAGGCCGAGTACGAATCAGTCTCTTAGGAGGCTATTCAGGCCGTCAAATTCGCAGAGCCCTCCTAGGCGCCGCAGCTCGGCGACGAAGTCGCTCAGTTTTTCGCCTGGTTTCTGGTCCCGCCGGTAGAATTCGTTGCGCCGGATCAGGATTGGGACCTCGGGGGCGTAATGTCGCCGAAGGATAGGTTCGAGGACGTCCCAATCCATGGCGGTTGCGTCGGCCGGCTTGGCCAATGCTTTGGCCATCTGGAATACTTCGGTTCCGCAATGCGTGAGGAAAACGGCGTGTTTTAGCGGGCCCGGGGCGTCCTTCATTCCGGTGCACTCGAGGTACATGCGGAATCGGTCTGAGAACGATTCCCAGTCCTCGGTGGCGGGGTTGAAGGGGGCGGGCGGTGCGATTTTCGCCATTTCGGTGCTAAGTCTGGCTCTTGTCGGACACGGGGTTCGGTTCAGGGTCTGGATCCCATCCTCGTCGCCAGTGTCGTGTCCGCAAAAGACGCCAGGAGTCGGTGACTTAGTTTAAAGCTCTTTATTTTGAAGTTGAGAACCGAACCGGCGAAAAGGAAAAAGCCCGCGGCTTTTATCCTTTTCGCCGCGGCGGCCGCGGCCAATGGCAGCATTTCAAGTCTCCCGCTCTTGGAGTGAGCCAATCTTGGGAGACTTTCAACGGGCCAATCGGCGCGGCTCACCTGGCCAATTAGAAATCCCCGCGCTTTAGCCAATCAAAGCGCGGGGATTTCGAGTATGTAAATTAGGGACAGAACAATTTGCATCCATTTAGAGGGTTGGAGAAGCACTTGGAAGCTTATTTGTGTCCTCAAGGTCACTTGAGTAGTGCTTCTAGTTCCTGTAGTCTGCAATTTTTTTTCCTCCCACACCATTCAAAAGGTGTTCATCCCAAATTGTATAGCTAAAAGTCTTCAAAAGAAAAAACTAAGAAAGGCCCCCATCTATTCTCTGCCTCCTGAAAAAGCACCTTTGGGATAACCATTACCTGAATGACTGAGAATCTCTACAGACTATAACCAGAGCCCACTATTTGGGCAAAAAAATAGAGAAACATTTTCAGTAGTGCCGAATATGTTTTTCTTTCCAAGATTCAAAAGAAATGAATGTTTTTGCCCAAATGCAACAAAAACTGCTTAATCTTAATATGCTACATATTTGATTTCATAAGAATATAGATTTCCCCCCTGTTTTTAATCAGGAATTAGGATTTGAACAATGATATTTAGAAAATCTGAAAGGCTATAGGCTACTCATTACAGTATTCTGAAATTATTAACAAAGTCAGGGTTACCAGTGTTGCAAAAAGTGAATGAGTTTAGAAGTGTTAGATGAGTTCTAGGAAGTGCCAGAAACAGTAAAGAGCCAAGTGATTGGTACTTGAAGATTGAATAGTCTTTGATGAATGTATCTACACAAGTAAGGCCTGAAATATTTTTTGGATGAGAAGGATGATGAGAACTCTCTATTGTTGTTTACTCCGCTCTTACAAATGAGTAAATAGTTTAGACTGTGGTGACTTTTTCCCGAGAAAAATACATTAGTATTGTTATGTATGTAAATAGTTTAAATAAAAGCAAGCTTGGGGTAAAGTGCAGGGTTCTGGCCCTGCACTTCTGATTGGGTGTTAAGCGGCTCGATCGGATTGGTTGGGTTCAGAGAATCCGATTGGCCCTTAACGAAGGACTCTTATTGGTTCTGGAGCTAGCGTCTTACAGCTCCCTATTGTTTATTTCACATTAAGGTCACCTATATAAGGCAGAGTTGTTGTTGTTCACTCTCTTAAGTCACTATGTAATAAAGAGCTGAAAGTTCACCAACTATGGTTGTCTCCAGTCATTTCACCCATGCCTAAAACTATATCACTGACGACGAGGATGGGATTTGGAGACATCTGATCTTAAGGAACCGGGAAGAAAAACAGAGCACGTGCCAAGACGACACCACCAACGGAAACCATGTCCAGCGGCATCGTACCACCCGCTCCATTCGATCCGAACCAAGAGGATTGGGAATCCTACATGGATCGCTTCCAAATGTTCCTTGAAACAAACAACCTGAAGGACGCCACACCAGCCAAGAAGTGGGCGCTGTTTCTGACGTACTGCGGCCCGGCTGTCTTTAAAATGGCAAAGGCACTCGCGAAACCTCGAGAAATGAAAGCAATGAGCTGGAATGACCTCGAACCTCTCCTGAGAGACCATTACGCGCCAACCGTACCTACACTCGTGAGACGAATTCTATCAAAGAAGCCAGCGAAAAGGAGAGAGTGTGGCTGACTTCGTGACAGACCTCCGACACTTGGGAGGCCTCTGCGGGTTCGCAAACTTAGATGAAGCACTGAGAGACCGCTTAATTCTGGGATTAGATGCGCTAGGCGTGCAAAGCAAACTGATGGCGAAAGGCGACATCGACCTTGCTGACGCCATCGCCGAAGCCACTGCTGCTGAGGCGACCAAAAAGTCCGCGGCGCAACTACGGCGAAGCCGAAACCCACCGACCCCACCGACAGGCGACATCTTACCCAGCTCAGAAGGGCAGCTAGCGACAACACACTACGAGGACCTCTCTTCGTCATCAGACAGCGACGAAGAAGGGGTCCATCAACTGCGGTCCGACCGGGACCCTCACTCTAAACCCTCACGCCCTTGCGCTGGTTGCGGGGCAAACCACCCCAGGGCAGACTGCAAATTCCGTGATGCGATCTGTCATGAGTGCGGAAAACGAGGCCACATCAGTCGAGTCTGTCGCAGTTTACCGGGACCAAGTCAGGCCTCAAGGGGAACCAGCTCCCGCCAATCGGCAGGAAACCGTCCTGTAAGACGAGATCCAGCAAACCACTCCTACAGATATCGAGCGTTGCAGAAAGAAGAGGCGCACCATACTATCACTATAGGTCACACCTCAGCCATGGACGCTAAGAAGATTCAAGTCACAGTAGCCATAGAGAACCAACCTTGCCACATGGAGGTCGATTCGGGATCGTCCCTCTCAATGGTGTCGTGGAAGACATTAAAGCAACTCATTCCTACCATCCAACGCCAAGACCTTTGAATGCAACGTCTCATCCTTAAAAACTACCAAGGGAATCGGATCCCTGTGGTTGGGTCTTGTCGAGTCCGCGTCTCGTTTAAAAAGCATATGGCATATTTACCTCTAACGATCATCAATAGGGACAGGCCTAGTTTGTTGGGCCTCCAATGGTTTGCGCCACTCGGCATTGAAGTAGCCGGCGTGAACCGAGTCGGTGATTGCGAGTGGGAGGAGGACCTTATTACTGAATTCAGCGATGTCTTCATCTGGGCGAGTATAAGGGGACCCCAATTTCGTTTAGCCTCGACCCTAAGGTTGCCCCGATCCGTTTAAAGCCCCGTCGAGTTCCATTCGCCCTTAAGGCCAAGATAGATGAACAACTTGACAAACTAATTAAACAAGGGGTACTGCAACCCATTGATCATTCTCCATGGGAAACTCCGATTGTAACCCCCATTAAACCAGATGGGTCAATCCGAATCTGTGGGAACTACCGGGCCACTCTAAACCACGCCCTCCAGCAGAACGCGTATCCAGTGCCGGTGATACAGTACCTCCTTCATTCCCTGGGAGGCGGAAAGGTTTTTGCTAAGTTAGATTTAGCTCAAGCCTATCAACAATTGCCCATGGACGATAAAACAGCCAAAGCTCAAACGATAGTAACGCACAGAGGTGCTTTTAAATGTACCTGATTGCAATTCGGGGTAAGTGTAGCCCTGGGAATATTCCAAAGTTTAATGGAACGATTATTGCAGGGAATCAAGGGCGTGGTTCCGTATTTTGATGACGTGTTAATTGCAGCTCCTAGTAAAAAAATTCTACAGAATCGTTTAAAATGTGTTCTTAAGAAATTCCAAGAAGCGGGATTGAAAGTAAAAAAGGATAAATGTCATCTGTATACAGACAGTGTTGAATTTCTAGGTTATCACATTGATAGTCAGGGTATCCACCCTACTGAGAGTAAATTAAGGGCGATAAAAAATGCTCCCAGACCCCGTAACAAAACAGATCTCCAGGCATTTTTAGGCCTTATTAATTTCTATAATGTGTTTTTACCACATAAGGCGACTGTGGCTGAACCGTTACATCGGTTATTAGATAAGAAAGCATTGTTGGTTTGGGGTTACCGGGAGGAAAAAGCGTTTCAAAATGTAAAAGATTTACTTCCATCTGATTCTGTACTTATGCAATATAATGAAACATTACCATTGGTTATAACTTGTGATGCCTCTCCGTTTGGGGTGGGCGCTATTTTGAGCCATGTGCTGCCTAATGGAAACGAGGCCCCTGTTGCATACTTTTCGAAGACTCTTTCTCAGGCAGAACGTTACTATGGACAAATAGATAAGGAAGCTCTTGCAATTGTGGCAGCCGTAAAAAAATTCCATGAGTATGTATATGGAAGGACATTTACCATTGTAACTGACCACAAACCTTTACTGGGGATAATCGCTGGGGACAAACCAACCCCCTATATATTGTCCCCAAGAATGACTCGATGGTCAGAGTTCCTAGCTGCTTATAATTATCGATTGTTACATCGCCCAGGGAAAGCCATTCCCCACGCCGACACACTCAGCAGAGTTCCGCTACCAGAAACTCTCGACGATCCAGCACCAACAGTATCGGCGTTACAAATCGAAATGCTCAACTTGCCTCCTATGACCGCTCGAGATATCGCGAGAGAGACCAGACGAGATCACACCCTAGCTCGAGTCCTAGGCTGGGTAGAACGTGGATGGCCATTGGACCAGGTCCCGTGCCATTTAAAACAAGACAGACTGAACTTTTTTCGCAAAAAGGCTGTGTCATCTGGGGCGATAGAGTCGTCGTTCCAGAACGACTCCAAAACTCGCTGTTACAAATTTTGCATGAAGGACATCTCGGGATTGTGAGGATGAAAGCACTCGCACGGAGCTACGCTTGGTGGCCAGGCATGGACCGACACATCGAGCAATGGGTCAAGGCCTGCACCAAGTGCCAACAAAACAGCAACGCACCGCCAAAAGCTGCACCGACTGAATGGGAGACGCCACGCGGGCCCTGGTCCAGAATCCACCTGGATTTCACAGGGCCGATTAAAGGACATACATTACTATTGACTGTCGATGCATACTCTAATTGGTTGGAAATTCATCGAATGACCCATACAACCTCCGAAGCTGTCATTAAAGTCCTCAATAGACTCTTTGCAACTCATGGATTGCCGGACGTCCTGGTGTCCGACAACGGACCACAGTTTACAACGCTAATGTTTGAACAGTACCTTGCTGATAATGGCATCCGCCATGCGCTCACCTCGCCGGCACATCCTGCTACCAACGGCCGAGCGGAACGCATGGTCCAATTTGTAAAAAAGACTTTGCAAAAAGTGGACTATGATAATATTGACAAAAAAATAAACCGCATTCTACTTCTACAACACATCACTCCGCACAGTGTAACCGGCAGAACTCCCGCAGAACTTCTCATGGGGGAAAACTCCGTTCCCGCCTCGACTGATTGCACCCTGCTTACAAGCCAGAAAATCCCGCAGGATCCAGCGGACGCTACCGTACCTTCAAGGTAGGCGACCCCGTTTATGCAAGAAATCTATCGGGCGACCCGGTTTGGATTGAAGCAACAATAATACGCGAGACTGGGCCCAAATCCTATATTGTAAAATGTGTTGATGAAAGACTGCGGAAATGACATATTGACCAATTACGGTCACGACTCCTTTCAGCCAGCCAGCAACTCCCCTACGACCAAACTGAGGGGGGGGGAAGGAATGGAAGAAGACGACATTCCAGGGAACCTGTTCCAAGAGAGCGATGAATCCAGTGAAACTCAGGAAATGGAGCAGGAGGAAGAATCGTACACTCCAAGGGAAATCACACCAGAACGAGAAGCTGAGCCACTACCAAACAACATTTTACCTCAACAGGACTGCACACAGCCAGTCCAAAGAAAATCTAATAGACCCAAAAAACAACCGTCCTATTTGAAGGACTATATAACCACACCATAATTGAGGAGCCAGGGGGAAGGGGTGTTATGTATGTAAATAGTTTAAATAAAAGAAAGCTTGGGGTAAAGTGCAGGGTTCTGGCCCTGCACTTCTGATTGGGTGTTAAGCGGCTCGATCGGATTGGTTGGGTTCAGAGAATCCAATTGGCCCTTAACGAAGGACTCTTATTGGTTCTGGAGCTAGCGTCTTACAGCTCCCTATTGGTTATTTCACATTAAGGTCACCTATATAAGGCAGAATTGTTGTTGTTCACTCTCTTAAGTCACTATGTAATAAAGAGCTGAAAGTTCACCAACTATGATTGTCTCCAGTCATTTCACCCATGCCTGAAACTATATCAAGTATGACTTTCTAAAGCTTATATTAACTGGCTTTTTATTGTCTAAGTTTTATGCCATACACACCAGGAGATGCCCTTGAGCTCTTTTTTCCCACTTGTTTCTTGTTAATTTGTTTAGCAGTTACATGGATTATTTTATAAAGAAATGAACAAGATGTTGTGAATCAATAAATGCTTAATAAAGATCATTAAGAGCTTGAAGTAAAGTGCAGGGTTCAGGCCCTGCACTTCTGATTGGCCAATAATAGCGACATCAGATTGGTCCGTTCAGGAGAATCTGATTGGCTATTAATGAGCCTCTTCCATTGGTTAATGGCGATAGCGCTCCCTGTGTTTTCATTGGTTAAATGAGTTAAGAGTTGCCTATATAAAGGGGCCCATCGTGGTCATCGGTTGAGCTGTTTAACATGTAAATAAAGAGTTTGAAGTTCACTGTTTCACTGGCTTGTCTCCATCCTTGCACCCATTATCAGAACATAACACTGGCGACGAAGGTGGGATGTGGAGATATCAGAGCTTGCTGAATGATGAAGAACCATAACAAAGCACATGGCTGAACGCACCAACGGCGGAACCATGTCCGGCAGTGTCATACCACCCGCTCCATTCGACCCAGCACAAGAAGACTGGGACTCATATATGGATTGCTTCCAGATGTTTCTGGAAACCAACAATTTAAAGGATGCCACTACTGGAAAGAAACGAGCGGTATTCCTAACTCATTGTGGGCCAACCATATTCAAGATGGCCAAGGCACTAGCAAAACTGGCAGAAGTAAAATCTATGGACTGGGACGTCCTTGAACCACTGCTAAGGGCTCACTACACACCGACCGTGCCAACGCTCTGTGAGAAGGCATAAATTCTATCAGAGAAGTCAGCGGAAGGGCGAAAGCGTTGCTGATTTCATCGCGAATCTCTGGAATCTGGGAGGCCTATACAAGTTTACCGACTTAGAAGAAGCCCTAAGAGACTGAATCGTTCTGGGATTAGATGCACCAGGCATCCATAGTAAATTAATGGCAAAGGGTGACATCACCCTTAAAGACGCCATAGCTGAAGCTACTGCAGCAGAAGCAACCAGGAAGTCAGCTGCCCAAATGCACCGCACAAACACCACGGTTCGCCAACGAGCCTGCAACATTTCACCTCAGTCAGAGAGACAGCTAGAAACGGCCCACCACGAGGACCTCGACTCGTCATCAGATAGCAACGAGGAAGAGGTCCATCGACTTCGGTCCGAATGGGACCAACGCCAGAAATCAAAGTACCAATGCGCCGGGTGTGGAACAAGCCACCCCCGGTCAGAATGCAAATTCCTCGACGTGCTCTGCTATGTGTGCGGGAAAAGAGGCCACATCGGACGGGTCTGTAGAAGCAAGCAAGGACCCAGCCAAACCCCGAGTGGGGCTAACTACTGCCAATCTACAGGAAGCCATCCTGCAAAGTGAGAACCCTTGAACCACCAATGGAACAACCACTCCTACAGAAACAGACCCCTAAACCACTCAACGAAGCGAGAAGAGGCACACCAAACTATTACGATTGGTCACGCCTCATCATTGGACGCCAAGAAGATCCGGGTGAAGGTGGCATCGAAAACCAGCCTTGTATGATGGAAGTCGATTCAGGATCGTCCCTCTCAATGGTTTCCTGGAAGACCCTCAAGCAGCTCATCCCCACTATCTGTAGGTAAGACCTCCAGTTCCAAAGACTCATACTTAAGGACTATCAAGGAAATCAAATCCCGGTTGTTGGATCCAGCCGAGTACGGGTATCGTTTAGGAACCGTACAGCATTTTTACCCCTGACTGTAATCGACAAGGATCGGCCTAGTTTGTTAGGCCTCCAATGGTTCGCTCCACTTGGAATTGAAGTGGCCGGCATTCACCGAACCTACAGCAGCGATTGGGAAGAAGACCTCGTCCACGAATTCCAGGACGTCTTCGCGGAAAAATTAGGCGAGTACAAGGGGACCCCGATATCGTTTAACCTCAATCCCGAAATAGCTCCCATCCGCCTTAAGCCTCGTCGAGTTCCCTTTGCCCTTAAACCAAAGATTGATGAGCAGCTTGATAAATTAATAGCCTAGGGAGTGCTAGAACCAACCGATCACTCTCCCTGGGAAACACCAATCGTAACGCCCATCAAGCCGGATGGATCGATAAGAATTTGTGGGGACTACCGAGCCACCCTGAACCACGCCCTTCAACAAAACGCTTACCCGGTACTGGTGGTGCAACACCTCCTCCATTCCCTGGGGGGCGGAAAAGTCTTCGCTAAACTAGACTTAGCCCAGGCATACCAACAACTGCCTGTTGACAAAAAAATGGCAGAGGCCCAAACAATTGTTATTCACAGAGGCGCGTTTAAATGTAACCGGCTCCAGTTCGGAGTGAGCGTAGCCCCGGGAATCCTTCAAAGCTTAATGGAGAGGCTATTACAAGGGATAAAAGGTGTTGTTCCATATTTTGATGATGTGTTAATCGCAGCCCCAACCCAGAAAATACTAAAGGAACGCCTGAGGTTGGTTCTCCAGAGATTTAAAGACTCCGGTCTCAAAGTTAAAAAGAACAAGTGTTATTTATGTACGGATTGTGTAGAATTTTTGGGATATTTAATTTATAGTCAAGGCATTCACCCCACCGATAACAAACTCAGGGTGATCAAGAACACCCCAAAATCCCAGAACAAGGCCAACCTCCAGGCTTTTCTGGGCCTTATCAATTGTTATAACATTTTCCTGCCTCACAAAGCAACCATAGCTGAGCCACTACATCGTTTATTGGACAAAAAAGCAACCTGGGTATGGGGACGTAGAGAACAGGCGTTTTGACATGTAAAAGATTTATTGACTTCTGATTCTGTCCTGATGCAGTATAACGAGACTTTGCCTTTAACGATCACGTGTGATGCATCCCTATTCGGGGTGGGCGCCATTTTAAGCCACGTTTTGCCAAACGGTAATGAAGCCTCTGTTGCTTATTTCTCAAAGACGTTATCAAAAACAGAACGCAACTATAGTCAACTTGACAAGGAGGCCCTTGCTATAGCGTCCGCGGTTAAGAGATTTCATGAATATGTGTATGGCCGAGCATTTACCATAGTGACTGACCACAAACCTTTGCTGGGAATAATCGCGGGAGATAGGTCAACACCGTATATATTATCTCCCAGAATGACCCGCTGGTCAGAAGTTTTGGCGGCATACAATTACAAATTACAACATCGCCCAGGGAAGGCCATTCCCCATGCCGACACATTGAGCTGTGCACCTCTTCCAGAGACTATTGATGACCCCACTCCAATGGTCACAACGCTGCAGATCGAGACACTTCGAATGCCGCCATTAATGGCCCGGGATATCGCGATGGAAACGAAACGTGACCCCATTTTAGCACGAGTCTTCAGTTGGGTCGAGTGGGGATGGCCGTTAGACGAAATATCTGACGACTACGCCCCATTCAAAAATCGGCAAACGGAACTATTTTCTCAAAAGGGCTCCATTATCTGGGGTGATAGAGTTGTCGTCCCAGAGCGGTTGCGACCAGCGATACTAAGGACCTTGCATGATGGCCACCCGGCATCGTGCATATGAAAGCCCTCGCATGAAGTTACGTGTGGTGGCCGCGTATTGACAAGCAGATAGAGACATGGGTAAGAGCCTGTCGCAAATGCCAGGAAGTAAGCAACGCCCCGCCGAAAGCAACCCCAACCAAATGGGAAACGCCGAGGGGACCATGGTCCCGCATTCATCTGGACTTTGCGGGTCCTACTAAGGGACACACATTCTTACTGACGGTGGATGCCTACTCGAACTGGCTTGAAATCCATGAAATGAGGAATACAATGACCGAAGCAGTCATCAGAAAACTGGACAGACTCTGCGACACACGGATTACCAGACGTTCTGGTATCCGACAATGGGCCTCAATTTACTGCACTGTCCTTCGAACAGTACCTGGCGGACCACGGTATCCGACATGCGCTGACTTCGCCAGTGCACCCTGCGGCCAACAGAAGGGCCGAGCACATGGTACAATTCGTCAAGAAAACCTTGCATAAGATGGACTATGGTGACATCGAAGACAAGATTAACCGGATACTCCTTTTACAGCATATCACTCCGCACAGCGTCACCAATAAAACTCCCGCCGAGTTATTAATGGGACGGAAACTCCGCTCCCACCTCGACCGTCTACATCCAGCATATGAACCTGAAAAGCCACATTTTCTAGTGGGAAATGTTGCAATTTCCAGGTAGGCGATTTGGTTTTCGCAAGGAACTTTTCGGGCGATCCCTTGTGGGTTGAGGCAACTATAGTACAAGTAACTGGCCCTAGATCGTACCGTGTAAAGTGTCGCGACAATAGAATTTGGAAACGCCATATTGATCAGCTGCTTTCAAAGCTACAGTCGGGGATCTCCGAGCTCCCTGATTTCCAAACCGAGGGGGGAGGAGATAGTGAGGAAGCTGAATTTGAAGCGGCAGAAAGTTTAAGCGGTAGTAATGACCGCTCAGAGGCAGCACGTGATGGAACCAGAATGGGGGTGGCCTCGCCTCAAAGAGATGCCAAAAGCAGTAGCGACAACAAAAATTCAAATGCGGAACGGGAGGCACCTTTTTCACCAGATAACGTCCTACCCCAACAAGACTGTAGCCAAATACTGGGAGGACAACGAAAATCTAATAGACAATCAAAACAACCTGCCTACCTCAAAGACTACGTGACCTCACCCCTTAAACGGAACCTGGGGGGAAGGGATGTTGTGAATCAATAAATGTTTAATAAAGATCATTAAGAGCTTGAAGTAAAGTGCAGGGTTTAGTCCCTGCACTTCTGATTGGCCGATAATAGCAACATCAGATTGGTTCGTTTAGGAGAATCTGATTGGCTATTAACGAGCCTCTTCCATTGGTTAATGGAGATAGCGCGCCCTGTGTTTTCATTGGTTAAATAAGTTAAGAGTTGCCTATATAAAGGGGCCCATCGTGGCCATCGGTTGAGCTGTTTAACATGTAAATAAAGAGTTTGAAGTTCACTGTTTCACTGGCTCGTCTCCATCCTTGCACCCATGCTCAGAACATAACACAAGACATGTTGTCAAACTTTTTTTTTTTTTGTCCCTAGAGGTATCACTTAAAGAATTAAAACAGTGTGTTATCTGACCTGTAGCTCTAAGCTTATCCTTTCTGCCTAAAGGGTAGGGAAGGAGTAGAGCCACCAAGACACACAAATTCAGACAGCGATGCCAAAGTCAACATGACAGCTTCGATGGGGCAATCAAAACCCTGCCTGGTATTTATGTGTCCATATATTAAAAATATTTTTTCCCTTTCAGTACATTATATTTTATTGGACACTGAAAAAAATGGGGTTAACAGGCTGAGTGGGAAGTTAAACATCAACTATACAAGTTTCTTTTTAAAGTTTTGAGTGATTCTGATATAAAGGAACACGATTTTTATATACACCTAATCGTGCAAAAAAAAAAAGTATAGGGAAAGGGTAAAAGTGGTATCCATTTAAAATGCTAAACTGGTTTCTAACTAATTGCGTTTGACACAAAGTGAGTAAACCATTGGGCTGCTGAAAAGTTGCATAATGAAATAATAGGCTGAGTGGGAGGCAAGACAAGCTGCTCTTTATATGATATTAGCACTCCTTTTTTTAAATGGTTTGCTACTCATAATGGTATAGTATTCAAACAATTCATTTCAACTCTTTCACTGCTTCAGTATTTTTCAGATTCCTATTATTGATATTTTAACCCACTAGCACACCAGCTTTGATTGATGGATCTGAATCCACACAATAAATTCTCTTAAGCACCAAACAATTAAAATTGAAGCAACAAATGAATTGCACAAACACTTCACAGTAAGAGTGACAATAATACAGAAAGCAAAACAAATCCTACCCAAAAAGAATATGAGTCAATCCAAGAGAAGACACCACATTCAAGGAACTACCGTGTTTCTCATATAATAAGGCCGGGTCTTTTTTTTTTTTTTGAGCCCCCCAAAAATGGCTTGGCCATTTTCCGGGGCTGACTTAATTCCCCCCCCTTGCATCTTCGGGCGGGCGGGCAGCGATGGCTTGGATGTTGACCTCAACATTGGTGGGGCACTTAGTATCGGGGTCAACGCAGGCAGCACCATATCCGGGTGTGCAACAAAAGTACTTCCTAACGGCAAGCCCCCCCCACCATTCCCCCCATTTGCATGTTTTAATATAGGCCTTAATTTGGGAGGAGGGGCTTGATTTCATTTCATGCCTATAAAAAATGCTGGGACTTCCTATTGGGGGAGGCCATATTGTTGGAGAAACAGGGTAAAAGTGGTTTACAAAGGAGAGAAAAGTTTGATATGCATGACATGAAATGTTTTAAATCTGTAGAGGAACAGAAACTGGTATCAGAAAGAAAGCTAACTTAATTTTTGAGAAAATACAGCATTGAGTAATACATGACAAAGAAGGTTCTCTTTTGCTCTTTTAAATGCTGTGGAAGATTTGGAATGAGGGAGCATATGCTGAAGCAAAGATCAATTCAAGGCACAAATAACCACATGTGTGAGTGTCCTTCATTATAGTTGTGTATTTCTCGAGGTGCCATTTACATGTATGTTATTCTACACCCCTTCCCTCCATGTTTTTACCAGGTCTGCTTATGATTTAGAAATATTTTTGGATTCAGACTTGAGTTATCCTCATTGAATGTTGTCCATAATCAAAATTTATTCCAGTGCCCAGGCAGATTATAAGTGCAGTTCTTCACTTTTGCACTGAAAAGTTAGCCTTATTCATTGTTTTCAGGAAAATAAATAATGAGGAAGTAATATCCTAGAAACAACGTTGCAGCTCGCTCACCATTTAGTTCCAGAATTTTAATTATTTAAATATTATAGAAGCAAAATCATTTGCAGTGAATATCATATGAAATGTGCTTTTGTATTTTAGTTACTGCAGTAGCTTGTTTACCTCTTTTCTGATTTGTTTTAAATAGACTGGACACATGCTGCTCCTTGACCTATTTCTTATTCGTGAAGTTGTAATCTAGTTATGGTATCAGCAGATAACAATGCCTGGCTGGCATTGGGAAGGTGTCTTGGGATATTGGATGGGACACCTTCAAAGAATCAGAGTTGTAAGCCAAAGTGGGGAATTGAAAGCCAATCTAAAAGAAGGCAGCTATAAATCACTTATACTCTGTTGTCAGGAAAATACTTATTGTCAAGCTAAATCCAAAAAGAACAAGGTGGAACAATTTAGCCAGTGATTTACAAGTAGTCCTCAACTTACAACAGTTCATTTGGTGACTATTTAAAGTTACAACAGCATTGAAAAAGGAGACTTATGACAATTTTTCACAGTTATGACCATTGAAGCCTCCTCATGATCGTGGTAGGGGATCAACATTCAGATGCTTGGCAACTGTTTCACATTTATGACAGTTGCAGTGTTCACCTTTTGCAACCTTCCAACAAGCAAAGTCAATGGGGAAACCAGATTCATTTAACAACCATGTTACTGATTTAGCAACGGCAGTGATTCACTTAACACATGTGACAATAAAACTTGTAAAATGAGGCAAAGCTCACTTAAAAAAATTATCACTTAACCATATAAATTTACTGTGATTGTAAGTTGAGGACTACCTGTATTTGTTTCCACCAAACAATCAGAATCTAAACCTTTATGTTGTGGCCTGTCAGCCACTGACCCCTCCAACAGCCAAATCAGATGAGGGAGAGAGTCAGCATCAAGGTAACCTGAGAGCTCCAAGGGGGAAGAGGAAATGGAGCTGTCAGAGAGAGAGAGACAGAGGTGGAGCCTGGGCTATCGATCAACCCTCAGACGGAGAGTCAATAGCCCCCAGGTCTGGAGGTGGCTGATAAGGAAGAAGAGGAACAGCTGGGTCCAGTGCCTGAAGCATGGATGCGCAGAAGGCAGAGGAGGGGAAAGCAGTGGAAATCTGTAGACCGATCCTTGGGATGGAAGAGCCACCACTGCTAGCGAAGCCACAGCCGAGCTCTGGGAATAAAAGGCAGGGGGCGGAGATGAATAGATGTGGCAAACAACTATTCATCTCCCTGCTGGACAGACTTGCTATCCCATGGTAAGAAAGAATCTTTTTGCTGGTGCTGCTAGTGCTCCTAATAAAGGAATCATTAATTCAACTACAGAGGATTTGTCGTGTTTGGGGAGCTGGGTCAGAACACCCTAGTTCTACCAGCATATACATATGCTCTGGAAGATGCTAGGGAGTGGCTCTTTTCTTCTGTCTCCTATTCACCCCTGGGCTGGGCTGTCTTGGGCTATCTTGTCTCCTCCTCTTTCTGGGATGTGCTTCCTCCTTCCTGGGAAACTTGTCATTTCACTATAGCCCCTCATACACAGTTCCTCCTCTGTAGGCACCACCTCTCACAGTTATGCCCATGTCGTGATAAGGGGTCAAGAGTAACTTGAGGCTGCTTTTTCACTTTCAGTTTGACCACACTCCTAGTTTTAACAATAGCTGAAGAAAAACTTCAATAACAGAAGGAGAATCAGTGTTGTAATCTTTAGAAGCCCTCAAATGGTGTTTATGTTTTGATTCATAAAAGTCTGCAAAAATAGCTCCCATCTTATAATCATGAATTATACGAACAGTATTGAGAGACTTTGGGGTTTCTTGAAAAGTAATGCAAAGTAAACACAGATGTACCCTTGCTTTATTCATTTATCATATTTGTATACCCGTCAACCTTACATGAAAATGGCGCTGGGTGGTGTACAGCGCTAAATTTTAAAAAACCAATGCCTACATAAAAGCAGTTACAATGATAAAATAATTATACAAATGCATATAAGTCAGGAGAGAGTGATATTTACCACAGTCAGGGAGCCATAGCAAAATCTCCCAGGTCCCTTAGGACTCCGAGGCCTGATAACATAGCCAGGTCTTGAAAGAGTTACAGAATGTTGAGAGAGATGGAGCTAATTTCACTTCTGGGATTTCACATGTCAGGCATTATGGAAAAGAAGGCACACCTCCTGGGACCTGCCAGGTATATTGTATCAGTTAAAGGGACTAAACTCTCCAGTGTCTACAAATTGAATATTGTTCTAAAACATTTCAAGCTTACTAGCTAGAATATGGAATATAAAATGTGTAGTGAACAAAAGCAAGTGCATTCAAGATGTTACTGACATTTTAGCTTTCACTCACTCTAACATAACCAGGAGAGGAAGAGAAAAGAACTGCTACACAATAGTTCTCTTTTCTCTTCGTGCTTACCATTCTTCTGGTATAAAGAGTATAATTCTGAAGATCTTCTATCCAGTGGAAGTTTTTCTATACAACGAAGAACCTAGAAAATAGAGATTGAACATTTTTGGAAAGCTTCCATTGATAGAACCTCCATACCCAAGGATAAAAAGATATAAAATCTTTCAACCTTTTTAATTTTTTTAAACTTTTAACATAAATTTAAAATATTGATCCTTTTATTCTGCAAGCTATCTAAATAACTTTTTGTGGGGTGATGTCCCTATAAACAAATATGGAAGTGGCTTTTACTTGGATTTGCTACCATATAATTCCAACCTGATTTGGGAATGACTATTATTTTGTTCTAAAGAAGCATCTCCAAATTTGAAGAAATATCTCCAATATCTGCAGAAATCATATATATCTTTATTTCATTTAATTTTCTAGATCTCATATGTCTTTTTAAAAAAATGCAAGTGGAACAGATAGTTATTGGTGTTTTGCAATGCTAGATCCATGAATTTTAAGACTAAGCCCTAGTATGAAGTTTGAAAACAGTACCTAAAAGGCAATTTCCCAGTTGCATTTTCATTCTGCATTTTATTCTTTCAGATTCAAACAGTTACCAAAAAAGTCCTCATGCCACAAGAAATGGAAGAACCATCTAATGTTACAGATTCTATCTTCACCATCGTGAATGAAACAGAAGTTACTCCAGAGCCTCAATTAATTGTTAAGAAGGGTCTTGAGTTTAAGGATGGAATGAATGTCTTAGGTATTTTCTTTCTCTTCAGTCACCTATTAAATTTATTTCATAGGCATGTTCTGTCATTCAAAAAAAAACCCGAAATTATTTGTTTATAAACCTAATATATTCTTAATCTATTCCAATGTAGTTACCTTATGCCAATTTGAATCTAGGCAGTTTAGGTTAAATTTGAAACTTCATTCAGGTGTATATTTACAGAAGGAAACACATTGGTTTCATTTAATTTTTGATAAATGCCCAATTGCATATGAACAGTTGCAGTTACAGGTACTTCATACTAGTTACCTGTGGAGATTATAGAGCACAAGTGTCAAACTCGCAGCATCACATTGCTATCATGTGATGTTTCCTGTCATTTTCCCCATTCATGGAGCTGGGGTGGGCGTGGTCTATGCGTGATCCAACCAGTCCAAGGGTGTGCCAATTTGACACTCCTGGTATAGAGAGAAAGACCTATTCATTTCTGTAAGTTAGTTTTGCATATGTAAGTGCACAGTTAAACAAAAGTTGGGTTTTAATGTTATTTTTACATCAGAATATCAGTTGTGATGCCATTTTTGTAACAAGTTTCAGGCATATCTGTAGACAAAAAAGGAATTGCTGCTGAGAAGTAACAGTGTTGAATAATAGCAGACAGTTATCAGCTGTGCTATTAAAGGAAAGGGTTGTAGAAGGAAAACCCAATGTCCTTCTGAACTGGGTAAATCACACAAATCCATTAACGAGAAGGCATTTGAATCAAAACTATACTTAATATGTTTTTTTAGAAGTGTAACATGTATATTCTAATGTATCTATTAAAGGCCAGGTATTGTGAAATCCTGCCAAGGGAATCTGAATAGGCTAAATGTTACCTTTGGGCTCTAATCACTTTTTTCTAACTAGCACCTAAGAGACAAAGCTGATGTTTTTAAGACGATTGAGGCTACTGATTGGATATTTAGTTGCTAACATCAGAAATGGAACTTTATCCCACTGGACAAAGTATTAGCTAGCTTCCACTTAAAGGATTTCACTTATTCTCAAGCACATCTTAATAGACTAGGCTTATTTTCAAGCTTTGATCTCCCTAATATCTTACCAGAGGCCAAGAATGTTCTTTCTTAGACAATTATTTTCTGCTAATAATTCTGCAAATCTCTGAAACCAAGACTCAGTTCAGTTACATCAGAATGAAGATTAAGCAAGGAACTTAAACCTGAAATACAATGTCTTTGCAACTCTCTGTATTTCCAAATCTGCTCTAGAAACATCACATTTTTGGAGTATATTTACAAATGCAGGGAGAGCAGTGGGAGGACTCATCAGTTCCATTCTTAGTTTTTGTGTTGTTTAAGAATTTTGTAAATGCCTTGATATCATTTGAAAATAATTAGTTTCAGAGTCAGTTTCTTGTAGCTCAGCGCCAAACGCTTATGAGCTCCTGCATCAGATTCACAAAGATGTTAATAAGTTGAGAAACTAAACGGATCCTTGACTAAGAGCCACAGAGCAAAGATACTCTCTCAACTCCACAATCTGTGAATGTTTGGCCAATTAAAGCTGACTTTCTTCAAAATAGCATCTCAAATCCTACATCACCCAAACCTCCCATAACCAAGGTCTGAAGTACAGGATGCCACTGAGTGCACACTGTTTATTTAATTATATGCTATATATTTTATTCTACAGGAGTGATTAAACTAGAGGTGTCAAATTCCTAGTCCGTGGGTGAGATGTGTCACGCGCTGGCCACACCCATGCCCAGTTTAATCAAGGGGGAAAAAGTCCCAATACATCACATGACGATGTGAGTTTGACGCCCCTAGATTAAGTCATGAAGCTATAAATAGGGCGACTGTGATTTCTAATCCAGCCTGAAACCAGTTGGGTTTACCTTGGGCCAATAACTTTCTATCAGCACTATGAAGGAGGCATTAATTGGCAAACCACTTCTGAAAAACTTTGCCAAGAAAAAGACACACACACACACACACACACACAATGTATCAGATTTATCTAAAGATAGTCAATGAATGCTTTGAGATGAAGTGCTCTTATCCATTACAAGGCATTCCCTAATTATATGTGTATTTTTAAACAGATCATTAACAATAACAAATCTTATTAATATATGTCTAAGGAAAAAAAAGACAAAATTATTGTGCTGGAATTTACATAGGAATAATCCAGATGAAAAATAACAAAGTCTACAAAATTCTGCAGTATGAAGTTTCATTAAAAAAAACAACCTAAAATTAAACCATGGGAATAATAACAGTTATTAGAACCCACATGAGCTTCCATGCAATAAAGGCTCTCCTTTATGACCCAAGGAAGTCTCTCATGTGGGTCAGGGAATGTTCAAGAAAGCCTAGGTATTTAGGGGAAAAAGAATTACAATGATAATGCAAAATCAAAATAAATATTACTTGTTTGAGCTATTACTATCTTGGTTTTGTCCCCAGTTTTCCTTTTTAATTGTGCCCCATCCTCTACAAAATCACAAATTTTTCGTAATGGTAAATTGAGGTAGAAGAATACGGAAAATTCCCCTTCAGAAAATTTCACAATGTTAAGAAAAATTTCATAAAAGAGTCTGATGATAGTATTCTTTCAACAGGCCTCATTGGGTTTTTCATTGCTTTTGGTATCGCAATGGGCAAGATGGGAGAACAAGCCAAGATGATGGTGGATTTTTTCAATATCTTGAATGAGATTGTAATGAAATTAGTAATTATGATCATGTGGTAAGTTAAAGTCATCATCTACTGGATACTCCAAAGCCTGTTCTATTTTGGAAATCATTTTGAATTTGATCAGTAATAATACAGAGAACTTTGTTGGGTCAAGCCAAAAGTATATATAATCCAGAAGTCTGGACTACAAATATATCCAGGAATTTCACAAGCAGGATATGATGATGATAACATCTTCCATTCGTGCTTTCTAGATAATAATGGTGAAATCATGTTGCCTTTGATTTTGAAGGTCATGGAAACCCAGATACTGTAAGCCTGCCAAAATATTTGCACTGATGTATTTTATTATATTGGATTGAAACTACAATCTTTCTGTCTTTTTTTTTTGGGTTTGTTTCTGCTTTCCAATTTTGTTTCTTTCATAGTACAGAGCACTTAGAGAACAACACAGAGAGGAAGTAATGGTTTCTTTTTGCAATAAGAAAGCAGACAGAAATCTTGCGAGAGTGGATTGGGTTCATTCAAAGGTGAACATCGGCTATAGAGAATATTTCTATTTACTACATCGTGCCAGACTATACAACATCTTTCAGAATCCCAGTAGACGATTGTTTCATTCTTCCTCGCTTCATTCTTGAAGATGATTAGCAGCATCTTGGAAGATGATTAGTAGCTGTGAGCTTGGGTTTATAAATTGGAGGGGGGGAATCCATCTACTTTTCATTTAAAATCTATCCAGTTTGACTTGGTTCCAATTCAAAGAAAAATTCAGGAAATCATATGCTGTACCTCTTACTGATGAGCATGGAAAATACACATCTGGTAGCTGCTGTGTTGTAGCACCAGCTCTTCCTCCTCAGAACAAAGGAGTAGATTCAAGGATTTTGTAGCTAGGTTTTATTACATTTATTTGCATTTGAACTGAGTTGGATAACATATGAGTGTCTGCTTATGGCAGGCTTTTGAAACGCTGAATTGTACAGAATATCTGTGATTGTTGTTTTTCAGTTCTGATTCCTTTAGAGGCCCTTCTTCATCTTTGCAGAGTTGTAGAAATGGTCCATAGCAGTGGATTAATGTCATGATCTAGCAAAATGTAACATTTAATTTACTGTGTGATGCTCCAGTATTTTCCTGTATCAAAACTGGATCTTTGCATCACAGTTATTCTCACATACTGTTTAGGATCCATTCTAAGCTCCTAACAGTGATTCTGTATCTTCTAGTGTCACAGTTATAGGGATTTTACTCATGAATCTTGTTCGTTTATATAGGCAAAACATTTATTGTATGGAGATAAAGTTATTTGTTTTCACATCTAAAATATACTTTCTATCCAGTTATTTATGACCGTTCTTTGATGAAATGGTCCATACTTACCAACAGCTTCAGTGATTTGTGAAACTCTCATAAATACCATAAAAACATAAAACAATGCTGAACATTCAGTAAAGATTCTTTGAAACCAGATTGTAAGGATTATCCTCAGTGGATATGTCAGGAAGGAAACTATCTGGCATCTTGGGTAACAGTGCTTCAAACAACCTGGTTGGGAAGCTTATAGATCACTAGGATTCTTCATTGAAGGATCAGTTTAGTTCATGGTAAAGGATGTGGTAGTGAGGATGTGACGTGTAAGGATATTTGTGAAATTCCAGTTTCCAGAAGACTAGCTTAAGTTGTAATAAAAGCATTAGTCTTTAAATGACATACTGTTTTATTGCCATGTCATGGCTATTCTTCCATTATTAGTTATAAAGATCTGATTGAATATTCCCCTACTAATACTACCGTGTTTCTCATAAAATAAGGCCAGGTCTTTTTTGGGAGGGGGGGGGCAAAAAAATGGCTAGGCCGTTTTTTCAGGGGTGAATTAATTTCTTCCCCCCACACACCCTTGCCTAGAGTGCCCCGTGGGCAGGCCTCACCACCAGCCGCTCCTAATGGCCAATCATGGCGGAGTGCGGAGGGCTCCCTATCCCTGCCAAGCGCCTTTGCTGCAGACCCAGGTATGGTGCTGGTTGCAGGCCAAGTCAGTGGGCGGGTGGGCAGTGACGGTGTGGATGTCAGCTTTCGCATGGCACTTTACATCATGAGACCTTTGGCGCCTGCTGCTGCTGCATCCTCTGCCGCAGTTGCTTTCCCTTCTGCTTGTGCTGCTGCCACATTTGGAATGCTGTGCATTTCCTCCACTGGCAGCATTTCAGCTGCTTCTTGGACAAGGGAGTTGCCTCCGTACCTTCCACGGTTTCCGCTGGCGCTGGCGCTGTTGTTGAAGATGGCGCTGGCGAGAGAGGCACCAGTGCTGGTGGGAACTGTGGAAGCTACAGAGGCGGCTCCCCCGCCCGAGAAGCAGCTGAAACACTGCTGGTGGAGGAATGTGTAGCACTCCAAATGGCATGGGCAGAAAGGGAAGCAATGGTGGAGTAAGCAGCAGGGGCGGGTGCCGAAGGTCTCGCGATGTAAAGTGCCCTGCTGAGACTGACATCCATGCCGCCACTGCCCACCCGCCACTGCCCACCCGCTGACCCGGCCTGCAACCAGCACCATACCTGGGTCTACAGCAAAGGTGCTTGGCGGGGCAACCAGCACCATACCTGGGTCTACAGCAAAGGTGCCATGCTCCGCCATGATCGGCTATTAGAAGCAGCTGGTGGCGACGTGTGGCTGCCTGCGAGGTGCTCCTAATGGCAAGTTCCCCCCCTCCCCCCATTTCACATGTTTTAAAATAGGCCTAAATTTGGGGGAAGGGCTTAATTTCACCTTATGCCTAGAAAACATGTTGGGACTCCCTATGGGGGGGCGTATTGTTGGAGAAACATGGTAGTAGAAGAATGCAAGTGGGCAAGGAGCAAGCCCACAATAGCAAAAAGAATGTATAAACGCTTAAGTAGATTGAAAATTTTGTATGTAATTTTCTCATTAGCAGCATTATACTAGGCAAAATTGTATTATACAAACTTTACCCTTAGCAAACTTCTAAACAACATTGAAATAAAATGTGTAAGTTCAAGATTTCTGAAAGTGAAATAAAATTCTAATTGTAAGAGGGAAAATTTCCTGGGTTCTGCTTTTAGTGCATTTTGATTATTACCAGCTTGATACCTATAATCCTTTTCCACGTTTTTTATTTATTTCTTCTAGGTATTCTCCATTGGGCATTGCCTGCCTCATTTGTGGAAAAATAATTGCAATTAAGGATTTGGAAGTAGTTGCTCGACAGCTTGGCATGTACATGATAACCGTGATTGTAGGTCTTCTCATCCATGGAGGGATTTTTTTGCCTCTGTTGTATTTTGTAATTACTAGAAAAAATCCCTTCTCATTTTTTGCTGGGATCTTTCAAGCATGGATTACTGCTCTAGGCACAGCTTCAAGGTATTTAATAGAAATGATAATGTTTGCTAGAGATGTATCTCTCCTTTCATGGGACTACCTTTTAACCAAAATGGGTGGGAAATTCAATATCATAAAAAAGAATTGTGTCCTGAATCATTTTTTTCCAAGGCTATTTTTTGCCAACTGCACGATTGCAGACCAAGGCTATCAAAAGCTTTGATAGTGTAAAAAGTATTGGACCTGTTGTACTTTGATCTAGATTGCTCTGAAAACTCTTCTTTTGAGTTGATAGTGGCTGGACTTTTACATTGTTATGTTTTATTTTTAAGTGTTCAGAGTTCATTGACTGGATGATACAAAAACTGTGCAAACAAACAAACAAATGTGCAGAATAATGACAACAGGGTCAACAACATCAAAGTAGTGCAGAACATACCTATTTGTAGCAGTTCAAGAACATGAAAGAGCCAATCATCTTTGCAAGTCTCTCCTTTGGCCTGAGTGTTGTATTAACTTGCAGCATGCCTAGAAAATGGTATATGGGAACAAAATTAGAAATGCAGAAATAAAACAAACTATTTAATGACTCATGATACTGCCTTTACAGTGGGTATATAGATAGGAGCTACTAGTTTGTACTGGCTCCAGAAAATAATACTTGGCCCCAATCTTTGTTCTTGGTGTAATATTTCTGTCCTTTGTGACTAATTGTAGCCTATTCTATCCTAATTCTAATTCTAGTCTGTTCTACTCTGTTTTAACTGGGTATGGGTAATCTAATGAAGACGAGGACTGGGGATGACATAATAGTTGCCTTCCACTATTTGAGTAACTGTCACAGAGAAGAGGGGTCTGATCTATTCTCCAAAGCACTTGAGGGCAGGATAAGAAGTAACAGATGGAATTATCAACCAAAGATCCAACCTAAAAATAAGGAGAAATTCCCTGTCAGTGAAAACAAGAACAGCTTGCTTCAGAAGTTATAAGTGCTCCATTGCTGGAGCTTTTTAAGAAGAGATTGTCTGGAATGGTATATGTTCTGCTTGACCAGGGTATTGGATTAGAAGACCTCTAATGTCCCTTTCAACTCTATTCTGTATTTTCTTTTTTTTCCCTTACATCAGGGGTGTCCAACTGGATTTATTTGAAGGCCGGATCAGCATTGTAGTTCTCCTCCATGGGCTGGCAGGGGAAAGGAGTCTGAATGTGTCCCCTCGTGCCTTGTTTTCAGCCTCCCTGGCCTCATGCAATGTTCTCCTGGCTGAAAATGGGCCTCCTGGAGGCCCCATGAGGCCCCTATGCAGCCCATCTTCATCCTCCCTGGCCTCCAGCAGCACTCTTCCAGACAAAAACACGCCACGCAGAGGCCTTGCATGGCCTGTTTTGGTTGACACAGGCACCGCAGGTCGGTCCTTTGATATTTCTAGGCCAGCTCTGTGGGCCAGATTTAAATACCCCATGGGTTGGATCCAGTCCATAGGCCTGGAGTTTGACACCCCTGCCTTACACTAAGCCCTATTTTCTATTCTGTCTCATGTATAATTACTTAGGTAGCTACAATTAGAGATAGGAAATATGACTGTTTTGATTTCTCTGAGTTCTTCATTTCTGCAAATCTGCCAGGCTTGGTTCATCAGACTGGAAAAAATTTTCAGAAGGTGGACAGTTAAGTGAACATTTCTTCAAAATATAATGAAAACACATTTATGTTATTTTCAAATTCTTTTATGTATAACAAACATGCATCTATGTAGACTTTCCCTAATTTTTAAAATAAGTAAACTTCATGCACCAATTTAAAAGCTATGAATATTGAATCAGAACTATGTTTTGGTTCATCTGTTGCCCTAAATATGTAAACATTTGTCCAATTGAGTATAAATAATAAGATGTTTTTCTATCTTCTTTAGCTACATTATTGGAAAATACTGTTATTATCAAAGCAAAGTATTTCTTTTAGGCAGGGGGGGGGGTGTTAAACATTCCTTGGTTGTTAGCAAGTTTATGAGTTATTTGAATCTCCATAATGTTCACTGTGAATTTTTTCCTTTCCAATATAATCAGAAGAGATACACAACATGGAGGAAGGAATGCCTATGGGATAAATATTAGATTGATGTTCTCGTTTTAGAAGTGAAGCCAATCGTCCCAAAGATGCTTTTTTTTTCAAGAGGTAACTAGACTTTCTGGTTTTTCTTTGAAGATGTTTCACTTCTCATCCAAGAAGCTTCTTCAGCTCTGAATGAAAGCGAAAAGTCTTCAAAGAAAAACCAGAAAGTCCAGTTGCTTCCTGAAAACAAAAAGCACCTTTGGACAACCATGACCTGGATGACTGAGACTCCATTAACATTAAGTGAAGCTAATTGTCAGCATGTTACTTCTTACTTTGTTTCCACTGTAAAAAGAATATATGGGTAACTGGATACCAAAATCCATTATGATTTGTCCATGTTGAAATAGTGCCAAATAAACTGAACACTAAATACTGGATGTAGCTGCTATCAACCCTGCCTCTTGATTGGCATTTTTGCTTATTACAAAATTACAGCTTAAACTGGAATGCGGAGGCATTTGAAGGATTGCTTCACAAAGTGCTTCACAAAAGATTTCAGCATGAGTGAAGTGCCTCTCTTTGAAATGTTGAAGCACCCAATGTCCCAAAGGAACCTTCTGAAATTCGCTTTCATAACATGTGTATGTCTTCATATCCACTTCACTTCACTAGGGCTCCAGGTACATGCACATATACGCACAGACAAGCTGGGAAAAACACACCAAGCTTTCTGGAAGACATAGTTGCCTCTATATTACAAAGAAAGGAACTTCACTTGTATCAACAAAAATTCAAAAGTTTTGCAAGTCTCTATCTTAGCTGAGGTTAACTGTTCATAAAAAAGCTAAGCAAAATTGGACCTGAACATTTTTGGATGGATATTATGGACAGATGGACATTTTCATTTAATCATTAAGAAGTGAGGAACCTGTTTGTTTAATAATAGCCACATTTTAAGGATAATACGTAATCATCTAGCCAGATCTGTTTATGTTTTGCTCAGTTGAACTCTGTACTTAGAGAAAAAAAATATTCATTGCTGGTACCTGAGGCTGAATTGTTTGAACCAGTTAAGTTGTGGGAATAATTCCAAGAAATCCTGGTTCAAGCCACCCTTGAATTATGAAACCTTAATAGCCAACATTTGTCCCATAATTGAAAAGCTTCACCCAAAATGTGTAAGTTTCTAGAGTAGATGAAAAGAGTTCAGTTGTGCATTGGGAGAGCCCTGGCTGATAATGCATTGTCAGATAATACCATGGAATGAGAATTATTATTTTTTAAATTACTGTACATGAAGATACATTTGGTGCAGTATGCTGCTGATTCTCAATTGTATATATCAGTTGTATATTGACCCCCGGCCAACCAAGTAAAGCTATCAAGGTTCTGTCCTAGTATCTAGAAGCTATGGGGTCCGGATGAAGAAGAACAAGCTTCTGCTCAGTCATACCAAGAACAAGTTTTGAGCCCATGGACCTGGAACCTGAGATGCTTCATTATTGATTCTGGATGAATCACTGTTCTGCTCAGATTCAGTGTGCAATTTGGGGGTCCTCCTTGTTGAACAGATAGCAGTTGTGGCCATTGGGCTTTTGAATAACTTAATCTTGGATGCCAACTTGTGATTGTTCTTATATTATATTCTTATATTGTCCTTTCAGTCCTACATCCCTTGGTCACCTCTTGGTTGAATTATTGCACTATACTCTACATGGGACAGCCTTTAATCCAAAGACGACAGAATGCAACAATATAGATAGTTATGAGCAGTCCTCAAAGATGTAACACTTCATCAGTTATCTTGTGGAATCCAGGAAGCATGCCTTCTCTGGTGCCCTTTGGAATAATGTCTCTTTGCTGACATATCATTGGCTCCAACCCTGCAAGTCTTCAGAAAGATAATTAATAGTTGGCTCTTTCCTTAGATGGTTGGATCACGAAGAACAGTGCTCCCATTTGGTGAAGATAAAAAGATTAATTGCTTACTGGTTCAGTTGTATGCATTTTTTTGTATTTTGTTTTTACATATTGCTCAGAATAAAATAACAAAGTAAAATAATTCATTTTTCTTGGTCCTTCAGTGCTGGTACATTGCCTGTTACTTTTCGCTGCCTTGAAGAAAATTTGGGCATTGATAAGCGTGTGACAAGGTTTGTCTTACCTGTTGGAGCTACTATTAATATGGATGGAACTGCCCTTTATGAAGCAGTGGCTGCCATCTTCATAGCACAGATGAATGGCATTGTGTTGGATGGCGGACAGATAGTCACTGTCAGGTAATCTATTGGGGTTGGTTAAAAAAATGATATCCCGGCCTTAAATATTGTGAAGTGATTTACATTTGGAATAACAACCAGTGTCCATGTTTTCACAATTAAAATAAGCTGACATGTTTTGTTTTACAGTTTGACAGCTACTCTTGCCAGTGTTGGAGCTGCAAGTATACCTAGTGCAGGACTGGTGACCATGCTTCTTATCCTCACTGCAGTAGGACTTCCCACTCAGGATATAAGCTTACTTGTGGCAGTAGATTGGCTCTTGTAAGTAAGACTGTTTTTATGATAGGTGTCAAAATAGGAATTGATCATCCAGCTGATAGGATATTAACTTCTGCCATCTTTCAGTCACCTCCTCGTGATACACTGCAAACTAGTGATTAAGATCTCAGTCTGATAATAGAGATATCCATGGTCAAGATCCTGCTGACCATGGAATATCCTGTATGGCTTTGGAAGAGCCATACACTGTGCCTGAGGTCAAAACACTTCACAGAATTGATTTTCAGCACTCAAAGGAAAAGCAAATGTTTACAATATAAATGTCATGTATATGAATTGTTTCTCACATTCAATTGTAGATAATATGTACACAGTGTGTACTATTACTACTATTAATTGTTATTATAATAATACAATGTCTTATAGCAATAGCATTTAGACTTACATTATATACCACTCCATAATGCTTTACCACTGGGGTCCCCAATCCCGGTCCATTGACTGACACCAGGCTGCGACATGCCAGAAACGGCCACACAAACAAGCGAAGGCACATCTATGGGGATGCAGGCAGCATGTTAAACTACACACCCTTCTCTCCATGAAACTGATCCCTGGTGTTTAAAAGGTTGGAGAGGTGCTGCTTTATAGCACTGTTTGAGTTTACAGAGGCAGCATATTGCCTGCAACAATCTGGATCTTCATTTTACCAACTTCAAAAAGCTTGAAGACTGAGTTAACCTTGATCTGGTCAGGATCTAACTCTTGTGCTGATTTACAACAGCATTTCTAGTTGCGGGCAAACACTACATGGTCATTAGGTGTGACATTGTGTGATTGTCATTTGTATCCTGATCATTTTTCCATTGACGTAGTTTGATGCTGACAGTAAAGTTCACTGTCATAATTGCAAAGTGGTTGCAAAGCACCTGAATTGCAATCCCGTAACAGTAGGAATGCGACAACAGCTTGGAATTTAGATGACTGGCCATTAAGTCTCCTCATTCAGTGTCTTCATAACTTCAAACAGTTGCCAAATAAAAGGTCATTAACCAAGGATTACATGTAATAGCACACATTTGTGATGGGGGAGCCATTCCTTTTTTTAATCCTGGAATAGTAGATGGACAAATATTCAATCCTGGCCCTGAGCTGTAATATGTAGAAACCCTAAAACTACACGTATGTTTGTAGACTTTCTTCAGTTGTTGACACAACACAGTCCTATCACTGGATCATCTCCATTTTTGCCTTACAAAGGTGTGTTTTTTTTCCAAAAGACAGGACAATGATGCAGCATTCTCTGTTCACTTTTTGAGCAAGCTTCTAATCTCATCAACTTCTGATTAGAAGCTTCTATGGACATTTACCATATATTTAGTGGTTCTGAAGGATTTGATGTTGGCATATTTCTTCTCCCCCCAACATACACACCATTTAAAATTGCTGAAAGTGACTTACATATTGTAGCAATAAACAAGACAAGCTGATAATTAAAACACAGTGCTAAAATGTTAAAACTGCAGAGGCAGCAAGAGATGACAGAATAATATCTGCCAGTGGAACGATAAAACAGCCATTTGATTAACAATCTATTGCAGTTGAGCATGTGAGATACTCATCTGACACCAAGAAGACGTTAGTGTTGATGTTGTGCAGTTCTCCTGGGAGGAAAAAAAAAAAAAAACATTCCATAACCTAGATATTAAAAGTTAAGAAAGTAGGATGAGCGCTATCACAAAAAGTCCTGTAGGCTCATTGTTTAGCAATTGCCTTGGACATCATCTGTTTGCAGTTATGATGATGATGAAAAAGTAATTTTGTGATGAATGTGCTCATTTATGACCTTTGCAGTAACTCTATCTCAGTCACATGCCAGTACACATTTTTGTGAGTCTGACCTGTTTAAAATTTCCCCACCTCTCATATAGTGGAGAAATTGCCTAAATAAGCTATCACTTCATGAGCTGCTTTTCTCCCCCTGAAACCGATCCCCCAAAGTGCTACCCACAAGTTAACAAGTTCGGCTCTGTGACCTTAATTCATTGATTAGAACCTCTGGCCCTCTAGAATTGAAATCATGTGGCTTCAGGGATGCTGTGACAGTTTGAGGACCAGCCATTGTGGGCTGCTGCATGACTCTGACAAGATCCTAGTGAACAGTGAAGCTCTTTGCTACCTAAGCAGGGCCTGACTCAGCATGCTAGGCAAACAGCCAGCAATAACACATTTCTTTCAGTGTACATTTCCCATTATATGCCTGCTTAATCTCTTTTCACACCTTTCTCTCCAATGAATCTAATACAAACATCAATTCTTTTCCTGCTAATCAGTGCTGGAGTGAACATTCCAAAGATCAGGGAAGTGGGGGGAAATAGCTGTAAAATTTCTCCTTTTTACTCAACTTGGTATGAGTTGAGTTTCAGAAACCTTCTCCATTGTTTGGTTTCACCGGGCTGTTTAGAGTTATATTGTTCTTAGTTTAAAAGCAAAGGAAACATATGAAATAAAATTGTAAGCAATTCACAGTCACCTGGTTTTCACTGAGTGACTGCTTTCTTTAACAAGCAAGTTGCTGGTTCCAGTTGCAGTCATTAAACAAGAATTACCTGTAATGCTATAGGAAAAAGATGCTCTGACAACTAGTTTATATCAAATTTCAGCCTCATTCCTATCTTCTATTAAAAGGTAAGAAAATAGACCTGCTGTTTTATATAAAAGCCAGCTGGATGATTTCAGGCCAGACATTCTTTCCTAGCTCAATCCACCTCACAGGGTTGTTGCTGTGGGGAAAATAGGAAGAGGTGGGGGAGGAAAGAAGTAGGTATGCTTCTTTCCTTGAGTTATTTATAAAAATAATAAAGATATAAATAAATGAAGTTAAGTAAATATTTGCTGTAGATAGGAAACAGTACAGGCAATCTAATAGTTAATAGAAAGCAGCCCAAGGAAAAATTGCACTTGATGTAGATAGGTAGCTATATCAATAAACAGGTACTGGGTTTATATTTTAGGGGCATGTTTATATTGAATCAGAAAAGAACAAAGCCTGACAGGCAGTGAAAGGATGTTAAACTGATGTTGGTGATTGTTTGCTTTCTTGTTCAAGGAAATGTCATTTGAAGCAATGTCACTTGTCAAAACAATCCTGCCTCTCCTAAATGGAGAGACTTCATAGCCATAATTCACCAATGGAGCCGATCAAACACAGTGGGCAGAAAAGACTGGAGTTTACATTGTGATGCCTGATCTTTCTCAAATGTTGGGTAATGCTGTGGTTTAACCTAAATATCCCCTAAAGCAATTCTGTGATGTCATCTTTATAGAAAAGGTCAGGTAGAGCTTAAGATCTTGAACAGACTTAAAGGCTTCAGTGACAGGAGGGTTGATCTGTTATTGAGAGAAACTTCAGGATGATTTATACACCTATTTAGACTGACTTTACATTCAGAGATTGCACATTGTTTTTTAAATTCCTTTTTACTAGGAGGGACAATTTCATATTTCAATGAATCTCACATGAAAAAGCCATGTTTGTACTTGTAACCTGAGTGCTACAAATGAAGCTACTGATTTCCTCACTTTAAAAAAACAGCAGCATAAAACCTGACTGAAGGGTTTTTTTCCTAGTTGGTTTGAATTACCTGATATTTATATTTATGAAGTGAATAATCTCTATCTGATATCCAACTTTTTAGTACCAGTAAACAAAAGCCTTTGACCAATTATCATGAGCTAATTAAAATTGATTAGTGAATGTTATCAGTCTGGTATGAATTATACACCTAAATATAATGTGATATGTAGCACTGGCAACTTCATGCTTAATTCTTAGATTTTGCACAGTTCCGATTTTAAAATGCAGCCTTTACAAAATAGGGCTATTTTTTCACAGAAGAATTAATCCATTATCTTAGTGGTGGCCAAGAACTGAATTTTACAAATAGTCCATGAGCCAAGACCTGAATTTTCACATATTGGTACCACCCGAGGTGACTAATAATCTTAGGTGTTTTTGGCTTCTTTTATGTCTCTAGTTTATGTTTTGATGTGATAGCCCTTGTTAACTCGTAGCTTAATCGAGGTTATCACTCTTAGAATAGATGCACCCTATGTACACGGAAAGAAAGGGTGAACACTTACTTTGACAATATTCTCTATTCTGAACATCACCACGTTTATGCTAATGACCAAATATACTATCCAAAATATCTCCAGAACCCTTTCATTGTTAGTATGCATGAACAGTCTAGTCATGGGCGTCCGGAGGGAGGGTGGGGGGCAAGGGGGGTCATTTGCCACCACCCCCCCACGTGGAAAACATCAGCTTCATCTCTTCTTATCCTTGGCAGCTGTAGGTCTGGATGATGGAAGTCAGTGTCATGCTGACCTACCATGTTCCTCAGTTGCCTCAAGTATCTACTGCGGTACTCAGATGTCAGATAGTACCTTGCCACAGCTCCACCTTTCAGGCTGAAGCCCTTGGTGCCTCCTGGTGTCTGCGTGTCTTTGTTAACCGTCTCCTCAATTGTCTGGTCCACAGGTATCCGCCCAAATGGGTTCTGACTCCCAATCTGGACAGAAAAACCTCCCTGCATGAAGTGGGCATGCACTTCAGGGTGTTCTATTGGCAGTCGAGACATTTTGGCATAGTAGTAGGTCAAAAAGCGGGCATAGTTCACCTTGTCATAGGCAAAGCACCATGGGATCATCTGCCTGATTGCTGCCAGGTGAAGCATCCAGTTGCCCTCTCTGGATGCTCGGATCAGGCACAGCATGATCTCTGCCATGTCCAAGTAGGACATCCAGAATGCAGAGAGGTTATCTGCATTTCTGAGAGACTCCAGGTAGACTTTAAACAGCTTTATTGTGTGCACACATGACTTGTTATTAAGCAGGTCTTGCAGTGCAGCCTGAGAGACACCGTCGTGGAAGCTGGCAATCTTCTTCAGGGTTTCATCAAGGTGGTGAATGTCTCTTGCATGGTGTTCCTCCAGCCATCGGAGGAATCCTTTCTAGGCAAGCCTCAATAGTGCTTCATAAACCAGCTTGTGACATCTTACTGCTCTGTTGTACTTGCGACCATCCATCACACCATTCACTGAGCCTTCTGCAATGACACCAGCTTCAACACAGAGATCCCTGAGCCCTGCATCTTGAAATCGCTTCCCTATGATGGAGAGCATATTGCAGATTGTGTGGAAGTCTCCCATCCTGACGACGATGCTGTTGAACTTGTCATGTTTCCATACTATCTCAACAGCCTTCGCATAAAGCGCCTGGTCAAAGACACAGACAATCTGGTTCAGCTGAAGGGCCTGCATGATGTGTAGGGTCCGCTCCAGCACTTCATTGACCGTGGACATGTCTGTTGCAGGAGCATTGATAGTGGGCAGGTAGCCCACAATGTCTTGGTTCACCGTGACATCATTGCGGACCATGATGTTGAACCCAGTCCAGCTGCTGACAGTCTGGTTCTCAGGGTCTGACAGTCGAGTCAGTAACCAGATAAAATTCTTCATCTTGGCTTCGTGGACCTCCTTCATGCTGTCAACATCTACAGTCTCGGTCTTTGGAGGCTGGGCTCGCTTACCAACATTGTAGGTTGGTAACATTGTTGGGGCTGGACTGATGCTCCTTTTCTTGGACTTGCTGACAGATGGGAAGAGATTCTGTGGCTTGGGGCCTGCAATCTTGGGCTGGACAGCAATGCCATTGACTCTGTGAGAAGTACCTTCTCCGCTGAGTGTCTCCTCAAGTCGGTCAATGTTATCCCATGCCAGGGTTGTGAACACACCTTGGCAGATGTCTGCTGGCAGTGGGATGTCTTCCTGTGCATGCTCCAGCTTCTGAATGCACAGTGCTGTATCGATCTCCTCAATCTGTGAATAAGAAATGCAGTGGCCCAGGCGATTGAGTGTGCGTACAAGTTCTGTATTGCCTGTCAAGGTCTTCACAGCAAATGACAAAAGTACGTGCTTGGATGGCTTTGTCTTGCCACATGTGACAGCAAATATCAGATCACTGGCAAGAGAAGTGGCAAGCCTTTGGACTCTGTCAGAAGGATCTGCACACTCACACTCTCCAGTGAGCACGGTATACAGGAATTCAGTGACAGATTCAGGAATGACATTCTGCTCTGTGTCAGGGGGCCATGTCTGGCTTACATCTTGCTTCTTAATCTGATTCCTCAGCTGCATTGCTGCTTTGGCTAGGACATCCCCAGAGTTGGCAGCCCTTGCTTCGTGGAGTTCTTTCCCTAGTCTGTAGGCATGCTTGACAAGCTCATCAAATGACAAGCTCTCTGGATATATGAGAAGCTTCCCTTTCTCATCAGAAACGAAGCAAAGCGATCCTCCTATCTCACTTTCAAGTTTACGACGGACATGTTTCTTGGTTGATGGTCTGATCTGAGAAATTCCGCGAGAGTGCATGGCTTTCTCAAGTCTAACTGTCAGATCTGTCATAGGCAGCACCTCAGGGTTGAGAATGAGTTCATTCCTGATATATAGGAATAGCTCTTCGTAGGATTGTTTCTCGGCTTCCTCGTATACTGCCTGCTCAGACTGCTCCTGCTCATCGCATGCACCAGAACTGGTGGATGCCCCTTCCTTTGTATACACTTTGTAGCACGACTTGTGGTAGTGCCCCTCTGCGGCAACAAGGTCTCTGCTTAACAACGCGAGGATTCACTGGTCCATTTTTTGGGTTGCTGCACTGCGGATTCTGTCATCTGCACGTAACTCAACACACTGGATGATAGGTTCCCTTGTCTGTCTTCCTTTCAGGTACTTGCTTGACTTGCAGCAGAAGATGCATGTCTTGTCATACACTCTTGATGTACTCGGTGCATCCCTAGATGATCTTCTGACACCATGGACACCAGTCTGTTCTTCTGCACTCGGCCTGTCTTTAGAAAGGATGGAGTCGAGAGTCTTCTTCATGGTAAAGATGCTGCGACATTTGCGATGATACTGGATCTGCGGTATTTGGCCTTCTTCCAAGTCTTTTGCAATGTCCAGAAGTGGAGCATGTTGTCTAATCTCTGCTGCTCTTAGCAGTGTCTTCCATGAGTCCAAGTCTTTTAGTAACACGAAGGTAGACGTGTCTTCACCAGAACAGTGAATAATGCAGCCTGGCCGCACTCCTTTCTTTGGCAATGCAGTGGCCTTGTCTCCACTTGAATCCATCATGTGGGCCTTAGTAGTTTGTCACAATATAACAGAGAACTGCAATTATTCAACAGTAGTCCGCATTGAGAAATTGAGTTCAAAACTCTTTGTAACGATGTTGGAAGAGAAAAAAAAAACATATTAGCAATTTACGAAATACATTTTAATTTGCTATGATGCTCTACATTTACCACAAAAAGTCTCTGCACATGATTTTAATAAATTATCAACATCAATTAGGTTTAATTCTAATGATTTACAGCTTCATTTCACAAATATATGTGTTATCATGTGATATCACAAGGCCGCTATTCAGTCAAATTGATGGTTTCTTAAAAAACATACAAAGCTACATATCTGAAAAGGCTATCACATCTTAATGTACTTGGTATGGACCCATAAACATTTTAGTACCATTAAGATTTGGTCACCCAAGATGGTACCGATATCTGGCCTGGCCCATGGACTAAAAGGGGAAATTGACAAAGCAAAGCAAACATCATAAGAGTACTGCCAGCATAGGGACTTTATATTTTGACAAACAGGAAAATAAGAATAGTCTTGTACAGTCTTGATTGTTTGGTTTTTGCTTCTGAAATGCCTGACAAATGAATTATCCCTCATATTTAGCATGGACATCTGTTTTATTTTTCCATTTATTGCCACGTAAAATCTAAATTTGTGAGAATACCTGGTAAAGTGGCATTTTAATGTACACATTTTAATGAGTCTCACAGTGATTGATGTCAAAGTAAACGTTACAGCAGAATCTAGCATTTTATAGAGGTTTTGGAAAGTATAAATGCAAATATATAAATACTTAAGGCTTTTTAAGAGCTCTTCTTGGCCGTCTAATAATTCATTCCTTTTAAGATGAAACTTTTAATACATTACCTTCTTAATGAGAGGTTTCACCATTAACATTAACCAAATTCAAGAGAGATAAAAATGTATTGTTTTCCAAAAGGGGAGTAATTGAAATGAAGGAATTTTTAATTAAATAATTACTAACTGCAACTTCTGGAATGCTGTTTGAGAAAATATAGGACTCTACTTTATATTGCTCATTTCCTTTTGTCATGTAAACATTTTTACATTGGGGATTCACACTGCAAACCGGCCTAATATACTAAAGAAGCATTGGATTGCAACAAAGTCAGAGCTTGGCTATTGGTCAAGATTGGCTCTGTCTACCATCACACTTGGAAGATTGCTGAAGTCTCCTGTAAATGGATTCTTGTGCTTCAAGTCCTCCATCTTTTGGTATTGTTTTCTTTGTAGAGATCGAATGAGAACATCTGTCAATGTAGTAGGAGACTCCTTTGGAGCTGGCATTGTTTATCATCTGTCCAAGGCAGAATTGGAAAACATTGATGCCCATCACAAGATACATGAAGATATTGAAATGACCAAGACTCAGTCAATTTATGATGATCTGAAAAATCACAGGGAAAACAACTCGAATCAATGCGTTTACACAGCTCACAACTCTGTCATAATAGATGAATGCAAGGTACCTTTCACATTTATGGATATTGAGACTTGCATCTAGCAAGTCACAGTACAAACAGTTTTTTAAAAAAATAACAAATTATCTTTTTTTTAAAAAATGTAATAAGGAGACAACTGCTACCCATTAAAAATGCTATATATGTGTATATTTGCTTTTAATTTTGTTTTATTTATTGCAATTTTGTTTAAACTGAAAGATGCATGTAATGTTTGCAACCAAGAGCATGTTTCACTGTGTGTTATGGAAAGCAGCACCATGCTGAAAGAATATGGCTTCATTTTATATTTCAATATAAAATTTCAATATTAATTTGATTTTAAAAAACACTTTGATTTAATTGATATGAAATAATGAATTTGTTGCAAATTATGATGGGTTCCAAAATATCTTTGTTTTTCATCTTCAAAATTTATTTATTTATAGAATTTATATCCATCTTAACCTAATAAGTCTGGTGCTTTCCATATTACATCATACAGGCGCATGCATTGGACTTCTTAATATGTGGAAGCTCACTAATCCAGGCATGTTTGTTCTTGCTTTCAGAGTTATTTTTGGTCATCATTACCATGTCAATTTTGTGATTAATGTTTGATCCTGTCAGTAATAATATGAGTTAAGAGAAAGCTATAACAAGAATTCTTCTGACCAAGATTGAACTGAGTTTCAGGAAACCATAGAGATTCACAAAGATTCTTTGAATAATTCATGTATCTTATTTTATTAATCACAATTTGAGGTGGCGATTGAATCTGGTAAAATATTAGAGTATATGAACTAAATTTTGTTTGCAACAAGCTAATTTAAAAACATAGATTGGCAACTGTCTTTTTGTCAATCCCAAGTAATTAGGATTAGTTACTATTGAGGGTTCAGATGAACAATAAATTGTGATTAGTCAAAAATGGAAGAGTATGCTTCCAATCACAGTGAGAAGAAAAAGTGAATTCAGTGCACAAATTATTGATTTCCTTAGCTCGTTCAAAGCACAATAAAGTACAGTTGTCCCTACTAACAACTCAAGGTTTGACTGGAGAACTGAATTCAGTGTTTTCTTTAGCAGATCTACAGCTCCATCTTTATATATTTATGCTGATAATGCCTGATTCTGTTATTAATATCTTATCAGCCATAGGTGTCCACTGCTAACTGAAATGATGTGAAAATGACAAAATGTGCATTATGAAACCACAATACAAACTATGTGTTTTCATACTTGTACTCTAATGTTGGAAACAAATATTCTATGTAACTCATATAGTTTGAGTTGTGATGACCCAATGCAGGCTTTGCCTTTCCCCCCATCCAAGCTGAAATATAACCACGATTTTAATTATATAATCATTACGTTTTTTATCCACAAGGGTTAGTTTTCAGTTTCAGAGCTGAGTAGGAGGGAATGGCTGCAGAAGACTTTGTTTCATATTACATTTCTAAAACTTCATCATTTAAACACAATAAAATTATGTTTCAATCCAAAAACATTTTCAATCCAAAAATGCATTGTGATCAGAAGATTTTATCCATATGTCAGTTTCCATGACAGAAAAATAATGACAGTGCTATGATTATGTTTTCAGTTTAAGAAGAACTTTCTCAGATATAGGCATTAAACTACTTCTATAAAATATTATTGGTTATGGATATAAAGGAACACTACACTAAAATTAATCACTTTTAACTTTCAGTCATTCAGATAGTGGAGCACACATTTAAGATGTTCATGCTGAATTGAATGGGATACAAATATGTTGTTTATTTGTATGCAAATAAATGTTTAACTGTATCATCCCCGATAAAAGTTAGGAAATAGCACTAAAATGAATGTGTGAATATGAAAATTCATAGCAGGATCCAAATTTATTATTTGGTCAGTAGTTTTTGTTATTGGTGCTTGACTTAGTTACTAATACAATTATTTGTAGTCTTGACTTTTTAATATTTAACTGGTTTCCTATCTTGGTAATGCTGCATGACTAATATAAATTTACTGGCAAGCAATATTGGTTTATGAATTGCATGACAGTTTTTTCCTTGTATTTTTATTGTCACATTTTATATTTCTTTCTGACCTTACCTACAATTTCAACTTCAAATATGAAGTGAACTTTATTGTTTTTATAATGCATGTATTTTCCTCTTTGTAATGAAATTGTTTCAAATGTGAATGCATTCCTCATGTTTTCATGTCCAATACTTTTATGCATCTAATTTGTCCATCATGTGGAATATTAATCTTGTCTTGTAAGGTTCTTTTTTTGAAGCTGAGGACCAGAATATAGAAGGTAAGGTTGGAAGTACAAGTAGATAAAAGACAATGATGATGTAAAGGTCCTATTCAGTTCTAATCAGTCCAATAAGTACTTTATCTCTTTGGGGTTTTTGGCTGTGTTTATGATATTACAACTGTAAAAAGATATCAATGGACAGGAAGCATTTTTTCAATTAACTATCTGGCTAGTCCTTACTAATCAGTGTTTCCCCTAGAATGTTTTCATCATTCTGGGCTTCCCATCATTTTTATTCAAATTTAAAAATGTAACAGAAATAAATTAAATGCAATCTTGTTAATACTTGTTTAACTTGACTGTAACTGTACCTTTAACATGCACTAGTCATGAAAGATGTCACTCTCTTGTGGCAAATTAATTCTTCCATTTACTGTTTTGCTATTTTTTTATCGTCTGTGTACAAAAAAAAATAGCTTATCAGTCTGCTATCAGTATTTCTCTGTGTTGTATTTTGTGCTGTAAATTTGGATATTTTCAATAGATTATTTTTTTAAAAAATTGAAATACTGAAATACTGAAAGAACTGAATCACTACAAAAAAAAATTAAAGTACAAATATACTCAGTCAGTTTTGTAACAAATTTGCATAATTTATTATGTTTCCTGTAAAAGTGCCTTGATATTAAGCTAGGTGTTGATGGTAATTACTTTCAGGTAACCTTGGCAACCAATGGCAAATCTGCAGACTTCAATGCTGTCGAAGAACTTTGGAAACATGAAAAATAAGATAGAAACCCTCCAGGTCCATCTTGAATAAGTCCCTGAAGTTGTCTTTTGGTAAAGCAGATATCAAGATCCAAGATTTCCCACTGTTTTTATTTAGTATAGAAATGCACTTACTTAATGCTGTTAACTGAAACTTAGCAGTGGTCTTGTGAAGTCTTTGCTCTTTTAGTTTCTTGGCCAAATAATTCATTTTATTTTATTATTTGTTTGGATGTAAGAGAAATATTTGGTTGTAAAAGAAATATTTGGTATTTCCTCCTTATGTTCAAAATAGAGAAAATATAGGCATTTAAAGAAGAAAGATGTTTAAAGGCACAATATAGCTGATTTGCTTCAGGGACTAAATATTTAACAATAATTCTAGTGGCCATCATGCAGAATCTCCCTCCTGCTAAATACATGAACCTGCATCTTGGTGTATACTGAATACAGTGAACACAAAATGTAAGACATTCTTTCTTAAATACTTTTCATGTGCTTTTACTTTGCATATGGTTTTCTTCAATTCCCTTGTCTCCAAGCAGTCTTAAAATAAGCGATCTACCTAAAAAAATTCTAGTTCAGAACTCCAGTGAATGCCAATACATGCAAAATAGCAAAGTATTTTAATGATAAATTCATCATCTCTCCATTCTAGTTGTATAAACAGTCAACCCTTTTGAGATCAGAAGGCAGATAACAGTTTTTACACAACTGAATTGGATAAATTTATGATTGGGGGTTCATTTTCTTGTAATCCCAGTGGAATGTTCTTCCAGTAGGCAAATTTGGACATTGGAATTAAACAAATGACATGTTTGCACAGCTAACAATCCATGCCAGGAAGTATGCATACTTATTTGGGAAGATATTCAACAGTTAGAGGAATCTTAATAAATGTGTAAAAGCAGGAAATAGTCATATTTGTATGGATCCAGAAGCATAAAAAAAATCACAGGAATCTTAATGCAGTAGTTTATCATACTAAAACTAACTCAATGCCAATAGCTTAGCATACACCCCAATCATATCTTACTGCCTCTTTGTTGAGATTTGAGAATGCTCCTTTTAGAGAAGATATCATCTGCTAGTAAATTATCTTTTGTCATTCCTTTTCCTAAGAAGAAATGAGTTATATTTAGCATGAGTACAACATCAGTTAGTTATTTAATCAGGGATAAGATATTTTCCTGTAAGTATTAGATATCTTCCAACCCAATATGTTGAATCTTAATTATATTAAGCATAATTAGTTTGGGCAAATATCAATTCACTTCTCTAGAATATTTTATTTGTTATGGCACTCAACATGTGATTATTTCTTTGCCACAATGTTGTAGAACAACAAATCCTGCAAAGTGATGCCAATTTAATATCTGATAGTCTTTTCAAGCTAGTGTTATTCTCTGTAGAAATATGAAAAGATCAGACAGAGCTGTGTTTCTTCTTTTTGTTCCAATGTATTAAATAATTGGCCCTGGTGAGAGCAGAGATTTGGATGTAACTCTCACATCCACATTCATCTTGGTGAACTCTACAGGTAGTATAATTTAACTCAGAAAGACACAAGATAGATATAAGGAAAGCACATGTCTAACATCTTTTCAAATCAGGTCTGGCACATCGTCTCTGCATGCATTAACAGGAAGAAAAGAGAAATTTTACACAGATGTAAAAATTTTACACGGATGTCCTTATGGAGAAGAAATGGCTATCACATGTTGGTGCAATTTTTTTCATGGACAATCCACACTGAAGCACCTTTTAGGATTTTCTTAGTCACTAAAAACCGATATGCTTGTGCTTAGCGTCACATTATATTTCTCCTTCACTTTGAAGAAGCGAAGTACTGACCACTAATGTAATAGGTTCCTTTATATGGGGACAATTTCTGAAATAGTAATTGAAAATAAGTCATGGGTTTCATATCAAACCACGCTGAGAAGGAAGCTCTCAAATTAAAATAAGAAGCAATTGTTAAGTTTGCAATTAAGAGATTTCTGATCTTTACACAGAAAAAAAAGTCCTGGGGTGGGATTTGGGAAAACATTTTTGGATGTTTCATAACTCAGGGAATTTCTGGTTCTTAAAAACAAAGCCACACTTTACTTACAATCAGGGATATTCATGGGGAGTGGTCAAAAAAGTCAATATGGCCTTGTAATTAAAGCCCTACATTTGTTTTATGTCCATGGCTTGCCTACAATATAACAGGGAGAGGTTCAGGTCCAATCATGCTCAGCATTTGATTCCTGAATGAATTCTAATGCTCTAGATTCTGCTGTGGTAACCAACAAATTTAACTATCCACAGTCTTTCCATTTCACAGTACAAAATGGAACCTTAACAATTATCCCACCTTCTTTATCCAGGGTAACTACCATAGTTTCTGAATTTCCAAAAAGAAAGATACAGAATGCTAGTGTATAAGCATTGCCCATTTATGTGAACATGCGTTTCATTTGCAATTGCAAAATACAGTAACAATTGTATTCTCAAATTTTTTCTTAGTAGTCAAGGTTTTCCTTCATATTATTGCCTCCATTGTTGGTAACATTATTAATGATTAATAATTAACTATTAATATAATACGTAAGCATTTCTGCAATTTAATCCATGATTTGCAATGATTTGTTTCTTGCCTAGGCAACCAAATCATGTGATAGCTACCTAGAGACTCAGCAAAATAAAACAGTTAGGAATTTCATTAGTAGGAAACTATTTTGCACCAGCACTTTGCACTTCATTCAGGTCCAGTTTGTTAATTTGCATTATAAACCCAGCCTTGCTTATAATTGGATGCAATTTCTTGATTGGATAAAAAGGGAGATTTGAACAAGCAAAATTCCATTTATCTGTTATGGCATTGCAAACCTGAGAAATTCTGGCTACTTTGAAGAGAAAATTTTCCCATGATATCACTCCTGGTATGGTTTGATTCCTGGAGTTCAACAGAATGATCATTTGTTTTTTCTGTGGTGCTACTATATGCTCCTCACTTTTTATAACCAGGCTTAAGTGATATTCATAATACATCTGAAGTAAGTTACAATTGTGCTAACAAAAAAATTATATTTGCATGCGTGAAAAAACATTTGCTTTTAAGCCATTTTTATCCACAAGATCTCTTTTTAGCAAGCTGAAATGTCTTCTATCTCACTTGTAGATACTTGATCAAATCTCTGATACTCTTCAGCTTTTAAAAGTATCTTTTAACAGTTAATATGAGTAATATTTTTGCACTTATTTTTGCACCTATCTATATTTCTCTCAACATTGCTCAAAAAGATTAATATAAAAATGTTTATCAAATACAAAACCCCCAAAGACTGGCTCTTTCACATCCCAGTGTAATGTGGGATGTCAAGAATTTTCTTTTATATACATCCTCTTTACTTTTCAAAATTTTATCCCCTGCTATTGAGACCCTTTCTGTAAAGTCAGAGAAGATGGACACTACAACTTTGACAAACCTGAATTCAAACTAGTAAGAATTTGTACCTTACATCTAGAGTTGCAGTTTTTTTATACATCTGCTGTTCCACCAAGCCAAATGCTAATTGGTGGTTAAACAATTCATATATGATTCTATTCCTTTGATTATATGTTTCTAAATTGAGTTAATAACTCCATGAAATCATTCTTGTTCTGTAACAAGCTTTCATGCTTTGATGCTCACAGTACTCTTACTTCATGATAGGGATCATCCTAACGGTATCATGTTTAACTAAACAAAATTATACATGCACTTGCTCTTTTTTACAGCAACACTAAAGATTCTTGCCCTAGAGACCCTGCCATTTGTTAACCCGAACAAAAGAAAATCTCATACCCTAGGGTTTTACCTAAGAAGATGCAGAAAAGGCCACTGCTCGTGAGAATCTAGAATCAGAATCATTAGAATTCTGGTTATATGTTGGAAAACTTATATGTTGTGGATTTACAGAATCCAGACTTCTCTCATTCTCTGAACATGTAGGGTAGAATAGAGAACCAAATTAAAGAAAAATAACCCATGTCAGTAACCCCATTAACCATGATTGCCTGTAAATGCCACACCAACATCTAAAAAAATATGGCTTTTCCATCTTTTATTCTCTCTCCCCTCATCCCCAAATGATAAGATAGTTTATTATTGAACTTTCACCCCTCCCAACTTTATCCACATAATACTGCAATTCACAGGCTGCCAGAATAATATTTTTAAAAAAATAATTAAAAAAAATAAGAACCACAATTTTTAGCTGTGTGGAAACTCCCATCTTTTAAGCCAAGCTCTTCTGAAAAAAATAATAAAGCTATTTGGAATTAGATTCAATTTATAGCACTGATTGCTTCAAGCAAGGTCTGTAAATCATATTTTAGAATATGCCAATCTTCCACATTAGAAAACTATATTGTACGTAACTTAAATACTTCCTCTGAAAATTATATTTTAGTTTGCTATAACTTTGACAACTTGTTTTCAGAGATGGTGGGGTGGGTTTAATCAGTGCTATAAATCTCAACACCGCATTATCGTTATTTCAAAGCTGCTGCTTCCATTTTTCATTGACTACTGTAACAAAATCTTCCTTCCTTCCTAAGGGATGAATGGTAATTTATGGAATGCATGAGGTATGTTTTGACTTATTCTAATTTAACCATTTATTATTCTGCAACCATGATATACACTGTACAATGAATTAACTTATTTCTGGTATCTGTAATTTACAAACATTTGCAGAGGTTATTTTCTTATACCAGTTGCAGACAGTTATTTTATTATACAACCATATAAGCAAGCAAGGGGAAAAAAGCTATAATCCTTTTAAGGAAGATTTTTTTGTAACAAACTCTGATAAATAAAATTTGTGACTGGGTTCATGCAACACATTAAGCCATTGTATCAGTGGGTTGGTTTTGACCTAGCACAACATATGAACTCAGCTCTTGTGGCTTGCATACCATGATTTATAGCTGAGTATTATATAAAGCAGGCCACTACAGCTTGTTCCACAAACCATGGTTAAAATGAACTATGTGTGTGACATATGAAACCAGCCACTGTTATGTTAAATTAACATAACTCTTTAAACTTTATAACTTTAAGCAAAGCACAAATGGAAGTTAAAGGTGTCTTTATGCTACAGTTCATTATGGAACACTATAAAAGTATTAATATAGATTTGAGATTAAGCCTTTTTTTAATACTTAGCTTGTTTTTTTACCAGGATAATTCCAGAATGTCTCTACCCTATAGATAAATATTCTGATTCAGAATATGTTTTGTTTTTAATGTACTTACTTGCCATTATTTTCAATGGAATTAATTTACAAAATCCATATACTTTAGGATTACAGCTTTTGAAGGGAAAAAAAAACCTAATCTATTTATGCCCAGAGCCAGTAAGACTCAACTTGGTGTCCAAGATTTGCATCAAATAGCATTTCATGAGTTTGGTAGGCCTTCCATGGAAATGATACAGACAGAATGAAGTGTCTGCTTTTGTTTATGTACCAAATTCCCAGATCAATGCTTAATGGTTACATTTCTTCACTAATATGACACACATCACATTCCATGCTGACAGAGAGAAATGTTATTTTCTCAAACAGTATTAAGATCTAGTATTTACCTAATGATTGAGTGACAAAAGATTACTGACACCAGGAATTATTTGTTAAGCTACTAATGAACTCTCTTGGTTCAAACTGTTCCAGTTTTTAGATGCATTTTGTTGAGATATACAAAGATAAAAATACGTTCAAAATGTGTAAGGAACTGCAGCATTTGATCGCACATCTTTGCCTTTCTACAAAAGGACCAAATTACATTCTTTAGGGGATTATGTCAACTGAATAGCACATATATAAATACCTCCTGATTTTTAAAACATTTATAAAATAAAAGCAAGCAATATATTTTTCACCATAATGATTGAAATCTGTTTTTCTTCCTTTATTAACAGTTAATTTAAAAAAAAACCTATATTGATAATGCCTTGTTATTATCCAAGCACATTGAGAGAGCAAATAAAATTTTAAGACCCAAATTACAGTTAGAATTTGATTCAGATTCTGCCCCTTTTGGCATACGGCTGCACAAAATTGAAGAGGCGAAACCTTCAGTAATAATTGACTTTATGAAACAGGTATATTTAACTTGTGCAACCTGTCATGTATGACCTGCAAATGGATGAATAAACTGTACAGTAGGTAGGGGCAGTACATTATTGTGAACTTATTTTGTAATACTCCTCTATTTTAAAGCAGACTTTTCGAATATTCTCGTACTTAGAACTAAACGTGATCAAGTTGTAAGACAAAACACTAGTATTCACTATCAAAGCATGATGCTCCTACAAAGTTTTGGTGCGTTGTTTTTCGCATGAAGAACAGTGCCTCCCCACATTTTCTATAAATAATGTAGTTTATCTTGGTGTAATTTCAGTGAAATTGTGTATACGGTATTAATAGTTGGTATTTTAATTTAATTTAATTTAATTTAACTTCAACTCTGCTGGAATAGAAATGTATAGTAATATGTTTGAAAATAGATTGGATTAAGTTGGCTGGCTTTGGCTGCTATATTGGTATTCCATTTCCAGATGTTTAACAGCAAAATTGCCATAATCTGCTACCCGTGGCTATTTGGTGGTATGAGCAGTCTAATTGTGTTTAAATAATTGTTATAACCCTTGTGTTCCAGCCAGGTCATTGTAAATATGTTAGTACTTGTCTTTATATATCTAAACAAGCAGCATGCATATTAGTGTCTGTATAACAATCCCTGGCACTTAGTTAATGTGAATGACTGTCTGATGTCACGCTGTGATTGCAATAGCACTGCTACTTTAATGAATAAATATAAGCATAGTATTATATTGAGCTGATTATGTATTTTTCTGTATACATGATAGATTGGAGAAATAAAGATAGATGTTAATAAATTGTTGCAACCATCAACATGTTGATCCTGTATAAAAAAAGACAACAATCTTTTATTTTGAATGCTATGTTTACCTTTTTGAAACTGCAGTCTCAGCTTTACTTCTCAACCAGGACATTGTGGTGATGTAACCCAGGGGTGTCAAACTGATTTCGAGGGCCAGATCAGCATTGTAGTTCTCTGCAGGCTGGGGGGGGGGGAGGAAATGGGATGGATGTTTCCTGCAGCACCCTACTGGCCAAAATGGGGTGCAGGGGAGGCTGCACGTGGCCCCCGCTTACCCCGCCCTAGGGCCCATTTTCAGCCAAGTGCTGCAGGAGGCAAAACAGGCCACGTGAGGGCCTTGTGAGCCCCTCCCAACCCATTTTGGCTGGCAGCACAGCACAGGCTGGTTCTTTGATATTTCCAGGGTGGCCCCGTGGGCCAGATCTAACCACCCCATGGGCCATGAGTTTGACTACCCCTGAGCTAACACTTCAAGATTCCTCAAGTGTTCATTTTTCATTTCTTCCCTGACCATAGTAACAAATCCAAATTCAAGGCAGTGTGAGAATACAGACTTATTTTTGAAGTGTATTATTTTACTTATTCATATTCCAGTGTTAATAGACCATGCAAAGATAAATGGTTGAGATAAAAATATGGTATAAATATGCTTTCTTAGAAATAGAAAAAAATGTGTCTTTATATAAAGTTAAAATCAGACAAAGCCAGGAGATTTAGGAAAAACAGCAAAAGGTCTCCAAATTTCATTTATGAAAATTTGGTGTGAGACAAGCTGTACAAAATGTAATTGATCTCATATTAGTTATAAATCCCAATGCAAAACTACTGCAGTGCAATTGCAGGCAAGATTCATTTCATGCTTTACATATTATAACACATACATTTAAATATAATTCATGATAACCCTGAATCAAATTTAGTTATTATCTGTCTTAAATTCTCTAGAACAGTGTTCCCAACCTCAGAAGCTTGAGATGTGTGGACTTCAATTCCTGGAATTCCTGATAATGGTCATCATGGCTGGGAGATTATGGGAGTTGAAGGCCACATATCTTAAAGATGCTAAGATTGGCAAGCAAGGCTGAAGAAACAGGTTAACTATTCTTCTTTTCTTAACAGAACAAGGAAGAGTTTTCTAGTTATAAACTGAATTTAGTTATCGCCCAAACATAGTTATGTATCTTGCTCTTGTAGGCCTTGAATATGTGGATACCATATAATTATACATAGAAAGGGGAGATCCACTCAATTCTAAGCTCTGCGGATATATTCAGCTAAGGGGAATTATTAGATCTTATGCACATGACCTCTTAGATTGCATTGTTGGTGGGTCACCCTACATACAAAAGAAAGCACAAACTTGGCTTTGACTGTAATTAAAAATATTCATCTAAAAATGAAATGGTGTATTGTATAATATCTATGCCATTTTGTGTAATACATGGAAATGCTAAATCTTTATTAATGTTGATTACTTTATTTACTACAGTAGCAATGACTTGTTTACTAAGCACTTTTCATAGTTCTTATCACCTTTAGCATTTTTTTTCATTTCCTGTTCAAACTGATTTCTGTAACTTGTATATAAAACTGGACATTCTTTATATACTGGAAATAATCAGCAAAAACAATATTTCACTAAATGTTGGATTTTTTTAATGTACATATCATCAATAAATGTGAATTCAAAATTTTCATGGATAGAATTAATGTGAGTATATCTATTTACTTGCAAGCTCTAGGGAGAATGTGTGTTGGAAGGATATATGAAATATAGTCCAGTAACAAATGTTTGTTATATGTATGCTGATTTGCCAATGATTGACATATCAAACCAACAGAGCTACTTTCACTTTTGTTAGATTTGCAGCTTCTCCAGGTTTCTGTTCATCCATGCACTTCTATAAAGTGAAACTTCTTTTTGATAAAATAATTTGAGTTATACTACCAAAATGTGTGTGTGTGTTTAATGCAGAAAAGCTGCCATGAAAGTAAAAATGTATCCCTGCCCTGTTGTTTGCTAGACCAACATTGGCCATAGCATCTAAAAGTAGGAAAACATTTACACTTGAAGAAAATGGTTCATGGTAGCAATGGCTTATTTTTTTTTATTATTTTTGTGTGTGTGTTTTACTCCCTGGAAACTTGTTTTATTTTTAATCACAGTGCATGAGAAATACATAAAATATTGGAGATTCGATTTGATTGGTTTGAATGGAGGAATTACATTCACCCTTTTTTGTTTCATTAAAATGTTTTTGGTTTGAGTGGGATCCAGTTACTTTTAGGCTGCATGCTTGGACAAGGAATTAGAAGGCTGACTTTTGGGGCCCATAGGCTGCATTCTCTTCCTAGCGTAGTCCCTGATGCCTTTGCTTAAAAAAGAAATCATGGGAAACATGCCTGCTTAAACTTTCTCTTGAACTCTGTGGAACAACAGATATAAACACTATCCTATCTGCTCCTCCACCCCCACCCTCCCAAGCTTTTAACACTATTCTCAAATAAAATGTCATTGAACATTTATACAAAAAATACTGGATTTACATTATACAATTTCTGGAATATGTACAGAATAAAATAAGTTATTTTTTTTCTAGTGAGTTCTGAGGGACAATAGGCATCTTTAATATACATTTTTAAAGTCTCTTCAAGCAGCTACTTTTTGGTTAGTTATCAGTTATTTGTTATAAGCACTGATCAGAAAACTAAGCAGCATTCCAAACCAGTTAAGAAATATATTATTTCTTTTTAAAAAAAAAAAAACTAGATAATTCCAGTTTTAAATATTAAATTCCAGAACATTTAGGAACTAAATTAAAAGGAATTAAATTAAAACTAGGAATTAGTTTAAATTAAGACTAGGAATTAAATTAAAAATATATACTTTTTTCCAAAAATAATCTTGCAGTGCTTTTTTTCGGCATGCTCAAACTTTATCAAACATCCATATCCTCAAAATATGATGATTGGATAGCCATTCATTCCTACTTGCACGCATAAATTTTATCATTACATGCAAAAATAGAATAAATTGTAAATACAATATTGATAAATCAATGGATTTTGCAGTCTTTTATATTCTGGTATAATGCAGCACATTCCTCATGAAACTGTCAAAATTATGAATTAAACATTATTGGATTATTTACTGTCTAAAAGCTAGAAAGTTTTCACAGGTCTTCAGCCAAAAGCACCATTGTTCATTTTAGCCTCATTTCACCTGCTTTATCTCCAAGTTAAGAGGCTGTTATTGCAACTCCACATACTTTCTGTTTATGGTGGGAAAAATGCATTTTATAGGCATTGCTTTTAGTCCTTTTCTCTCGTGCAGTTTTTTTAAAGAGTTCGTATTACTAAGTAAAAGAAAAAAAACATTAAAGATGTCAGTTGTTTTGAGAACTGTTACTAAAGTATGCAATTTGTTTCTAGAAAAGTTCTTCCCTGGAGAATATAACAGTTTCATTCGATATAGAAAATGCTTGATCAAAGGGAAACTCCCCTCCCTTTTAGTCTTCTTCTGAGGAACAGTGGTTCAAAACCCTGTACTCAGATTTCTCACAGCCATGTGTTTTGCAAGGAGCTGGTATGACTGCACCACATGTAGGGATCCCCGAATCTCTAAATTCAGTTCCATTAATTTTGAGCTGGCTTCAGATGTATCTTGTTTTGAGCCAACTATTCCAAAACTGCCAGAGGGTCTGGTGACGGAAAAATATGTGCAAGTCCAAGTGGGTTTGAATCGGGTCTTCTTTGGAATCGCCAAATATGTCATTGGGCCAAATACACCTGAACGCTTTGACTTGCGCTTGGTTATTTTGTAAAACTAAATTACCGTAGTACACTAAGTAATTAACTCTTAAATAATTACTTTCAAACAAAAAAGGAGCATTTATGTTTATGTTATCTACATGTCAATCAAATGGCTATAATAGAGCTAAGCCCCTGCCCATCCTTATTGCTCTTCCCTCCAATGTTTCCAGTTCTTCCGTGTCCTTTTCATGCTGTAGCAAACTGAACAGGACAATAGTCCAGTTGTAGTCTAACCACCGCAGCATAAGGAAGTAATATCACTTCCAGTGATCCTAATATTATGCATCTTTTGATGTATCCCAAAATTAGTTTTGGCAGCTGGTCATCTGTGATCTACCAAGCTACCCATATCCTTCCTGAAACTACTGCTACACCAGGTACAGGTAGTCCTGGTCTTATGACAATTGAGTCCAAAATTTCTGTTGCTGTGAAAAAGTGAATTTTGCCCCATTTAAAACCTTTCTCGCCCCAGCTGTTAAGTGAATCACTGCAGTGGTTAAGTTAGTAAGATATTTATTAAGTGAATCTGGCTTCCCCATTAACTTGTTGGAAGGTCCTAAAAGGTGATCACATGCTTCCGGGACACTGCAGCCATCTTAAATATGAGCCAACTGCCAATCATCCTTTTTTTTTTCAATGAAGTGAAGTGACTTGGAAGTCAAGGTCTATCTGCACCCAAGTTGTACTTGTACATGGTTTTTTTTTCCCAACCAAATGCAGACCCGTACATTTTTAATTATTGAATAACATTATCTTGAATAGGGTCAATGTTCAAATCCTTTTGATGCTTGAACCTGTCATGTGGGCTATTAGTAAGTCTTCCAGATTTGTGTCATCTGCAAATTTTACGAGCAATCCTTTTAGTCCCTCATCAAAGTCATCTAGAGCAATGGCTCCAACCTTTTGGGCACCAGGGACCAGTTCCACGGAAAGAGGCTTCTCTGTGGACTGGAGGGGGTGTGGTTTTGCATGTTGCCTGCATCCTACGGATGGGGCTTCACTTGTTTTCATGGACCAGTTTCTGGCATGCCACAGACTGATGCCAGTCCAAAGACTGGTGATTGGGGATTACAGAACTGGGTCCTAGGCAGAACCCTGAGCTACCCTTTGCATGCTTCCTTCCATGTGAATGTAGACCCATTAAGGACCATGTGTTAGTTGTTCACCCAGCTGCAAATCTATTTTGTAGTGGGATGATCCATTTCACATTGGTCCAGTTTATCAAGGGTATGGTCAAGTTTTTCAAATCCCTTTCTGAAATATAAAATGAAGTTCTGATGTTATCTAGTCAGGTGATTTACAAGAGAAGCTGGTCAAAATATCAAACTCCCACAGAATATCAAATATCAAAAGCCCACAGAAGAATGTGGTGCGAGGAAGTAGCATTTCTGATTAAAAGGAAATTTTAGTTTTCCATGTAAACTGGGTAAACTAGGATTCAAAGCTTTATTCAACATCTTTGGCAAAGAAATATATGGCATCAATTATTATATTGTAACTTAAATGGAATGTGTGGTAGCTGACAATAAATTGTTTCCTTAATTTAAGCACATATGGGCTGACAGTTCTACTCCATGCATTCTTTCAGACTAAAAAACAATCCAATAAAAGTTCAAACAATTGTTTTTTATATCTAATCAGCTAATTTATCACAGTGGATTCCAAAATAAGGTAGTTAGTCTATACTTTCTATATTTAACTTACTAAAAAGCATATGACTGAAAACACTCAGTAATGCACACACAACCCAAATATTCTCCAAAATTTTCTCCAATCTCCCATATCATATTTCTCAAAAATTGGGAGGCAGGTACAGTACATTCTACTAAAGGCACTTGGTTCTGTGTGTAGATGATCCTGGCTGGATTTCAGACAGTGGCATGTTTTCAAGAGAATAGAACTTCTGAAATTATTTATTTCAAATATGTTTCATGTGTTTTTTTCATTGTAAGTCATAACTGCATAGAAAAGATTTCACATAAACATACTCTGCTAGAACAGGAACTGTGTAGGATAAGAGGTTCCTGTTATATTCTTAAGAATCTTTAACTCTCTCATTCACATTAGACTAGACCTATTGATGCAGATTCAAATAGGAAATGGGCATTTCAAGGGAAAACAAAAACTCAGAGACAGTGGGACAAGGAGGAAGGTATGTGTCTTGGTTTGGTTCTATCCAAATATTCTAGGGTCAGTTCACAGCCCATAGGATAATGAATGGGATCCCTAATAAATGGAATACAATACACCAGAAGTACAGCAGGCTGACAAGGAATGTGAACATTGAAATTTAAAGATAACATCACCACATTATTTAGATTATAGAGAATAAAAATTTATTTGCTATAAATCAGCTTTGGGTTTGGGCTTTGGGTTTGGTTTTTCTACCCTTTTTAGTTAATGTGGTTTTAACATGGTGAAGATCTGTGGAATGTGTAAAAACATGCTTTTTATATTTAACTATTACAACATGTAATTCCAAAATATTAAAACATTAATGAGATTTAATAAATCTGACAATTTTGTAACTGACCAATAAAAATTGAATTCCAAAATCTATGTGTCAAACCTCAAGATAGCCTCTCAATGTGAATTCCGTGGGAATACATTTTACTATAATGCTTTAATGGCTGCAGATTCTGGAAAGACCAAAAATTCTGTAGGTCAGGCAAAATAAATTTTGGTGTTTTGCCTTAACAAACAGACTGCAATTAGGGAACAAATGCTAGCAATAAGATGATGATCACTAATTAAAACTGGGCAAAGTGATGCAATGTTGGGCAAAACCAAAAATGACATATTATTTTTGTAGCTGACCATTACAAAATAAAAAAAACCAAGAAAATGTATGCTTAATTATGCTTTAAAGAGATCAGTAGCTCATTGCATTTCTGAGTTCTAGTCCCAGTTCAGTATGATGCTTTTTGTTTCCCACAACTCTGATTCAATTTGATTGGCCAGCCTTCCTACATATCACTCTTCAAGGGCCCATACTGTTGGTTCTGTGTTTCATCAATTGCTTGGAATTCATCATGTGGGCCCTTTTGGTCTTCTGATTTCTCTTTTTGTACCAAATGCACCATTTCCTGAGATTTGCTGGCTTCTCCATTTAATCCATCTTTCTTTTTCTCATCTATGCCTCCTTTGCCATTGTTAATCACAAGCTTCTTCTTCTGCCCACATCTAACAGAAAAGGGAAAGATTGTAAAGTCAAAATATTTAAAGAGAATATGTTATATACTGCCTTCATTTTGTCTGGAGCAGTAGACATTACAATCATTCATTTCTTGCTTATTTCTTAGGTAAGAACTTCAATTATGGCAGATTAATCTTTATTTTTCAGATTTTTTTGGTTTTGGTATGTTGACATAATTGGAATGAAGCATAACCTGTCAAAATAACCTTCTAACAAATTTCTTATTCTGAATGGGACATATCTTTGGATTCTTCAGAAGGTGATAAAAGGCAGATAAAGATGTTTCCTGGAATAATGGCTACAGTGGTTCTTTTGGTTAATATGGTAGCTTTGACTCAGTTGAGCTGATAATCTTAGATTGGATGGCTTAAGGGTAAGGCTATGTCTATGGATCTTGAGTTGCACATAGATTTAAGTAATGGATCATCTGAGGAAGGGAATGGAAGGAAAGATAAGGAAAGGAAAGGCCACAGCTAGGAATCAATGCCTACATTTAAAATTAAGTTGTTTTTAATTAAAAACAACTCAATTGTACTATGTCATTTATTTCAAAGAATGACACAGTTCATATACCAATGCTCAAAAAGGAAATGCCTTTTCATTTTTTCATTCATCCACATGGTCCTGGAAGGAATGGGCAAATTACAAATGAAAATTGCTACTAAAATCCGTTAGAATTCTTAATTGAAAATTTCCTGGATATATTTCACAATTAAAATTCAGAACTCATCTGAATTTCTCTTTAGAGAATAGTTGAGAGCAACCGCATTAAATGCACTGCATTTCTCATTTCTGCTCAACTTAAGGCTGTTTTTAATTACCCCCCACGACATGTGCTTTTCCAGTTTTTTTTTTCATAAAATGAAATATCTTTGTGCTTCTTTTGTGGTTTCAAGGTATTCTTGTTTCATCTCACTCTTTTTATGTCTCTTACAACTTGAAGTGTCAAATATGTTACCTAAGTTTTATGTGTTCTTTCTTTCTGAATTTCTGTCTAAACAAATAAGCAGTCTGTCTCTCTATCTCTTGATGTTAAGAGAGTTACATCTACACTGCTCTTCCTAGTTTTCCTTACAGCTTGGCCCTATTTCCCTGAATGAGCTGTTATTCAATCACTGGAAGATGACTTGAATAAATGTTTCAAACTGAGTGAAGTAAAACAATGAAGGAGCTAGAAGAAGTCTCTTTATGACTTCTAGCAAAGTTTATAGAATCCTGATCACTCTGTTCTCTTCTAAAATAATGCTCATCATAGAAGGCAGAACTGTGAAAGAAGAAAACATCTACAGAAAAGGGAGAGGTATGGTTTTCACTGCATATTCTTTATCTGAATTAATCTTGTAGGGCTTCTGAAAAACATGAACAGCTCTGCATTTTATTTTTAAATTTTGTTGCTGAAATAAAGATTGCCCAAGCTCACCAATAAGTTACAAAATATTCCAAGTTATATCTGTACTATGCTTTAAAACTGTGAGAACTTACTTAGTAAGTGACTTTTAATACTAAGAAAAGCTAATTCTTCAACTGGGAAACACTATGCTTTTATAATTTTGCACATTTTCAGGAGATGCTATCTGCGTTTGATTATCATTGGTCAGCTTTAGAAATATTTTTAAAAATTAACCAAGTGTGCTTTAGTACAATAATAGCATCCAAACATCAAGATTTAACATAAATTAGTGAAGAACAACACTCTTATTCAAATTAAGAAATTATGTTACAAAAAAAGCTGAACAAGCAGGAAATGCTGGCTCTTACCTAGTTACAAAGTTAGTGTTTAATTAATATGTAGGCAAATCATAAATATGAGCAATAGCATCCAGTTATCTAATTACATCAGTACTAATTACCAATACATACTATAGACAAGTGTTAATTTTCAAATACTATTCAGAAAATAATCTGGGGTAAATCCCAGCAACTTGCTTCAAGATAGCTCTTTGTTCTGACTCAAAAGAAGAAAAATTATATGACAAATGGAGAGGCTGAAAAATCCACTTTTGACTTAGCATGGAAAAGGACATATCTTAAAATGAACACTGAACTAGGAGATAAAGTTGTATGTTAGGGTGTCTTATATTTAAAAACAGTGGTCTATGGCTTCCAAGTGTGCTTGTTGATTAAATTCTCTGTAACACTGTCTCCTTTGAATGCTGTAAAATTGTAGGTCCTAAAAATATTTCAGCAAAAGACTTGGCACTGAGAAATGGAAAACTACAACAACATTTCTTACCTCCTTCGACTGTTTACAGCAATGCAAACACCAAGAATCAATGCCAGGGCCAAAAGAGAAGCAACTACAATAAGCCAATCTGCAGATAGAAAAAAAAAACATTCCTTTGTCATTTGATCAGAGAATTGAAATATTCTTTATGATCTTTTTTGAAATATTGAAATATTCTTTGAAATATTCTTTGAAATATTGAAATATTCTTTATGATCTTGTTTTTACATAAGTGAAAGTTATGTTCCAGCTACTCTTAACAACAATTGTATATAAGCAATGATAGTTGTGGTGATAATTTGTATCCATTATTGTATTATCCTATGTGTGGTAGAAGACAATGACAGCTGATGTTACTTCCACAGTTGTCAGAGTGGAACAAAATGTGATTCTGGTTAAAAAAATAAAAATCTCATGTTTCTGTATACTACTTTAGCCACAGTAAGATTTTCCAATAGTCAAATGTCATGGGTGGGATGAGGGAACAACACACCATAAGAAAGACAATATTCTAAACATTAACTAAAGAATGTATTTTAATCTGGCTCAAAGCCGGAAGTCAAATTACATGGTTTACAAATTAGAGATCTAGATTCTAAATTAAGATATGATTCTTAAATTAAAGCAGTTTTGAATATTACGATTAGCATCAATATTGCTATGTTAAGCAGTTTTGAAATTGCTATTCATTTTCTATGATAAATAGGATAACACTTATTGGGTAAGTGTATATATCACAGATAAAAATTACATAAGAAATAAAGCAATTATATGGTTGAACCAGAAGATCTCACTTCTAGCCATAGAAATATACTGGATCACAGCTGTCACTGATTCCATGCCACACTATCAAATTATACTATATTCGTACATGCCAGTAAAATTGTGACATTCTATAATCGGCATTCTATAATCCAAAAATAATCCAAAGCAATGAAGTTCAACAGAACTTTCTCTTTGTTTGTACACTATTGAATATATACATAATTCAATTTTTTTTTTCTGTTGACAGTACTTTTCCTGATTTAAGCCACTAGTCTTAGTGTCAGAGGACCTTTAATTCCAATATATCCTAAGGCAAGGCCCTGTGGAGGTGGAGAGAAATGAAAAGTGTGCAAAAACATGACATCATTGGAAGGTATATATCTAATGGTGCCATTTGCATGTTTTAGACACAAAAGATGACAACAAAAAAATACAGGAACATCACAGTATGACTGCATGATAAATGCCAATAATAAAAGCACAGAAACAACCTGGTAAATGAGCCATTCGGGGTTGATTGCTTCCTGACTCTTCCGGCAAAGGTGTTACATTTTTGTCTCTCACTACACTGTGTTTGTTTGGATCAGGACCTAGAGAAAAGACATGCATTACACTCTACATTATCAATATCTGGTTTTGTATCTTCAGAGGAAAAATAACATGCTATTATTTAACCAGCCTCTGTGGACTGATGTGTTTCATTCATAACAAAGCTTTAATTCCCATAAGTATGAGCTATCACCACTTATGGAGATAGGAATCTTTATTTCACACACACACACATACATACACACACTCACCACACTAAAAGGTTACTTTTTTCTTCAGAAGATGTGGGAGAGCTGTACTATGCCAGGGAAATTTAATAAAGCATACTACTGTTTCAGTTTACTTCAGCAAGTCTTTTGTAGGCAGAAATATCCAGACTGATTTGAATTGGAAAGCATAGCTAAATTCCAGGTGCAAATAAGTGAAAGACACTTCTTTCAAAAATTGATACTTCTAATATTATACAATTATGGTTGTTCTCACTTTTCCAGTAAGTCCCACTGGTTTGTATTAGAAACAATAAAAATTGGTGATTTAAATGAATACCAAGGATAAAAAACAAAGTATTAGCATTTGAATTCAAGAGTTCAATACATCGTAACTGTGACAGTGAGCATATGTTGCAATATACCTAATTCATATAATTCCTAATGGTTACCAGATGATGAGTAAATCAAAATGAATCCACAGAGAATACACGGGGCACTGAGTAGAAAGGTTAGAAACAACATACTTAAACTGATTCGTGAATTTGGAAAGAATTTATCCAGCATAATAAAGTCTACATCAGATTAGGAAAACAGTAGTGTTTGCTCTAGAATTCATGATTACAAATTCACCTAGTTCACAATAGCTACATTCTGAAAAACAGGCCTATAATTCTGTTTATTTCTACATATTTAAACAATTTGTTTTTTCAAATTATTCTCTCCTACAGCTTTTAGACTAAAAATTCTAAAGCTGACATTCTGTTGCTAGAAGTCTACCAAATTTAAATTATTATATAAATTTTTAGATATGTTATATATTATACTATATAATATAGTGGTACATACTATATACCGTATATACTCAAGTATAAGTCGAGTTTTTCAGCCCATTTTTTGTGCTGAAAAAACCGCCCTCGACTTATACTCGAGTCAGATTCCCCTCTGAAAAAAAAATGGTGTGGAGCTCCGAAGCTGGGCAGTCGCTTCCCTGCTTCCGTGTTTCCTTTGCAACTTTTAAGCATGGGAGGGGGAGGCTTTTCTGAGCTCTAGGCTGAAAAAGCAACGCGAGCTGAGGTCGCTCCACTCAGTTTCATTTCCTCAGCTCCAGCTGCTTTCAGTCCACTCGGGAGGAGGGGGAGGGGGAGGAGGAGGGGGAGGCTTTTCTGAGCTTTAGGCTGAAAAAGCAACGCGAGCGGAGGTCGCTCCACTCAGTTTCATTTCCTCAGCTCCAGCTGCTTTCAGTCCACTCGGGAGGAGGGGGAGGGGGAGGGGGAGGGGGAGGCTTTTCTGAGCTTTAGGCTGAAAAAGCAACCCGAGCGGAGGTCGCTCCACTCAGTTTCATTTCCTCAGCTCCAGCTGCTTTCAGTCCACTCGGGAGGAGGGGGAGGGGGAGGAGGAGGGGGAGGCTTTTCTGAGCTTTAGGCTGAAAAAGCAACGCGAGCGGAGGTCGCTCCACTCAGTTTCATTTCCTCAGCTCCAGCTGCTTTCAGTCCACTCGGGAGGAGGGGGAGGGGGAGGAGGAGGGGGAGGCTTTTCTGAGCTTTAGGCTGAGAAAGCAAGGCAAGTGGAGGTCGCTCCACTCAGTTTCATTTCCTCAGCTCCAGCTGCTTTCAGTCCACTCGGGAGGAGGGGGAGGAGGGGGGGAGAGAGAGAGAGATATCATAAGAACGGCTCTTGGTTTTTTCTTGCAAGGGAGAGAGTGACTCCTGCCTACCACTGTCATCATCATCATCTTTTGCGTTAGTGAATCAATCAAACCTTTCATGATAGTGAGATCGTTTCCCAAATTTCCCTTAAATCAGGGAAGAAATCAGAAACAAACCTTTGGGCTGAGAATAAGCTTGTTCCTATGATGCCATTTTTGTTCACTTCAGTGTGAAAAGTGTGAAAAAACACACTTATTTTTCTTCATCTTCTTGTTCCCTATTTACTGGTCTCTTTCAAAGAGGAAATTGTGAACATCAAACTTATTCTCAACTGTCCTAGTGAAAGTTTTTATTGGCATCTATTTTTATTTTTGAAATTTACCAGTAGCTGCTGCATTTCCCACCCTCGACTTATACTCGAGTCAATAAGTTTTCCCAGTTTTTTGTGGTAAAATTGGGTGCCTCGACTTATATTCGGGTCGACTTATACTCGAGTATATACGGTACTATACTGTGCTAATGGAAAGAACAAAATGAGATATACAAGTAGCGCCTTTTAATGTTTATACTATTATAAACATTCAGGATTCGAACCAGATCAGATTCCTTTTATGTCTTGGTCACAATGGATATCTCAAAAAACCTCCTTTGCACTGAAGGGATCTATCACTTCCTTGCACTGACATCTGAGACAGGCACATGATGGAAAAGGAGTGTTTTAGTGTTGATTTGCTGTGGAATTTTACTAGGAGGCACAGTACTTTAATCAAAATTTCTGATAGAAAAATCATTCCACAGGAGAAATTACTGCTACTTGTTCTAGAATAAATAGTAGAGCAAATACTACAGGATTTATCTGAAGTGTTTATGAAAAGCCCAGAAAAGCCCATAAGGTTTTTAAAGTGTTAAACTGGAATATCTAGAAAGCCCCAAATTCCTCTTTAGCCAAGAGTAGAACAAGTCTCAGATGCTACTCAGAGGAGTATCAGATGTAGATGCTGCTTTCAATTTGCAACCTCTCTTGCTGATATAAAGACCGGCCGATTTGATTTCATCTGATTTCATTTATTAACATGGCATAATCTAAAGATTGGTAAACAATAACAGACAGTTCATTTAAAGTTCTAATTAAGGTAGCAAATATATTTAAACAATCTGTTTTTTCAAATTATTCTCTCCTATAGCTTTTAGACTAAAAATTCTAACCCTTAATGTCCCATTTCCCAAAATCAAATGTATGAAATATCATGCAATTTCATTACTTCTTCTCAAAGCTCAAGGAGCAATAGCAAAATTTTATGAGATTTTGGTATTCTCGTACGAGACTATCAAAACCTGCAAATTATAGTATTTTATTATTTTAAATGAAAATCTGAAAATTCCCTGGTTTCAGCCAAAATCAATTATAATCAGATTTAGAAAAAGTAGTCAATTGCAATACATTAGAAATTAGTGTCATGCATGTCATTATGTCCAAAGTGATACAACAGTAATTATTTATTCTTTAGAAATCAGAAAAGAATACTCCATAGCGAGAAATGATAGAAAATTTATCGCTCTAGCCACAAAATTTCACAGAGAATCACACACCTCCTAGTGGGCAATATTCCAACCATATATATTTTTATATGAAGTTATAGACCATAGACAGGTTTGTTTGTAGTAAGATTTCCCTTGAAAATCAAGAGTTCTGCATTGCTTTCCTCATAAATATTAATCTTTTTTATTTTTACTGATAGGTCATCCAAATTCATAAATTATTAGACAGGAACTAAATATTAAAGTTATAGGAACATATACTATAGGTTTTACTGTCTGTGGAAGGTGGATGTCTGTTTATAGGATCTTGACTGTTATTTATAACATTTTCATCATCACTGGTCCATGCAAGATGCCACGTTGGACCAAGATCTGATTTTTCATTTTTGTCTCCATCACTGGAGGCCACAACTGGGGTAACAAGAGTTAAATCAATTATGAGCAGGATATATGCAGGATGAAAACTTTTCCTACCAAATTCTTACTTGAAGTTTAAAAAGTGGAAAAATGAAAATGAAATGTAAGAGATATTCTCTTTCTTATTGCCAAATATTATGGCCTGTTGCAATATGTGCAGTACAGATAGTCCTCAATCTACAACCAGTATTGAGCCCAAAATTTATGTTGCTAAGTGAAAATATTTGTTCAGTGAGTTTTGCCCCATTTTATGACCTTTTTTTGCCACAGTTGTTAAGTGAATCATTTCCGTTTTAAATTAGTAACACAGTCGCTAAGTAAATTTGGTTTCCCCATTGACTTTGCTTGTCAGAAGCTGACTCCCAGACGCTGCGAGGGTCATAAATATGAACCAGCTGCGAAGCATCTGAATTTTGTTCACATAACCATGAGGATGCTGCAATGGTCGTAAGTGTGAAAAATGGTCACAACTCCCTTTTTTCAGTGCCATTATCACTAAACAAATGACTATAAATCAAGGTCTACCTATGGTGATACATTAAGAAGCAGATGAGGGACAAGGGGGAAAAAAAGAAAGAAATGCTTCCAATAACTGTCAGCATGAAGTCCATCTCTTACCTTACACTAATAAGCAAAGTTACTTTTATGCATGCACAGACATGAAAATATATTAAGCAAGTTCATATATTTTTACTTGTAATAAATATAACACCAGACTATAGTAAGTGATGCTGACAGCTATTGCAGTACATTTTAAAAAAGGTAAACACAATATTTCATTCAACATTTTATCTCCACAGATAGATAATCTGTGTATCAGCACTACTAGTTGTTGTACATTCTCTAATTAACTAAATACCCTTTTTTAAAAAAACTGTAATGATAGCAGGAAGCAACCCAATTATAAACACGCAATTATTGACATCTTATTATTACATTGTCAACAAATATTCTCTTGTACATGAAATTTGCTAGTTATGCTTATTTAAAAAACATTTAAGATATCACTAGACAGAAAGAATTGAAACAAAAATAAATTTGTAAATATAAACAGACCTACATGGCAAATAAATGGCTTAGAAAATGAATTTTATAGATTCCAATATTAAATGCAGATCTATACAATACTGCATGAAAATAACTTAAATCATTTTAAAAACTAGTTTTAAGTACATAAACACATGATTTTCAAAATGTGTACATCACAAAAATGTACATCATTTCCTCATGATGCCAAATGTAAAATGATTTTAATCCAGAATGGGCACTGAACTTTGAATGCCTCAAAGACATGTGATTCTTATGATCTTATTGGCCAAAAGCCATCAGAATGACCGTGGCTACTGCATTCATAGTAGTCACATGCATTCTGGTATGAGCATATTTATTCACCCACTATTCTTCCACACATATCCAAGGAAACAATTTCAGTGAAACAATAAATTATATAAACATCCATATTATTCAAGATTTTTTTGTTAGTAATTTCAAATCCTAATTACAGTCAAAAAGAGCCATTAGTTCACTAGTTTCAGATGTTGATTCCGTAGTTATTTTTCTTATCATTATCATCATCATCATCATGCAACCAATTAATTACCAAAAAAGAATATTTGTAGCTCAGGGTTGAAATGTGGGCTCCTTGATGCTCTTTGAGCTTGATTCTTTCTTGCAGATATTTCATTACCCAAACCAGGTAGTACTAGCAGAGCACCAGAGAGCACCAAGGACCTGTCAACCGATTATTTTCACCAGTAACCTGTAAAACATTAATGATACAGTAGGCTGAAATTTACAAATCGAAAGAGGATATAAGAATCTGGCTTTATTTATGTATTTGAGCATTAGAAATAGATAAAACAAAGATTGCTGGATGAATAATAGATAGAAATAAATAGAACCATGTAGACTATGAGTGAACCTGGGACAAAGTAAAAATTTCCTTTCCAGGCTCTCATTCTATCGAATGAAAAGTGACATACCTCTCACTCATAAAGTGTTCTTAGGCGCATTTTTTACATGCCTAAAATAGACACGAAATTAAAAACAGAAGAATATCTCACCTAATAGAAAGGTAAAAAAGATCCCACCACCATTCTAGTGGATACCTGTATGATCAGTTTTATTTTTTTGATTTATTCCTCTTCGAGGAACAATTCCGGGATATAACACATCCATTGTGGGTTTTGTAGTATACTTGTCTTCACTAACCCATTGCCTCACTGGTTCTGAGGTTGGATCTTCTTTGGTCCCATAAAAGCCCATATCTATGGCAGCGATAAAGCAATGGAGAATGAAAAAAAACTATTAGCTGCATTTTCATTCCCTTGGCAGCACAGGTCCAATTTTTTTCCATGCAGAACAATATAATATTGTACTATAATATTGTAATATAATATTCAAGCATACAAAAAAGCACACTATAATTCTAACAGCAAGTCCCAGCCTAATTAACTCTTGTTGGGTGCTCTGTTTTCTTTCCTGTGTCCATCCAAAGATTATTAGTGGTTACCGGTAGTAAAATTGGTACACAGATTTTCCATATCTATTGTTATGCACAGACAGCAAAATAATTCACAAGTAAAGACAATGGTTACCACTTAAAATTGGGCTTTTAAAGGGGTTTTCCCTCTCTTCCCCATCACTATATGCATTCTTGCTTTGGTAACATTATATCCTAAATCTAATCATAATTTTACACACACTCACTGCAAGTTTCCAATCAATTTGTTATCCCAGAAATAATCACTGGATGCCTTTGGAGAATTAGAAAAAATGCAGATCACCATATACTGAATAAGATAATAAATATATCAAAAAGTAGATTATAACATTAAGATTCAGAATGTGTTCGTCGAACTCAATACAGACAAACTCAATATAGAAGCCTGATGATAGCAGATGAGATTCTGCCGAAACGTTGCTACAACTTTAAAAGTGCAACTATGACGTGGGAAAATACCCGAACAAAACTGAATACCATACATGTAAGTACCTGTGAAAACTTCACACACACATACCCACAACCACACACACACTGTAGGTACTATGAAACCATGCTTCATCCATCCATCACTATGAAAGGACAATATTATTCACAGCAATACCTTCATAAGAATCACGTTCATTTAGGGGTTCCAGTTTGCAAGGCTTCGGCAGCAGCAGGGATTCACGATACTGCACGATCCCTGCTGCGCTCGCTGCCAAGGTTCCCCCGATCCGCTTGGATTTGGGGGATATAGCTGCCCCGTAGAGGCAGCTGAAGACTGGGGGGATCTGGATAGGGGTTTGGGGGTGTCGCAGACCCCCTCCCCAGCCGGCAAAACCCCCTTTTCCCAAGGCGGAAGAGCAGCGATCAGTAATGGCCGCCACGAAGAAACCTGCAGCCGGACAAGATTGTGCAGGAGGAAGAAAGTCGGAAGAGCTGTGAAAGTGGTTTCTGACCGGGACAAAGTAAGAGAAAGTACCCTGGAATTTGAAAGCTGCCAAAGATAAATTGTTTCCAGAGAGAGTTACAAGCGGCGAATGGAATTCTAAAAGGGAAAGTTTTTTTTCTTTTCTTTCTTTTCACTCTCCTTCCCAACGTGACAGCGGATGGAACTATAAGAGAAATCGGAAAACCTGCATTGGAGGTAATTAAATGCTGAAGGGATAAGGATTTCTGAACTTTTTTTTTTTTTTTTTTTAAAAACCCTTTTTGCTGTGAGTGGGAAGGGAGAGGGAAAAAAAATTGGAGCAGAATTTGAAAATAAGGAGAAGATTGCCTAGATTTTTAAAGAGTTATTAAACATCAATAAGACTCCTAAAAGATATATTTTAAATGAAACTTTGTGACAAACATTAACCCCAGAAAGAGAAAGTACTTAAAAGAAACAGCTTATTTGGATTGCTTGGTGATTTTGGAGCTTCTGAACTATTTTTGACTAAAAACACTTGGGTGGTTGTTTGGAAAAAAACCTTTTCTCTCTATAATGGCATCACTTGTGGATGGATTGAAATTTGAATGCCAAAAATATAAAAAGGAAGAGCAAGAAGGGAAGGATTCTCTTGGCGCTCTTTTTCAATTTTTAGAAATGATGGTTTGTACTTATGAAAAGCTGACTACGCAACAGGATGACTGGGATAAAAAAGAAGCCATTTTTGATGAACAAGTGACTTTAGTTGGGGAAGAAAAGGAGAAAGAGAAAAAGGAAAGGGGGACTTTAAGATTTGGAAAAACAACCAAAAAAGAGAAGAATAAGGTGAAAAGTGGATACTATGTTAGAAAACAACAGAAAGGAGGAAAGCAGAACAAAAGGGAGGTGGAGAGACACGGGGGTAAAGAGGGCAAGGAGAAGAATAAGCAAGGGAGAACGAGAAGCCTCAATGGTGGGGAGCAAGATTCAAAGAAACAAAATTCTTTTAGAGATAATGGGTAAACTTTATTGAAAAAGGGATTCTGGAAAGGTACATAAGATTGTATTTTTATATTTGTACTTAGAAATAATCTTAGAAAATTGGAAACATTTAGTAATTTAAAATCTGATAAAATGTTTAGTAAATAAATGGGAGAATTGTAGTAGGAGAAGGGGGAACATTTTAACGAAACGATGATATAAAATATGTGATGTGGGGGGGGGAAATAACTATGGAAAGCTTGAGTGTTCCCATAAAGGCATATTTAATTGAAATAGGTAAAATGTTTAAGAATATTAATGATTAGAAGGTGTTATCCCAGTGAATTTTTTTGTGAAATGAGAGATTTGAAATAAGAGAAGGGGGAACATTCTGATGAAATAATGATTTAAAATATGTGATGTGGGGGGAAATAACTATGGAAAATTGGTGTTCCCATAAAAGTACAATATTTAATTGAAAAGTAATGTGTTAAGTGTTTAAGATATAAATGAATATTAATATTAATGAACAGACTTGTATTGGCATTGATAACATTGTATAATTTTAGAATGTACCAAACAGAATCCCAATGTAAGTTATGTATTTTATATTAAGTATTACAAATGTAGGGGAAAGAGACAAAGGCGTCATACTCCAATTAGTGCACAGAAGTTTTGTTTAAAGAAGAAAAATAACTGGATAAAACAGAACAGACAAAGAATAATAAATATTATGATTTGAATTGAGATGAGATAAATAAAATAAAACTAAGAAAATTTAAAACAGATGAGAAGCTATATAGAAAATTGAAAATGGTAATAAGATATGGAATGGTATACAAAATGAATATGAATTTGAATTTGTGTCTGTACGAAGAGTTGTAACCCGGGACTAAGCAACTTTCAGAAAAGATGTTTTTTATGTTTTTATGTTTTGTGTTTTTGTGTGTTTATGTTTGATTGAGCTAATAAAACCTTGGAGGAATGTTAGAAGAGGACAATTGAGAATAAAAGATAGAAGAGAATAAAGCAAGTCAGATAAAAGTAAAGGGAGAAATAATGAGAAACTTGAAAGGATATGTATGTGTTTATAAGGAGATGTGCCAATGGTGTATAAAATGTTTTGTTTTGTTAAAATTTACAAATAACTTTCAGAAAAGAGGTTTTATGTTCTTATGTTTCATGTTTTGTATGTCTTTAAAAATTAATAAAAATTTTTGTTTATATAGTTGCCCATAAAAATCTCGAATAATTTCTTTTTTCTCCTTATTCCCATAACAAACTTGGCCTTGTTCATCTATTAACTTCAATATTTTTCTTGATTCCTTCTCTTTTCTCAATTTATATGCTAGCCATCTACCTGGTTTATTTGCATCTTCAAAATAATTCTGTTTAGAGTTTCTGATTTTCTGTGCCAGTTCTTCTTTCTCTATTAATTCCATTTTATGTTTAATTACATCCAGCTTCAATTTAATATCCTTTTTCTGTGGCATTTTCTGTAATTCTTTTTCAAGAATTTTATACTCATCTTCCAAGGCCTTAGAAGCTTGCCTTTTCCTAATATTCTTTTTTCTTGTATAATCTATTATCAAACCTCTAGCGTATGCCTTCATTGTATCCCACACATTCTGCGTTGAAGTATCTTCTTTTTTATTTTCTCTGAAGAAAAAAGCCAATTCCTTCTCCATCCATTGTATAAAAGTATATTGTTTAGCTTTAACATTTCTTTCTCTCCAAATATCTTTTAAAGTTAATTCATCTGTCATTTTAAAAAAAGATCTTGGGAGAGCCTTTCTATTTTGCTTTGTTGTTGTTGCTATATAGTCCAATTTATTGTCCACAATTCCATTAAAATCTCCCATCATAATTATATTAACATAGTCCAGTCCAATTATTTTCATGTATAGCTTTTTATAAAACTCTTCTTGTTTGTCATTCGGAGCATAAATTGCAATCAAGAGTATTTTTATATTATTGTCCATTATTTCTACCATTAATACTCTTCCATCTTCATCCGTGTAAATCAATTTTGCTGGGATAGCCTCTTTAATGTATAGAACCACTCCTCTTTTCTTACATTGAGTCAAAGAAGTAAATATTTTCCCCAATTTTGGCTGTACTAACAATTGTTCATGTTGTTTTTTAATATGAACTTCTTGTAGACAAATTATATCAAATTTTAATTTCTCTAATTTATGAAAAGTTTTCCTTCTTTTAACAGTACTAATTAGGCTTGGAAAAGATTATTTTGAAGATTTAAATAAAATTATGTTGAAGTTTATATGGCAAGGTAAAAAAGCGAGAATAAAGCTAAAGCTTTTGCAAGATGCTAGAATTAGAGGAGGTTTTGGCCTGCCTAATTGGGAATTGTATTATCAAGCTGCAAGTTTGATGTGGGTCAAAGAATGGATAACATTAAGGAAACATAGGTTGTAGACATGAGAAGGGCATGACTTGCTGTTGGGCTGGCATGCTTTTTTATGGTATAAAGGAACTAAAACACAGGGTTATTTTAGAAGACATTATGTACGGGAATCTTTGTGGTTAAATTGGGAGAAGATAAAAAGACAATGTTATTTGAAAATTCCAGTTTGGTTATCGACTATTGAAGCATTTTCCTATCCTATAATCTACAAGAAGGAACAAACAGATATGGGGAACTTTTGGATGAAAAGGGTGAACTTAAATCGATCCAAAACTTAGAGGAACAAGGTATAAGGATGAATTGGTTTTCATATGCACAAATACATTCAAGGTATGATGAAGATTTTAAAACGGAGGGATTTTATGATAAGCAGACTGATTTAGATAAGATCTTGATGGGTACTGATGAGAAGGTGATTAAAAAATTATATGGTTATTTACTGGGAATGAAATTAGAGGAAGAACAAGTCAAAGAAACTATCATTGTTTGGGGGAAGAATTTTGGATATGGGATTGATTTAGAGAAATGGCAGAAATTGTGGTTTCAAAATTATAAAATGACAATGTCCACAGCATATAAAGAAAACTTGTATAAGATGTTTTACAGATGGCACTTTCCTCCGACAAGAATAGCAAGAATGTTTAAGAACAAATCTGAAAAATGCTGGAAATGTCATCAGATACCCGGCTCGTATTACCATATGTGGTGGACTTGTGAGGATGCTAGAAAATATTGGACTATAATTCGCATGTGGTTGTAAAAAATGACAAAGAAACATATAGACTTGAAACCAGAGTTCTTCTTATTGGGAATTTTACCTGATATATATAGTAAAGATTTGAAATACCTGATTGTAAATGTATTAACAGCGGCCAGGATTGTATTTGCTAAAAATTGGAAGAATGAGAAAATACCATTACAGGAAGAAATTATTAAGAAAATATTGGAATGTGCTGAGATGAGCAAATTGACATTTGAAATTAGAGAGCAAGAGGATAAACAATTTTATGAAATTTGGGATCTTTTTTATAAATGGCTAGATGATAAAATACGATAATAGAATATTTAGAATGCTAGATAGTAAGAAATATCTTTATTTTGCTATTTTGCTATTATTTTGTTATTTGATATTATATTTATAAAGGGTTTTTTTAGGATTGATTTGGTATGATTATATGATTTGTTGAATAATCTGGTTAAAGTATTGTTAGCTCATAAAGCATGAATGATTAAAAGTATAGTCAAAAAAAATTTTTTTTTTTTTTAGTGATTTTAGGATATATAAGTTTGGATTGATAATATGAGTTGTTATGTAACATAATTGTAACTGGGACTACAGAATGAATGCACAAAAATGATGAACCAACTGACACACTGGATGTACATACGAGAGTTGAATGTTTTAATGTTTTGTTTGTTTGTAGAAAATTAATAAAATCTTCTTTCAAAAAAAAAAATTAATAAAATTTGTAAAAAAAAAAAAAAGAATCACGTTAATTATCATGATATTTACTGATTTCCATGTCATTACTGGAAGTATTAGTAGGTTTTTCTTCACTGATCCAGTCTGGCTGGTAAATAGGAGGCAATGGTGATTGAGCTGAATCTTCAAGATCCTTGAGTATGGCAACTGTTTGATGAACCAACGATAAACTTAGATTTGAATATTTAAAATTTTAATCTGTGTATTGTCCAAATGAATTCCCATCCAAATAATTATTGCTCAAAATTTCTACTTCATATTTTCCATATTTTTAAAAAATGAGCTTTTGAGCATGTTTGCCATCAGATCAATTATATTCATTGACTAAAAATAATCTTATGATTCACTCAATGTATTATATCCCCAAGGACCACTGTAATTGGAAGCATATCAACCAATACTACCTATATGAAAGGTTTTGCTGCACTACTTTGTCCAGTTGATGGAATAACATCCAGTGTTCCTTTGCCTTTTGTGATGTTGTGAGATTTTTATGTTCTTTATTCAATTCATCATATACATTACGTATTACTTGATGAGTAGTATCTTCATGTCTGGTATTCTCATTAATTCTCACAATTATTCTAATGATGGATGGATAATTTTTAAATATCGTGGAACGGCTGCACAATCACTTCCTACATTTTTTTCAGTAGTCGGTACTTTTTTGGCATTGTATTAATATTTAACTAGATAACTACTGTAAAAATGCAGCAATATGAATTTAATCCTTGACTAAAGCAAGGTTACAGGGGAAACAGAACTACAAAATGGTAGTCTACTAATTTGATATCTAGCAGACCTGTAGATTCCCTTTCTATTTAAACTCTTTCATACTAAAGATGTGAACTTTGTATGCAACACCATTACAACAGAAGCATGTAGACTATTTTCAAAACTTCATGCCTATTTAGCATGTATAAATGGTTCATGTAGCAATTATTAAAGACTATAGCTGTTTCAATAATAGAATTTTGTCTAAATTTGATGCCACTTGGAATTACTTCTTTCCACCCACTGAATAAGTATCTTCCATGTCCTGAAGATTTCAGCATAATTAATTTAGGCTATTATAGTAAATGGTCCAGAATGGCAATACAGATAAAATTAATTCTTGTTTCCCCCGAGTACCTGTATGCGATGTTTTGTTCTCTTGCACATTGTCTGGGAGATTATTAATTCCAGGTATGAAATCATTTATTGATGAATTTGTAGGGTGAAGTTTTTCTTTCAAATCAGGATCTTCCTTAATCAATGGATCTTGGGTAGAATCCTTATAATCATCAGGTTCAGTGGAAATCATAGCTATTATAATATGGATGGATTGATTTGAAATAAAATAGGAGTGACTTTCACTAAATAAATTTCTAAAACATATATACAATGCATGGCTTCTGTCTTTCTGACCTGCAAATCACTGCACTGGTTTGAAAAATGTAGGTATTTTTCATTGAGCAGACATATTTTAATTTCAAAGTATTAATATTTCCCTAATTTTGGATTATGATGATAGAACATTGCTGGTGAAACATTCATAGTATTCATTTTCAAATGACTATTTTCAACACCTAAACAAATGAAGTGAATTAATATTCTTCCATAAACTGGTTCGTAAATTGCCTTCTTGTAAACCCTGAGGAATTGATGCTAAGCCATCAGTTTAATTATCTATTCAACATAATTTTAAACATATTTTCTGGCTGTACTTTTATACAGATTATATGTTGAAATATCATATTTTTATCTTTTTTTTCTTGTTTGAGAAAGACCACAAACATGGCAGAATAAGCTGGTTAAAATTATATCTTCTGAGAAATACCTGTCTGAGTTGTTTCCAATTCAGGCTTTCTCTCAATCTGAATAATTTCAGATTGAACATCATCCCTAGTTTTGTTCTCAGTGAGATCGTTTTTATTATCCAGTCCTGGATGGATGTCATAAAATGGATTTTGTGTGGTTTCGTTGCCTTTGCCTTTCTCCTTGGAGACTACAGTTGCTGCAATAATTGATTTCAAAAGTTTTGTTGGCATATACCACATTTGATGAACCATATTCTAATACAAATTTAAAAATAATTCCCTTGATTGCATATTACTTATTATTTACAACAATAGATTAAGTAATCTCTTTTCTAGTTCAGAAATATGAAAATGAATAAAAATTTCTTCACCTAATATCAACTAAAATTTCTTTGGAGAAATTCCCCAGAGAAAATCAATTCTGTGATTTTTTTTTCTAAATTTTATTTATGAATTTATCTGAAGTCAATACAATATTATATTCTATACTAATGTAAAAATACAATCTTTATGGATGAAACAAAATGTATCCCTATACAGCTAAGATTTATTGTCACATTACGTATTAATCACATATGATCAAATTTTATTAATAACAATTTACAATTCATTTGGAACAATAGTTAATGGCTTCATATTCTATTTAAAGCTATAATACAATTCAACAAGAAAAATAATAGAATACAAAATTTTTAAAAAACATTGCTAATACCTAAATGTGAAATATTATTTTCATGCTTACTTGCAGTTGGATGAAGAATTCCAGGCAGCAATTGCTCTCTAGATGTGTTTGTATGATATCTTTCTTCACTATTCTTTAAGTGTAATAATGAATCACGAGTCGGAACTTCAGAGTCAGTGCTAACACTGGAAACTACTGCTGTTACAAAGATGGCTGGGTCAGTTTTAAATACTTTTCAGAGCTACTTTTCCAGTTTCTCATTTACATAGTTATAAATAGAAAAAGAAAATCAAGAATATCTTAAAACTGTTTTAGTGGAGTAAAAATGTTTACATGCCATATGAAATAAGTTTTTTTCTTTCTTCCATTCAATCATGTCTGATTCCTGAAACTGACTGAACAAGTCTCTATACTTTTCTTGACAAGGTTTTTCAGAAGTGTTTTGCCAAAGTCTGCTTCCTAGGGCTAAGAAAAAGTGACTGGCCCAAGGTTACCCTTCTGCCTTTGGGATTAATATGGGACTAGAAATCAGAGTTTCTAGTCTGAAACCTTAATCACAAGATTAAACCGGCTCTCAGTGTGAAGCATTGTTGTCGTCATTTAATCATGTCCAGCTCTCAACCAATGGGTCTATTAGATCTATATCTATAGGACCTAATTCAGCTAGAAAAAATAGTGAAAAATAAGTGCATTTTCTTTTACAAAGAAAGAACAAATACTGCTGTGGAATAAGTCCCTTTTCTGCTAAAATTAAAAAGAGGAATATTATATTGTACAGGTGGTCCTCAATTAATATCTGCCCTATTTAATTATTGTTTAAAATTATGACAGTGTTGAAAAACAAACTTTTTGATCTGTATTCATACCTACAATCATGGGATTGCTATTTGGGCATTTAATAACTGGCAGGCATTAACAATCATAACTGGTAGGCATTGAACAAAATCATTTGTTCCACAATTGCATGATTGCCATTTGAGCACTTCACAGCCAGCTTCTAACAAGCACAGTCAACAGAGAAGCCAGAAGTAAAGACACAATTCAATCATGCGATGTCTCATTTAACCACAGGTGACCCACATAATAACTGCATTGCTTAGTGACTGAGTTGCTTGTCCCCTTGTGGTCATTAAACAAAGTATACTTATACAAGTCCTTAGCAAAATATAATGAACTTTCAATAACAACAATAACAAAACTGAAAGTATTTCTATTTTCATCTGTTTCAGGTGATTTTTATTTTCATCTGTTTCAGGTGATTTCCAGTTATGCATTTAAAATGTAGGCAAAGTATCCATCTATTCAGGCAAGCGTTGACCACCTAATGCAGCCTCAACAGGTCATGAGAAATTTTTGTAGATCATCAGCTTCTATAATAATACTTGAATCTATGTTAAGACTATATTCACATAATTTTCTTCTTAATTCTCTTCTGTCTATTTCACCTAGCTCTACCTACTGTATAAAAATTTCTGGGAAGCAGATCAGTATTATTAAAAAAGGAAATAACTTATCCAGAAGAATGAACATCAATTGTCACAGATAATTTCCAAAAGGAACTCAATTTTAGTAAATAGATTAAACATGGCCCACTTTCCCTAACTGCCAGAACCAAAATAAAGGAAATTTCAAATTTCCATTTGTACTATAGCAGCTCCTTTCACGGAGCACATTTTAGAAGATGTCCACCTACAACAGTAGAACCATGGGTGCAGTTAATGGCCACAAAGTTAGAAATAATATACACAGTAAATTTTATATTCAACAGTCATATTGCCAATACCTGACTGAGAAGATGCATTTTCATGATAGCTGTCCCTTGGAGTTACAAGTACTTGTAGGATATCACGAAGGACTTGTAGGATTGTCCTGTTTGCAACAGAACTTTGACTCCTTTGTGCAACTGTATCAACAGCTGATGGCTGATGTTGATGTTCTTCTTCATGTTCAATACTTCCATTGAAGAATGTAACTGTTGCAATTATGGTAAATAAGCCAGGAATAAATTTTAACTATTTGTGTATTCAGTTGATGGTGTCTCAGATTCAGATTTGAGGTTGCTTTGACAAACAAATATGTATTTAGGCTTTCTGACTCAGTTTAAAAGGAGCATATATAAAAGTTTCCTTGCATGTTAGATCTCTAATATCAACAAGTTATTAGGTGTCTTGGGTTCAGCATAGTTCACAAATTTCCTGCCAGTATTGAAGTAAGTAACCGCATGAAGCATAATTCCCCAGGTTATATGGAAACAGAACTAAGCCAAATGTTTTGCTTTTTCTGTGAATCAAATTTAGGCATCCAGTAATTTCAGGAGGTTCAAATCAAGATTTTGTAATCCAAGATTTTACTTTAATAAAATTATATGCAGTATGCAATAACAAATCATTGTAAATGGGCATGAGTCATTGCTCTGCCAGACAGATGCAACAGAGACCTCTAGTTTGTTCAGACAGTAAAAAGTCTATAAATTCCTATTCTTACATCTGAAACTTTTTATTACATCAAACCACTGGCTCATCTACCCTGTGACTCTCCATGTCAGACATCAAAGGAAGAGCCTTGTTACTTGGAATGAAGTTTACTGCTCCTTATAAATTAGAACTGCAAACCTGCTCTAAGATGTTTGCAAATTACAGGTGAATTTACAGAGAAATAAAGAATATAGATTCTGTGAGAGTAATTCTGTTTGGAAACTGACTTCTTATCTCTAGTATACCTCAAAGACATAATGGCTTTGCAAAGTAACTATATAAATATCTTTTCACATAATTTCTTTCTGGAGTGTCATTATTTAAATCTGTAAGCTGCTATCTAAATCAACTCTAAAATAATTGAGTGGGGGTGGGGAAGCAAAACACAGTTCTTGTTTACAATTTACACCTTGTGTGGAAGAGTAAAATATTTTGTTTAGAAATTTGGATGAAAAAACAAATGCAGCTAATTTAAAGAAAAAGTTGGCCCTTTAATGGTAGTATTCATATTGTTACCTGGGTGATGAAAAGATTCTTTTTCCAGGATATTTTCTTTTTCTTCAGAAGGGAGAAATACTGGATGTAACACATCTGAAATATTGATTGCAGGGGATACTGTTTCTTCAATTACCAGTTCAGAAGATGCACCTTCCAGTTGAGGCTGCTTTGAGTCTTCCTGCTTGAAGAAATCATCACTGGAGGACACAGCTGTTATGATGATGTTTTGAATCAATTCCATTATTGTATTTCCTGAACAACCCTCCAGATTATCTTGTTAAAATATATATACGGCTTGCACTTTCATTACGTATGTCAGGCAGAGGAAGAGGAAAGTAGGTAAAATTTTGGAAAGTATTGTTGAATTCACAGGCCCAAAAATCATCACCACAATTTTCAGAAATGGTTGATTTTCCAGAGATGCCCCAGATACCAGGAACAATAGTAGAAGGAATATAACAGCAGTAGAGGCAGAAAAGATATGAGAGCAGCTTGCACCCTTATTTGATCTATCAAATGTGTCTGATAGATGCAAAAGGCTTTGTACCATCTGGATTCACAGTAGCAACTTAGTCCAAGAACATTCTCCTTTTTCTTCCTTTTCTTCTTTTATGTGGACATTTTCTTTCTTGAAATATTCTGGACACTCACTTCAGATAGTCCAGATTTATATTGTCAAGCCAAAGACTTATTTTGGATGGCATTCATTGCCAGGATGAAGTTCAGACAATTAAACTTATTCAGTTCTAAAGGTGCTGCTGTATAAATCCAAGGAAATTGAAGTAGAAACACTATGAAATATTGAAGCGAAAATACCAGATTTATCCTTCATTGTCAATTTATTAAATAATTTAGCAGAAAACATAATGTGTCACGCATTATGATCACCAAACGTAAGAGAAAAAGCTTTAGATAGTGAGAAAAATTGGAATTGATAACTCAAGAAAGAAAGCCCACAAAAAGCCCAGTGCAGTAAGAGAGATCTTCCCATCTTCAAGAGAAGATGTCAATACTTTTCATAAGAAATAAAGCTGCAACTTTACAATCAAGTTTGTCTATCAACATACATATACAATATATTTCTCTTGTTCTAATGTTGGCAAAAGAATGCCTTTAAATAAAAAGCAATTGTTATTACCCAAATATTTGTTTGTAAAATGCTTTAAGCCACTGCTTCCAAAACATTTTCCTTTATTATACAAAACCACTTACAAAAAGTCCTTTTTACCCAATGTAGGTAAAACACTCTAAGTCAACTGAGATTTCCCTATTGTGATTGGGAAATGGGTTTGCGGGTTGTTAACCCAAATAAAGTCTACTTTTACACATTTCTGAATAATTTACCCAGGTTTGGAAAGCACTGGTTTATGCAGTTCTCTTTAAATTAAGGAATACCTAGAAAGCAATCTCATGTTTTATTTCAACTTTCAAAAAGCAATAGATTGAAGTCAATTTTTAAATATCTGTTAGTAGTATCCTGTGCAGAGTAATGCACCAATCTGGCATTTCAGTAACTTTCACAAAACTGTGAAATAATTTTAAAGTGCTACTTGTGAGACTCTGGCTTCACCAAAGCTGCATAATATTTACATCTTCAATATCATGGTTTTGGTGGATAAAAACAAATACTTTTGGAAAACGTCTCTATATGTTTGAGTCTATTTCCTATTTAAAGTAATCACAATGTATTACCTGCACACTCCAGTTAAAATTATCAATACTTCCAACTACTAATTATATCCTGAGTTTTGATATTGTGGAAAGAATAAACAACATAAATGAAAAATATGTTCAGTATCATGTTTAATTCCTCATACCGGTAGTGGTTGAATATTGTTCAACAATTCCAGGTAGGATATCCGCACTTGTGTCATTTGTTGAGTAACTGACTTCACTTTCCTTTCCAGAATGTACAGCAGGTATATTGTGGGCTGATTCTTCTTGTTTGATATCTTTGCTGGAGTTCACAGCTGTTGTGACAATGGTTCAATTGACAATCGGTTGAATATTTGGAATCGCACTATCAACTAGCACTTCGGATTAAGTTATTTTAGAGAATAATGTAAATGTATATGTCAAGGCAAAGGTTTATAAGTACAGATCACACATGTACTTTCATCCACTTGAAAAATTTGCATACGTGAGCCCCCAAGCATGACTGTCTCATCAGAAATGCACTATTTCTGGTACAGATAAATGAAATAATCAGACGTAAAAGAACCAGCAATATCTTCTCCCTTTGTTGAAAGCATTCACTGTGGGTGGTTTCTAGTTTGATGCCTTAACCACTACATCAAATTGGTTCTACATTAAATGAAATTAGGTTTGAATCAACAACGCTAAGCATCTAAGTGTAACACTAGCATTAAAAAAAGTTTCTGAACTTTGAATAGCTTCATGGCGTACAACATCTGTATAGGTATACTTTTTTTTTGGCATGGAACTACATAAGAGGAAAGTTTTCATCTGGCAAATAGTTTGCTACTTTAGGAACAGAATCAATCATGTTGGGAAATGTAGAATAAAAAGAATAAAACGAGAGAAAAAACTTGTGACTGTGGAGTTTGAATCCATAGGTTGGAATAATTCCAAATTTGAAAAAACACACAGTAGTATAGTCCAAGACAGAATATATTTCGGGGGCAATTGTTTAACCCCCTTGTTCACCCGCGAAGTACAATAAGGCAAATTGCCCCCGAAATATATTCCGTCTTGGACTATACTACTGTGTGTTTTTTCAAATTTGGAATTATTCCAACCTATGAAAAAGAATAAAAGCTAAACACCTTTTCAATATGTGATCATATTTTTAAAAATTCTTCATATAATGCTAATCTGCATTAACCATATAGTTCCTTCACCAACACCAACTGCTCCTCAACATTAGCATGGGTACAATAAAAAAAAATTAAAATAGAAAAAAGATAGCAAAAATGGTATTAATTAAACACACTTGTTAACTGACCAACGTGGCTATTAACCAGAAAGAAACTTATTCAGATTTATGTGTAGAGAACATTGCAGCATCATAATATCCACCACCAAAACCAAAGCTAACTCTGCCAAAGAACATAGATATTTACCAATGTGACATTTAATTTTGGATTTTCCAAATGAATGCATAAAACATCAATGGAAAGCAGATAAGGCAGCTCAGAATTTGGCCCGTTCCCATTCAAAATAAACACAGATTTTAGGCACAAACCTTGACAGCATTGCTGGGTTTCCATTTCCAGCATTAGCCAAGATAGACATTTTCCAATGCAAAAGCCAGTTATGCAAAACAGACCATGCAGAGAAATACAGCGCAAAAAAATATCTGCTGGTTTCAACTGAAATTCTGCTATTATTTACTATTATCTATCTCAGATAAAATAATCTTTTGTAGATCAATACAAATACTATACTGCTGAAGATCTAAGTCTACATCTAAAAGATCTTAACTATTTTCTATAATACAATGCATGATAGGGATTAGTTCTTACTGGTATTTGACGTCTGAAGTTCCTTATCACCACTGTTGTCCCACTCAAGAACTGTTTCAGGATTTTTTTGCCCAGACCCTTCGTCGTTATCACCACCATCATCATCATCATCATCTTCAAAACTAGGATCTATTGATTTATTGATGTAAACTTATGGTAAGATTTTTATATATTTCATCCAGTTATCCATTTCTCTGTTGTCTATCTCATTAATATGTTCTTGCTTTACTGATTGGAACAGTCAATAAGATTATCTAATTTCAGTTCCAGTGTGTGTGTGTGTGTGTGTGTGTGTGTGTGCAAAAAAAAAGTTCACTTTAAATGAATGATAGAATCTGGATTGTGCCCTGATTGTAATTTAAGGGAGACAAAACACATTTTTCTAGTAAACACATACAGAATCATTTTTACTTCAGCAACTGCAACATTTACATGAGATACGAGGTACTTGAGAGACTGTTTCTAATTACAAACCTAATTCTAATCCTAACTCTTAAAAGAATCTCCCCCCCATAAAATGGGGCGGGGGAGAGAGTTGTTTTGAAGAATGTAAATGGGACGTGAATAAATTTATTTGAAAAGCATGGAATAGAATGGAAACATTCTTATATATAGAAATGAGAGCACAATAGAAATTATATTACATTCTGAGTTGACTGAAGACAATATTCGGTGAACACACATTTCCCAGATTCATGGGGCTTGCTAAAATTATGCAAAATCACAGAGAAAGGAGTAAAATCTATGTACAGCCAAAGGAAAAAAAATCCTGCAAAAAATCCAATCAGGAGAATGTACTAACAAGTTATTAAAAAGCCATGACTACATTAAATGCACTAATACAATAATATGGAATATAATTTTATTCCAAATACTAAGAGGTGATTTAATTGAATTTTCTGAATGAGTTTGAATGAAATTGAACAGAACAACTTTTTTTACTTTTAAACTGAGATAGTAAAATTGGAATAATCTTAGCAATCAAAGACTCCTTCTGGTACTACTATAAAAATTAATATTATGTATATTTTTTAAGATTACATAGTTTTTCTAAAGCTTATGCTACTTAAAAATCCTTAAAAATCAGTATTGAATAGGAGATACAAAAGGAGTTAGCCAATGCTGAATTGACATGTTAACTGTGGAAATATCTGGCTGAAAACCAGGTAAATGAGTTTGCAATATTTTTATTAAGTAAACTAACAATACCTGATTGAACTGCAGAAAGGAACATTACAGATGTTGCAGTTCATTTCAAGTAATCACCAACCTGGCATTTCCACTTCAACTACATGTTTTGACTAAATTATCAAAATACGCATAGCCTATACATACATGCCAGAACAAAGTTACATTAAGTCATGGAAAGAAGACAAGAAAAATGATGTTCATAATAATATAAATTAAAAATTATCTTCCTCAAAACTGTAAGTTATTTCCTTTTTTCTTTGTTTATATGCTGGTGCCTTTATTTATTCTTACACTTTATTTCAATGAGTATGCATGTTGTATATCAGTTATGAATGATGCAACTTAAGAGGCACACCTGTAATTTGGTTTTTCTGAGTACATAGGACAATATGAAAAGCAAACACTGTTCATCTTTGGCATCCTGTTCATGTATTTTGCAACCAGGTATTCATATTAGAGTATAAAAAGGCTCACTTGTAGCCAACTTTCTCTTGCTTAAAGCCCCCCTGTTGACTTTTAAAATATGTATTTCACTTCTTTTCTGGTGTGTAGGTCTTTATAACATTTATATGGCTGCTTAACTCAAGCAAAATCAACCCAAGCAGCATACAAATAATCAACTATAAGTACAATTCACCACCACCACCAAAACCTCCTCATAATACACTGAAAGTCAACTAAAATTATAAAATGGCAACCAGATTAAAATATACTATAACTCTACAATTAGGACATCCAGATTCAAAGGCCTGGGGAAGAAGTCAGAACTTAACTGTGTGTCTAAAGACAATTTTATATCAGGGAGAAATATGTACAAACTGTTCTTTCTGTGAAGATAGAATAGTTCAGGAAAATGTCCATTTCTTCCTCCAAATAATGCTGATCCAGCTAATCTGGGAATAGCCTGGTAATTTTTCCAAAGTGAATCTTTCTGAAAAGGGTTTTATCCTGCTGGACCATATGTAGAGCATGATCATACTCCCCATATTTAACAATATGGTTTGAAGGAACCATATTGAATAGAGTAAAAAGGAAATCAAAATGACAACTGTCTGAATTGGACGGAGAATTAAAACGGTAAATATTTGGCAAGAAAATAACTTTATGTATCAAGCTCAGGAATATACGATTATGGAGGTATAACTGGAACCTCAGCATGACTATGGGAAATTTATGACAAAATAAATGAAGAGAGGCATAATTCGGGATTTTAGAAATATTTTGTTCTTCTCCAATTACACAGCCCAGTTTAAATCCATTAAGGAACCAGCTGATATAACTTTTCTTTGACATGTTGTCAAGCTTTTTTCCCCTTTAAATTGTAACTATTACAGAAATGGGCTGCTTTGAAATAGTAATGATTTACAAGGCACTTGGATAAACAATATTGGTACAGAAAATGAGGATGTGGGCTTTTGACTTACAGTACATATTAAAAAGAAAATACTTGTAGGTCTTAGCTGAATGTAAATTATGGGACACATTTTATTTTTAAAAGTAAATTGAAAGGAAGATTTAAATTTGTCTAAAACAATTAACTGTTTAGTAATTGGCTTTGTTTATTAACAAGCAATGCCCTGCACTATAATTTTAGTTGAAGCAAGCATATGTCTTTCCATATTATATGTACAAGAGATCCATTAGCTTTTCTACATGTGAGCACATAGATTAATTCCTAAAATAGCATGCCCTTAAAGCATACTTAAAGTAGTATGCTCTTAAAGCAACAGTTTCACTTAAGTCCAAACAACAGATTTCTACATGACATAAGTAGTTACTTGGCTGTTACAGTTCATGTTTTTAATGCACCAATACCAGAACTATTCAAACAGCACTCATGAAAAATATATGCAAATATTTTTTTCCAGGGAAGCTAAACTTTTTGCCAGAAATTTTGAAAAAAAGGATAGGCAAAGAGACTATGATTTACTAAAATATTATAAGAGTTTACCCTCACTGGAGGTTGCATTCTGCATTCCTTTATGTTCTTCAGGTGGCCACCATAATGGAAAATCTTCAGTGATTTGCTGATCTTGACTAGAATTTCCATGATGCTTTCCATGATTTGAATTTTCTTCAGCTGTAATGATGGCAGAATAACTATAGTGTTGAATAAGTGTTGTATCTTCGATCAATGGAACTTCCTCGTAGAGGATGATAATGGGTTATTTCCCATGTTCTTCTGTTGTTGGGTTTCAAATAATATACTCATATTTATTTTATTTTGGGAGTACCCTAAGTCAATGTGAATTATACACTAACAACAAAAACATTATGAACACAAAATAAAGATGTGGGGGTTGGAATGGGAATCCGAGTAATAAAGGTAGTGTCACAACCAGAAAATACCAGAAAACTTCTGAAGCACTCCAAGAAAAAAATATAGTGGAAAGTTGAGCTGTGTTATCTTTAAATCCAGATGTTTTGCTTCTCAAACAAATCTAGTTTCATTATGGTTATATTAAAGGATGATAAGAATTTGTATTTCTATTGTTAGTTCGGAAATAAATTGGGATACCCAGCATTCTTGAACTGAAGCTCCTTAATTTGCTGTTATGGGATTTTCAAATAGGAAGTTAGTTATTTCCAGTTATTTTTGTTCAAATGTCAAGTTTTAGTCTTTCCTTGTGGCAATGCAGAGATAGAGAACAGTATTATAATTTCCACCATTGTAGAATACAAAGAAGTACATCTAAAGAGATCATTTTCAATGATAAAAGAGAAAAGAAAAACAATACAAAGAACAGAAGCTCTCAAGCAGATGAAGAAGATGAAGAACCCATTGAAGTAAAGAGTATCAGTGATTATGGTTAAGAAATATATGCTGGAATTCCATCACATATTGCACACACAAGTGGTAGCTTGTTTTTATACATAGTTTAAGAATGGAAACACTTAGCTCTCAGTTTTGAGTTTCCAAACAAAACCAGGAATGAAACTTATTTGGTATAGGGATTGAACTGTAAAACATTTTTCTGGATTGCCTATTACTCAATGCAATTTTCATTATCTGCCAGTCAATCACATAATTTGAAGTACATACAATCATAATTGTATACAGTTATTTTAGAACTGTAACTTTCCTCTGTTCAATATATAATATACATATATTGTATTTATGTGAAAATATCAAAGCTAAAGTTCAAGTATATTCACTTCCTAAAAAGCAACATCAATATAGCAGTATTAATGTAAGCAAAGTTCCCTCCCCAAACCAAAGCTTCTTGTATAAAATGCTTTATATGATACAAACAAATTTTGCATGAATATACATTCTGTACGCCACAATAGAATATTCAGTGCAATTATAATTTATAGCTAACAAAAAGTCAATTGCAAATTAGAAAACTTAAACCAGGGAAATTCCATCATATCACCCATGCACTCACCCAAATGCAGAAAAACACATATAAGCTATTGAGAGATGCTTTTGACAGGATGAATCACCTGAGAGGAAGGAACCCAGAGTATAATTTTGTAACCAACACAGATCAATAGGATTACATTAATCCTTGATCTAGGCATAGAGCAGAAGACTACACAAAAATCATTCCCATTCACAACCACCACCAGCAATGTTTGGAATAACTTGAAATAATAAGTGTTCTGTCAATTCTATCTTAATGTTATTTACCACACAACGTAGACAAGCACAGAGACAAGCACAGAGACAAAATCTTTTTATAGGTTTTGAATCATATAGCTGCAATAATTTAGCATATAAAAATGCTTTATCCCTGGATATTTGAGAAATCAGCTTTTCCATGAATTCAAGGAATGGTTCCAGATTTAAAAACAAAACAAAATAAAACATTAGTTTAAATGGCTTTATTGGCCAGAACTTTGATACCTGTTTCCAACTTACCTTTTCATGAATTGATGAAAATTGGCTTCTGAGTTTGCCAACTTTCACCAAAAATAAGTTTATGCTTCTAATTACTGAAAATTCTTGAAACAAAAAAAGCTACATTCAAAGTAAGCATTGCCAAAAGCAAATCCTGAAAATTGGCAATTGCAGGTAAATATCCAAAGTAATAACAATGGTTTTCATTATAACTGCAGGATCTCTGAAAAAAATGAATGCTATTGCATAAATTAAACCATCTTTCTCTACAGAGAAAAGACCATTGCACATTGCACATATATACTTCTAAATATGTTTCAAAATAGAAAAAAGATGCACACTTATGAATAATTAGATACATAAATTGGACAGAGTGACCATTATCTTGGAAGGAAAAAAAATCTATGAAAAGTTTTTCTAATGGGTAGATATCCACTAGATAATCTTGTGCCTATTTCTATGTTTTTAAACATCAGGAATTGGGGGGAGGGAATCATTAGGAAATTGGAGATTATTGATAATCAGTTCTATGAAGACAATGAAAACAAGTTTATATTCATATCACCTTGAGAATATCTTTCATTAGTTAGGTTGTTGTATAACTCACAACTTCTTTAAGAAATCTAAAACCAATGCTGAGAAAACAGAAACTGTTGCAATACCAAAGTCATGTTAATAGTTAGTATGTATGTAAAATGATAAATAAGAAAGAAATGATCCATTAGATTAGAACAATTCATATAAAACTATTATTTGAATTAATATGAAATTCTCTTTGGCTCCACTTCCGAGAATAGCAATAGCACTTGGTAGAAAAATATAAAAATACTCAATATATGAAGAAATGCAAGGTGAAATCAACTGCAAGATGAAATCACATCACAAAGCTGGATGACAAAATCTCAAACTGAAGTTCTTCCTCTAAATATGAAATGTTATCATAACCAAGTAAATACTTTCTTTGATTTTGTATACATAGTCATAAAACAAAAAGTCATAAGGGGTTTTAATGAGCATTTTAGATGAAGGATCCACAATGACATCTTTCCAACATAATTGTTAGAAATACTAAGACAAAAATCCAATTACTTCTTCCAAGAAGACTTACGCAAAGGATATGTCTGCATATTTATATCAGGTCCAACCTCTAAGACAACAAATCCAATTGAGTCCAATCTTTTATTTGTTTACACCTAATGGGCAGAATCTTACCTACTGACACTCTAACCCTTTACAGTAATAATATACACTGACAGATTCTACAGTCTCTTCCCTCTCCCCCTACACCTGGGACCACAGTCTATTAATTTGAGCTTTTCTCTGAAAGGAACTGCTTTCTCCTTGGGAAACCACTGTGCTACCAAGACTCCTTTGTCACTGCTTCTCCAGGTACACATTCCATCACAAATTTAACAGGTTTTTGGTGGGATGGATATTGCTCAATGAATGCCAGAAATTTTAATTTTAGTCACAGACTGTAGGCACTTTATTGAATAAATATATGCATTCAGAAATATTTCATAGAGCAAACCCAGGCACAAATGGAGCCTATCACTAGAGCATATAAAATCATCTGATCTGCCCTTATCCATGATCCTCATTTTTGAAGCAAATATCTAATGGCTCTACAACAGAGATATCAAATCCTATGAGCTCATTAATATAGCATACCATCTGAGGCAATTACACAGCATAAAAACTGGATATACTAAACCTAAATGTTTCTGTCATATGCTAGAATGTTTATTTCTTGTTATTCAAGATACTCTTTACTTTAGAAGATACAAGAGCTTAAATGTATGGTTCTAAATCAGAGGAATATGAATGAACATATATTCTTTCATATAGTCTCCATATATAGACTATACAGTCAATGTCAAAAGAATGAAGAAATACATTGTCATGGTTAAAACCAAGTTACAACAAATACTACTACAATTACTGTACTTACTAGGATTCTGGGGATTTTGATCTTCAGGATTTCCTGGATGCAGATAATGGTGGTCTTCTCTTTCATATACTGGTGTAAATGTTGTGGTATCATCCTCTGTATCATAAAATATAGATGAGCTGTACTCTTTTCACTTAGTGAGCAACCATCAATACAATTTTTATTCCTAAGTCCTATGATTGTGCTTTGAATTCATGATTTTTGGGGGGGACAAAATATTGTATGGCATTTTCTCTTAGCGTAAATGATATTTTAGTTAGAAAAAAAGCTTGTACTTTATACTTTATGTGGACTACCAGGCACAATTATTATATGTACTTTTACTAATGTGTTATTCAATTACGGTAGATACAGTTTCCCTAACACTTGAAAGAAAGTCTCATTTTATTTTTCTAACAATAAATGTTGAACTTCCAAGTTTCAGAAATCCTAATGAAAGTCAGGACTGATCAGCAAGAATCCTACTGGAGCCACATTTTCCCTGAAGCCCTTCGTTTTATTAGGTCTATATATATTATAGGGCTAACAATAACAGCTATAAAAATAAATAGGTAATACTCAGAAGAAGTTTCTTTTTATACTGGGTGAAGTGATGGCACAGAAAAAGTCACATGGACAATAAAAATATTTTTTGGCTGTTTTATTGTGTTTTAGTTTGAGGTGGGATACCTAGAGAAAATCATATATATTGCACTGTATTGTAAACTCCAAATAGGCCTACAGTATCATGTTTTATTTGCCACTAGTCTGGGTGGGGAGAACTCTGAATTAGTAAAAATAGATTCAAGAGATCCAGCTAGGGGGCAACATCATTTAACATCATAATTTAGAGACAAGTTTAAGTGTGCCTTCAGATTACAATACCTTCCAAAAAACTGAAAGTTAAGAGATATTTCCCCCTTATTCCTTTGGAAAATAGATATAAGGCAACCATCATTACTTAATTGTCATATGTTTGTATTTTTACAACTAGCAGTCAATGAAATAAACTAATAATGTGTGATTTTATTGTAAAGAATCACTTAATTTTCATTATTACAGTAAGAATCTTTCTTGTCAAAATTATCAAAAAAATCCTGAGGATTAGTTAATGGCAAGGTCTCTGAAATTTGAAAAAACATGGATGACTGCTAAGAGGAGAAAGAATTGTTGAAAATCCATGTTTTAGTGATAAATGCTTCTTCTAGCAAAAAGAACCAACTATAGGCAAAGCAATATTAATTAGATACAATTTTGTGTGCTCTTTAGTGATGTCTTTTTCTGTAACATATCATTAAAAATATTTTATAGGTAGCATGGGAGATAAAATGGAGGAAATAAATACCGTATTTTTCGGTGTATAAGGCGCACCCCCTCCCAAAGTGGGTGAAAATGTCTGTGAGTCTTATACAACAAATTTTGCAGAGGACCCACCAGCCTCCGCCTCCCAGCAATTTGCCTCCTTGCAACAAACAGCCTGGTCAGCTTCAGCACAGCCTGATTAGCACAAGCAGCTGATTGTCAGCTGGATTGGCCTCCTGGCGGTCAGTTGTTTCAAGCTGCAAGGATCGTCATTGCCTATTGCTGCCTCTGCGTGCCCCATTTTCAACCTCCGCATCCTGTTTTTGGCCTCCGTGTACCCCATTTTCTGCCTCCACGCACATTTTTTGCCCATTCTGATCCCCATCGCCTGGAACGGGCCAAAAATGGGGTGCACGGAGGCCGAGAACAGGATGCAGAAGCTGAAAATGGGGCACACAGAGGCGGCAATAGGCAATGTAGATCCCTGCAGCTTGAAACAGCTGACCGTCGGGAGGCCAATCCAGCTGACAATCAGCTACTTGTGCTAATCAGGCTGTGCTGAAGCTGACCAGGCTGTTTGCTGCAAGGAGGCAAATTGCTGGAAGCAGAGGCAGGGTTTTTTTTTCCCCCTCCCCAAAAGCTAGGTGTGTCTTATTCTTTGGAATACCCTTTAGACATGAACTTTGCTTATATATATATAAGCAAAAAATGATCATATGATCCCAGGACATTGCAACCATTATAAATATGAATCAGATATCAAGCGTCCAAATATAAATGATGTGATCACGGGGATGCTACAACAGTCATAAGTGTGAAAAATGGTCATAAGCCCCTTTTTTCAGTGCCGTTGTAACTTCAAATAGTCACTGAATGAACTGTTGTAAGTTTGAAGACTACCTCCAATGCAAAAGTTTCCCCAATCTACTTCAACTCCTAGAAGCCTCAGAAATATTGATGCTTGCTGAGCAATTCTGAGAACTGAAGTCCATTCATCTGGAGATCACCTAAGTTGAGAAGGTCTACACAATTTCTAATGGATATCTGTGACCTTTCCAAGGTACTATTTAAATGTCATTCTGTAGAAGACTGAACAATGCAAATACCTTGTGTGAAGTCACTATGATCTGTAGTTCCTCTGCCAATTGCAGAACCACTGCCCACACTGCTGTCATCTTCAGTAACTGGTGGGCTTTCTGTAACCTTCTTTCCTTCAAAATACCGTGATCCATCAGCATTGAAAATTTCTGAATGAAAAAAGGATATACAGTATTAAATAGTACCCTGTTGACTGAAGCTAGACAAATGGTGCAGGAAATGGTCACATAGTACAATGTGAAAACTTATTAAAATCATTACTCAAACATAAACATTATGCAAATGTTTGCTCAGTTTAGATTCTGACTGAATAATATGAACCTAAGTGGTAGAAGGCTTCAACTTTTAAGTTCCTCTTTCCTCCTTTGATATGATCAAAATCAGAATGTGTCTTTTTCTGGGATAATTACATGTGACATTCTGACTAAATCTACACAATTGTTCATTTTATATAAGGTACTTCAAAAATATAAAATTAGGTCCTAGCTTGCTTCAATGAGCCATAATTTTGATTAAGAGTGAATAGTATTTCAGGGATCACAATTCTGATTCCTAAACTTTGGGATGGAGGCTGCAGGAATCAATCTAGAAATGTGTCAACATGAGAATAAAAGATCAATCCAATTTTCAATACATTTGGGAAAGTTTTATAAGATTATGCTAATTAAGAAGGATCCCTCTCCCACAACAGAGTAAATTCTTTTGGCTACTATTATGAAATAATTCCTTAATAAAACATTATCTCTGTCATACAATAATGACTATGCACTTCGCATGCATATTTACAAGAACTACTTCTTTTTTATGAAAAGTGAAACATAATATATTTTGTGTATGTCACACAAAATGGTATTCCCTACTAGAAAAAGTATACCAATAAAATAACACAAAACAACATTCCACAAAACACTATATATTGAGGTCTCTGGAATGTTTAACTTTTGTGAGACTTGCAAAGTTGTTGGATTAGAAAAGAAGTCTATTCAATACCTTTTGAGCATCACTTGCTGAATTTACAATCCTACTCTATGCAGAATATCTGCAACATCACTATCTTTGTTAAATTCTCACAAAAGACTCCCAGAGAAAAATGTATCTCATGTTTTTTTTTTAATTTTGCAACTGTTTCCTGATTAAACATTAGTCTAAATAGACTATGTTATCACTTGAAGCCAGCTAAGTCTCATTCCAAGTTTAGTGACCATTCCCCACTGTTCATTCAGCTTCACCAGGGGAAGGCTTTATATGTTTAAAAAAAATGAAATTCAATCCTTACCAATACTGCTGTTATTATTAGGCAAAGCAGAATATAACTTTTTCACTGGCTCGCAAGCAACATCTCTTGATTCTAAGAATGGGAGAAAAAACAGGAAACAAAAAAAAAATCAACATTAAACTGGCTAACTTTTGTAAAAAGAAACAAAAGGTGGTAATGGTCTCCAGGACTACAAACATGTGGGAATCACTATGTGTTCCAGTTGTGGGATTCAAAAATTTTTACTACTGGTTCTGTGGGCATGACTTGGTGGACGTGGCCATGTGACTGGATGGGCGTGGCTTTTTTTTTTTTTGCTTTTTTTGCCTCCCCCACCCATTTTTGGGAGCTTCTTAGCCTCAGAGGAGCCTCGGGAGGGGGGGGGGGGTTGCTTCCCTAAGGCTCCTCTGAAGCTCAGGAAGGAAAAAAACAGAGCATGGGAGAGGCACACAGCACCTCTTCAAGCTCCGTTTTGGGAGCTTTCTAGCCTCAGAGGAGCCTTGGGGGGGGGGCGTTTTTGCTCCCCTAAGGCTCCTCTGGGGTCTGGAAGGAAAAAATGGAGGGTGTATGTGTGCTCCTCCCTCCATTTTTTGCCTTCCTGGGCTTCAGCAAGGGGAATCCTGGCACAGCTGATCTATGCACAGCTGATTGTCAGGAGGGGGGGGAAAAACAAATACCTTAAGACGAATGTCAGGCTGGCAGGTAATCAAGCATCGAACGGGAGGAGGACCATATCGAGGGCGCGGCCAGCCAGAACTTACTAACAGTTCGGCGACCCACACCAAATTCTTGCTACCTATCCACACAATCCAGTGCAAACCAGCTGAATACCACCACTGATGTGTTTTCTTTCATTATATATGGATATGGATATGTGCGTGTGTTTGTGTGTGTGTGTCAGCCTCAAGATATCTTCCATAATATATATATTCTGCATCCTAACTATTGCATCTTCTCTGCTGCTATGCCAATCTATTTCTTTCGGCTGTCATTAGCAACGGAGGGAGGGGGGAACTTGGAGGGGAAGAAAGCTGGAGGTGTTTTGCATTCCTTTGCTGTGGGTAGCAAGGGGAGGGGGATTCCTGTCTTTAACTTTCCATTTCTTGGTTAGCTTCTATCCCCTTTGCGCAAATGCGAACTTTTATTAAAATATGTCAAGGTCAACGGACAGAAGCCTCATCACCACCTGGAGATGGCCACATGATCATATTCAGAACTTTTAATTGGAAGAGTCATTTGGACTTTGGGGGGTGGGAGCATTTCCATTCCTTTGTATATGTGATCTGCGCGCCAATTTCTCAGATTTGGAATTAAATCTGTAACTTTCACTTTATTTTCCAATAAAAGGATAACTTTGCTCTAACCCATGGAGTCTGAGTATTTCTTTCTTGGATTTTGAAGGGAGCACAGACTGACATTATTCCGAATCTCAGCATCAACCCACCCGGAGAAAATATCAACTTTTCTTCCAAGGGGGTTTCATCTCATGTCGTCTCCAGCCAGCGATGAAGATGACCAGGGAACTGCGGGGGGGGGGGGGGCAGTTGATGCTGCTACCAGAGATGCCGGCTGCTGACCTGCTGGCTGACCTGACTCTGGAAGAAACCCCAGCTGAGATGCCCAGATGGTCGTTGGGGGTTGGTTGGAGAGACCCTGAAGACCCCCCCCCTCCTGGGATCACTGTAAGTCGAAGAAGTGCGAGGGAATGGCTGTGGCAAGAGAGGGAGGAGATGGAACGCAGGCTGGGTCAAGCCGGGAAATTCCTTATGGATGTTTCTGAGAAGCCCGGCACGGCTCCAAGGTATGAGGGGGAAGGGGGAACGAGTTCAGCCTGGGGAAGTCGAGCTGCCCCCACCCCCCCTAGCCCAGCCTACGCCAACGCCGCCGCCTGCCGCCGCCCGGGGAGCCCCAGCAATAGGTGTGATTCCTGGAAGACGCCACCTGCCCCCGTTAGATGTGAAGTTTGAAGGAAATCCCAAGGGTTTGGGGTTTTTTCTGGTACAAGTCGGGAGCTATATGGCAGAATTTGAAAGGGAGCTCACCTCTGAGGCAGCCAAAGTGAGATGTGTTACCAGAACCCTGGAAGGGATGGCAGCAGACTGGGTGGTGACTTTGTACAATGATAACTCCCCCCAACTGCGAAGCCTCGATGTTTTCATGACTGCATTGAGGAGGAGGTTTGAGGACCCTATGGCGGAGAGAAGGGCCAGGATCAGAATGAAGACCCTAATCCAAGGGGGGAGATCGGTTGCTGACTACACCCAAGAATTCAGGCAGCTGGCATACCACATCCGAGGCTGGTCCCAGGGGGCCCTGGTAGAAGCCTACAAAGATGGCTTAAATGAAGATATATACCACATGTGCATCTCCAGAAGGGATCCACATGATTTGCAGTCGTGATACTTGCTGGCGGAAGAAGTGGACATAGATCTGACCCGAAGCAGAAGGAGGGGGCCCCGTCTGGAGCAAACCGCTCCCCCCACATCTCCGAGAGACCTCCAACCCCCGAAAGGGAGGGGCGATGGCAAGAGCCAAATCCACGGCCTGTTTTCGTTGTGGGAAGGAGGGCCACCAGATGGCAGATTGCCAGGCCAAACCAGATCCAAAGGGAGTGCGGGGCCCAGGGAGGAAGCTCGAAAACCCCCCAACCAAGCCTCGTGAAACTGGGCTGAAGATAAGAGAGGTTGTAGAGGTTGCCCCTCCGGCGGGAGAGGAGCTGGGACCTCCGACCCCCCTCGATGAGAGCGAGACCAACTCGGAAGATGATGTCCCGGTAAGTCCTAACCAAGGGCCCATGACCATCCCAATAAAGTTAAGGGTGCCCACCTCAGGGACCGAGGAAGAGATGTTGGCCTTATTGGACTCGGGGTGCACGAGGTGCGTAATTAACATGAAGGTAGTCAAGGATATGGGTATCGGACTGAGAACTTTAAGAACGCCCATATTCTTCTGCCAACTGGATGGATCTGAGGCAGGAGGTTGCCCCGCATGTTTTATAACGGAGCCCCTAGAGATGACCATGGGATCCCACCGCAAGACCCTGTGTTTTATTGTGGCCCCTGGGATGGAACAGCCTCTAATATTGGGATTGCCCTGGCTTCGGAAGTGGAATCCCCATGTGAACTGGAGAGAGGGGTGGATACGTATCCGCACCGATCAGCCACCGGAAGGGGAGGAGCAACCCTACCCGGAAGGGGAAGAGAAATCCCATCCGAAGCTCCAGGGTCCGGCCGAGACAGCTTCTGCAGGTGCCGAACGCGTGGAGGGGGAGGAAAAAATCCCAAAGGAGTACTGGGACCTTAGAGAGGTGTTTAGCGAAGAGGCCTCCGACGAGCTGCCCCCTCATCGGTCAACCGATTGTAGTATTGAATTTCTACTGGGGGTGACGCTCCTGAAACCAAAGCTGTATTCGATGACACCATCATCGGAGCTGGAGGAACTGAGAGCGTTTATCGACAAGAACTTGAAACGTGGTTTCATCAAACCCGCCAGACCTCGAGTGGCGGCCCCTGTGATGTTCCACGAGAAAAAAGATGGCTCCAAACTCTTGGTGGTGGACTATAGAAACCTAAATGCAGTGTCCATGGAGAACGTGTACCCCCTCCCTCTGATGAAGGACATGTTAGCCCACCTGGCCAAAGGGAAGATTTTCACAAAGTTGGACTTGAGGGAGGTGTACTACTGAATCCGAATTAAAGAGGGAGACAAGTGGAAGACTGCGTTCAACTGCCCGATGGGTTGTTTCCAATTCAATGTTCTCCCTTTCAGCCTACAGGGGGCACCTGCCGTTTTCATGCAAATGATCAATCAAGTGCTCCACAAACATTTATACAAGGGGGTCCTGGTCTACCTTGATGATATTCTTATCTACACAGAGGCTAGAGACGAACATGTGAAACTGGTACGCTCCGTGCTGCACAAACTGAGGGCTGCCAAATTGTACGCCAAACTATCCAAATGTGAGTTCCATCCAGAAAAAATCAACTACCTGGGATATCGTATCTCACCTGAGGGCATTGAGATGGACCCAGAGAAAGTGTGAGCTGTATTGGACTGGGCCCCACCGAGAACCCGAAAACAGCTTCAAAGTTTCCTTGGATTTGCTAACTTTTACCGGCAATAAATTCCATCTTTTGCTAAAATAGCCATGCCCATCACCAACCTCCTGAAGACAAAGGGGGAAACGAAACCAAAACCCAGCCAACCATTAAATTGGACCATGGAGTGCCAAGCCACATTCGAAAAGCTTAAAAGACTATTTGCTGCAGAACCAGTCCTGAAACACCCAGACATGTACGCCTTTTCGTGATCCAAGCTGATACAAGCGATGTGGCAGTGGGGGTGTTCTTACTTCAATTAAATGAGAAGGGGACACTACAACCGTGCGCCTACACCTCTCGTAAATTGACTGACACTGAAAGGAGATGGACTGTTTGGGAGAAGGAAGCTTTTGCAGTCCGTTGGGCCCTACTAACTTGGAAACATTTTCCTCCGTCCTATGCTGAATGGATAAATGAGAAAGACATTAGGGCTCCTGAACTGCTCAAGAACTTTTATGCCAAATACCCTGATAAACCATAGAAGTGTATGCAAATGTTAACATATGGTTATGCTATTTTTTCTTACAGGGACTAATGTCCTTCTTCTAGGGGGTCCGAAGATATCAAAATATCTTCCATAATATATATATTCTGCATCCTAACTATTGTATCTTCTCTGCTGCTATGCCAATCTATTTCTTTCGGCTGTCATTAGCAACGGAGGGGGGGGGGAACTTGGAGGGAAAGAAAGCTGGAGGTGTTTTGCATTCCTTTGCTGTGGGTAGCAAGGGGAGGGGGATTCCTGTCTTTAACTTTCCATTTCTTGGCTAGCTTCTATCCCCTTTACGCAACTGCGAATTTTTACCAAAATATGTCAAGGTCAATGGACAGAAGCCTCATCACCACCTGGAGATGGCCACATGATCATATTCAGAACTTTTAATTGGAAGAGTCATTTGGACTTTGGGGGGTGGGAGCATTTCCATTCCTTTGTATATGTGATCTGCGCGCCAATTTCTCAGATTTGGAATTAAATCTGTAGCTTTCATTTTATTTTCCAGTAAAAGGATAACTTTGCTCTAACCCATGGAGTCTGAGTGTTTCTTTCTTGGATTTTGAAGGGAGCACAGACTGACAGTGTGTGTGATACATTGGACTTTTACTTTTGGAGACAACAATGACAGAATCATTAATCAAGATCTTCCCTAACTCCATCTCCACAGTCTTTCTCCTCTGCAAACTTCTGCTATCAAAAGTCTGCAACAGGACTGAAACAGCATGTGGGAAAACAAGCCAGCTTCAGAGTCAAGACTTCTGCAGACTTCAATACCATATTCTATTTTAACTCTTGTTTTTGCTTGCTGAAGACCATAATACTAAATGTGCTATGAAACAGCTATCAGATCACCATGTACATTTTGTTGAATTTGTTAAATTTCATGGATCATGAGGTATGCTGACCAGGAGCAAATGGTTTTTTCATACCCATTGTTCTCTCCTATCTTTATTCTATTGTGCTTCTGTGTCAAACAGAAAATTTTCCCAGCAGTAGAAAATATGTGACCAACCCAAAACACACCTGATGAATTGAAGCAATATGTATCGTATCGGTCAGAAATATTTGAGGAAAGCACATAAATTCCTGTGTTGTTTGCTGCACAGAGATAATAAGGAGTATGCCGGGGAAGTACGATTTTGTCTTCTATATAACCATATCTAGAAAAAAAAAAGGAAAAACACCATTAAGTTAATGTAAGGAATTATATAGCCAACAATTGGTAAGTTCTATTGGTAATTGGTAGTTCATTTGCTAATGTATTTGTTCCATACTCATTCATTCATTCACTCATTCATTTTATTTTTATACTGCCACAACTATATGACTTAAAGCACTACAGAAATGTGGCAACATAAATTATGACAAAGTATAATTTTCAGTGATACAGAAAGTGTAAAATGCAGGGCATTCTACTGAATGTTATATAAAATTAATACAGAACAGAATACAACAATAAGAAAAACAAAACTTAAAGAAATGGAGAGCATATTATCATTTCCATGCTGTGATCTAACTAATTCAAAAGATGTCCTAAAGTATTCTACTTTAAGTAATCTGAAAGATCAACAAGATTGGGGCAAGTCTTTCACAACAATTTACTCCACTGATTTTTGTTAGGGATAACATTGTTTACCCTAACTGGTTCAGGTAAAATAATAAATATGTTATCATGGTTTGTTAGTTAAAGTGTCTGTAACTTTAACTGTAAGAATGTAATTAAGGAAGTGGTTGTAAAAAGCACCATAAAAGAAGCAAGGTACCACTGCTTGCTCTCTTGATGATCCCTAATTACTGGATGAAGACTGTGTTTTTCCTTACTCGAACGGGAGAGAGAAAGGACTACTGATTTATTGTAAGTGAACTGACATTGGATATTCTACACGGACTTTGCTAACCGAATATCCTTGAATGGACTGACTAAAACGATACATGACTAATGGACTGTTATTTTGACTATGCTATAAACTCTAAATGGAATAAACTATATTTTTGATAGCACAAGCGTATCTGTTATTTTTACTGTATGTTAACAAACATACAAACTTATATCACTTATTTATCTGTGTGCCTATCTGATTAACGCTGCACATTCTGTTTAGCTTATCTCCTTAACCCTGGCTGGAACCCAGGCTTAACAATTTTTCTTAAATTTAAGCATAGAAGTCCAAATTAGTACTGAGAAAATCTGCAAAAATGAAGCAGCCATCCTCAAAGCACCGAAACAGTGACCCTTATTGAAGGCATCCAAGGTTGCCTTGAGACTTTTCCCTGATTATTTCTGCAAGGATAATAATCATAATCATAATTTAAATTACACATGTTTAATAAATAATAAATAAATGCATCTAGTATACATGCATGAACATTTTGTTCAGCAAAAAGTCTCAGTGGAATTGGACAACTTTTTATATTCATTATGTGAAGAAAAACATTCTGTTCACACATTCAGGAAAGGATAAGTACACTCTTCTGCTATTAAACAATACACTATCTCTTCTTATACAAAGAGATATTATTAGGCAGCTTTAGGAAGCTTTATGTCTTTCAGCTGTAGGATTCCATGAATCCAGAACCCATCTTCCCTGATGCAGGAGGAGAAAGAACTAGATTCTAGTTTATCTGCTGAGTGAGAAAAAACTCACGCCTCTCTAAACATTGTGATTTTGTGATAAAAATGCTGATACGCAAGAACAACATATCCATGGAAGGCAAGTAAAAGATGTAATATCCTTCTTGTTATTCTCTATTGAATATAAGCATCTATGGAATCTCATAAGTCAAGCAGAAATATTAATTTTACATGCAGTTAAATACATGTTTAATTAAGTAATACCTTATAGTCATCTTTCCAACCTCATATTAAAATTTCCATACTAATAGTGGATTTTATTCACACAGTTTTCATATTCATCTTCTTTTCCATTTATGTACTTTAAATATGACAAAGGCTATAATCCTAGCAACATTTACATAGGAGTAAGTCTCAATGAATTCTGGACACATGTAGAATCACAATGTATTGTTTTCTAATTTCAAAGTGTTATGATGATGTACAGACCACTACTCTTTCTGTTTTTGTTACAGAATTAAGCAAGGAGTCATAATTGAAAGGGATGTTTTTTTCATGCCCAGTGGAGCTAAATAACAACCAAGTGAGCAGTGCATGCAAAAGCATTCTTTTAATATGGGCAGGTTGATACAGGTAAACTAATCTGATTTCAAAAGATAAAGGGCATTTATAATGAAAACAGATTTCAATTAAACTTGGAAATACAGTGCCTATTGATGAATAAACCAACATGTTTGTATGCTGTTAGTGGGGAAAAAGTTAATGAGTGCTCACATGAAGATATTCTTATACATTTGGCTAAACACACAAACACATACATATCTTGCAACAGTACTGAAAAAAGTGATTTATGACAATTTTTCACAGTTACAACTCTTGTATCATCCCCAAGATTATGGGATCAAAATTCAGATGCTTGACAACTGGTTCATACTTATGAAGTCATGTGATCGCCTTTTGCAATCTTTTGACAAAGGGGAAGCCAGATTACTAACTTATCAACTGTGATTCACTTAACAACAGTGGCAAGAAAGCAATAGCACTTAGACTTATATACAGCTTCACAGTGCTTTACAGCCCTCCCCAAGCACTTTACAGGGTCAGCATATTGCCCCCCCAAAATCTGGATCCTCATTTTACCGACCTCAGAAGGATGGAAGCTGAATCAACTTTGACCCCGTCGGAATTGAACTCCTGGAGTGAGCAGTGAGTTAGCCTGCAGTACTGCATTCTAACCACTGTACCACCATAGCTCTTAGGTTGTAAAATGGAGCAAAACTCACTTAACCAATGTTTCATTTAACAACAAACATTTGGGGCTCAATTGTGGTCGTAAGTCAAGGACTAACTGTACAGGTAGAAGCCCCATCAAGTTAGGGAAGGAACAGGCTGCTCAACTTTTGCCTTGACTTATGGATAGGGTATTCTTTTTTAATCTGATGTGTTCAGGGTTGGGAGGTCAAAAACTTTGCACACATATTGACCAAACCTAGGACTTTATGCAAATCCAGCATATACTGGCAACTTTTTAAAGCTTTGTTTAAAAAAAAAAATCAGAGAAATGCATAGTAGGTTATTACATCCCAACAGAAACACCTACGTTACATTGGTTCATTATATCAAATTATATCAAATCTTCACATGACATGTACCATGTATGAAAGTTTGCTAAAAAGCTTTGATGCCGAAATGTTAATTTCCTACTTTCATTATACTCCTGCATTCATTTAACCTTACAGTATTTTCATAGCTCAAAAGAAAACTAATTATATATAGGAGGGAGCTTCTCTATTCAATATATAAATGTATATTTTGAGTTGGAAAACAGTGAATCATTACCCAAGACTGAATGCTGAGCATGCATTTAAAAATATTGGTTTTTGCATATTATTTTGATTCCTTTTGAAAATGGAACAATGCTTGATATAAGTCAGGCCAAAGGTCAAATGTTTTCTGACATCCTGATAATAATGGACATATTGGTTTTATTTTATTTTTCAGTGGACTTAAGTATTTTTGAATAACTGCATTAACAGCAACTTGCTAATCAAACTACTTTTTATGCTAATAAGGGTAATTACCTTACACACCACTAGATTTGTATTTATTATTACTACTTTGAAAGTACTCTTATACAAGTCTGAACAACGCATGAAATTATAGTTTAAAAATTCAGAAGCAATTGTTCGGCAACTTTCCATCAGAACATGGGGTAAGAATATTTTCTACATTATATCATTTCTCTATCATCGTTAGAGAGATGAATGATTAGAATACACCAATGGATTTAGGCATACCTTATGCTATAATTTTACTCCAGCAATTGCTAAATGTTACTAATGCGCAGTACTCTTTACAGGGCTGATTTTGCTAGACCAGTGTTCAACCTGCCCTCTGGCATAGATATCTATCCAGGTGGGCAGGAAAATACAGAAATATTTGCAAGACTGATGATGAAAGCTATTACAGCACAATGACTAATATTGTACTTAGCCGTAGAAGCTGGGAAGTTTCAGGCTCAAACCTTGACCTGGGTGGCCTTATGAGAAGCCACTATTCTCTTAGCCTCCACAATTCAGCCGAGATAATTATATCAATCTATTTTGCAGGCTTGCACTAATAATTATTTTAGTAATGACTTCAAACATGTGCTTTAAACATGCTACTCTTTAGTTTGAAGTTTGTGAATACCTCAAATTAGTGACAGGGTTGAAGGAGAGAAAGATTTTGAGGAGTCTCATCATTTTATTTTTGTAAAAAAGAAAAACTAGACAGACAAAGTTGAAACTACAAAAAAGACCAGCACAAGGAAGAGACAAAAACAACAACAACAAAAGGTCCAAAATCAGTTGTTAAAAAGAATATAATAATTACGCAGAACTATCTGACTGCTAAATTTTCCATATGTAAATCTTCCAAGAGAAACTGCAGGTCCATAGTTAAAAATAGATAATACTTCAGGCTATGTTTAACTTTAAAAGTTAGATCCCGATGGTGAACATTTTCAAAAAGTAAGTTGACCTGAAGAACTGTATGTGTGTTATAACACTTAATTGTTAAACTCAATTCAAGAAGAGAAAGCACCAAGGAAAATTAGAAAAAATAAATATATTGCATCTTTGGGGAGAAAAACTGAACAAGCTGCAAAGGATAGGTAAGGGAAACAACAGGTGGAAAAAAATATATGTATCTATTCTTTGACAATACATCCGTGTCCATTGTATATTTGGAAAAGTATCCTACCTGCAAGTTTCAAAACCGAGGGTAAAGGCTTTTTGCATTTGTTCAAATGTTGGGATGGTGCTATTAAGCGCTTCACAAAGCTGAACAGCCTCTTCTCTCGTAAGACTGTAGCGTTGATTCTTCTCTACGTGGAAAACACCTGCATATCTACAACTTATATTCAGATCTGTACATCATTGGGGGGGGGGGGGGAGAACAGGAAGAAAAGAGAAGTCATGATAAAGATAGCAAAAAGCATTGCAACAAACATTTTCTGAAATGGCTGCTTCAGAACTATTATTAAATTTCTATTTTATTTAAATAAAAATAAATTAATCATTTATTATTAAATCCTTGAGGTAACCGGTTTTAACCAATTCCACATATCAGAAAAAAGGCAACTGCTCTGACCTGGCATTTATTTATTTTTTAATAATAAAAGTCTCAATTTTATACAATGTAATTTATCTCTGCCACAAGATGCGTTTCAATGCACAAAAGTGTCTTAGAAATGATCCATGTCATTAAAAAAATTCCATGACTTCCACTAAGGCTATCAACCCATTTCACTTGTGTCCCTCTTTATATGTATCTTCTAAAATAATTCCCATTAGCATAAGCCTTCTATCTGGACTAGTTCTGCTTTAAACTCATTAATGCATTTTAACCAAGGCTCTTTTCTAATGAACAAAACAAGCAAGCAGAATTAAACTACACTTGAATTGCAACATTGGAACAAATAATAATGACTTGCTGACTATGTAACCAGAGAAACAGAAATTTCTATTTATGGAATAAAGGATCGGGCTGTGGTCAAAATATTGAACATTCCACTGGTTGGAAATTACAGATTTCTATTTCTTTTGCCCATATATGAATATATGAATTTAGAATTTTATAGAGATTTTAGGCATAAACAATCATAGTATGTGATAGAAATAGATGTCCAACAGTGATTCAACATATCACTGCTATATAATAAAATTACAATGTGTCAAGTATGTCATGTCACTCCCACAAAAACAGCTTCAACCTGGGCCCCAACAAGTATACACACAAGACAGGCACCTTCACATGTTTTTCCTCCACTGTGAAATATGTCATTATCAACTGGAGATTCTACACAGAAGAAACAGGACAAACATTTCACAAAAGAATTAATAGACATGTTTGACATCAGCACTAAAAAACAAGGACAAAGTCATATCAGAGTATTTCAATTTTTGTCAATACTTCCATAGCAGACCTCAAGGCCACTGTTTTGAAAAAAATCAGAAAGCTATTCAGCAAGAAACTGTTGCACTCACATACATCTAAATGTTTCAGGCAATCTCAAATCTCAACAAACAATAGGTTTTTTTTGAACATATCACAGTTGTTAATTGTGAAGATCTATGTGACCCTCATTTCCATAGCCAACCTATTTTCCCTTCTTCCCAATTTAATTCCTACGTAAGTCCAGCACCTCTGCATCTGATGCAGTGAGCTGTAATGCATGCCTTATAATAAAATTTGTTACTTGGAAAGGTGCTACCAGATTCTAATTTTTAATGTGTCTTTCCTCCTGTAATAAAACAACCAAGCAAAAATGGAAAGAACTAGCTTTAACTGTTTTAATACATGCCACCATCTAAGGAAGGGAGAAGATTAACTAAGTCTTTGGTTATTTACTCTAAAAGTACTTTACTGCTTAACTGAAACAAAACAAAAGAAAGGAAATGTAGTCACTCCCAGAAGGGAAAGCAAAACAAAACAAAACAGCCTTGTGCCATTAACCACAGTGGAAAACACACATAACAAAAAGTTTTCATAACATAGAAACATGAATATTACTCATATGCATATTTATGTCACTGAGCAAAGGTACAGTTACTTTAAAAACATGATACCTAAAAGAAAGCTCCACTCATTATATGTCATTATTATTATTCAATTTTATAATGGCCACCTATTCTAAATAACTCTGGGTGACCTAAGGTAAAGGTAAAGGTTCCCCTCGCACATAGTGCTAATCATTTCCGGCTTTCGGGGATGGTGCTCATCTCCATTACAAAGCCAAAGAGACAGCGCTATCCGAAGAGGTCTCCGTGGTCATGTGGTCAGCATTACTAAACGCTGAAGGTGCCCGGAACATTGTAACATCAAAGTGGTCCCTATTTTTCTACTTGCATTTTTACATGCTTCCGAACTGCTAGGTTGGCAGAAGCTGGGACAAGTAACGGAAGCTCAGTCCGTTACGCGGTATTAGGTATTCGAACCGCCAATCTGCCAACCTTTCAGCGTCTTAGCCATTGAGCCACTGCATCCCTTTGGTGCCTTACTACATCCAAATATACAATTAAAAGTTAAAACCTGATATCCTGGGCTAAAAACAACCACAACAATAAAAAAAATAACAAATGAATCTCAGGCATAGAAACAGAGCTGGGTCTTAAGGACTTTCTGGAACTCCAGGAGTTCGGACACTATTCATATCTCTGGGCAGATGTTGTTCCAGACACTGGCAGAGGAAGAACACTTCCTAGGTCCTGCATGATTGAGTCACTTTTAGTTGACTAGATGACATGGAAGGAACTACCAATCTTCTCAAAATATTTTCCATGATATATTTTACCCCTCAGATTTGGGCATTTCAATGGCTAAAGTTGACAAAAAGGCAGACCTTTGAAATGGATCATTATATACAGTATCAGTGGATTTCTTCCTTGAGTTGTAATTTGCTTTTAGACCCAAATACATTATTACTTCAGTTCCACGATATTTCTCTTTTAGACATACACAGCAAATACTGTATTAAGCAAAAAGCCGGTGCCTAAAGCTGAGGCACATGTAATCTAAAATAATCCCATAGCTGATTTATACAGACACAAAAACATGAAATGCAATTAGGTTTTAATCTTGGCAGGCACTGTTATTTGTTTCTAATATAGTTAATGAATTTTAAGATGTTTATTGTAACTTGTTTATTTATTTGACTTTACTGTTAGCTACCATGGGCATCCTTTTAATAAGTCACATAAATACATGAATTTTAGCTATTGTCAACAAATGATGAGGAACTCTATGCAGCTGAATGAGTAACTGGCACAGGTGGAACAAGGCATTCAACTTATTTCTATGCTAAAAGAAAATAAACATTTGTGCCACATTACTATTATAATGGCCTGGTGGAAAAGGGACTAATTACTTCAACTCTTCTCTACAAGGTACTAGGAAAAAAGATTGTCTAAAAAAGCAAAGCAAAAAATCAACTGACCTGTACTCAATTAAAATATATTTGCATACTATCCTTTAAAGATAAATTTCCTGCCTCTTCAATAACAAGGATAGGCTTAGCAGAATATTTTTGTGTATTTGGCAATGGAATTTGTCACTAATCACTGCTGTAGGGTTAGATACAAATTGATCATTCTTCCAAATTAATAATCCATGTTGTTGGGGGCAATATGCTGACTCTATCAATCGCTTAGAGAGGGCTGTAAAGCTGTGAAGTATAAATGCTACTGCTATTTTTTCATTTTGAAAACTGTTGTTGGGTATTTTTTTATTTCTCTTTTAAATTTAAAATGGGAACAAGCCCAAAACAAGATTGCTTATTAGCACTACTCCCAAATGATGGAGGCTCTCTGTCTTATTAAGCTGCTCCGTTAACAGTAAAAGCAATTAAACCCTAACACATTTGGCTTATTAAGTATGACATCCAACCAGATCACAATGGCTCTATCAAACAAAGAGAAGAGAGGTACAGTATCTGATAAAATAATTAAAAATCTTATTGCAAGTTTCTTCTTCAGGTCTTACAAGAAATTAATTCTTTTTGTAATCTTGGTTCTTTAATGTAAATACATAAAAATGACAAAATTAATTTTCTAAATAAGTTTTTTAATTTGTATTTTAAGAACTGTATTTCCATAAAATGACAATTGTTATTGCTAGAGAAAATATATTCACATTACTGTGAACCTTTTTTCTGCCAGTATCTCAGGGACCTTGAGTGGCAGAACAAAAACTTTGAAGCAGAATAACCCAGATTGAACCCCAAATATTGACAGTCAATCATTGATAATGTCAATAATATTGAATCAGGAGTAATGTGACTCATGTTCTTAAAAAAATCACAGGAAAAGCATTATGAAATGGATTTATAACTAGAATACAACATATATCTGGAAATCTTCTCCAGTAAAATTCTGTGAATTAGTAGATTAAATCATTGCCATCTTGAAGCACCCAATATTGTTACCAGCTGATATTTTACTGCACTGTATATAATGTACAGTGCAGTATACTGCAATGATTCCCTAATGAAGTTAACTGCTTATCTGAATGACACCAGGAAAGAAAACTACCTTAAATTTAATTTACGCAAAGGATTTTGTACCATAGAACTCGTAAATGGAGTTCATAAATTCCAATGAAGCACTTTGCAGAATGGTTGCTATACATGGACTTGAATTTATTATTTCTGCCAATAGAAAATAATGTATAGATACACAATTCTTCAAAGAGTCTTTCAGCAGTTTTTATAGAGATAAAATCAAGTTAAACTATGTTTTAACTTGATCTTATCTCATTCTGTAAACTGCTTAGATTTCAACAATCCACAGTATACTGTACAAATCCAAGTAAATGAATGAATAAATCTGTTTTACAGAATAATCAAATTAGGTAATGGGGATTTGACTAATATATGATTATCATACTACAGGATCACTACAGTTTGTTAAAATGTACAAGCTGACTTCACAGAACTTTGCTCACATGTGTACCAGAAAAGCAACCAGATTTATAGAACTAAAAAACAAAAACGTATTTTGAATTGATTTGCGAAGACTGCAATCCATTATAAGAAGGGTTGAAGGAGGAAGATGGGAAAGCTTAAAAAAGCAACAGTTTACAATTGGTTATAAATTTCAGAAATAGGTTGGAAACAATCCAAGCAAGAATTAATACTGCTTAGTTTCCTGTGTGTTCAAAACAAAAACTGCAAAACAATTTAAGTACACTTTTAATTTTATGATCTCCAGTTCTGTGCTGTTGATAAAGAAGAAAAATGCAATATATGGTGACTTTTTCTCTCATCTGCCTCATTTATATAGTAACCCTGTAACAACAGCTCCATTGAGTACAGTATGCTTAACAGGCAATTCAAAACTACTGACACTGAGATCAAAACTGGGCTTCATTTTTTTTAGTCTGCCCTTCATAGAATTGGCAAGCACTGACAGGATATTTACTCCCTGCCACCATGTGATGTTCCAGAACTGAAAGCCAATATTTTTTTAAATAATGGTTCCTAAGAAAGGCCAACACTTGAATAACTTTTGTAATTGTCCTAATCATTAATCTCACCGAGAACATGAGATTTTAGTGAGTCATGAAATGCCCCTGAGCTTGTTTAAATTTTAATGAACATAGAAATGTTTAACTCACCAGTACAAGCCACCTTCCTTTTCCTGTCTTTGGTTCCTTATTCTCCGTGATGACCCAGAGTGTAACACAAACGTAACAAAATCCAAAACATAAATAAATGTCCTTTAATGCCCCACTGTTCAGTAATTCTCAGTTGGAGATAAAACTTATTCAAAAATAGTCTTCAAAAGTAAGCAATATAGTCCGAACTTAATGAGCAGATAGAGGTGAAATAAAAAATTCAAAACAAACTACAATGAAGGAAATTCCACAACGGATCAGGATAAGTAATTACCAACTTCAAGGAGATAACAAGTCACAGTTTGTTGGAAGAATGCCAACCAAAATAACTTCAGCCCAAAATAAAACACGCTTTGCTTCTGGCAATGCTGTGTTTTAACCGTCTCTCTTATATACTATTCTCCCAGCTGCAACCAATGAGAGGGATCATGGTCGCTTCCTCTCTCATAAGCCAAGTTATTTCCTTCTCCATTCCTCCCTGCGTATCCCAGGATGAAGAGGGGATGGGCCTGGTTCTTCCTCTGACTGCCCAGCCAGCCTCTGCCCTTCCCCAGCCTCCTCCAGAACCACACTTCTACTCCCCGTTGGCTGTTCCTCCTCCCCCTCAGAGTACAATCCTAACAAGGGTATGACATTCTCTCTGCAATAATTTTTAAAGATAATGGTCTATAACACTATGGTAGATGAGTTGACTATAAATAAACAAGGGAGGATAAAACAAACTTAAGTTTGAAGTACGGTTTCCCTGCTATTGCTATTTCTTAATCACTAATGCTGCTGAATGACATAATTTTTACAAAGTCTCACCCTCTTGTCATGCATTCTGACCCTAATCCTCCATGTTCCAGCTACTTTACTTCTCTCCTCTATCCATCAAAATTGTGTTTAGGCCATACTACTGAGCTGTAGTTGCTCTACAGCATCCAATTTGGGTTGGTCACTGGGCTCAGAGGTTTAGTCTTCCGAAGACTCCAGCACGAATCCAAAATCTCAGAAGACTGAACCTCTGGTCCCGTGACCAACCCAGATTCAATTCTGCAACATTATCCTGGGACACATATATTTGCCCTCATCTGTGTACCTCTTCCTCATAAACTTTTCTCCAATCTCACATAGACATAATTCTTCAATTTATTGAATTCTATATTCAGCTTTAATATGCATATTTATAAACATGTATACTTATATACATGTACTATATGCACATATACACTGCCATACACACACACACAGAGAGAGAGAGAGAGAGAGAGAGAGAGAGAGAGAGAGAGGGAGGGAGGGAGGGAGGTAAGGAGGCACAGAGAGAGAGAGAGAGAAAGAGAGAGAGAGAGAGAGAGAGAGAGAGAGAGAGAGATAAAGAGAGAGATAAAGAGAGAGATAAAGAGAGAGAACACTTCCTGATATATTTGTTTTAACTTATGATACATACTGATGGCCAGACTTTCCATCTTCAAGTCTTCTGAATCAGAGGTGGTATTCAGCAGGTTCTGACCAATTCTGGAGAACCGTTAGCGGAAATTTTGCATAGTTCAGAGAACCAGCAAATACTACCTCTAACTGGAGATTTTACAGTATCCTTCCCCTGCTACGCCCACTAAACCACGCCCACAGAACTGGTAGTAAAATTTTTTGAAATCCATCACTGTTCTGAATGCAGTTTGAATGAAGCAGAGCTTGAGTAGGTTGCATTGACTATTTAAGGTTACTAGTGTTGTGAATGCATAATACCAATAAAGTTATCATTGAGCTTGAAGTCTAGTGCAGGGTTCTGGCCCTGCACTTCTGATTGGCTATTGATGGCCCGATCAGATTGGCCCATTTGGAAGCATCCGATTGGTCACTAACAGACCATTCCTATTGGTTAAACGGAGCTAGCACTCCAGGTTCGCTATTGGTTAAGTAGTTAATGAGTTGCCTATATAAGTAAGGCTTGAGCAGCCTTTGAGCTGAGCAATCACAATATGTAAATAAAGAGTTTGAAGTTCACTGTCTCCACCGGCTTGTCTCCATCATTCGCACCCATGCTCCAGACTTAACACTGGCGATGAAGGTGGGATTGGATGACATCAGAGCCAACTAAGCTCATGACTGAAGCACAAAAAGGGGAAACTATGTCCGGCAGCGCCATACCGCCCACTCCGTTCGATCCGGCTCAAGAAGACTGGGAGTCTTACATGGATCGTTTCCAAATGTTTTTGGAAACAAATAATCTAAAGGATGCCATGACCGGAAAGAAATGGGCGGTGTTTCTAACGCACTGCGGCCCAACGGTTTTTAAGATGGCTAAGGCATTGGCAAAACCGGCTGAAGTGAAGACCATGGACTGGGACGTCCTCAAACCGCTACTAAGGGCCCACTACGCACCACCCGCTGTTCCAACGCTCCTAAGATGACACAAGTTCTATCAACGGAACCAGCGTAAAGGAGAAAGCATTGCCGATTTCGTTGCAGACCTCCGGAACTTGGGAGGCCTGTGCGAATTCACCGACCTGGAGGAGGCTTTGAGAGTCAGGGTAGTCCTAGGGCTCGACGCTCTAAACGTGCAGAGCAAGATAATGGCAAAGGGCGACATCACCCTTAAGGACGCCATAACTGAAGCCATGGCAGCGGAGGCAACCAAGAAGTCGGCTGCCCAACTACGCCAAAATCGCACTCATGCCCACCAGCCGGCCGGCAAAATTTCACCTAGCACAGAAGGGCAGCTTTCCACGGCCCATCATGAGGACCTCTCTTCGTCGTCAGGCAGCGATGAAGAAGAGGTCCATCGCCTATGGACCGATCGGGAACGACGCCCAAAGTTCCAACAACTCTGCGCAGGTTGCGGGGCCAACCATTTTCACTCTGACTGCAAATTCTGCGACGCACTCTGCCACGAGTGCGGAAAACGAGGCCACATTGGACGGGTCTGCAGAAGCCTCTTTGGACCCAGCCCGACCTCGAGAGGAACCAATCTCCGCCAAATAACAGGGAATCGCCCTGTAAGGCGAGAACCAGTAAACCGACCCGTGAATCGTCTAGCGAGACGAGAAGAAGCGCACCAAACACTCACAATTGGCCATGCCTCTTCACAAGACACTCAGAAAATTCGGGTCAACATGAACATTGAAAATCGGCCCTGCCCAATGGAAGTAGACTCGGGATCATCTCTCTCGATGGTCTCATGGAAAACCCTCAAACAACTCATCCCCACAATCCGGTGCCAAGACCTTCAATTTCAACGGCTCATCCTAAAGGACTACCAGGGGAACCAAATTCTAGTTGCGGCATCCAGCCGAGTCTGAGTTACATTCAAGAACCGCACGGCGTACTTACCCCTGATGGTGATCGATAAGGACCGGCCTAGCCTATTGGGCCTCCAGTGGTTCGCACCACTTGGCATCGAAGTGGCAGGCATTAATCGAATCGGCGGCCGTGACTGGGAGGAAGACCTCACCCGCGTATTCAGGGACGTCTTCGAGGAAAAGTTAGGCGAGTACAAGGGGACCCCGATATCCTTTAGTCTTAATCCAAAGATAGCGCCCATCCACCTTAAGCCTCGTTGAGTTCCGTTCGCTCTAAAACCGAAAATCGACGAGCAGCTTGATAAGTTGATTGCCCAGGGAGTTTTAAAGCCAACGGATCATTCCCCTTGGGAAATGCCGATTGTGACACCCATTAAGCCGGAAGGCTCCATTAGAATTTGAGGGGACTACCGAGCCACCCTGAACCACGCCCTGCAACAGAACCCATATCCGGTGCCAGTAGTACAGCACCTCCTCCATTCCCTGGGGGGCGGAAAAGTCTTCGCTAAATTAGACTTAGCTCAGGCTTACCAGCAATTTCCGGTTGACGAAACAACGGCACAGGCACAGACTATCGAAACACACCGTGGCAAATTTAAGTGTACAAGGCTTCAATTCGGAGTCAGTGTAGCCCCAGGGATCTTTCAGAGCCTAATGGAGAGACTATTGCAGGGGATCAAGGGCGTTGTCCCCTATTTTGACGATGTGCTTATTGCTGCCCCCACTCAAAAAATTTTGCGGGAGCGTTTAAGATTAGTATTACAAAAATTTCAGGAAGCAGGTCTGAAAGTCAAAAAAAATAAATGCAAAATGTGTACCGATCGTGTTGAATTCTTAGGGTACCTAATTGACAGTCAGGGTATTCACCCTACTGATAGTAAATTAAGAGCAATAAAGAACGCTCCCAGAACAAGACCGACCTCCAGGCGTTCCTAGGCCTCATCAACTTCTGTAATGTTTTTTTGCCGCACAAAGCTACTGTTGCTGAACCACTACATCGTCAAGCAAACTGGTTATGGGGTCACAAAGAAGAGCAGGTGTTCCGTAATGTAAAGAAACTACCGACTTCGGACACAGTGCTTATGCAGTTCAATGAGACTTTGCCAATAAACATAACCTGTGATGCATCGCCTTTTGGAGTAGGCGCCATTTTGAGTCATGTGTTACCTAACGGTAACGAAGCCCCTGTTGCTTACTTTTCAAAGACGCTCTCGAAAACCGAGCGAAATTACAGCCAAATTGATAAGGAAGCCTTGGCAATTGTGTCAGCAGTTAAGAGGTTTCATGAGTACGTGTATGGCCAGAATTTCACCATTGTAACTGACCACAAACCATTGCTGGGGATTATTGCTGGGGACAAACCAACTCCCTATAAACTATCTCCCCGAATGACCCGCTGGTCAGAATTCTTGGCTGCCTACAATTATCGGCTACAATATCGTCCGGGGAAAGCTATTTCCCACGCTGATGCGCTGAGCCGTACACCACTTCCTGAAACTATCAACGATCCTGCACCGACGATGACAGCGTTGCAGATCGAGACACTCCACACGCCGCCATTGACTGCCCGTGACATCGCGAGAGAAACAAAACGCGACCCCATCTTGGCGCGAGTCCTCATGTGGGTGGAACGCAGATGGCCATTGGACCAAGTACCAGACGACTTTGTACCATTTAAAAGTCGTCAAACAGAGCTGTTTTCGCAGAAGGGCTGTGTCATCTAGGGTGATAGAGTCGTTATCCCAGAACAACTCCAACAAACGCTGCTAAGAACCTTGCACGATGGCCACCTTGGCATCGTGCGCATGAAGGGCCTCGCACGAAGCTACACGTGGTGGCCAGGCATCAATAGACAAATCGAATCATGGGTTAAAACTTGCAAGAGATGCCAAGAAGCAACGCTCCACCAAAGGCAACCCCAACCAAATGGGAGACGCCGCGGGGACCCTGGTCCCGCATCCATCTGGATTTTGCTGGGCCAACCAAAGGCCACACATTCCTGCTAACCGTCGACGCCTACTCGAACTGGCTCGAGATTCACCGAATGAACAGCACAACCACTGACACAGTCATCAAAAGACTAGAAAGACTTTTTGCAACCCACGGATTACCAGACGTCCTGGTATCCGACAATGGGCCCCAATTTACCACGCTACCTTTTGAGCAGTACTTGGCTGACCGGGGCATTCGACATGCGCTCACTTCGCCTGCACACCCTGCTGCAAACGGTAGGGCTGAGCGCATGGTTCAATTTGTCAAAAAGACTCTGCAAAAGATCGATTACGATAACATTGATGAAAAAATCAACCGGATCCTTTTCCTGCAGCACATTACACCTCACAGCATCACCAACAAAATTCCCGCCGAACTGCTAATGGGACGAAAGCTCCGCTCCCACCTCGATCGTTTACACCCAGCCTACGAACCCGAAAAGCCACTCGGATCCAGCAGCCGATGCTGTACCTTCCAGGTAGGCGATCTCGTATTCGCTAAAAACTTTTTGGGCGATCCGCTGTGGGTGGAAGCGACCGTAATCCATGTAACCGGCCCTAGATCATACCTCGTTCAGTGTCCTGACGATAGACTTTGGAAGTGCCACATAGATCAGCTACGATCGCGGCTACCACCTCGCAATCCCGAACCCCCTTTTGATCAAACTGAGGGGGAGGAGATACAGAGGAAAGTGAATTATTATTCGAAGGAAACCCCTTCGAAGAGACTGATATTGGAACGGAAACGCAGGAACAGGAACCTGGGACCGGAGTGAATGCACCTCAGGAAATGGCCAGTGATATTGATGACAACGAGAACGCAAACTCAGAACCAGAGGCACCCTTACCGCTAAACAACGATCTACCTCAGCAAGAGTGCAGCCAACTGACTGGCACCTTGCGAAAATCAAAAAGACTAATTAAACAACCGTCCTAGCTGAAGGACTATGTAACCGTGCCCCGTGGGCAGAAGCCGGGGGAAAGGGGTGTTGTGAATGCATAATACCAATAAAGTTATCATTGAGCTTGAAGTCTAGTGCAGGGTTCTGGCCCTGCACTTCTGATTGGCTATTGATGGCCCGATCGGATTGGCCCATTTGGAAGCATCCGATTGGCCACTAACAGACCATTCCTATTGGTTAAACGGAGCTAGCACTCCAGGTTCGCTATTGGTTAAGTAGTTAATGAGTTGCCTATATAAGTAAGGCTTGAGCAGCCTTTGAGCTGAGCAGTCACAATATGTAAATAAAGAGTTTGAAGTTCACTGTCTCCACCGGCTCGTCTCCATCATTCGCACCCATGCTCCAGACTTAACAACTAGGACTTTAAGATACATGCAATTTTCTTTCATGAATCTATACTGGTCACAAGAAATCACAATCAACTAGACCTTGCTTTTCCCAACCAACTGATAAGCAGACAGCACTCAACTGGTCAGTGCTCAACCGCCAGCCAGTAAGGATCAGGATCAGATTCAAATCCTCCCTCAGCCATGGAAGCTTTTTTCATCCAGCCATTTCAGTGAAACAAAACTCATAAGAGTGCTGGTTGTGGAGAGAAATGGGGGGAGGAAGCACCATACGTGTTGCTTGAGCTCCTGGAAGAAATGTATGATATAAATCTAATAAACCTGATTTTTAAAAAAGGGAGGAATGTCTCATTTTCAACTTATTTCATACTAAAATTTAATTTTCATCTGCTAGCTATAGTAGCACACTCCCTATTATGATGGTTTTGTATTTGGATTCTTTATGCAATCTTGCCATCTCCCCATCATAGCAGGATATCAAAAGAATTCTGTACTTTGAAGTTACTTTTGAAACTGGAAGCTTCAGAACTCCACAGTAAGATGCTGGGTGGGTGTTATCACTCCCAGAGTCAGTTTCTTTTAATTAGCAGGATGTTATTTCAATTTAATGTTGCAATTGCATCGTTGTGCAGAAAAACTCTTAGACATTTTATTATTAGATTATGCTTCTCCCTTCCAGTTTTAATATCTGCAAAACAATTTCTGGCCATCTCAATAGTAGTAAAACCTTCTTTGTGGCACGAGTGGGGTCCTTGAGATTACAGAAGTATAAACATGAAAAACTCTGAATTAGTGTAATTCAGAGAGAAGATAAAACAAATCTAGTTTTATTCCTTCAAGCATTTGTTTAGGAAATAATCACACGGTTTTCAGAGACTATAAAGGCAAAGGTAGCAGCTAAAGAGTTTATGTCCAAACACAATCATGCAGAACTAATCATTTACAGTTGCTAGAAGAGCTGTTCCATAAAGTTAGGTAAAATGTTAATAATAATGGGGGACATTCCTTTACTATTTAAATATCCATTTGCAGGTTTCATGCTCAGGCAGGGTACTACTAGTTGATGTTTTAAAACTGAAAAAGGGTATCATATAATTTGAAGATTTAGAGGCCAGGCAAAATTTTTGCACCAAAACTGAGTTTGAAGAAATAGTGCTTTGTTTCATGGAAAAAAAAGCAAAGTGAACTGGAATTTAAACATGAACAACTGCAGTTTGTTGTCAAGGAGACCAGGGAGTGCTCATCTACTTGGGATTTTCCTTTTTGGTTTATGTGGTTAAGAGCAGAGTAGCTGAGAAAGTGACAGGATGTAGGAAACCAAACTTGGCTTTTTCACTGTATAGGAAGAGCATTAAAACTTATCTTTTACTTTACAGTTTATAGCCCTTTACAGTACTTTACAGCCCTCTCTAAGCCGGTTTACACAGTCAGCATATTGCCCCCAACAATCTGTGTCCTGTATAGAACAGCCTTCTCAACTTGATGTTGTCTAGTTGTGTTAGGAATACATCTCTCATACTATTACTACTGTGCCAATGTTCTGGGAACTATTCTCCTATGAGAATAGTTTCATTTCTTGAAGAAATGAAAACATATTTTAATTTGCCATGAATTCACATTTGAATTGCAGTGCCGCATTATTTTTTCCCAATTTTGAACAGAAGACATTTCATTAATGAAGATCACGTAAAAATTTACTTACTACATTGCCAAGCAAGCTCTGCATTGTCTACTGCTTGACTTGGAAACATTGTATATCACACATTATTTTATTTTTATAGAACACTGTGGATACAGAAGCATTCCAGTTCTATATACCGTATATACTCGAGTATAAGTCGACCCAAATATAAGTCGAGGCACCTAATTTAACCACAAAAAAACTGAGAAAACTTATTGACTCGAGTATAAGCCGAGGGTGGGAAATGCAGCAGCTACTGGTAAATTTCAAAAATAAAAATAGATACCAAGAAAAACTTTCACTAGGACAGTTGAGAATAAGTTTGATGTTCACAATTTCCTCTTTGAAAGAGACCAGTAAATAGGGAACAAGAAGATGAAGAAAAAGAAGTGTGTTTTTTCACACTTTTCACACTGCAGGGAACAAAAATGGCATCATAGGAACAGGCTTATTCTCAGTCCAAAGGTTTGTTTCTGATTTCTTCCCTGATTTAAGGGAAATTTGGGAAACGATCTCACTATCATGAAAGGTTTAATTGATTCACTAACCCAAAAGATGATGATGATGACAGTGGGAGGCAGGAGTCACTCTCTCCCTTGCAAGAAAAAAGCAAGAGCCATTCTTATGATCTCTCTCTCTCTCTCCCCGTAATACAGTCAAGCCCTTTCCAGCACGCGGGATTTGCAAGGTGCAAAGCGGCGGGGGCGGATCCCGCATGCTGGAAAGGGCTTGACTGTATTACGGGGAGAGAGAGAGAAAGATCATAAGAACGGCTCTTGCTTTTTTCTTGCAAGGGGGAGAGTGACTCCTGCCTCCCACTGTCATAAACATCTTCTTTTGGGTTAGTGAATCAATTAATTTGGGAAATGATCTCACTATCATGAAAGTCAGTGTTCTCTGCCAGTGGGGCATTTGGAAGAAAATGCCCTGCGGCATATCCACGCACGTGTAAGGGGAATCAGAAATCCCCGCGTTCAATGCCTAGCACGGCAGAAGAGAAAATGCAGCTGTGAGCAAATACTGGGAAAACCTGATTGATCAGAAGGAAGGAGGCAAAAGAGGGAGGGGGGTGGATGGAGGTCCCACTGGTATTTGTGAAACACTTGGTTGGTAGCGCTTAAAGTCAACGTCCTCGCTCCCACCCACCCAAAGCCACGAAGTCCCCCAATTGCGCAGCCCAGAATCGCCCTCCCCTCAGGAGGCAGCAATGACGCACGGTATTTCCCGAGACAGCAATGACGCACGGTATTTCCTGAGCCATGCAATGAAAGCGCCCTGGCTCTAGGCTCGCAGGCTTTGCAAACAACGCGAGCCAAGGTTGCTTTGGCTCCGCTCAGCTTCGTTTCCTCAGCCCAGCTACTTTCAGTCCGCTTGGGAGGAGGGGGATGTGGTGGCGGCAGCTCGCGGGTTCTTCCATCGTTTTTGCCTTCTCCCTACATCTTCCCTCCGTTAAAATCCCACACACACACACACACTTATTTTCGGTCGGATAGATTTTGTGTCTGAGCATTCTCATATGGCGGTGGGTCTTTCCCCCCAAAAAAAACAGTTAAAAAAAAACAAACAATATATCCTCAAGCAAGAACTTTTCTGCTTCCGATTACCCCCATGCTTAAAAGTTGCAAAAGAAACACGGAAGCAGGGAAGCGGCTGCCCAGCTTCGGAGCTCCACACTATTTTTTTTCAGAGGGGAATCTGACTCGAGTATAAGCCGAGGGGTTTTTTTTTCAGCACAAAAAATGTGCTGAAAAACTCGGCTTATACTCAAGTATATACGGTAGATGGAAATGGCTTTCATAGATTATTTTAATTCCTATACCAGATCATGAGTACTTGGGAATTACAGATAATCATTGCTTAGCAAATAAGGTTACCATGGACCCCCCCCCAAAAAAAATGGTACTTAATATCCCAGTTGCGGAGTTCCAACAGAGGCATACACACCCAAAGTCACATGATTGCATTTTGGGTACTTGGCAACTGGCTCACATTTATAGCTGGTCCGCATTGTTCCACAGTTACATGACCCAGTGTCCCCCCCCTTTTTTTTTTTTGCTGGAAACTGTCTTTTCAGCAAAAAAATGCCCATAGGAATATACTGATCTGCTCAACGACCACAACATTTACTTAACAATGGTGGTATATGCTTAATGACTGCCATGTTCATTTAACAACTGCCACAAAATGGTCACAAAATCATGTCAGTCATGTGGGTACCTTGACTTAGTCTGTCCTGACCTACAACAGAAATTTCCATTATGGTTGTTAAGTCAAGGACTGTGTACTCCATTTATACTTTCCCAGCAATTATACTTTAATTGATATCTATGTCTATATTGTTGTATGTACTCTACTGTTATGAACCATTGTGGAATTTTAGAGGCACCCTTCCCTGTCTAGGCTTTTTTTTGGAAAATCAAAATGCTTTGTAGGTTGCAGTCCTATAATCGGTAACATTTTGATAACAGCTACTTAATTTAATGGGGTTTATTAGTGAACAGATCTGCAAAGTACAGATCAGTCTTTGCATGCAGACTGTTAAGGGATTTATAATGTGTGAATTTTTCTACAAATATGAAAAAACACAATATAGGGAGACACTGCCTTTCTCAAATAGTAAAATCTCTTCAAGATTACTCAATTAGGACTACTACTGCTGTATCAGCCTCCTTGCTATGTATCAATCTCTGTGCCTAAGCTCCTAAAAGAAGGGATGGGGATGGGGTCATTAAGCAAGGCTACCTCAATTAACAGTTGTTACCATTTGCGATCTTAATGGACAGGCTCCATTATGGCTGTAGGTCGCTTTTAAATTACTAAATGTAGATGGAAGTCACAGCAAAGTCAAGGTTTCTCAATGTTCTTATAGAAGCATTAAGCCAATCAGATTATTCTAAAGGTCTGGAACTGATCTACTCTACTTAACTGGCATATATTTTGCTTATAAAAATATTGTTTTCAAAGACACCATCAACTTCTATGAGGAGAGGATCCCTATACCATACAGAGGTAACAGGATTGCTAGAATATATACACATACTGAGGTTACAATAACATTTATTTACCACAGTGGTGGTGCAGTGGTTAGAATGGAGTACTACAGGTATTTCTGCTGACTGCCATTAGCAGTTCGAATCTCACCAGGCTCAAGGTTGACTCAGCCTTCCATCCTTCCAAGGTTGATAAAATGAAAACCCAGATTGTTGACTGACTCTGTAAACCTCTAAGAGAGGGCTGTAAAGCACTGTGAAGCAATATATAAGTCTAAGCGCTATTGCTATTTTGTTTATATTATGCCACCATGTTGCAATTAGTACATTCTGATTTAACATAACGAGATATTTAGTTTTTTGTAATACCATCTTTATTAATTTATAAGTACCTCAATATGTAATATTCCTAACTCTTCCTACTTTCTGCACAACAACCCTGGGAAGTGGGTTGTGCTGAGAGATTGACCTCGTCACCCAGATATCTTTCATGCCTAAAAATTAACTAGAAGTCAGTCTCCTGATTTCTAAGCCAACACCTTAACCACTATACTGGATTGTTTTTCATGTACTTTTTTATAAAGCCTACACTTTTACCCTTCAAAATTATAGAAATGTTGAAGGGTATTCACAAGACTGAGATATTTAGGGCGTTTACCATAAAAAGTGAATTGGAAATAACCATGTCACTAATATTCTCATGTTCTGGTCTTGAGATCAAGAGAGGCTGATTCATGCAAAAATTCCCAATGTGCACAGATGTTGAAAGACTTGAATCTAGTTTTCTACAGATCGAGATTAATTATATGTTCACTAAATTCTACTAGGAATTTAGGGGAGGATATGAACCACGTCACTGTGGGATGAACTTGTGGTATAACTGTTTAAAAAAAATGAAGAGGTTTGATTCAATCCCCTCATGGAATCACTAGTGGCCATTCAATTGTCAGTCTGACAAAGCAGTTGCTGTGAGAATAAAAGGGGAGGAAAAGGGAACCTTGTCTATCACCTTGAACTCCTTAGAAGTAAAAAAAAAGGAATGTATATATATCATTGAAATGAAATAAGTGAATGAAATAAATGTTTCGATTAGCCTTACATTTCCACTGCATCTAATCACAGAATGATGTAATACAGCCCCTTACGCATAATATTAATGTCTTTCTTCCTGGAAAGATTACTTGCTTGGAAAGATGGTATGGTTGCTGTGAATAATCAAGTGAAATTCCTCTCATTGTCAAATTCCCACCCTGTAGGAGGTGAATTTCTTCCTATCACACACCAATTAACTTACAACAGCACAGGTGAACAGCCCCCCATTTAAGATTAATAGTTTCAATGAAATTAAATACTGTATTTGGTCACAGCAAGTTTGTATTTTAATCTATCTACTGAATTACTGAATTGGTCTCCCAACAACTAGTGCCTTTAATTTTATCACATTTGCCAACATGCTCCCCAAAATGGGAGTTCATAAACTGTTGCATGGCTGTGACTATTATATGGATCCTTTCTGCCTGTCACCTATTTTCTTTCTTGCAAGGCAAACAATGAGATATGATGAACCCCGCAAGTTACTCATGGGTTTCTCAATTTAATATTGCTCAATAGCAAATTAAGAAAAACTTTCCGAGGGCCTTTATAGGTTGAATAAGTTTTCCGAATGTCCACTGTCTAGCAGCTGGAAAACCTAAATATCTCCCAATACAAACCCAATGCATTTGGTGCACACTGAATAAAGTGACTGGGAAAATGATTTTTCTCCAAGATATTATTAATTTTCATTTTTATTCCTTGTAACAAATGCTTTAAGAACCTGAAGCTTCCTGTGACTCAGTGTGAAAACAATCATTCTTCTGACTTATCTTAGTATCGGTTGTCACCAATGAACTTTGTTCATGACATACAGCCAGACCTTTGTTTGACATACCAAATTTTTGGATAAAATGTGGGGTTGTATGGGAGAATAAGGACCTACCATACAAGTCACATGGTGTTAGATTTTGCCTAACAGAAAGAGACGAAATGCATGAAGGAAGGCTCAGCCAATCTCATTGTACACATGTTGTACTCTGACAATAAAGGTAATAATAAGAAATACATAGAAGGTAAATTAGCTGACTTTCAACACCAAATTTCACAAATATTTTTTTCACAAACCCCTCATAAGCAGGTATGTCTGAAAAATACTGACAGTTCATGATAATCTAGTGAGATGGACCATTAGACATCTGAACCTCAATCTCCCCAATATTGTTATTACATCTATCTAATAATTTAGTGTCTATGTATGTGTGCAAGAATTAACAAGTAACTACAAACATCTAACCTGGCATTATGTATCATTACATTACATCAGCCTTATTGCAGACAAATGAAAAAGACTGAACCAGACAAATATAGGCGCATTGTGAAGCTACAAGTAAGAACAAGATGTTTCTTTCATTTCCTCAAGTAAAGCTGCTTCGTTAAAATCATTGCTAATGGAGTTCATTTCTGTGTTCAAACTGCTGCTAATGGAGTTTTAAATATGTTTCATATGTATGACAACTGCTCTGGTAAACACATACTGAGATGGTCTCCACAATGTCAAAATGATAGCTAAACTTTCTTCCTGGCTAATGTTCTATACAACAGCTCCAAAAATAGAATTTAAAGAGTTTTCAGATTGCATGAGAATAGAGGGCAGCTGTGAGTTTCTGCGAAATAAAACTGAAATGTTTAGGCTGTGAAATCATCATGATTGATTTTGACAGTGATTAAATGTGGCCCCTTGAGGGGGAAAAAACTATCATTAAAAACCTAGCCTACTAGCCCACTAGCATTTTTACTTGAAAGTAATGCAGCCTGAACACAGAGCTTTTGGTTTAATCCCAAAGTTATTATGTAAGCCATAACTTTTTTTTTCTCCTTGGCTCTTTTCTGTGAAACTTAATTCCTGAACAATAGTTTTCAATTTTTTTCCCATCACATTTTGCACTATTAAACCAGAAGTCCATGAATATAAATGTACACTATAATGAATTATTAATCCCAAAAGAAAAGAAAAGGCCTCTCTAGACTCCTAGAATTCAACTCAGTTCAAAATGAAAAAAAAAGTTTTCATTTCTAGTACACAAAGCAATATAAATATTATTAATTTAATTCTAAACTCACACATGGAAAATTCGCTACAGAGGAGAAGGAACAGACGGTAGACAAATACTTTAAAAAAAACAAATGTTAAAAACATTTGCTGACTTTTTCGGTTGTTAAATAAATGTTTCGGTATCAAGAGAACCGAAACAAAAGAGTGAAGTGGCAGAGAGCAGGAAGATGAGCTGCTTTTTAAACATCATCAACTCCAGCCAGACAATCCAAGTATACTGGAACTTTAAAAAGGTAAAGGTATCTATGAAGATTTTCAGTCATCCCAGTCATAGTTGTCCAAAGGTGCTTTTTCTAGAGGCCACCAGACTTTCTGGTTTTTCTTTGAAGATGTTTCACTTCTCATCCAAGAATCTTCTTTAGTTTTTGCTGGAAGGATTTATATTCCTTGCAGACAGCTGTGTCATCAGGGTCAAGTAGAGTAGTTCAAATGGGTGTGGAGCCTTCTTGGAACTGTTGAAAGGACTATGTTGTAGACTGGAGATAGATGATGTCATATCCCTCCCTTCCGTTAAAATTAAAGACTTTTCTAGAGCATAGTGCTCATCTCCATTTCTTGGCCGAAGGAGCCAGCATTGTCTGAACAGGAGCAAATTAGGTAAAAAGAATATAAAAGATGAAGCATTCATGAAAAGGATAAAGTAAGCTAATCTTTGAGAATAAGTTTGGAGATTAGATAGATTAAATTATATTAAATACAAACTTCTGTCTGTCTCAATAACTTTCTATCTCCATAATTGTTCTTCAGCCTCTCTATAAATCCCAGTATATCCAGCTCTTCGTCTATTGCCAGCACAAAAAAAGAGGAAGAGCATTGAGAGCAGAGATTAAGAAAATGAAGGGTGAACAAGTAAATAATAGAAGAGATCATAGACACGTACACTTGCTTTACCATAAACTATAATTTATTAAGAGAGCTAAATGAGACAAATTATACTTTGTGTAATCTTTAAACCCTATTGAAGCTATATAAAATGTTTAAATTTCAATCACATCTCAAAACAAGGAATGGAATTCTTATAAAATATAAAACACTATATATTTTTATTTGGGGGGGGGGGAGACAAAGATTATTCATACATAGTAAGTCATCTGTTTGTTCCTAGTGGCTTTTTAAACAATTTAAACCAAGCATGTATCCAGAGGATGTCCAGAAAGAAAATTCAATTAATATAACATTCAACTTAGTAACTGGGACTGAGCAATGCACCAAATTTTGACTAAAAGGATGCTTTGAATTGTGTGGGAGGCACAAATCTAGCACCACCCTATCATTCTATAAAGTAGCCATCCCTTTACATAGATGTTCACAGAGCTGTTTTAAAAATTTGCAAACAGGTGCTGCTTTGCACCCTTGTGCACATTTGTAATGTGAAGCACTGCACAGTCAAGGGTACACTTTTTTACACACTCATTTCACCTGGAAGACAGAATTTTGACAATAGAAACAAGATTCTATTTAGCAATTAAATCTATTACAAGTCACCAAAGAGCAATAAACAGAGATGATAAATCTTTCTAAATGACTAAGTTTTTGCAAAAGGAGTGCTAAACATTATTAGGGGGTGCGAGAGCTGGTTAAAAAAAAAGACTGAAAAAATCTGAAGTGAATAAGGTACGCAAAGCGCATGTGCGCGAAGTGCACATCATGAGCGCGAAGCGCGAAGTCTCTTAGGCCGGGGTCCAGGGCCCGCCTAGGGCCCTGGAAGCTCTGGGGTTCTAGATGCTCTCTGGTGCAACTTAGGCTTATTTTGGAGACTATTTCCATCAATTTCAACTGCTGTTTTTGAGAATAAACACTTTACTTTTTCCATACCTAACCTGAGGCTTGAATCTTTGCATCTGGGACAACCACTGTAAAAAACACTTCTAAATAATCTGCTGCCTGGCAACTGGCATTTGCTGGTAACAGGTTGAAAAAAACACCAGGCAACTCTCAACTTTGCAGTGAAATCCAATTCTATACAGTCATGTATAATAGTTCAAAAAGTGTTTGTGAATTCAAATCTGCAAATTCAATTGTCCATGTATAAAACTTCTGAAACAGGCAAAAAATAAAATAGATTAAAAAATAAAGATATTCAATGAGTCCATTCTATCAAATTCAAAATAGCCAAACAATCATGCAGAAATGTAGGCTCCAAACATCCATGATGATTACAAATAAAAGCCAGGATATATTTTTTAATCTGAATCAGAATTTTTTTAAAAAATGTTTGTTTTACTTTTATGTTAAGTGCTGTCTGGGGCAAACTATTTGTATAGGGCCCCATTTTCTCTCTCTCTCTTCTTTCTTTAAATTGGGGCTAAGAGAAGGGAAGATAAGAAAAGATCATTGACAGGGAGAAAGACCTGGAAGTGTGAGCCCTCGAGTTTCCTTAGGGAAGACCAGACAACAAGGGGAGAGGAGAGGAGGAGGAGGAAGAGGAGAGTTAAAAAAAAAAAAGAGTGGGAAGCCAACTCACGCGTGCCATCAAAGCCAGGGGGAAGTGGGGCTTTCTCCGCCTGCTGCCGCCAGAGGAGTGCGGGGGGGGGATTGCGGGGAAAGGGAGTTCGTGCCAAGGCTCCGCAAGCGATTACCAGATTTGCAGCTCCGTTTGTTGGTGAAGCTGGAAGCACGCAACGCAGGAGCTTGCGGGGGCCCCGGGCGCCCGTTAATGGGGAAGGAGAGGCCGCTTGGGGTCGCCAGGCTCAGGCAGCCTCCCCCACCCCCTCCCCTAGCAGCGAAGAGCTGCTCCGGGGGCTCCCGCCACAGCGCAAATGCCACGCTCCCCAGGAAACAAACCGCCAGGCTCAGGCAGCCTCCCCCGCCCCCTCCCCTAGCAGCGAAGAGCTGCTCCGGGGGCTCCCGCCACAGCGCAAATGCCACGCTCCCCAGGAAACAAACCGCCAGGCTCAGGCAGCCTCCTCCGCCCCCTCCCCTAGCAGCGAAGAGCTGCTCCGGGGGCTCCCGCCACAGCGCAAATGCCACGCTCCCGATGGGGGAAAAAAAACGCGGAAAATGTAGATTGGTGTTTGAGGGAAAATCGGAATTCCGCGTAAAATCGGAGATTTCACAGCCCTACATTATGAAATTACAAGTAATTAAAATGCATGAAAAGTCTACAATGATTAAATTACAAATGAAATCAACAAAATGCAGAAAAATACAACCACTCCACAACAAAACAGGAATGTACTTGTTCAACTAACTAGCTTCATTCAAATAATGTACAAGGCGCTAGACCTAACATTTAGAATCTCACACAAATCAATTCATCCCCATCAAAATTTGTTTTCTATTTTCCTTTTCCTGTTGATATTTAACATGGCATAACAATGAGTATAGCATTTATGAAAAACAAGCTTATGACTTTTTGGTGTAAGATGACCAAGCATTCTGAACCATTTAGCTACATACAGAGGGCTTATGAGATGTCTAGGGAGATGTCTTGCACAGTAATCTGGAAACAATTTGAATCTGTTGGGCTGAAGGAAGTGGGCAGGGACCTCTGCACTGTCAATGCAACTACCTGTCAATTAGATCCTTGTCTTTCCTGGCTGATGAAAGCTTCCAGGATGGTGACCAGCAAGTAGGTTCATGCAGAGAGAAATTCCTCACTGCAAGAGAGAACATTCCCAGGACTTTTTAATGAGGTCCTGGTTTGTCCTTTCCTTAAAAAACCATCACTTGACACCCCCCCGCCACCTGCCTGGGCAACTTTAGTCTAGCCTCCCATCTTCCTTTTGGGGGGAGATAGTGGAAAAAACAATTGCTCAACAGCTCCAAGAGGTCCTGAATGAAACAGGTTTCCTGACCCCCTTTGGTCAAGATTCATGCCTGACTTTGGGATAGATGTGGTCACAACTCATGGATGATCTCTAGTGGGAGTGAGATGGAGATAGTGCAACCATTCTCATTCTCCTTTATCTCTCAGTGGCTTTCAATATCTTTTATCATAGTATTCTTTTGGGCTAGATATGTGAATTGGGACTGACTGGCAGGTTTGCACTGATTAACTCCTTTTTCCAAAGTTGGGCCAAATCAGTGTTAACAGGGAGTGAGAGATCCAGCACCCGACCATTCACTTGCAGTATCCCACAGCACTCAGTACTCTCTTGTCTTCTGTTTAACATCTACATGAAGCCATTGTGTGAGATCATTTGTCACCATGGGTTGAGGTATCAATATGCTGATGATACTCTGCTCTTCATCTGTATACTTAGTGACTTGAGTGATGATATCTCTGCTGTCTCACGATGCCTAGAAACTGAAGGTAGCTCGTTGGGGTACATGAGATTTCCACTGAAGACTCACATCTCCTGCTCAAGGAGCAAGTGGTGGGCATGACTAGGAGAGATGTTACACAGCTTCGGTTTATGCATCAATTGGAATCTTTCCTGGATCATGACTGCCTGCACTCAGTTATTCAAGTCCTAGTCATCTCTTGTCTGGACTATTCCAATGTGCTCTATGTGGGGCTACCCTTGAAATCCATTAAGATTTAGCTAGTCCAAAGTGCAGCAGCAAGAGCAGTTTTTGGGACACCTAGGTTGACTCACATTACTCCTTTGCTCTGCAAACTTCACTAGCTATCAGTCTGCTTCTCAGTGAAGTTCAAGATGTTGGTTATGACTTCTGCTTTGGGCTTCTTTGGCGATGGACCGAAATCCACGATCCTGCGTGATTTCGATCTATGCTTGCTGTTGGAGTGCCCCAGCCAGCTGGATTTGGGGCTAAGCCAGCCCGTAGAGGTGGTGAAGAGGGGGGAGACTGCCAGCAGGGTCGAGGAGAGCCGCCTCTCTCCTCCCCAACTAGCCATTACTCCCTTTCCTGAAGGCGGTTACAGCGGTGGTCAGAATTGGCCACCTCAAAGAGGAACCTGACCGGAAAAGATTGTGCAAAAGGTAAAAAGAGAAAGTTTTGACTGACCGGGTTGAACTGAAAAAGCAACAACATAAGGTACCCTGGTATTTGAACTATAAAAACATTGTTCCCAATGATTTCTAAAGCGGCGAAGGAGAGAGAGAAGGGAAAAGATTTGGGTTTGTTTTCTTTCCTTCACCATACTGTCAGTTAAGAGGCTTAAGTAAGAAATTGGGTGGTTGTTTAAAAGTGTTTAAAATGGCATCACTCTTGGAAGAACTGAAAATGAAACTTAAAAAACAGAAAGAACATGCACAAGAAGGAAGAGGGTTTTTTTGGCTTCGTATTTCAATTATTAGAAATGGAGATCTTGAACTATGAGAAACAACAAGAAATGCTTGAAGAACAAAAAGGGTGGGACAAAGAAGACACCATCTTTAATGATCAAGTAATTCTATGTGGGGGGAAAAAGGAAAAGGGGGAAAGAGAGTGAAAAATTTAAGATTTGAAAAAACAATTTAAAAAAAGAACAGTTTGAAAAGCAGTTACAATATTAGGAAGGAACAGAAGAGAGAATTACAGAAGAGAGAATTAGAATTAGAGAGACAAGCAGTCAAAAAGGGGAGGGAGAAGAAGAGGAGGAAGAAGGAAAGGAAAAGAAGTTATAAAGGACAGAAACCGGATATAGAGAAACAGAGAAAACATACAAGGATTAAAGGTATAAGCCTATTTAGAAGACATAGAGATAATGGGTGAAAATTTAGTTGAAAGAAAGGATTCTGCAAGGGTACATAAGATAGCATTGTTATATTAGAAATAGAAATGAATTTAGAAAATATGAAACAAGTGTGGTTAAAGTGATAGATAAAATACTTATTGTAATGTAATGGAATGTTTGTTAATAAATAAATAAAATAAAGAGAATGAGAGAATGAAATTAGGAAAGGATGAGAACATTTTAATTATTGATTTATAAAAATTTAAGTGAAGAGAAATATAAAAGAAATATGGGAAAAAATATGGAAATATTACAAGTGTTCCTAAGGATGTATGATATTTAATAGAAAAGAAATGTTAAAGATGTTAATTAATATTAATGGAAGATTATAACTAACATTAATGGTTGAGTCGAATTGGAATAGAATGAGTATTTTATGTATTAGTGTTTTATATATCTATATATTATCTTTAAGAACTTAGTGTGTATATTAAGAATGTACCAAGCAGAATTTGATTGGCAAAAAAGTTATGTGTTATAAAATAGAGATTAGATATTGAATGTTATAATTGTAAAGGCATAAATTGAAGTTTAAATAAGATCTGAATGGACAAAAATTAAAATATACAAAGGTGTCATACTCCAATCAATAACTACAGGGGAAAACTTCTTTAATGAGAGAAGAAAATATGAAATTGAAACAGGACAGACAAAGTATAAACATAATGATTAGAAAGATATTGAAACTTAGAAAAAGATATGTAATTGAACTTAGAAAGGAATGAGAGAATCAAAAACAAGGTTGAGAAAACTAAGGGAAGGGAAAAATCACTGAGAAAATGTTAAAATAGTAATCAGATATGGAATAGAATACAAAGATGAATATGAAATTGAGTTTGTGTCTGTATGGAAAAGTGACAACCTGGGATCATGCTATTCTCACAAAAAGATATTTTATTTGTATTATGTTTTGTGAAAATCCAAATAATTTTTTTTACAAAAAAAAAAGATGTTGATTATGACTTTAAAGCCCTCAATGGCATAGGTCCAGGCTACCTGATGAGCTATCAGATCCTGCTAGGACAAGCCCATGTTATTTGTACCAGGCCTTTGACTTTTGGGATCCAGAAGAAGAGCCTTCTTTGCCACAGAATGCACCCTTTGGAACAGGACTGTTAAACTCATGGCCCGCAGTCCAGATGCATCACATGTTGGCCACACCCATGCCCAGTTTAGCAAAGGGGAAAAAAGTCACGATATGTCACAATGCTACCGTGACAATGCATGTTTGACATCCCTGCTTTTGAACATCCTACTCACTAGGGTAAATCTGCCTCCACCCTATTTTTCCGCAGAGCCTGAAGACCTGGGGACCAAATGGGGGAGTTCCATGATGGAGTGGCTGAGAGGATCCACTTCCTCCCCTTGCTCTCCGGTCTCCACCTGTCCATCTTTTTGTTATCATATTGATGTATTCTCGCTGTTTTCTTTTTCACTGTTTATTTTATTGTCTTATTATTTTTCTTTCTGTTTTATTTAAACTCCTTTAATTTCTTTCTTTTTATTACTGAGAGTAGCCCCACAGTGAAATAGGTGGCAAATAAATTTAACAAATAAATAAATCGTTCTTACAAATGGAGAAGGCAGCATGTGTAGACTCATCAAAAATGAAGTTTTCCTCTTATAAGGAAGATGTGAAAATTAGACATTTGTTGTCTGCTCATGGCTATACAGTCCATTTAATGAAATAATCTGGATATGTATTAAATTTTCTCTTTGCTTATTCCTGTATTAGATATATCATTTATATTATTTTGGAATGAATGTCTCCTTTCTCAAATAAATAATTCCTAATCATTCTTCCTAACTAAAATATTTTTGTCACAAAGCTTTTCTCCCCTACTGACTTTCTTTTATCTTTGAACTTTTCAATGTAGAGGAAACGTAATTCCCTGTGGTAGGGATAAATGATTAAAAATCTAAGGCCACTGGTTTTCCGGTTCCGCGTGGCTTCGGTGGCAGCAGGAATTCATGACTGTTCGCGATTCCTGCTACGCTTGCCACCGAGGTACCCCCGATCCAAATGGGTCAGGGGGATATGGCTGCCCTGTAGGGACAGCCGAAGAGAGAGGAGAGCCGGACAGGGGGTTGGGGGTGCCACAGACCCCCTCCTCATCCAGAAAAACCCCTTTTTCCCAAGGTGGTGGAGCGGCGGTCAGCAATGGCCGCCACGAACTGGGTAAGATTGTGTCAGCAACCGGGTAAGATTGTGCTGGAGGAAGCAAGAAAAGTGAAAGTGCTGGCTGCGCCGGGTCAATCAACATCTTTTAAATTCGTTGGAATTGAGCTGTCTGAATTGCTGGAGGATACATTGTATCCCTAAGAAGATCGAAAGCGGCGGAGAAGCTGTTAAAGGGAACTTTTTTTTTCTTCACTCTCCCATCCCATGGAAACAGCAGATGAAGATTTGAAATTTGTTTGGGCACTGAAGGTGAATTATTCTGAAATTTGAAGTTAAGGGACAAAAGAGTTTTTGGACATTGGACTTAAAAATTTAAGAAATTGGAAAACCCTTATTAGAGGTATGGATTTCTGATCATTTAAAAATTGATGTTGCAAGTGGAAAGGGAGAGGAAAAAAAATTGGAGCAGAAGTGGAAAAAGGAGGAGATTGCCTAGAATCTCAAAGAAAGATACAAGGTAATTGGACCTCTTTGATTAAACAGTAACCCCAGAAAAAGAAATAGAAGAAAGAAGAAAAATATAAACTTTTTGAACTTTTTTAAAATTATTTTTGATTAAAAATACTTGGGTGGTTGTCATCGCTTGTGGATGAACTAAAGACTGAATATCAAAAATATAAAAAGGAAGAACAAGATGGAAAAGATACTTTGGGCACTTTATTTCAATTTTTAGAAATGGCGTTATGTACTCTTGATTACGCAGCAGAATGACTGGAACAAAGAAGAAGAGGAACAAGAAGCCATCTTTGATGAACAATGGGTTTTTTCCGGGGAGGAGGAGAAAGAGGATAAGAAAAAGGGGATTTTAAGATTTGAAAAAACAACTAAAAAAGAGAAAAATGAGAGGAAAGGTGGATGCAAGGTTAGAAAGCAAAGGAAAGGGAGTAAGAAAAGGGAGGAGGAGAGACAAAGGGGTAAAAAGAGCAAGGAGAAGAATAAGCAAGAGAGAAAGGGGGGGGGGAGGAGAAGCCTTAATGGTGGGAAGCAAGATCTAAAGAAAAAAAGTTTATTCAGAGACAATGGGTGAATTTAATTAAGGATAAAAGGGGGATTCTGGAAGGTATATAAGATTGTGTTTTTATATGTGTATTTAGAGTATAAAATTTACTGTGTAATTTTAGAATCTATTAAACAGAATCCCAAGATAAATTAAGTGTTATATGAAGTACTTTTAAGTTAGGGTAATGAGTTAAAGGCGTCACTCCAATTAGTGTATAGGAGAAGTATAGTAAAAGAAAAAAGATGAATGGATAGTTGGAAATAGAACAGACAAAGAATGTTATTGAAAATGGTAATAAGATATGGAAGGATATATAAAGGTTTTGTTATGTTTTTTTTGTATATTGATAAAAGGCAATAAAATTTTAATTAACAAGAAATAATTTGGATGAAAAGGAGAAGCTGGGATAAGATAGGAAGTTAAATAGATAAAGTAAATATTGATATTATAATTTGGAATCATTATGTTCTATTGGTTTTCTTCTTTAATTATTTTTTTTTTTTAGAAAATAATTTATAAACTGTTATGCCTTGATTGTTTGTGCACTGTTTTTGTAAAATTGATAAAATTGGTTTATAAAAAAAGAAAAGAAAATGATAATAAGATATGGCAGGATATATAAAGTGAATATGATGTTTGAATTTGTGTCTGTGTGAAGAGTTTCAACCCGGGATCAGGCAGCCTTCAGAAAAGATGTTTTAGTTTTGTTTATGTTTTGTGTTTTGTATGTTTATGAAAGGCAATAAAATTTTAATAAGCAAGAAATATAATTTGGATAAAAGGAGAAGTCTGGATAAGATATGAAGTTAAATAGATAATGTAAATATTGATATTGCAATTTGGAGTTATTTTATATGTTCTGTTGGCTTTCTTCTATAATTATTATTATTATTTTTTTAGAAAAGATTTTTCAAGTTGTTATGCCTGGATTGTGCATTGCCTTTTGTAAAATTAATAAAATTTGTTTAAAAAAAAATATAAGGCCACCAAACAACAATATAAAACAACAAAAGAATAAACAGAATCCTATGATCATTCGGAAGCTAGCAAGCACTGAAAAAAGAGAATACTTTTCCTACAAATTCTTAAGGACTTCTTGGGTAAAGAGTGCTTTGGTATTAATTGACCATTAAAGCACCAAACAACAAAACCCTCAGAAACTGGCACAACTGCATGGGACTGAGCCTTCAGATAAAATAGCTATGAAATATTGGGTTTCAAAGTAGGAATGCGCATTCCTTCCAAATAAGTCCAGCTTTTGCATGAAGTGTTCACACCCATGAGTGTGTGCCTTCAAGTCAGTGTTGACTCCCGGACACTGCTTGGACTAGCCTTCAGTTTTCTCAGCTAGAAATTACAGAAGTGGTTTGCTCTTGCCTCCTCTCTAGGTGAATGAGAGTAATTGAACCAAGGTCACTCAGGTGGCTTTGTGCCTAAGGCAGAATTCCTTATTTCTAGCCAGATGCTTTAACCACCATGTCAAACTGGCTGTCATAATAAATATACCACCTCCAGTTACAGTACCAATCTCCTGATAAGAAGGCAAATAATCTGCCAACAGTGCCAAATTGGTGCCTCCTTCTCTCTGGGTTTCCAAAGATGGGCTTCCTTTCTATTCGCTCAATATTAAAGACTAAAATCAACATTTTAAAGTGGGTCGGAAAGGAAAGGAAATTGCTACATAACTGGGACATAACATATGAATATATTTGTCTTTAGGGACTAAGTTACATGTACTAATTATACTTGTACAGATATGCCTAGTTTTATTGCACTGCAGTTTAATGCACTTCGCAGATATTCCGGCAAAAACATTAAGATTCGCTGAAGGCTCAAATGATGATTAGCACTTCTTAGCAATGAAATATTTTTTAATTAAGGTAGCTACATTTTTTAGACATAATACTATTGCATACTTAATAGACTACAGTATAGTGTAAATATAACTTTTATGCACATTGGGAAGCCAAAATATGTGTGGAACTCATTTTATTCACCCCCAAACCACCCTCCAAAGCAATTTATCAGGCTGTGCAGGAACACAAGACTGCACCGCCCACCTGATCCGCGGGAACACAAGGCTTGCGTCGCTTGCATTGTGAACGAGGTAGTGAGGGGAAGGGGGAAATGGCGGAAGGGGAGAACTTGCCCTACTTGTGCCTGCTCTGGCCACCGGGTTGCTTCTTTCCACTTCTTTCTTCTTCTGCGTTTGGCTGCACGCAAGGAAAGCAACAAAAATCTTTCTTTCTCTCCCCCCAAACTCTGCCAGAAATGAGTCTTTGGGACCCTACAAGGTATCCTGTTCCAAGAGGCTGCGCCAGCGCAACAGGTCTCACAAAGACTCATTTCTGACGGTGTTTGGGGGAAGAGAAAGAAACACTTCTGCTGCTTCTGCTGCTTTCCTTGCATGAAGCCAAAAGTCTCTCTCTCTCTCTCTCTCTCTCTCTCTCTCTCTCTCTCTCATAAAAATCCAATAATTTTCAAGAAAACTAGACTATAAATTCCATCATTCTCAAGTCACTGTTAGTCATATCACTGGGCTTCATGTATCAGTGATTTCATGACCTCTGTAAATGCCATACACTAAACAAATAAAAAACAGGGCTTGATGTGTTGCTGATCCACGTTTACACAGACTGAAAAAGCAGCACTTTATTATTAAATGGAAACCAATCCTCTACAGATAAGAATGATAGTAGGATATTTATTTATAGTTTGTATTTCTAAACATCCCACAAAGAGGGGCTCCATATAAATATTTACAAAACTGAGGGGATACAATTAAAAAGTATTGCATGGAAAGATCAATAAATTTCAACTTGGAAATGAAAAGCAATGAAAGTCAATACAGAAAGTAATTCTGGACTTATGACTGCGATGCAGCTTTCCATCATGTCTGAATTCATGATGGTCATAAATTGGTCATGTGACTGACCCAATTTTATGACCTTTCTGCAGCAGTCATGAAGCAAATCACTGAAGTCATTAAGCATATCATCATGCTTACTAAATGAATACCACAATCATTAAGCAAATCAATGGTTCACTATGGGTACAATTTTGCTGAAAACTAACCTGTAAAACGTAGCTATATGAGGTTTTCCACCAGGGGTTTCCTATAGTAATGGTTTAGAAGTTTTGAAATTCATACTGCATGAAAGGAAAATAGCAACAATTTTTGTTGTCCCAAGCTAAGTTTTTTTTAAGCCTTTAGAATTCAGTTAATATTATAGCTTATGTATCTTAACAAATGTAATTATTTTGTTTTTATGTGTGTGTTCCACTTAGTTATACAGGCTGGCACTATTCTACAGTTCTTGAAAACAGTTTATCAATTTCTTAATTCAGAAATGCTAAAAATGAAAATCAGGCTGCAGGAAATAGAAAGTTAACATGATCTGGGCCCAGTTTATTGTATACTCAAGAAACCTTAGCGTCAACAAAAGGAACATATTTATAGAAGTTATTACAATAACCAGGCAATATGGAAAGTCTTAACACAAAATCTAGAGGTCTAGAGTCAGGGCAGAAAAGTAAACAAATTAATTTGAGTCATTTGCCAAAAAGCAGTCAGAAGAAAGAAATTAAAGAAGATGCAAACATAATTCAAACTTGCCTTTTTTTATTCGCATTATTTTCAAGGAAACAATTTCTCCTTAATTCTTCTTGTTAATAATGGATGCCACCAAAGATTAAAACTATTACAGAAATATTACAGAAATTATTGGGTTAGAAAAGGAAGGGAAAATGCATTAGACATAATCTAATGAATGGGATTAAAGGTAGTCCTTGACTTATGATCACAATTGAGCCCAAAATTTCTGTTGTTAAATTAGCTTTGCCCCATACTATGACCCTTCTTGCCCCAGTTGTTAAATGAATCATTGAAGTTGATAAGTTAGTAACCCATTTGTTCAGTAAATCTGGGCTCCCCGTTGACTTTGCTTGTCAGAGGGTCGCAAATATTATCACGGCAGCATATAATCACGGCAGACTGTTGTCAGAGGGTATATTCAGCATATTATCACGGCAGACGTTGTCAGAGCGTCGCAAATATTATCAGGGTCGCAAATATTATCACGGCAGACTGTTGCTGAGACACAGCAACAGTCATAGGAACTATTGCCAAGCATCTGAATTTTTATGCCATGAACATCGGGATGCTAAAGATCATAACTCTGAAAAATGGTCATAAGTCAGCTTTTTCAATGTTGTAACTGAACAGTCACTAAATGAACTGTTGCAAGTTGAGGACTACCTGTAGTTGGAGAACTACAGGATTATTTTCAGGGCTTTTATTGTTATTCTTTTTGTTATTCAGCACAAATATTCTTATTTACTTATTTATATTATATTAACTCAGAGTAGTATAGATAGTGCCTGCCATCATCTTTTGTCTCCACAACAGCTTTATAAGATAGATTATGTTAAGAGACAGGGAGTAGACCAAAATTACTCATGGCTGAGTGGTGATTTTCTAATTCTAGTACCGTATTTCTCATAAAATAAGGCCGGGTCTTATATTTTTTTGAGCCCCGAAAAAACGGCTAAGCCGTCTTTTTGGGGGGTGACTTAATTCCCCCCCTTTTGTCCTCATCTAGAGCACCCCGTGGGCAGCCTCGCCACCAGCCGCTCCTAACGGGTGATCATGGCGAAGTGCAGAGAGCTCCCTACTCCTACCAAACACCTTTGCTGCAGAACCAAGACCTTTGGCACCTACCGCTGTTGCTTTCCCTTCTGCCCATTCCGCCGCCACGTTTGGAGCTGCCGCTTCCATATTTGGAGCTGCCACCACCGTTTGGAGTGCCGCCGCACTCCAGTTATAATATTTGGGTAAGTTTTTGTGTAAATAGGTATTATTTGAAAATAGAATTGGGAAATTGTTAACTTAACCATTTTCAAAATTATTTATTCAGCTGTCATAAAAGATTCTATGCCTGGTATCTTGAACTGTCTTCCAACAATTCGAAATATACATATATTTGCATATAAGCTGCTTGGCAGCATTGGAAGGCAGTCCCTCTGTCTCTCTCTCTCTCACATAAGCTTCCTCTGCCCATATGGAAAACACTTTGTAGAAAAAAAAGGACTCTCTGCATAGCAAAATGACTAATAAAAAATTCACTTTTAATGCTTAACATGTCTGACACTGCATACCACACCCATTTTTCAGAGTATCGCCAGGAGCAAACAAATGGAAAAACAAAGCTAGAGATGGAAAATCAGCAGGAAGGGCTTCTTTCTCTACCCATGCTACAATTCACCCAAATCAAAAGCAAATGCTATTTCCAAATAGAACCAGGCAATCCACTGTTAATCATTTTCTTTCTGGGGAATTTTTCAATACTAAACCATGCATTGACACCAAAACTATAAACATTTAATCACATTCTACTCCAAATTAGAGTTGATGCCAGAGAAAAGTATTGCGACCAATATTAAAGGTCAGCTTTCATTATAAACTTTGCATGACCAAACAATTATTTCAGTTATATTGGTATTTCTATTTTTCAATGTTAAGTTTTAAACCCAAGGTTGACTTAACCTTCCATTATTCCGAGATCAGTAAAATAAGGGTCCAGATTGTTGGGGGCAATATGTTGACTCTTTAAACTGCTTAGAGAGGGCATATTGGGGGCAATATGTTGACTCTTTAAACTGCTTAGAGAGGGCATATTGGGGGCAATATGTTGACTCTTTAAACTGCTTAGAGAGGGCTGTAAAGTACTATTGCTATTGAACATGATTCAGCCAATATTAAGCATGTTTAAAGCCCACTGGATTTCAGTTGCTGAAATTTAAACATGAACTAACTTTTTCCACCCAAATCAATGACATCTTAAAGAATTTCTCTTTGGTTGAATAGCACCACAATACTATTTAGAATGAATCATCTTAATAAACAAAACAGAAGAAAATATAAAATAAGTTGGCAACGGTAAAGCTTTTGACCAAAGCAATAGAAGTTGCATTGTGTTGTGTGGGTTGAAGTAAGCATTGCAACATGCTTAAAACATATGAAACACAACCAAATCCTATTTGCTTTTACATATTTTGGAAAAGCGTTTCCTTGTGAATAAAAGTTAATACCAAATATATCCATCCAAAAGAGGGAGAAAAAAGCTGCATAAATATACTTATAATTAATTGGAATATCCATAGGATAAAGAAAATATTTTAAAGACACTGCTTTGCTTGTTCCCCTTTTTCCTTTTCTCTGATCTTTTCATTTCTTTTGTTCTTCTCCATTTAATTGAGTTCCAAATATTCCTTTCATGCTGAGGGTGGGGTCATCAAAAGCAGAAGCGGGGAATTCACAGCCAACTGCTACTGATGGTACAGCCAATTCATCACTGCAAGAAAGCTTGATTGTGGTTTGACAATTAGGGAAGACAAGCCGTCAGATTTGGCATTCTGTTCCTTGCAACTGGGATTCTATGTGCAAATCACTGAAAAAACACAGGCTGTTTGCCAATTTTTTACAGCCCAGAGGATGTTTGTTTGAAATTTATAGTGGAATCTTGTAAAAAAAGGTCATATGGTTTCAAATAGAAGGTGACCTACACTCAGTGAAGTTTTTTTTTTAAACTCTCTGTAGAGCAAGATGTTGGTTAAGGAAATTTAAAAGACTATTCATATTCATATCAAAAAGAATAACAAAAAGCATTTCTGAATCAGAAAAAGACTAAACCTGCATATAGGTGGCAATTTACCATTATTATTCCATATGGTGTGTGTAAAAATCACATAGAGTAGCCACAATCACTTTTGGCCTCCGAGAGTGCGTCCTCCCCGTTCGAATCTGATTCGGTGGGGGAGGCTAAAAGGCTGACGAAGTGGGAGTGTGGCTCCGCTGGCTGTGGAAGAAACTGGGGAAAGGCAAAGTCTGGCTGGGCAGATCAGGGGAGAGGTAGAGCAACGGAGAAGGAATTCGGAGGAAGATCCAGGCCCACCCCCTCTTCATCTTAGGGCATGCAGGGAGGAACAGAGAAGGGAGCAACGTGAGTTGTGTGGCTTACGGGAGAGGAAAGGGCCCTGATTCCCTTCATTAGCTACAGCTGGGAACAGCGTTTAAAAAGGGAAATTGCACACAGCAAACTGTTGGGAGCAAATCACGAATTATCTAGTATTGTTGAGGCTTATCTGGGTACCTTGCATCTTTCCAACTCTGTGTTTTGCTGGCCTTTCAAGTCTGCAATTCCTTCTCTGACCCTGTCCGGTTAATTACTGCAATGTGGTTTATGTGGATTTTTATTTAGAGTTTGTATGTACTTTGTTTTCGGACTGAATTTCCTCCACTTAAAGACTGTTCTTGGGAGAGCTTTTTCTCTAGCCAAAGATAACCTGGACATAGGAGGAAAGCTGGAGGTGCTAAAGGGACTCTTCTTACTTATGTGATGGTGTTGCCTTTGTGCCACGCCCCAGGTCATCACAGAGTGTGCACATATGGTAAGCAAATGAATACTGGTAACCTTGGCTTACAACTACAATTGAGAACGGGACTGCTATCTTAAGTCAATGCTGCTGTACAGCAAGATGTCACGTGACCATAATGACTTACAGCAGCTATTTCGGTACTTCTCATTGCAATTGTCAACTGAGAATCACGGCACATTCAGCAGGAATGGGGCAACTTTCCACAGCCAACTCACTGTGGGAAACTTGGCATAGGACAACTTGTCACGGGCAATTCATTGTGAGACAACTCATTGCGTAACAATTTAACAATTATATTTAATTATTTAAAATAAATAAAAATATTTTAATTTTTTCCATTCACATTTCATTCTCTCTCCTTTTGCATCCTTTCTTTAATGATTTTATTTCACAATTTCTTTGATATTAGTGTAACTCTTGTCCTGCAGTGAATTGTCCTTGGTGAGATGGCCATGGCGAGTTGGCTGTGGTGAGTTGACCATGGCAAATTGTCATAGGCCCCATTCAGCGAGTACCCACCCAAACCCAAGCCATTCTGGGTTTAGTCTCTCCCAGTTTCAAAACCTCAGTAAGGTAAAGAACTGCATCCAGCTGTCTCCCTCTGCCTATGTTTCCCTATTTCTGCTCTTTTGATCAATCACCATGCATTGTGAGGTGGTAAGCAGCCCCAGAGCCTTGGTATATTGAAAGCTACATTACCTAGTAATTGCGATGAAAGAATCCAGTGGACTTGAGCTAATTGAATCTGATTTTGCCATCCCAGCCCTCCTTGTGCTTTATCATCTCTCTTCACAAATGCTGTTGAATTTTTTTCCAGGATAAACAGAGCAAGGGGAATCTCCCATCTTCTTTGCCTCATGGCCCAATGGAAGAGCATTTGTCCCTAAAAGGCTGCACTTGAGTGCAGATTCAATTCCTATAATGCTCCCTGAGCCAGCCTCCAGCATTTCCCCACTGGGCAAAACTGTTTCCAGCCCTTCCCATTTGTTGCATTCTTATCTGTGTTGTCCTACTGGGCTGGGGAAATCACATGCACTAACCATTTCACTGGAAAAGCTGAACCATTGGTTTTTATGGTACTTTCACTGAAGAGTATTTGCTTTGCAGAACCGGAACTCTGTGTGGAAGGAGTTGAAAGCCTCCTTCAGTCATGCAGTTAAGTGTGGATGGGCTGCCAAGAGCCTGAATTTTGCTTATGTGACTGACCCCAGAGAGGTTGCAATGGCTTAACTTCAGGCACAGGTTACAAGTGGGTACATGTTCAGCATTACTTTAGGTTCTAGTGGTCACTAAACAAATGATTTTAAGTCCATCTATATGCCTTGTAAAATACACAACACACCTTTTTTGTGGTTTCACAGTTCTATTACAGCAGAGGATGTAAGCCGTTATGGAAATTTTGCAGGCTGTAATACATTATCTTTCTAAGAGCCAATGACTAAACAACCCATAGTACCTTGAACTTTCCTAATTGCCTTTTAAACTGCAAACTTAGCACTACACTGTTAAAATCTCTCCCAGTAATGGTTGTTAGGAAAACAAAAAGGTGTGAAATTTTTAAAAAAATGCTCACTGGGATCCTTTGTAAAGACATGATAGTATTCTTTGATCTCTGGTTTATTACTACCTTATGCTCATATAAACAATTCAGATCCAGATAAAGGGAAAAAAACTTCCTTGAGTTGAACACAACTTCTGAAAATGAATCAATGTATCTATTTAGTTGGCAATAATACTGAAGTTCTAGAACTTCTAAATCAGAATTCCCCAAGATTTCCAGCTTTGCAAAAGGGGGAGGGAATGTTCCACATGAGCGTCGGGCACAGGCCGCACACTCTAACCCATTACTTCTACAGCCCAGTTCCAAACTGCTCAAGACCCCTGTTCTAGATACTCCCTCATTCTCAAGTTGGTTAGCTACTGCTACTTGATTTGGTGATTAACTGAATAAAGAATTTTCTAAAAGACAAAAGTTGTGCTTAATACTGGAATGGGAAAATATCCTGGTTTGACAAAATAGATTGTCACAGGTAGTACTGCAGGTAGTAATGATGAAGAGTGTCTTTTATGAGCTTAGGTTAAAAAGCCTATTTTGATCTGACCTGAGAAAGCAAATTACCCTAAGTTGTTTCACCACTGGTTAAATTCAGATAAGACTAATATTGCTAAATACACACAGGTTGCCCTTGACTTATGACCATAATTGAGCCCAACATTTCTGTTGCTAGGCAAGACAGTTAAGTGAATTTTGCCCCATTTTATTATCTTTCTTGCCACAGTTGTTAAGTGAATCACGGTAGTTAACTTAGTAACATGGTTGGTAACATGGTTAGGTGAATCTGGCTTCCCCATTGACGTTGCTTGTCAGAAGGTCACAAAAGGTGATCACATAAGCCTGGGTCACAAAAATACCAGTTGCCATGCATCTGAATCAATGATGGGATTCAAATTTTTTTACTACCGGTTCTGCCAGTGTGACTTGGTGGGTGTGGCAGGGGATGGATACTGTAAACTCTCCATTCCCACCCCACTCCTGGGGCAAGGGTATTGCAAACTCTCATTCTCTCCCCACCCCACTAACCTGCTTTCCAGCTCTGTTCTCCTATGCAGGGCAACCACAGAATACCCAGCCAATCAGCAGGGACTCGGGAGGCAGAGACTAGATGGGGGCAGGGGCAGTCAGAAGTGGAATTTGCCAGTTCTCCAAACTACTCAAAATTTCCGCTACGGGTTCTCCAGAACTGGTCAGAATCTGCGGAATACCACCTCTGATCTGAATGTTGATTATGTGACTATGGGGATGCTGCAATCGTTATGTGAAAAATAAGTCACTTTTTCAGTGCCATTGTTAACTTCAAACAGTCATTAAATGAATGGTTGTAAATTGAAGACTACCTATAGGCTGATTTTAAAGATAGTTTAAAATAACAATAACATTGTTTACCCTAACTGGTTTAGGTAAAATAATAAATGTTATCATGGTTTATAAGTTAAAGTGTCTGCAACTTTAAATATAGGGATGTAATTAAGGGAGTGGTTGTGAAAGCACCATAAAAGAAGCAAGGAACGTCAGCTTGCTCTCTCTGGCTTTGATGATCCCTATTTACTGGATGAAGACTGCGTTTTTCCTTACTCGAACGGGAGAGAGAAAGGACTGATTTGTAAGTGAACTGACATAGGATATTCTACACGGACTTTGCTAATTGAATATCCTTGAATGGACTGACTAAAATGATACATGACTAATGGACTGTTATTTTGACTATTCTATAAACTCTAAGTGGAATAAACTAATTTTGATAGCACAAGCATATCTGTTATTTTTACTGTATGTTAACAAACATACAAGCTTATCTCACTCATTTATCTGTGTGCCTATCTGACTAACGCTGAACATTCTGTTTAGCTTGTCTCCTTAACCCTGGTTGGGGAACCCAGGCTTAACAGTTGTAAATTGAAGACTACCTATAGGCTGATTTTAAAGATAGTTTAAAAACTTCTATTAATATAGAGCAGTGGTGGCTAACCTTTTTGGGCTTCCCCTACACAAAAATTGTGCGCACGCTTGCACACTCACATGCCAGCACCCAGAAGGCAATGCGTGCCCCCATGCACCCTACGCATGCATGTGCAATCCCACCCACCCACCACCCCCTTGCCTGCACTGCACCTCACAGCTGATTTTCAGCCAGTTTGAGGCATTTTTTCAGCCTCCCAAAGACTTGAGGAAAGGTTTTGCAAGCTTTGCAGGCTGAAAACTAGCCCCGTTTGTCACTTCCTGTTTTTCCAAAAATACCATGATGAAACGGGGCTAGTTTTCGGCCTACAAAACTTGCAGAAACCTGCAGAAGCCTTCCTCAAGCTTTTGGGAGGCGGAAAAAGCCTTCAAACCAGCAGAAAATCAGCTGTGAGGCATGCACATACACAGTGAGGTAAGTTTACCTGCAGCTCGCATGCCGGCACAAATGGCTCTGCGTGCCACCTGTGGCACACATGCCATAGGTTCGCCATCACAGTTATAAGGGTGATAGTGTGAATTAGACAAACATTTCAAATGACATAATTTCTCTCCTTTTGCTTTTCTTTATTTATATATATGTTAACTATATTTAGTTAACATATTGCTTTGAATATTACAGGTAGTTGTCTCAGTGATGACTCTCAAGACAAGGCAGATGAAGGGAAGAACACTCAAGTATTGGGAGAAAGAGCTTTGTGTCACCCGACTACAGTCTCCAACTAGATTTCAGATGCAGTGGCTGAAGGATACTGTCCATCATCAGCGTTATGCCAGTTCAAACAGTTGTATGTCGATGGAGCCATTGGTCTGGTAGAAATACCTGGGACAAATGTTTTCCCATTTATTTGGGAATGGTTTGTCTCTGTTGGTCCTCATGAAATGGACCGGATCCTAGGGAATGTGAGCTCAGCCACATGTTTTATATCTGCATTCCTCCTAGCTTATAAAAGCTTCCTGAGAGATGATGTTTGTCCCCTTCTTAAGAAACCATTCCACTCTGACAGACAGTTAACTTACTATCTCCAATCTTCCCTTTCTGGGAAAGGATGTTGGGAAGGTGGTTGTGCTGCAGTTCCAAAAGATCCTGAAAAAGCAGGTTATCTGGATTCCTTTCAGTTGGGATTCAGGTCTGGATATGAAATAGAAATTGCATTGATTTTGATGATCTCTGGTGAAAAGGACATGGGGGGGGAGGTGTTCATCCTTATTCTAATGGATTTCTCAATGGCTTTCTATACCATTGATCATGATATCCTGAAACAACTTTGGGAACTGGAGTTGGAGGCACAGTGTTGTCCTGGTTTGTCTTCCTTTTTTCAAGGCCATTTACTGTCATTTTACCTCTGCTTTGTGAGGTGCCTCAGGGATTGGTGCAAATCTTAATGCAATCTCTCATTTTTTAAGGCTCACGAAAAAGTCTAAAAATGTCCGGCACTTCTTTTAAAGCATGTACAACTGTATTATGTTTTAAATGAATGCTTAAATTTCTTCTCTGCTTCTCAACATTTTCCTTTTAAAACAGATGAAATTAAAGAGTAGATGTAATTTGTATTTGTTTAGATATAAATGCCTTGTTGCATGCTATTTTAATTTCATATCTGCACCTTTGGTTTTTAAAGGTATTTAGACTACTTTTATAACTAAAAATTACCACATAGAAATAGTTCCATGAGAAGAAGTACAGCAAACTTTGCCCCACCTCCTTCAAGACAGAAAAATCTGAGACAAGAAATATTACAGAATGATGCTTAAGAAATTATATTTCAGAATGGAAAATCATTCAAATGTATGTGTATTTATAAACTGTGAAACCTATGTTTAAGCCTGCTATTACATTCTTTGTATGAGCTGTAACTTTGAAAATGTTTGTCTTCTACTGAATTCTGGATATAGTAGGGTATAATCAAAATGTCAAAAAATGAATCCATTGGAAATAAATTGACCTTAGTAAAAACAATATCCTCACATATTTCAGAATTATATTACAATTCATCCTTCTAAACCAGGGGTGTCAAACTTGAAGCATCACTTTGTCATCGCGTTCTGTATTACGACTTTTTCCTCCTTCACTAAACCAGGGGTAGACATAGCTAGCGCATGATGCATCCGGTCCATGGGCTGCAAGTTTGACGCCCTGCTCTAAACCGTACCCCCTTTTCTTTGTTTATGTTTTCCAGTTACTATAATACTTGGTATTTAAAATATCTCATATAGCTGATATATCCTGACAATATATTGTTTTCCAACGTAAAGCAAATACTGTTCTACATTCTTTATTGAACTAGAACTCATTAAAGAACAAGACAAATGTTAATGAGTAAGAGATTTGAAATCTTCAAATTTTTTCACTTTATCATAATTTGATATGATTTATGAAATATATTCAGAAATGGGGAGAAAAAAACCCAAATACTATAATTTAAGCATATATTGTTTTGTTAGAACTGAGCCAAAAGATAAATTGATTAAATGTTTGAATCTGAGGTTTATAACTGTCTTATAGAATGGAATATATCCTAATTTTCCTTTTCATTTAAATCAGTATTCAAATGGCTCTGACCTTGAAATATCCTTTGCAACTGTTCAGAATGACTATTGGATCTCTATTCTTTGATAATGGGGACATTAACCCTTCTCATTTATTCATTATATTGGATTCATAATCCTAGTATTTTAAATTTCTAAAATGTCTCTCAAGTATTTTTTCTTCTGCTATTATTCAACTCTGGAACAGCTATATCTGATCTGGATTTCTATGCTTGTGTATGCTATGTATTTTACTGATAAAGTGCGGTGATAAATACATTTCATTCTGCTATTCTCTCTTTTCCATTTTTTTCTTTTCCAAATTTATTGCATATTACACTTTTTTGTTTATGGACATTCATAAGTAACCAAGTTTATATGTTACATTGCTCTCTGAAGATCTTTACCCTTTCTTCATTCACTACCCATGTTTTTCTTGTATTTCTTGACTCTGCTTCAGAAACATTTATCACTTCCCCCTTCCGTTTCTGAACGCACAGTTAACTCCTGTAACAGTCTCACACTTTGCCTTTGGACTTGAGCTGTATTAAATTTCTTAGGATTCTGATAAGGTAGGCCAAAGCCACAATAATATTCAACTGAAATAAAATTAAAAATGTTGCATTTCAGTATACTTTCACAATTATTTTTTAAAAAAATAAAAAGCTCAGCCTAGACATGTTTCAAGAAACATACTGAAGCACATCACAGAAAAGCAACCAGGAAGGTGTGGGGGATAAATAACAAGTTCTAACGGGAACACTTGAAAAAGTTTAGCCTGCTGTATTATAATTTGAACACATGAAGGCTTGTAAAATGGTGCCATGAAGGCAGCTCTGCAAACTGCATACATTCAGCCATAAAGTCTGAAGAAGAGTTGTGCTTACATCTGCTTATAAGTGTTTTGAAGCCTGCTTTAAAACACTTGGAGGTCAAATCTGTTTCAAGTCTTAATGTATCCAGATGAATGCCAGAAAAAGGTCAATAACTGTATTTATATAACTAAAAACATGGCATGCAAAAGATGCAACGAAATTGTTCTATTGTTCCTAAAACAGAGCTCAAAACAATAGGTAGAAATTGCAAGAATAAACTCTGGTTAAACATAACAAAAAATTCCTACATCTGTGAAATGTAATTGAACAAAATGCCATGGAAATAGACAAATTCTACTTTGCAAACTATCTTCAGACATCTGTTGAAGATGCTGAAGGGGCTTTCTCATTACCTATTGTTCACTGAGCACAAATTGGACTAGATTTTCTCACTTCTTCTACCTCTGTCAGGCCCTCTGATTTCATCTGATTTCAACTTTACCTATAATAGAAATACAACTACAATGTATAGAAGTCATACATTAAGTTAAGTAGCTCTGCATATTGAGGTAAAACTTCGGAAGCTGATTGAGGAGACTGGCCCCTTTGCTGATCAGCACTTTCTTTTCTAAAATACTAGAGGGTATTGAGTCTTTTACTTCTCTCAATTATGGTCAAATTTCTATGGGACAAGGCATAAAAATAAGATCAAAATACAAAGAACATGTTAAAACTGTCCAAAAACATATAAGAGTCAGAAAAACAACCAGAAAACAAAAAACTGACTATGTATTGAAGGAGGAATAAAAGTAGCTCTTCTGGTATAAAATGATAGGATAGGATATGATTGAGAGGAATTGCTTTGGAGAAAGTGCTTTGTAAGTGCACTAATATCACCAGAAGGTCTCTTTAGCTATCTATCACTGTCACATAATGGGTTAATCCACAGAAATGTTTCAGAATAAGAACTTGGTAGTGCATCTCTCTCTCTCTCTCTCTCTCTCTCTCCATCCATCCATCATCTATCTATCTCCCTTAGATACCCTGTCCCAAGCTGTGAAAGACCTTAAGTTATAAGCTAACAATACAAAGTGGATCAAGTAATTGTACATAGAATCTAAAGGAAAATCTAAAAGTAAGTTTTGTTGAGTTCTGGCTCAAACACATCAAACGTTTCAGGAAATGGAAGACATAACCTCATACAGAAATAAAGTGAAAAAAGAGAAGCTAAGAAACATGTGCCCATACCCAACATTCACGGACGTTAACTTCAATCTAACTGTCAACTTGAATAGCTTATCAGAAAAAATCTTAAATGAGTTAAGTATTGGAGATTCACCATCATACATGGACGTGAATTCAATTCAACACATGAATGACACACATGTTCCAATAAATACTGAGAATGGAGAACTGGAAGAAATGATCCCTGTGGCTATATTTTACTAGACTGACTTTCTGAAATTTGTACAATACAGTATTACTACATCATATATATATATATTATCCTCTAAGATGGCAAGAACTTTGCAATCACTGGCATCTTCAAATACTTATAAAATTCTGATCTGATGATATAAATGTTTGTAGTTTTTTTTTAACATTGTGATTGTCACATCATAATCCACTCATTTTAGGATAACTCATGTAAGCATGGGGGTGTTAATTCTACAATAGCCTCCTATAGCACAGAATCTAGATTAAATTTAAAGAAAGTAATATGCCCAAGAGTGCTTAGTAAAGTTTCCTGGGTAAGCAAGATTTCATAGTGAAGTTTTATTGGCCCGTAACAACAATATCAGGATTAAAATTCTATAAACCATTAGTGTACCTATTAGGGAAGCAATATAAATGCAAGTCAAATGTCATCTATCCTCTGGAAAATCCTTTAACTTACTTCCCACTAGGTTGAAAGTGGCTTGGGAGAGGCATGCCTGGCATCTGTTATACAAGAATTTCTGGTACTACTTTGGTATCTGAATATAAAGTTTTGTAGGGTTTTGAAACCTACAAAACTATTCACTAGTCAATGAACATGTTTATCACAAATCATGATACTATATACTTTATTCAGCCGTACTTCCCAGTGAAGGGACTCTATTCCCTATTTCTATTGCCTAGATTATTGCCATCTCAGAACATAGGAAAGGGATAATCCATAGTTGCACAGTCATTTCTGCCCACAAAACTCATCTGGAATATACTGCACTGCGTACCATCTTAAAACATTATATAAAGTAACTTAAGATGTACATGAAATATCTTTTTCTCCCTTAACCTTAACAAGGAATGGCGTATATACATGGAGGACGAGGCTGCCCTTCTATCTTTCTTACAAAAGGTTGCACCAAGACTAATAGCAAGCTGTTATTATGAATCAAAGATTTGACAGTTCATAAAATAAGATATTAGTTGAGAGTGGATAGTAAACTGGAAATATTATGTTATTTACTTGTGCACATGCATGTTACATGCATTGTAAAACTTAATATCTCACAGGGATAAGGATTACTTTCCACCACCTTAAAAAGACATACTCAACACTCTGAATTTATTTTAATTAAACTAAGTGTTTAATTAAATTCATAACAATCATTAGATAAATATTTGTGCATGCTTTCCTGGATATTTTATCTTGATGATTTCAAAATTTATTGAGAAATGTGCAGTTTGACACACCCATTTTTACAAATCAGCCAAGCAACTATTCCCTAATTCATTTCTTCATGTTCAAATAATATAAAGGTACTGAGGAGGCCACAAGTTGTTTAAAGTGTTTTGTCAGCCTCCAAGAACAGGTATAGGGTTCTGAGTAAGGGGAGAAGAAATAAGGGTGAAAGGATAATAGATTCCCTTCAAAACAGCTCAGGGCAATTACTATTAACAATGAGTCTCTGTTAAAGGCACAGTTATTTCACTGCAACTATTTATGGCTCTGTATCACATCAAACTTTAAGAGCATTTTGACATTTGGTGCATGTGATTTTTAAAAACACAAAAACCACTTTCATTCACAAGCAAGCATTTCATTTTATTATTCACGGAACAACTAGAAAGGACAAAGGGGGGGATACTAGAGAAAATAGGATGAAGTTGAAAAAAGCTACTCTTTTCCTGCTAACTGGGCTTAAAAATCTGCTTTCAGGTCGCAGCAGTCTCGTCTGAAAGAAACGAACACTGCTCAGTTTTCAATACGTTGGAGGTACAATGCTTCCTGCATCTCCTATGGGAACAATTGGCTTCCCATCACTGCAGAGTCCAAGCCAGGAGGGTTTGCACTCGTTCTCTCCCTCCCTTTCCTCCCTCTCCCATCTGCTTTACACAACGAAGGGAGGGAAAATGAATCCATAAGTGCCTTAGCCACTGCTGAATGCGCACCAGATGCGCAAAACTTCTGCCAAACTTTACCGTTCACTTTACCGATTAGTATTTCTCCCATTCAGGGCTAACTTTTCAGACGTCTCTGTACAACCGCCTCAGCTCTCCAAAGGGGGAAAAAACGCACACGGACAAACCAACAGTAAAACGCCACTGGGATTCAACAGTGTTTACATTCGAGGCACTGGCAAGAAGTCTTCATCTCCTAATAAAACATTTTCCTCTAACTCAGCTCAGATCCTGATAGATCTCCCATTCACCCACCACTTACCCATTCGGGCTGCACAGAGCGGCAGCAACACGTAAAATCCAACGGCTGCACACAACCAGAACTTGGCCATTGCTCCCGCTTCCAGATCTTGTACCCAAGGACGAAGGAGTTTCCTCTCGCAGCTCACACAAATCTGTCCAGAAAGCCGGCGTCTTAAGTTTTGCTACCACTTCTATTCCAATATGAAGCGCGCCTCAAGTAATGAGGGACCTAAACAGGGAGGAGAGCAGAATCTGAAGTCACACCCCTGTTGGAACACAAATGACACGGCATTGAAAAAAGAAAAAGGGGGGGGAAGGGGGAGGAGGAAATAAAAGGCTACTACTTATGAGTAAGCACAATTGCCGTTAATATTTCATGCAAGCTCCAAACGGCTTTGACTCAACGCTGTGCGCTCCCCCTGAGGCAGCTGGGCTGGAAAGCACCTCGTGGTTGGGGGCGGGGTGGAAAGAGTTCCTCGGCGCGGCACGCGGCCCCAGAAAAATGAGCGCGAGAGGCTGGGCTGCAACTGTTGAGTTTTAGCAAGGCTTCCTAATCCCAGCTTTCCTCCCTCTTTTTGTGTATTCGTTGGAAAGGCAGAGAGTTTAAGCAAGGAATGTTTCCCCCCCCCTCTCCTCCGGGATTCTCCCAGCCCTCTTTTGCCAGACCTTATAAACCGATTAAATTTAGAATGCTTTCTTTTTTTAAGCGCAACATCATCAGAGAAGTGCTTGCGCTTTTCAAAAAGGCAAGGAGAGAACCTCGGGTTTGTTTTTGTTTAATTTTTTTCAAAGATTTCTTGGTGTAATCCTAGATTAATAAATGAGACACTTCTGCGTGTGCCATTATGGACTTTAAACATTACACCGAGAATGCAAAGAAAAAAAAACCTTGGCTCGGTGTTTTCTGCCCTGCTTTGCCCTCAGAATTTACCGCCCACAAACTCATTTCAAAACAGATTGTTAAGGCAGAAGAAAGCAGGAAACTAACAAACACTGTTGAATTTCTTCCTTCTGTAACCACAGGTGTTTCTCTTCTCTCCTCGTCTTCTCTTAGCTGCTTTACTATTGTTATCTGGTATCCATAAAATTACACACTTCATTCCCTAACCGCATCCTTTCTGAACCTGCACCTTGAAATAGTCCAGTGTTTTTCTAAATACGCGGTATATAAATGCCTGTTTAAAATAGCCTCTTCAATCCAGAGCCACCTTCTAAATTTCCCATTCTGCAACCTCCCCAGATGTCCACATGTCACTCAATGTGAAGGATATATATATTTTTTTTTAGGTATATAGTCCATATTTCCAAAGGGTTATAACAATTTTGGATGATACTACGTAGTCTAAGCTCATGTACATTTCAAGAATGAGGACAGCTCAATGAAAGACTAAAACTGACTCTAACCACATTTTAAACAACAGAAGACTGAAATTTGAAAACAACAAGAACAATTCTACAAGATGGAAACTGAATGGCTTTTCTGTCATTGATGTGTACAAGTTCCCTAAACTGATGAGCTGTTGAGGATAAATTCTCAAAAACTACCGAGCAGAAGACAATCTTCATTCCACTTTCTTGTTACTATGACATAGACTCCTTCTGTAAGCTTTATGTACATCTAAAAATATCCCTCTATTAAAAGAGAGTGCCTGATGATTTTCATTTACGGGGAATAGACCTATAGTTAAGCTTTCCCCTACTTTAAGTAAAGTTTAACAGTTTTCAAAGAAAAAATAACCTTAGAGGAAAAAGGGGCAGAAGGAGAAGCTAGATATTCCATCGTTAGTATCTGTACCAGAAGTACCCAGGTCACTAATGTCTATGGAGATTCTCAATCATCCAGGTCATAGGTGTCCCAAAGATGCTTTTCAAAAGGCAACTGGATTTTCTTGATTGTTTTGTTTTTTTACCTTGAAAATGTTTCACTTCTCATCCAAGAAATTTGTTTAGTTCTGGCCAGGAGTGGAATTCAAAAATCCCAGCAACTGGTTTGCTGCCCAGTTGCTGGATAGGCATGGCCATGGTGGGCGTGGCCTACTGGAACTTTCAGGAGGGCTGTTTTTTGCCTTCCCCAGGGTCTGGAGGCTTCCTTCGAGCCTCCAGGGGGTAAAAATGGCCTCCCTCTGTGTCTGGAGGCCCTCTAGAAGCCAGAAACAGACCCGTTTCCGGACTTCCAGAAGGCCCATTTTTTACTCTCCCAGAGCCTCCGCGGGGACCCTACATTTACCTGCATTCAAAACGGGCCGCACGGAGACTCCGGGGAGGGGAGGGGAGAGATGGGCGGGGCCAGCCAGTCAATTCAACTACCAGTTGGGTGAACCAGATGTAAGTTTAATATCCAATTTGCCCAAACTGGTCCGAACCGGCTGAATCCCACCCCTGGTTCTGGCTGAATGGTGGGGAATCATTCCTTAGCAGTCATCTGGATGTTAGCACCCTGAAGATCAGTCCTTAGCTCTCTGAGAGCCACTTGGGAGTCATCTGTATTCTCGGGGTCATCTGAATTGGAATGTAAATGGGAGTGGAACTTTCTTAGGACTGCTGAAAAGACTGTGTTGTAGACAGGAGATATATGGTGTTTATCCCTCTCATTCTGTTGAGAGAAGGCTATTCAATTTTAATATACATAGCCTCTTTCAAACCAGTGGTCCACTCTGACGACCTCTAAAAACTAGTCAAAGAGGCCATCTGTATTAAAATTGAACAGCCTTCTCTCAATAGAGTGATGGTGGTGGTGGGATATAAAACATATTTCCTGTCTACAGCACAGTCCTTTCAGCAATCCCAAAAAAAGGTTTCACTCCCATTTGCACCCAATTCAGGTGATCCCGAGGGTACAGATACATGCCCAAGTGGCCTTAAGGACTCTCAGAGAGTTAACAACCAATTATTTAGCCAGAACTGAAGAAGCTTCGTAGATGAGAAGTGAAACATTTTCAAGGGAAAAAAAATACCAAGAAAGTCCAATTGCCTTTTGAAAAGCACCTTTGGAACACAGATCATTAATATCCATATTATGACAAGAATTTACATCTATATAACTAAATTATCATGGACAAACACGACTACTCAATGCCATCTTTTCTCTCCTTTATGGAGATAGATGCTAGATACATTAGGATGGGCTATTGACTTAGACTTCTTTTCTATTTTTTTACAAGAAGAACATTGAGTTTTTTAATGGCAGACAGTGCAAAAGTTTTGTATTTGGTGGCGCCAAACACTTTCTATAATAAGATCTACAATCTAGTTAGTGCCAGAAACTATTTTCTTGGTTTGAGAAGAAAACAGTCTGCTGGAATGCTGGATGCCCTTTTCTTTTCTGCCAGCTGCTTTGTTCGGACATGTAAGTTATGGCCTGAGTCCTGCAGAGCAATAAAGAGATGAACAGTGGCTTCTAGTAGTTTATGTTCAAAAGGGAAAACCAGCAATAACCTCAGATGTCCTTCTCTTCCAGTCTACATTTGTACAGAGTTCCTGTTCATCCAATGATGCAGAGAAAACTATTTCAAAGATCATTCCCCCATTATAATTTGTCAATATAATCAAGATTTCAAAAGAGTTGCAACTCTGACCAATTTATTAAGTTTACGTCATAGCTTAAGAAAGGAAAAAGTTATATCATTCTCTTCAGTTATCTACAATCATAGTCCCAATGGACCATTTCATATCTGGAAATAGTACAGAATATAAACAAGTGGAATAAGGAATGGCATTTATAAGTCTAAGTTCTGATGTTCATACTGATTTGAACATAAGTGCTTCCCAATGCAGCAAGATCTATTACTATGAAAACATGCATTAAATTGCAACATAAATCAAAATGTTCATCTGTCAATTGCATTGGAGCAGGAAACCTTCCAACCTGTTACTCTATTTGGATACAGTATTACTTGAAAAAAGTTCCATGATAGAGCAATGAATCTTAAGAATACAAAAATCTCTGATTCAATCCCAGATACCTCCAATAAAAGTTGTAAAAATCAAGATAAATATGCCCTTAAATTGACCTCTTATCCTGGTAACTACATAGATATATCCATATAGTTTTCTTGGCACTGAGTGCAAAAGGGATCATTTTCCAGGAAGTTATTTGACTTTCCAGTCTAGCCTATTTAACAGAATATTGTAAATATAATAACCATTGCTACAGAGCTGCCAAAAAAACCCCATATATGAATGGGTAGTTGATTTAAACTTAAAATATACTTCCGGGGTTTTAATTGATAAATAACACCATCTATGTACATAACATTTGCAAGGAAACATAAGCTTAAAAAAAATGTCCATGCACGCTTAAGCAAGACAGAAGCAAGGATCTTAATACCACTGGGAATTCTGCTGCATTCATCCCATTTTATACTTTATTGTTCCTAAGGCTTTGTTAAAGTTGGGATTGTAGTGCACAGAATCCCAGTATTTTAATTTGTATATTGACACATATTATCCACTATAGGTTTAAGTCATTTTTATGCCATTTTATTTTTACTGACAGCCACCCAGACCTTTTTCATTTTTGGATTATTTTGGATATTACCAACTATTTCAAAGAAAGAGAGGAAAGAATACAAGGTAATAAGCTGTGAAAGGAGACAATCACAGTTATACATGGTCACTGAGTTCAATGTACACAGTTCTGCATTGTTTCAATTGCTGATTAAGACAAGCGGATAAAATCTGAAAAGTTTCACAAAAGCCATGGGTTTTATTAGAGTAGACAGGAAAATAATGTGTTATGTAACTAAGCCATGAGTAAATTTACTACACCATAAATTCCTCTTTCCTACTACTTCTCTTTCGAGAAGTAAGAATAGGACTGTTATCACTACCTTTAGATTCTGTTGCTTACCCTGTTAGGTGCATACCTGCTTATCTATTCATAGTTGCCAGGTAAAGAAAGTTTCTTCCATTAAAGTTTTACTAAGACCAAGCATGGGTGTGCAAATACTAAGTTAGTTAAACTCATATAGGTAAATATTTGCAGATCAAGGGAATTGCATTTGGAGGCTGCTTATTCCATACAATTTTACACAATCTGTTGTCTGCCATGCCTGTCAATAAGGGGTAATTCCTATAAGACTGTGAATAATTAATTTGCTATTTAATATACAGTATGTTGAGGAACATCGCCCTAGTTATACATTATTGTAATGACATTGCTGTTTTTATTGCTTTTCTATTAAAAGAAATGTGATGAAAATGGTAACGATAAGTTTAGATTAGGAATTTTAAAAAAACAGGTCACAGTCTGAAATGATATATTTTCATTTCTGGTGAATTCAGCTATGTACAGTATGACAGTTTAGATATTGGTGGGTTTAAGCAATTTTAAATTTGGATGGGATGGTTTCTATGCATATATATCTTTATTTAGTTAGCCAAAATGCATTTCAGGGTCTTTCTCATTCCATTGGTGTGTGTGAGGGTGCTGGATGTATGTCCCTTGAGGACAGCACAGGGGGTAAGGCTTAATGAGACATTTTAATAAATGCAGGCCTTCAAGCTGTTTTAAATGGACAAAGATATCATTTATCTTTGGATTTTATAACTTATATGCCATCTGAAAAATATTGAATTGAAAGCTGATCAACACAACTTTAAATAAAAAGCTAATTTCTCAGTTGCAAATTTTGCTCTCCTCGCTCCATATGTGACAAAGCGTTGTTTGGATGAATGGCAATGAAATGTTAAATTGAGTGGATAATCTTCAGCTTTACAAGGGTCACATATTGCCCATTCTTATGTTTTACAATAATTGGAAAATAACCAAAATTCAACTCAAAATGATGACTTATTTTTCACAAAGTTTTTGTACAGTCTGTATTTAATCTTATTTGGTATCCCTATCAAATAATCACTATATTTCAGGTCCCAACACTTTTGTCCTCACAATCTGACCTGGTCTCTTCATACGTTATCTTTAGTGAAGTGTGCAAACCAGCATTTACATTTCCTGCCTTGGATTAGAAGAGCACAGCTTTCTCCTTCTGCCCTGGCCACTTTTTACAGAGGCACGACTGAGAGCATTTTAACAAACCGCATCATTGTTTGGTTGTGGTAGCAGTGCCTCAGATAGGAGATCCATACAGAGAGTGGTAAGGACAGCTGAGAAGATTATAGGAAACTCTCTTCCCATTATTCAGGTGACTGAGTACAAGGGCTATGAGCTTAGAGCTTGAAGTATTGTTAGAGAGCCTCATACACTCACTTCACAGTCTGTTTCTGTTCCCTTCTGGGACTAGATTTCAAAGAATCTATAGCAGGACTACTAGATTCTGTAACAGCCATCCTTCTTGTAAACTCGCAGGATTTAAAAAAATTCTTTTGCCATGGATATGTATACATCTGATCTAGACTGTGATGTTTCTCTGTGTCATTTAAGTGTACATTTAAAGTGACAATAAAGTTTTTATTCTATTCTATTTGTTATTACATTATTCTTCATGATTAAGAAGAAAATGGAGCACTAAATCAGGTGGCTGTCCCGCACAATTCCCAACCTTTTTGCCTCATACGCAATATTGTATAATTCCCCTCTACAATGCTACAAGGCAATGGGGCATTCTGAATGGACAAAAAGGAAGATTCTATAAGGAACAACAAAGGAATATTGTCCTTCTCTGTAGCAGGCACCCATCAAGGATTGGAAAATGTAAAGGTCATTGCTTAAGAAAAACCCTTCCTATTTCTAACATTTAGAGGTAGAGGAGTTAAAAGGAACATTGTTCACCTGCCCAAATCCCGTGCAGTATCAATTCAGTGTTTTCAAAACACAGATAAGATGGTAGTCAGACTCTAACTCTTGTCTACCTGTGTGAACTCATAAAAAAAAAAGAAAAGAAATACAGCACAGCTACTGCAACTGTCATCCCCCTATTGCTGGGAAAAAGCCAGTTTCAACTGATTCAGATGACTTTTATACAGAAGAAAACCCTGTGTTCCTCTACTAGCCAATCCATACAGCTTGTTTATATTAACAAATATATGGAATACAGAATTGAAGCCTTTTGTTTTCATTAGACCATTCACAGGTTATATATAAACAGCCACTGTGGCTGGCATTCAGTGGGTGACCCAGTGCAGAAAGAAAAAGAAAAGAGAAAAAAAAAGAAAAAAAAAGGGGGGGTAGTGCATTATATGTTTAGGGAAAATAATAAGCATTCATTTGCTTCCACTGACTCAGGTAATAACTGGTTTTGTGCAGTGCTGACTAAAAACATATTCCAGTGACTCATATGAGGGATATAATAAGAGTTAAAAAGAGACTTTAAAGACTTTAGTTTTTTTATGCAAGATGTTGATTTTTTTAAAAAAAATCTTACTTTTTTCTTTCATGCTCATTGATGAAGTAAGAATCAGTAAAGGACTGTGGTATAGCTGACTTCTTGGACTTATTTTAAAATTATTACTTTCTTATAGTTTTAACTGACAATTGTTTTCGGGGGGAAATGGGAAGGGGAACTATATATCCTATTACTACTGGAATAATAACAAGATACAAATATATGATTGAAACTCTGTGAGCATGTTTAAGATCCTGTTATAAAAACCCCATGCTCCTTATTCACTTCAACTAAAAATAGAAATCAACATTTTCATACTGGACTGTATGTAATTTTAAAATTACTTTCTTTCCCAGATTTCAAACTAACATGAAATTTAGATCAGACATGAAATTGTATTTTTCTTCATATATTTCAAACAAACTAGCCAAATGATGTGGGAAAATATAGATGCATGTGCAACTTTTTAATGAGAGAAAGTTTTTAGATAAAATGATTTGGTAGCTGTTTTAAAACATGCAGAGTACAGTCCACATTTCTTCTGAGTTAAACTGTGCTTGTAGTATATTTTATTGGAAGGTGATGCAAGTTTTTTTCGCCATTTTCCACTTCCTTTCCAGTTCCCAATTCTACCTCCCATAAAATTTGGGGAATGTCATCAATCACCGTGGAGCAATTTTGCTTGTGAAGTTCTAAAATATAGAGAAAGAAGGAATGCCTTATTTACATAATAACCAAATAACTATGTGTAAGTGAGAAAGAAACAATACTCACTCTTGAATGTTCCTGATTTCAAATTTTAAAAATGAATGATCAGTATCAAGGGTTATAGAACTACTGAACACCAGCCTTATGATCTTGGCCTTTTACGCCATCAAGGTTGTTGTGAATTAATAAAAGTGCTTGAATAAAAGTTGTTGAAACCTTAAAGCAAAGTGCAGGGTTCTGGCCCTGCACTTCTGATTGGCCGAGAATAGCGATATTGGATTGGTCCGTTCAGGAGAATCTGATTGGCTATTAACGAGCCTTTCTCATTGGTTAAAAAGAGCTTACGTTCCTGTGTTTTCATTGGCTAAATACCCAAGAGCTTGCCTATATAAAGGGGGCTGTTGAGGCCGTTCTGAGAGCTGTTGCACCATGTTAAATAAAGAGTTGAAGTTCACTGTTCATCGACTCGTCTCCGCTTCTTGCGCCACGCACAGAACATAACACTGGCGATGAGGATGGGATGTGGAGATGTCAGAGCTGACTGAACACTACAAAGAGCGATAACAGAGCACGTGGCTGAAACGTACCAATGGCGGAACCATGTCCGGCAGCGTCATACCACCCGCTCCATTCGACCCGGCAAAAGAAGACTGGGACTCATATATGGATTGCTTCCAGATGTTTCTGGAGACCAACAATTTGAAGGATGCCACTACCAGAAAGAAACGGACGGTATTCCTAACTCATTGCGGGCCAACCGTATTCAAGATGGCCAAAGCACTAGCGAAACTGGCAGAAGTGAAATCCATGGACTGGGACGTCCTCGAACCCCTGCTAAGGGCCCACTATGCACCGACCGTACCAACGCTCGTGAGAAGGCATGAATTTTACCAGAGAGATCAGTGGAAGGGCGAAAGCGTTGCAGATTTCATAGCGGATCTCTGGAATCTAGGAGGCCTATGTGGGTTTGCCGAACTTGAAGAAGCCCTGAGAGACAAAATAGTTCTGGGACTAGATGCACCAGGCGTGTAGAGTAAGCTGATGGCGAAAGGTGACATCAGTCTTACAGATGCCATCGCTGACGCTACTGCAGCAGAAGCAACCAGGAAGTCGGCTGCTCGAATGCACCGCACCCACGCTCCACTTCGCCAACTCGCCAGCGAAGTTTCACCTCACTTAGAAGAACCGGCAATGACAGCCCACCACGAGGACCTCGAATCGTCATCAGAAAGCGATGAAGAAGAGGTCAACCGGCTCCGGTCTGAATGAGACCAACACCAGAAATCGCAGTACCAATGTGCTGGTTGTGGGGCAAACCACCCCCGATCAAACTGCAAATTCCTCGACGCGCTCTGCCATGTGTGCGGGAAAAGAGGCCACATTGGACGGGTCTGTAGAAGCAAGCAAGGACCCAGCCAAACCCCAAGTGGGGCTAACTACCGCCAATCTACAGGAAGCCATCCTGAAAAGTGAGAACCCTTGAACCACCAATGGAACAACCACTCCTACAGAAACAGACCCCTAAACCACTCAACGAAGCGAGAAGAGGCACACCAAACTATTACGATTGGTCACGCCTCATCATTGGACGCCAAGAAGATCTGGGTGAAGGTGGCATTGAAAACCAGCCTTGTATGATGGAAGTCGATTCCAGATCGTCCCTCTCGATGGTTTCCTGGCAGACTCTCAAGCAACTCATCCCTACCGTCCGGCGACAAGACCTCCGGTTCCAAAGAATCATACTCAAAGATTATCAAGGAAATCGAATTCCAGTCGTTGCATCCAGCCAAGTCTGTGTCTTCTTTAAAAATCGTACTGCATCTCTACCCTTGACTGTAGTCGACAGGGATCGGCCTAGCTTGTTAGGCCTCCAATGGTTCGCTCCACTTGAAATTGAAGTAGCCGGCATTCACCAAACCAGCAGCAACAACTGGGAAGAGGCTCTCGTCCAAGAATTCCAGGACATCTTTGCAGACAAACTAGGCGAGTACAAGGGGACCCCGATATCATTTAACCTCAACCCCGAAATAGCTCCCATCCGCCTGAAGCCTTGTCGAGTCCCATTCGCCCTTAAAGCAAAGATTGACGAGCAGCTTGATAAATTAATAGCCCAGGGGGTGTTAGAACCAACCGACCATTCTCCCTGGGAAACCCCAATCGTGACACCCATCAAGCCGGATGGATCGTTAAGAATTTGTGGGGACTACCGAGCCACCCTTAATCACGCTCTGCAGCAAAACGCTTACCCGGTACCGGTGGTGCAACACCTTCTCCATTCCCTGGGGGGCGGAAAAGTCTTCGCTAAACTAGACTTAGCCCAGGCATACCAACAACTGCCTGTAGACAGAAAAACGGCAGAGGCTCAAACGATCGTTATGCACCGAGGTGCGTTTAAATGCAACCAACTCCAATTCGGAGTAAGCGTGGCCCTGGGAATCTTTCAAAGTTTGATGGAAAGACTATTACAAGGGATAAAAGGCATTGTCCCCTATTTTGATGATGTTTTAATTGCTGCTCCAACTCAAGAAGTACTATGGGAGCGCCTGGGGTTGGTTCTTCAGAGATTTAAAGACTTGGGTCTCAAAGTTAAGAAAAACAAGTATCAGCAATGTACTGATCGAGTAGAATTTTTAGGATATTTAATAGATAAACAGGGCATTCACCCCACCGATAGCAAACTTAGGGCAATCAAAAATGCCCCAAGACCCCGAAATAAGGTGGATCTCCAAGCGTTCCTAGGCCTTATCAATTTTTATAACGTCTTCCTGCCTCACAAGGCAACCATATCCGAACCCCTACATTGTTTATTAGACAAAAAAGCAACCTGGGTTTGGGGGCACCGAGAGGAACAGGCGTTTTGACAAGTAAAAAACTTATTGACCTCCGACACTGTTTTGATGCAGTATATGAAACTTCGCCTTTAACTGTTACTTGTGATGCATCACTCTTCGGAGTGGGCGCCATTTTGAGCCAGGTTTTGCCAAACGGAAGTGAAGCCCCTGTTGCCTACTTTTCAAAAACACTGTCAAAAGCAGAACGCAATTACAGTCAAATCGATAAGGAAGCTCTTGCTATTGTATCTGCTGTTAAACGATTTCATGAATATATTTATGGGTGAGCTTTCACCATAATAACTGACTACAAATCTTTACTGGAAATAATAGCGGGAGATAAACCAACCCCTTATATATTATCTCCCAGAATGACTCGCTGGTCACAATTCTTGGCTGCCTATAATTATAAGTTGCAACACCGCCTGGGGAAAGCCATTCCCCACACTGACGCATTAAGCCGTGCACCACTTCCAGAAACCGTTGACGACCCTGCTCCAACCGTCACAACACTACAGATCGAGACACTCCAAAAACCACCGCTGACAGCTCGCGATATCGCAATTGAAACTAAACGTGATTCCGTTTTAGCACTTGTCCTCAGCTGGGTAGAACGTGGATGGCCATTGGACCAAATCCCTGACAATTACGCTCCCTTCAAAAATCGACAGACGGAACTGTTTTCCCAGAAGGGCTGCATCATTTGGGGTGAAAGAGTCATTATCCCAGAGCGATGACAGCGAGCGGTACTGAGAACCTTGCACGATGGCCACCCCGGCATCGTGCGCATGAAAGCACTCACACGAAGCTGCGCGTGGTGGCCGGGCATAGACAAGCAGATCAAAGCCTGGGTAAAGACTTGTTCCAAATGCCAGGAAGTCAGCAATGCCCCACCGAAAGCAACCCCAACAGAATGGGAAACACCCAGGGGACCATGGTCCCGTATTCATCTGGACTTTGCGGGACCTACGAATGGACACACATTTTTATTAACAGTGGATGCCTGCTCGAACTGGCTCAAAATCCATGAGATGAAAAATACAACAACCGAATCGGTCATCAGGAAATTGGACAGATTATTTACAACACACGGATTACCGGACGTTCTGGTATCCGACAACGGGCCCCAGCTTACCGCGCTTTCTTTTGAACAGTACCTGGCGGACCGCGGTATTCGCCCTGCGCTAACTTCACTGGTGCATCCTGCGGCTAATGGAAGGGCCGAGCGCATGGTACAATTCATCAAAAGAACTCTACATAAAATGGATGATGGCAATATCGAAGACAAGATTAACTGGATACTCCTTTTGCAGCACATCACTCCACACAGCGTCACCAACAAAACTCCCGCTGAGTTATTGATGGCATGGAAACTCCGCTCCCACCTGGACCGACTACACCCATCGTATGAACCTGAAAAACCACACGGATCCAGCAGGAAATGCCGAAAATTCCAGGTAGGCGACTTGGTTTTCACGAAAAATTTTTATGGCAACCCATTGTGGATCGAGGCAACTGTAATCCAGGTAACTGGACCCAGATCGTACCGAGTGAAATGTCGCGACGATAGAATATGGAAGTGCCATATTGATCAGCTGCATTCAAGGCTGCAGTCTGGGGTCTGCGATTCCGGTGATTTCCAAACTGAGGGTGGAGGAGACGCCGAGGAGGCTGAGTTTGGAATGGCGGAAGGCACAAGCGGAACAAACGACCGCTCAGACTCAACATGTGAAGAAGGATCGGGGACAAGGGTTAACTTGCCTCAAAGAGATATCTAGGACATTAATGGTAACGGAAGTTTAGATACAGACTCAGAGGCACCCTGTTCACCAGATAATGTCCTACCCCAACAAGACTCTAGACAAATACCGGGAGGACAGCGTAAATCAAATAGACAATCAAAACAACCTGCCTACCTCAAAGACTATGTTACCGCACCCCTTAAATGGAACCCGGGGGGAAGGGGTGTTGTGAATTAATAAAAGTGCTTGAATAAAAGTTGTTGAAACCTTAAAGCAAAGTGCAGGGTTCTGGCCCTGCACTTCTAATTGGCCAAGAATAGCGATATCGGATTGGTCCATTCAGGAGAATCTGATTGGCTATTAACAAGCCTTTCTCATTGGTTAAAAAGAGCTAACGTTCCTGTGTTTTCATTGGCTAAATACCCAAGAGCTTGCCTATATAAAGGGGGCTGTTGAGGCTGTTCTGAGAGCTGTTGCACCATGTTAAATAAAGAGTTGAAGTTCACTGTTCATCGACTCGTCTCCGCTTCTTGCACCACGCACAGAACATAACAAAGGTAGTAGTAATACACACACGCCCTCTTTAAGAAGTTATCCCTGAACTGAAAAGTTCTGGAAAACTTTTGGGCAGCTCACCAAACTCCATTTTGGGGGATGGTTGTTGAGAAGGTTGTATATGGCCTCAAGGAGGACTGGAGAAAATAGATTACCTTGGTGCTATGATATCAGGGGTGTCAAACTCAAGGTGCACGGGGTGCTTAAATCTGACCCACAGGGCCGGCCTGGAAATAGCAAAGAACAGATCCACAGTGTCTCTGACAGCCAAAATGGGATGGGGGGGCATGCACAGCCTCCTGTGGCCCATTTTTGGCCTGGAGGGTTTCCTGCAGCTCTCTGCCAGCCAAAACAGGGCTCGGGGGTGGAGGGCATGAGTGCTGCAGAAGACCGGCAAAGTGCTACAGGAGGCTTCTGTTTCATCTCCTCACCCCACCCCGATCCAGCCCTCAATGAAATCCAGTTTGACACCTTTTACTATATCATACAAACACTACAATATATTATACATATATGCTATATTATACATATACACACCTTTAAAAGGGATGATTAAAAATAATATAAACTAAGATATTGTAAAAAGAAAGAAAAAAGGAAATCAGAAAAAAAGCTAAGAGTGGGGGGGTGGAATAATAGAAAGATAGAAAAAAAAGAAAAAAAAATACAAAGTAGTAAATTCTAATATTCTTCACAGAAGTTAAAAGTACATTTATTTATTTATCAAATTCATATAGCCACTCATCTTACAGAATGAGTGACTCTATAAATATATTTTAACCTTTCTATCTAAAGTTATATCATAATTCTCTTCTTTCTATAATTTCCTTTTTCAGTCCTCATTAAAATAGTACAAATTATATTATTACCTGAAAATATCCAGCCATATTAAAAAAAAAAACAATTGTAACTGTTTTGGTTTTGGGAAAACAATTTTTTTTTTAAAATTACTTCATCTGAAGTGGGTCCAAAATGGAATTTGTGGAATGAATTTAGAATTAGTGGGAGATATAACTGGTGTCAAATGATACCTAATTTTTCAGGGACAGGAAGAATGTCTGTTTTCTTTCAACTCCATCCCTTGGCTGAAGACACTTTGGGCAGTTTCTTTTTCTTTTCCATTTTTGAGGGAGGAAGATAGCACAGACCTTTTTTTGCAATCAGAAAGGATTTTATATGACTCAAGGAACAACTGTGTCAGCATGCCGATGAATAAAGGCTGCTATTTATATCCAAGGCCTTTCTTAATTTTTCCCAAACCTATGCATGGAGGGAAACCCATCTAAAGCAGCCCTAAATAAATTGAAATTATACAATATTATATTTTTCACCCAAGACAGTGAAAATAATAAAGTAAAATGTAATAATTGTTATATAATATCATATTTTGGGTTTACTAATTTCACTGATTTTGCTAGACAAGGGTTAGGGTTAGAATTGGGTTAGGTTTAGAGAGGAAAAAACAAACGGAGCATAATATTTGAAATTTTTTTCTAAGCCTGTACCAGCAGCATCCAAAAGGGTACTAACATATTTGATTTATTTATAAAAACACATGTTTGTGTTTTCCTCTCAAGTTTGTGTACACGGTTAAGCACATGTATTCTACTCTGAGTTATTTGATCAGGAGAGAATGGGGTGTAGAATTTAGTAATTGACAACATTCCAATTCTCTGTCCAACTGTCTATCCCATTGGAATACATTGGGAATTTCTTCTTCAGGAACGCTTTTCTCCATAAACACCTACTTGATGCAGCCTATTTTTTTATACTCAGACTTTCTTTCACTAGCTTCTTCCTCCTTCATACCAGATCTGGCTCATAGATTCCCTTGCATATTGTTAGATTGAAGCAGTTAGATAATTAATGAATAAATAATTGTCTGAAATAAATATTCATAAAGCTCCAAAAATATCACCAGCTTATTGATTTCATATGACATGGAAAGACCCACTGTACTGCTTAGGCCCAGGGTCCATAGTCTAGCTCTACATTTTTACAGGGATGTCTAACATCAAAGCAAATTGTATAGGCAAGGCTGGTTAAAGGTCAGGCTGAGTCAGAGACAGTAGCAGGGGGGGAGGAAGCAAGCACCCATGTGAATAAATAAAACTTAATGTTAGATAAAAAAAATATGTGGGAGTTAGGGTGCAGTCCAAAAGTAAAAGAAGTAGTTAAATGTGGAAAGTGAAAAAGCAGTAAAAAGGGACTGGGGTGCAACTGAATATACAGTGCTATAAAGAGATAGATAGATAGATAGATAGATAGATAGATAGATAGATAGATAGATAGATAGATAGATAGATAGTGTTAAGTTCTGCGCATGGGCGCAAGGAACGGAGACGAGGCAGTGAACAGTGAACTTTAACTCTTTATTAATCATTGTGAACAGAGAAAAACCCTAGGGCAGCAGCAGCCCTTTTATAGGGCAGGCTGCTGATCTAGTAACCAATGAGAAACATGGAGTGTTAAACCCTTGAACCAATGAGAGTGGCTCGTTAACAGCCAATCAGATTCTCCTGAATGGACCAATCTGATATCGCTATTATCGGCCAATCAGAAGCACAGGATTAGAACTCTGCTTTTTGTAAAGGTTTGATAAAACTTTATTTAAGCGTTTTATTAGTTCAAAACACCCCTTCCGCCCGGGTTCCGTTTAAGGGTTGTGGTGACGTAATCCCTGAGGTATGAAGGTTGTTTTGACTGTCTATTAGATTTGCGCTGTCCCACTGGTTCCTGTCTGTAATCTGCTTTCGACGGAACATTTTTGGGCATATCAGGTACCGGTGGTTCCGCATCCTCATTGGACGACTCAGTGCCGCTAATGTTCTCATTGTTGTCCTCCGATCTTTGCGGGCTTGCTTCTGTTGAGGTATTCCTCTGTGGCGAGGACACTCCCCTCCCTGATTCTTCTTCATTTGTCACGCCTGATTGCTGACTTCCTTCACTCCTGCTTTTCACCATCTCGAATTCAGTTTCTTCAACATCCCCTCCCCCCTCAGTTTGGGAGTCACCAGAGTCGTGGAAACTAGGTTGTAGCCTAGAGCGAAGCTGATCTATATGGCGTTTCCATATTTTTCTGTCGCAGGTTTTCACATGGTACGACCTGGGTCCGGTGGCTTGAATTACAGTTGCCTCGACCCACAACGGTTCACCGGAAAGGTTTCTGGCAAAAACTAAGTCATCTATCTTGAACTCGCGGCATTTTCCGCTAGATCCACAGGGTTTCTCTGGCTCGTAAGACAGGTGAAGCCAGTCAAGGTGGGAACGGAGCTTGCGTCCCATCAATAGTTCAGCTGGTGTCTTGTTGGTGACGCTGTGCGGAGTGATGTGTTGGAGTAAAAGTATTCTGTTTATTTTATCTTCAATGTCCCCATAGTACATTTTGTAGAGGGTTTTTTTAACAAATTGTACCATGCGCTCGGCTCTTCCATTAGTCGCAGGGTGCGCTGGCGAAGTTAGCGCATGGTGAATACCCTGGTCCGCTAAGTATTGTTCAAAGGGTAGAGCGGTAAACTGGGGTCTGTTGTCGGAGACCAGAACGTCTGGCAGCCCATGCGTTGCGAATAGCCTGTTCAATTTCCAGATGATGGACTCGGTTGTAGTACTCTTCATTTTGTGGATCTCGAGCCAGTTGGAATAGGCATCCACTGTTAGGAGGAATGTATGTCCCTTAGTAGGTCCTGCAAAGTCAACGTGGATGCGGGACTACAGTCCCCGGGGTGTTTCCCACAATGTTGGAGTTGCTTTAGGTGGGGCACTGCTAACTTCTTGGCACTTTAAACAAGTTTTTACCCAGGTTTCGATCTGTTTGTCGATGCCCAGCCACCACACATAGCTTCGTGCGAGCGCTTTCATACGCACAATGCTGGGGTGACCATCATGCAGTGTTTTTAATACTGCTCGTTGTAACCGCTCTGGGACAACGACACTATCCCCCCATAGGATGCAGCCTTTTTGCGAAAAAAGTTCTGTTTGCCAGTTCCTGAAGGGGGTGAAGTCGTCAGGGGTTTGTTCTACTGGCCATCCCCGTTCGACCCAGCTAAGAACTCACGCTAAGACAGGATCTCGTTTTGTTTCGATCGCAATGTCTCTGGCTGTTAGTGGCTGTGAATGTCGCGTTTCAATCTGGAGTGTCGTAAGGGTTGGAGCTGGGTCATCGACAGTTTCCGGAAGTGGTGCACGGTTCAGTACATCAGTGTGGGGAATGGCTTTCCCTGGGTGGTGTTGCAGTCTATAGTTGTACGCAGCCAAAAACTCCGACCAGCGAGTCATTCTAGGTGATAATATATAGGGGGTTGGCTTGTCTCCCGCTATAATCCCCTGCAAAGGTTTGTGGTCGGTAACAATAGTAAAAACTCGTCCATACACATATTCATGAAACCATTTCATAGCAGATACAACAGCAAGAGCCTCTTTGTCGATTTGACTATAGTTATGTTCAGCCTTTGATAGGGTCCTTGAAAAATAGGCAATAGGGGCCTCACTACCATTTGGTAATACATGGCTCAAAATGGCTCCTACTCCAAATGGTGACGCGTCACATGTAATTGTTAAAGGCAAAGTCTCATTATACTGCATTAAAACAGCATCTGAGGTTAATAAGTTTTTCACTTGTTGGAACGCGTGCTCCTCTCAGTTCCCCCAGACCCAGGTTGCTTTTTTGTCGAGAAGTCTGTATAGGAACTCAGCAACGGTCACTTTGTAGGGCAGGAAGATGTTGTAAAAATTAATGAGCCTCAGAAAAGCTTGGAGATCAGTCTTATTTCTGGGTCTTGGGGCGTTTTTGATTGCTTTTAGTTTGCTATTGGTGGGGTGAATGCCTTTTTTATCGATTAGGTACCCCAGGAACTCTACTTTATCTGTACACAGTTGACATTTAGCCTTTTTAACCTTAAGGCCGGAGTCTTTAAATTTCTGGAGAACCAATTTAAGACGCTTTTCTAGTATTTCTCTATTCGGGGCAGCAATTAAAATGTCATCAAAGTATGGTACGACCCTTTGATCCCTTGCAAGAGTCTCTCCATCAAACTTTGAAAAATCCCTGGGGCTACATTAACTCCGAATTGGAGTCGGTTGCACTTAAAGGCGCCTCGGTGCGTAACGATCGTTTGTGCCTCTGCTGTTTTTTTATCTACAGGCAGTTGTTGGTACGCCTGTGCTAAATCCAATTTAGTGAATTCCGCCCCCCCAGGGAATGGAGAAGGTGTTGTACCACCAGCATCAGGTAAGCGTTCTGTTGAAGGGCGTGATTCAGGGTGGCCCGGTAGTCCCCACAAATCCTTAACGATCCATCCGGTTTGATGGGTGTTACGATTGGGGTTTCCCAACAAACGTGGTCTGTTGATTCTAAAACACCCTGGGCTATTAACTTATCAAGCTGCTCGTCAAATCTTTGGTTTAAGGGCAAAAGGTACCCGACAAGGCTTAAGGCGGATGGGGGCTACTTCAGGGTTAAGGTTAAATGATATCGGGGTCCCCTTGTACTCGCCTAGTTTGTCTGCAAAGACATCCTGTAATTCCTGGACGAGGGCCTCCTCCCAGTCGTTGCTTCTGGTTTGGTGAATGCCGGCTACCTCGATCCCGAGTGGGGCGAACCATTGAAGGCCTAACACGCCAGGCCGATCGTGATCGACGACGGTCAATGGTAAAGATGCAGTACGATTTTTGAATGAGACCTGGACTTGGCTGGATCCAACAACCGGAATTCGGTTCCCTTGATAATCCTTGAGTATGATTCTTTGGGTTCTGAGGTCTTGCCACTGGACAGCAGGGATTAATTGTTTCAGGGTCTTCCAGGAAACCATCGAGAGGGACGATCCTGAATCGACTTCCATCACGCAGGGCTGGTTTTCGATGGCGACCTTCACTCGGATCTTCTTTGCATCTCATGATGAGGCGTGACCAATTGTAATGGTTTGGTGTGCCTCTTCTTGTTTCGTTGAATTGGCCCGTGGTTTATTTCTGTTGGAGTGGTTGTTCCATTGGTGGTTCAAATGTTCCCGACTCACAGGATGATTCCCTGTGGTTTGGTGGTAGTTGTTTCCTTTCTGAAGTGGGCTGGATCCTTGCTTGCTTCTACAGACCTTTCCAATGTGGCCTCTTTTCCCACAAAAGTGGCAGAGCGCGTCAAGGAATTTGCAGTCTGATCATGGGTGGTTTGCCCCACAACCTGCGCATTGGTGCTGTAGTCTTTGATTCCGCTGGTGGTGTTGGTCACGTTCAGACCGGAGCCGGTTGACCTCCTCCTCATCACTTTCTGATGATGATTCGAGGTCCTCGTGGTGGGTTGCCATTGTGTGTCTCTCTAGGCGAGGTGAGGTTTCGCTGGTGAGTTGGCGGAGCGGTGCGTTGGTGTGGCACATTCGGGCAGCCGACTTCCTGGTTGCTTCTGCTGCAGTAGTGTCAGCGATGGCATCTGCAAGGCTGATGTCTCCTTTTGCCATCAGCTTACTCTGCACATGTGGTGCATCTAATCCCAGAATTATTCGGTCTCTCAGAGCTTCTTCGAGGTCGGCGAACCCGCAGAGGCCTCCCAGGTTCTGGAGATCCGCAATAAAATCTGCAACGCTTTCTCCTTTCCGCTGGTCTCTCTGGTAAAATTCATGTCTTCGGACAAGCGTTGGTACGGTAGGTTCATAGTGGGCCCGTAGGAGGGGCTCAAGGACGTCCCAGTCCATGGTTTTCACCTCGGCCGGTTTCGCCAGTGCCTTGGCCATCTTAAAAATGGCAGGTCCACAGTGGGTCAGGAATACTGCTTGCTTTTTTCCCGTAGTAGCATCCTTCAAGTTGTTGGTCTCCAGAAACATCTGGAACCAGTCTATGTATGAGTCCCAGTCTTCTTGTGCCGGGTCAAATGGAGCAGGTGGTATGGCGCCGCCGGACATGGTTTCCGCTATCGATGTGCCTTCAGCCACGTGCTCTGTTTGGTGCTCTGTAGTGTTCGGTCAGCTCTGACGTCTCCGCATCCCATCCTCGTCGCCAGTGTTAAGTTCTGCACATGGGCGCAAGAAACGGAGACGAGGCAGTGAACAGTGAACTTCAACTCTTTATTAATCATTCTGAACAGAGCAAAATCCTAGGGCGGCGGCAGCCCTTTTATAGGCAAGCTGCTGATCTAGTAACCAATGAGAAACATGGAGTGTTAACCCCCTTAACCAATGAGAGTGGCTCGTTAACAGCCAGTCAGATTCTCCTGAACGGACCAATCCGATATCGCTATTATCGGCCAATCAGAAGGGCAGGATTAGAACCCTGCTTTTTCTAAAGGTTTGATAAAACTTTATTTAAGCGTTTTATTAGTTCATAACAGATAGATAGATAGATAGATAGATAGATAGATAGATAGATAGATAGATAGATAGAGTGTATGTTTGTTCTCTATTCTCACCTATGATAACATCTGCACAGCTCACTTTCAAAAATCAAAACAAAACACTTTCACTTGTCACAAAGGAACAGTTTTACTATTGTGACCTTGACTTCTCATAAAAACGTTTTGGAGGTCTAAAAAAATCCTTCCGGTTTTGGAAAGATTTATTCATTGCTTTCTGCAATAAAGAAGTTGCTTATATTTTCAATTTGTTTCAATCTAACAATATGCAAGAGCGCCTGTGAGCCAGATCTGGTATGAGGGAGGAAGAAGCCAGCAAAATAAAGATTGAGTTTAAAAATGGGCTGAATTAGGTTGGAATGGAATGACTTTGATTTCAAAAATATAAAGGGTTGAGTGCACCGCAATAATATTTTTGCATAAACTTTCTGAAAATTGTGGGTATAGAAGTTCATTTTTCAACTTGGAATTGCTACCTGTAGATTCCATAAAGCACCTCTAAAGGATCCAAAGCACGTAAACTATCCTTGCTTGTAGATCTCTAAATAAAAATCTTTCAGAAGACCTGCCTCAGAGTCAATATAAGTAGAAGATAAACACAATTCTTCAATAGTAAAATATTTTCCTATGGCATGAATAGCTGGCCTTTCACTAAGCCAAATCAAGCTATCTTATGTTTAAGTGATCTGTGTACTTGTCTGTGGAACCACAAACTGTAAACCCTAGCAGCAGGTATCAGTTGTTAAAAATTGGCATTCTATCCATCAAACTGTTCTGCATTTTAAATAGGTGCAACAATTGTAAGGAATGAGGTAGTGTATTTATTAATGCCAGAACAGTGACAGTTTGGCTAATTGCATTTTTGTTCAGCAGATATTTATTGTAAACCTTAAAAATTAAGATATTTTGTTATAGAATTGAATAATTTCAACATGATTGCAAGTCTCTCTATTTCAATAGTTAGTAGGTGATCTCTATTGGCAGAAATATATGTGTTTCAGAATATAAAGCGAGAGAGAACAGCTTTGGACCTTTTAGAGGTGCTTTATGGAATCCCCAGGTAGCAATTCCAAGCTGAAAGGTAAACTCTATACCTACAATTCTCAGACAGTTTATACAAAAACATTATTGCAGTGCATCCAACCCTTTATATTTTTAAGGTCGAAGTCATTCCATTGACAGATAATTGGCATTCTTGTATTTCTTTTCATTTTTCCAAATCTAGCTAGAAAAAGTTCATGGCCAATCATAATCTGTCACATTACCATTTGTGAAAAAGAAGCTAGCAAATTATCCAAACCAGAGTTTCATTTTATACAGAAAAAAATAAAGTACTTTGGATCATCAGTCATCAACAGGTGGGCCACGGCCCACTGGTGGCCATGAGAAAATTTTGGTGGGCCGCAGAGAAATCTCACCCCCAGAACACCCCTCCAAAACAATTAATCCAGGCTGTTCAGAAACACAAGGCTGCGCCGCCTACATGACCCAAGGAAACACTCCCCGCCCACTCACTCCTTACCTGCTAAATTTGCCTGCTAAATTTGCCTGCTAAATTGCTATTTTTCCTTTTTCCGACCATTATCTGTTCTGCTGTGCCAGGAGATTTAGATTAGCTAGGAAGCAGGAAATGGTTGGATTTCTTGCTTTCTAGCTAGTCTTTAGATCTTCGGCTCAGCACAGCCAAACCTCCCTTAGGACTGAAGGTTTGCTTGCAAGCAAATTCAGTGCAGACTCACTGCAAGCAAATTTGAGAGACTGAGCTAGTCGATGGCAGATAGATAAATCACTGAATGTTTCTGTGAGCAACTCAATCTGCCTGCTTTGCCTGATTTTGGGTAAAAGTTGCTCTTTTTTATTAAAAAAAATTCAATATTTACATTCATGGTGTGTTGTGAGTTAATTTTGTGAGTTTGCTTGCAAGCAAATTTTATGTGACAGACTGAGCTAGCCAATGGCAGATAGATAGATCTCTGAATGAATCTGTGATTCTGTGAGCAACTCAATCTGCCTGCTTTGTCTGATTTTGGGTAAAAGTTGCTCTTTTTTTTATAAAAAATTCAATATTGATATAAATATTTATATTATTTACAAACAAGCCATGCGCAGCCAGTCACATAACCACCAAACCACACCCAAAAATTCAGCCACACCCACAGAACCAGTTAGTGGTCCCTGGTATCTAAAATTATGAGTTTGGTGGTCCCTGAGGTCCAAAAGGTTGGCGACCCCTGCTTTGGATGAGTTGATGATATTAGTGCTTTCAAAAACAAGCAGAAAAAATACCATATATTATGTAAGTTGGGATAGTGCTGGATTCTAGGTTGTGCTTCCTTTCTTCCTATGACTATGCACTTGAGAAACTAGACTTGGCTAACCTAGATCCAATGTGGCAATATTATAATTTAGAACCAGGGGTGGGATTCAAATTTTTTAACAATTGGTTCTGTGGGTGTGGCTAGGTAGACGTGGCCATGTGACTGGGTGGGCATGGGGTTTTTGCAGCAACCCCCCCCCATTTTGGGGGCCTTCTGGGCCTCAGGGAAGCCTCATGGGGGGCATTTTTGCTGTCAGGAGGCTTCCCTGTGGTTCAGGAGGAAAAAAATGGAGCCTGGAGGGGTGTGCAGCCCCCATGCTCCATTCTGGGGCCTTCTGGGCCTCAGGGAAGCCTCCTGGGGGGGGTATTTTTTTCTCCCAGAAGGCTTCCCTGGATCTCAAGAAGAAGAAAATGCAGCCTGGAGGGGGCACGCAGCACCCTCCACACACACTCTGTTTTGGCCCTTCTGAGCCTTAGGGAAGCCACTTAGGCAAAGCATTAAGACAGTGAGGGGACTCCTGGTACACCTGATCATAGGAACAGCTGATTGTTGGGAGGGGAAAAAAGAAATACCTTAAGAGCAGGAAGAAGAATGTTGAGCATGAGCACGGTGTTGTGCATGTGCGATAAGGAATGACTGGCCAGGGGGACAGAGAAGGGTGAGGCCAGCCAAGGTCATGATTTTCCAGTTCTCCGAACTGCACAGAATCATAACAACCAGTTCTATAGAACCAGTCCGAACCAGTAGAATGCCACCCCTTTTAGAACTGCAGTTGCCCCAAACTCAGGTGTCAAAATTTTATAATAAAAAATAAATCATAGCTTATTTCTTCAGTTTCTTCTTTGGTTTGCCTATTTAATTCCAGGGACAAACTAAACAATTAACTAGTGATAACTTAAAAGATGTTGAGACTAGATAAAATAACTTAAAGGATATCCCTATTTTAGTACCTATTTATTTAAGTCCCTTTATTTAAGTCCCTTATATGTGAAATTATTTCTATAAGATTAGTTTTATCAAAAAAACAAACTAAAATTATCATAGGCTTTCCCAAATAGAATATCTTGTTCTTGTGTTTGATGGTTACCTAAAATTCACATTTAGGATTTAAGGAGGTTTATATCTGTTATTTGAGATTCATAATACACCACATAAAGATATGCTTTGCAACAGGTGATGCATAGCACATTCTCAGTATTTGGAAGCTTTGATATACATTTTATTTGTAAAATCACAGGAAAACATTTGACTCTTGTAATAAGAACAAGTAGATAGTCCCTTTTTCTAGAGTCTCAACATCTTTTATTATGTTTTGGTGACCAAAAATGGATGCAATATTCCAAATGAAATATCTTATGCAAGTAGGATCATAGAAATAATATTATTTTAGCATGGTGGATGAAATTATGGCCTTCTTGATTCTTAGTATCTGATAATCAGCCCCTTTTATCGTATGCACACATATTTAAAGACCCACCTTGCAAATAAGTTCATTGAACTAAAAGGAGTGGGTCCAGCTTTCTAAAACAGTAGTTGCTTCAATGAGTCTTTATCCTAAAACTGAATAGCTACATACCCGAAATGCTCCAAAGTATCAATATGACTCAATGGTGACTGCAGTTCCTCAAATTTGTTATGTAAAAGACCGACTGACCATCTATCTATCCATCCATCCATCCATCATCTCTAATCTCTGTCTGTCTGTCTATCTAATTATTTCAGCCATTGTCTATCCACTGCAGGATGAAGGCCTCTTCCACATGTTTCCAACCAATATGGTCCTGAACTTTCTTTTGCTGATTGGGCCCATAATGCTAGTACAAAGATCAAGATTACTCAAAAGTAACAACACTCACGAAAGAAAAAATGCCAGATATCCTAGTGGAGGAAGTATCAAGTGCCATAAAGTCAATGAAAAATGGCAAAGCTTCAAGAAATGACTGTGTTATGGTTGAAATATGTGTGTGTGTGTGTATGTACACACATGCACACAAATATACACACAGCGTATCCTTTGACAATTTAACTTAAACTTGCTTCAGGGATTACAAACAGCAATCTGATTTTCAAATGAACAGCACACATTTCAAATCTCCTCCTAGCTCAATCCTGTCTTTCAAGTGCATGTAATTACATGACAAGTCCGGGAAGGAAATAAATAACCTTGTCAAGAGTTTGGAAGTCAGTGTATTCTATTATAGTCAACTTGTTGCACATCAGATGAGAATAGCAGAGCTTTAATTAAATACAAACAAAGAAGGGAAAATTGCAATTGTATTAATTGTATAAAGTTTAAAGAATCAATTTCAAGTGTATAAAAGTGGCTAGGCTATATAAAATTCCAAGAAGTTTTAAAAAATTAAATTTACTTCATATCTAAGCCAGCAAAATGACTTTGTAAATATGGTTATACAAATATCAAGATGTGGAAATCAAGATTAAAAGATGAAGGCATCAACTGGTTGTAGTGGTGTCAGTGGTTATCAGCACACTGCTGCCATATCAAAAAATATTGGACAGCCCTTAGATGCATTGACAAAATTTTCATCTGTCAATTACAAAAGTCCACCTTGCTTCAATCTCTACATATATTACATCAATACATTACAACAACCTAGGTTCTTGGGAAAATCATACCAGCTAAAGAACTGGTAGATGTGATTTCACATTTTTGTGTTAATAATAATAATAATAATAATAATAATAATAATAATAATAATAATAATAACAACAACAACAACAAATTTATTATTATTATTATTATTATTATTATTATTATTATTATTATTATTATTATTATTATTTAACATTGTCAAACAACAAAATCTACCTATCCCACATACTTAGGAAAGACTCAAAGATGGATAAAAATGCCAAATCCAGTAAACATCTGACTGGACAATAATCTGTGATTAATCATCATCATAAACTTCAACATCAATAATTAATGGGCTAATCTGCAGATGTAACTTTCAGAGCTTCTTTCTATAAAGCTGTAGCAATTTATCTAATTTGCATCATCTTGTCATACAAGATGCTGCACAATTACGGGTATCTTCATGCAAAACAATCCAAACACTGCATTCTGCTATTAGAGGCACATTTTAATTACACTCAGCAGAAGGGTTTCTCTGATGTATATGCATAGGATTGCATCTCTCTCTTTCTCTCTCTCTCTCTCTCCCTGTGTGTGTGTATGTATTTTCTTAAGTTTTTGCAGGTATTTATATGTATGGTATTCAGCTTTGTTCGGGTACTTTCCCACATCATTATAGTTGTGCTTATATATATACACTACTCTGTATAGTGTTCACTCTGTATAATGTACACTATACAGAAGCCTGATGAGGGCAGATGAGCTTCTGCCGAAACGTTGCTACAACTTTAAAAGCACAACTATAATGATATGGCAAAATACCCGAACAAAGCTGAACATATATATCAAAAATATATATGTATATGTATATGTGTGTGTGTATATATATTGTGTCTTATTACACAATTTTAACTCCTAGGTAACATGAAGATTGCAAGCAGGTTGTAAAAGATATAACAATATAATTACAATGATATATTGTTTTTACTATACAAAATAAGTGCCATGGTGAAAATCATTGTGTAAAGAAACAAAGCCCAGTTAGGCAACAGGATGAAGTGACCTATTTTAGAAGGATGATGTTGAAAGGAATGGTAGCTAAGTCAGGCACTGAAACAACACAAAAAGACTTTAAATGCCTTGGCTATAATGGGATAGAAAGGAAAAGTTTAACTCCAGCTCAAACAGAAAAAAATGTTTTTGGTTGGCAGTGAGTTAATAATTTTAATTAATTTATGTATTTATATTGTATTAAATAGCTGTTACTCAGAACTGGTATTAATTAATTAATAGCTGTTTAATAGTTTAGATATACAAAATAAATTTTGCCAAACAATACTTCAGACTTGTATCTTTCCAGATTCCTGTTCTCTATGCCAAAGTTGTATTTTTAAATGAACAGTGCAACCAACAAATTCTCTCATCAGCCCTGAAGGAGAAATACAGTGATTAACTCTTTCCCATGGAAACAAGAGATGCCTGGCATTGTATCCTGAAGGTCACGATTGGATTGTCTTTTCTAAGTAGCTAGCTAGAATAGAATAGAATAGAATAGAATAGAATAGAATAGAATAGAATAGAATAGAATAGAATAGAATAGCCTTTATTGTCATTGCATTCTACAAACACAATGAAAGCTACTCCAGCACAGTGCCCCAAACACCACGTCACAATCACACGACAGAGTATTTAATAATAATAATGATAATAATAATAACAACAGCAACAACAACAACAACAAAACCTAGTCTAAAATTTATCTAAAACATATAGTAAGTTTAGTTTAAAAATGCCATTATATACATAGGGCTAAATCACATATGCATTGTTTGATTCAAGACAATTATTGCCTTGGAAAAGAAACTGTTTCTCAGTCTATTAGTCCTCATTTTAAGACACCTATAGCATCTCCCTGATGGTAACAGTTTGAAATATGAATTACCAGAATGAGAATGGTCTGTGGAGATTTTTAGAGCTCTAGAGAGGAGTCTGGTCTTCGCAATCTCTTCCAAAGAAGAAAGAGAGCAACCAATGATTTTTTTGTGCTGTTTTTATAACTCTCTGGAGCATCTTCTTATCCACTACAGAGCATCCAGCATACCACACCATTACACAGTATGCCAAAATGCTCTTGATGGTAGAACGGTAAAAAACAACCAGCAACTTCTCGCTCAGACCACCTTTTTTCAGCAGCCTCAGAAAGTGCAGGTGCTGTTGGGCCTACTTTGCAGTGTCCATAGTGTGGAGTGACCAAGTAAGGTTGTCGGAAGTATGAGTTCCTAGACGTTTAAAACTATGAATTCTTTCCACACAATCTCTATTGATATATAGTGGGAGAGGCTCTGCTTTGCATCATCTGAAGTCTATAATCAATTCTTTGGTCTTTTTGATGTTCAGGGTGAGGTTATGACTTTGCACCACAAGACCAGTCTGAGAACCTCTCACCTGTAGGCCATCTCGTCTTCTCCTGATATGAGTCCCACCAACGTGGTGTCATCTGCAAATTTTATTATAGAGTTAGGGACAAGAGGGAATGCAGTAGAGTGAATACAAAAGGGGGCTCAGCACACAACCCTGTGGAGAGCCAGTGCTAAGAGCAAGAGTGGAGGAAAAATAGCTGCCAATCCTAACAGTTTGGGGTCTGTTAGTAAGAAAGTCCTTTATCCAACAGCAGATGTGAGAGGAGAGGTCCATTCCATTTCATAGCCATCCCATGAATGAAATGGAAGGTGTCATGCATGGTTCTGGTACAATTCAACACATCAATTTTACATTTGAGTTTAACTCTCACAAAGTAGTTCAAATAAAGTAGTTCAAATAAAGAAGAAGAAAAACAGAACACCTCACAGACCAATGAATTATTTACATACTGTAAAAATGGAGTGTAAATTGGCAGGTACTGTACATAAGAATATAAAATGGCATAGAAAGGCAGAAACTTTTCCTCTAATTGATATTAAAGCATTTTCTAAGGAATTAGATTTATTTCCCCGTTCTTCAGGATTTATGAAGATGCTAAAAATATGTTTGTTTTGTCAAGCTTTGAACTATTGATGGCTTTGATGACTGTTTCATTTGGGGTTTGCTTGTATTGACTTTGTTTTGTTTTATGTTCTAAAATGTTTACTGTAAGCTACTTTGAATAAAGACAAAGGTAAGATATAAAATAAATAATAAACCATTTTCTGCACAAGGCAGAAAAGTAATGCATAAGTTATTTTTCGGCAGCTAAAGCTCTTTGACCTGTGCTGATTTGCAGACTCTGTTTTGTAAGTCTTCAAATATTTCCTTGCATTTAATTTTAACTTTTTTTAAAAAAATGCATGAAATATCATATTTACCAGTTAATTCAGGACAATCCAAGTTGCGCAATATTAGTCATTTACTGAGTCAATCAGTTGGTCTGACAACTGCCAGCTACTTGGTTCAAAGTAAATGCAATGTTGAGTCACATGTGTAGATGGTAAAATTTTCTCAATTGCTGTCACTCATCCTATCTTATAAAACTATATTTTTGATCCAGGGCACCACACAGAGTTACTCCCTTTATGGTCTTGGAATTCCCAAGCAGTTTAGATGCCAAGCTTTTTCTAAAGACATTTATAGACAACTCCCCGGCATCATACAAATGCAGTAGAAGGCAGAAGGCAGAAGGCATTAGCTTCAGAGGTATTAACTACTCAGCACTGAGATTACTAAACTAAAGTGACACTAAGACTTGCATATAAGAAATAAATCATACTAGAGATAGCTTCAAATGTATATAAACCTATTTGTTAAACCAGAAAATGTCACACCATGCAGCTACTTTGTTCTTTTCTATTTATTTATTGCTTGTTTGCTGATAGTATAAGTCATGCCCTCGATTTAGTATTTCCCATAGTCATTTTACTCTATACTTAATATAATATGCTGCTACATAGAAGCCAGTTCTGGATTCCAGAGCTTAAATCTAACTGTTGGAAGTTAAAACCCACCCCTCTCCTAGAAAAATTGAATATCCTAGAAAATATTAAAAAGGCAGAATATTTCCCCTAAAAAGAGTAGAAATTCAGAAACAGAAACTCACCTCAGAAGCAGAAACTCAGCCCCACCCCACCTTTGTTAATAGGCCATTACTCTGGCCTAGGCCAGCCTATTTTACATAACAAGGATCTCCAGGTAGAGCTATAGGAATTGCCCAAAGCCCTTTCATTACATCATCATCCAGCAAGGCTTAACCAAGCCTGGAACTCAGAGTTGTCCCTGCATGGCCCCATGGGAGTCTGACAACCAATCAGAATACCAGCTCAAATTCAAATCCCAACAGAGGGTATATAAAACCCAGGCACTCTCAGCATATCAACCCTTCCTTCTTTCTTCATCAGGCATGTAATCCTGTCCACCATTAAACCATCTTTCCAAACAGCCTCCATGTTTCCAGTGTCTTTTTCCCCACTTGGAACTGAACCCAGAAGGATATTTCTTCCAACATAACAAAATCTCTTCTAGTTCCCATCTTGTGTATTTTCATCAATTGGCTATTACTTACAAAGAGAGCATTCTCCCACATCCCTTTCAGATCAAGTAAAACCCCTGGATCTTCTGGTTATCTACAGAGAGTATATCTTACTTTATTGCTTTCAGAATTAAAGATTGTGAACAATTTTACTTGTATGAAACAACCTCGATGCAGACATACAATCACTTTTACATCGATGTAACAATAACTTTACAAGTAATTACTTAATTCAGTGGGAATTACTCCATACCTCCCCCAGTCCTGAGGAACTTGTTTGTGGAAGGCAGCGTCTTCTCTCTTTCAATCACTCAACAACCATGTAGGCTTTTCTTTGAACCCCAACACAAGTTTAACCCTTACAGCTATTCATACAATTCAGCAACCTGAATTGCCTTGCAAAAGTCTCATGGAACAGTTTCTTCTTCCCTTATCTTGGCTTTTCTGAATTACTCTAGCAGTTCCACCTCACTGGCCTCAATCCTCAATCTAATTCCAGGGTGCTGATCATCAGTTCTTCCTCTCAGAAACTGTTCTCCAAGCTATCTTATTCTGGGCACTACACAACCTCTTGACCTCAGCCTCTTCTGCAGCTTTCACCTTGGGTGGATTCCTTCACAGGTAGGACTTGCCTGCCATGTTACTTTCTTTGAAATCAAGCTGCAAGCAGGCTCAGCAGAGAAAAAGCTTATTGTGATCTCCTCTCTGTTATCAGTAGCTTTTTTATCTCTGTAAATCTTTAGCTCATTTTAGTTTCTTCACATTGCTTCACTAATTGAACTTTGTTTCCAGATCTGGTCTGTGTCTCGATTAAACCTTATTTTGATGAAGCATAAGCCTTGGGTTTGCATGCATGCATGTTCTTTGTGATAATGTAATTCCAATACTTTATTTATTTTATTTTGTCAATTGCTTACAACATCTTGTCCAAACTCTACATTTCATTTCTTTCTCTCAACTTCATGGAAGACTTCTCTTCCCAGCAAAAGATTCCAGTTCAGATTTTCTTGCAGGTTCCATATCATCCTTTGCTCTTGCTCAGCTGAGTATAAAACCTGAACACTCAAACTTCTAAGCACCCAAACGTTTTCCTTGCCTTCTCTTGAACTTTGCACCAGCATCTTCATTTCTCTAACTTTTACCACAAACCCTGGGTCATGTATGTTTATGTGGAGGGATGTATTTTATGGGATCCTTGATGCGCTCTCAGTTTTATCCTACAGTTCAGTCCTGAGCTACAAATATTCTTTTTTATCTTCTTATTTTATCTTAATGTTATAATAATTTAATCTGATGATACCAAATAGTAAGCAAGCAGTAAATAAGAGCAAGATGGGACCCCTCTTCGTCTTTCTTGGGTGGATCTGGGCACAGTTAAAAAGGCCCTGCCACAACCCCCATGAAATTAGGGTATGTTGAAAACAAAGTAGAAACAACAATAACAACAACAAAAATGTTGTTATACTTGTATACCGCCTGAATCTCAATGACTTTAAATGGCTTACAACAATCAAAGGCGCTAAGGCTGCATGTTAATACTTTCTAATTTTAAGGCTTTATTGTATGATTTTGCCTCCTGTGTTTCTTGAATGTATATTAGCACAGAAGAAATAGAAGATATGTCCAATTTTTCCGAAGTGGGAACAAACAAATAGGTTCATTCTTAGTAACACCCTATATTTCTCATATAGGTACCTTGTTTTATAGTCCTGTAATCCTACATATATTTTCTAATGTTAATATTCTAGTCATACACAATCTAAGGTATAACCTAATCAAAAGCAGTATATTGCAAGTTGTGAAGTTCTTCAGAATTATGAACAGAAAATTGCATAAAACATCACCCCGCAAAAAAAAACCCTTACCCAAACTGAGAAATGACATAATAATAGACAATGCTGCCCAAACTTTGCATTTTCAAGTTGAGACACATTTCTTGAGAACAACAAACATCTGTGCCCGAAAGAGGAAGTTTTTAGTGATGATTAAGAGAACAGGAAGCATTTTGACACATGCAAAAGATTCTTGAATGGTTATCAAATTTCACATGAGATTTTTGTAGCCTTCCTTTCAATGGAAAACAGTTGCATACAGTTCTGTAACATTTTCATTTTTAAGAAGGTGGAAACAAATCAGATACACTAATTGTAAAAGCCCCTTTAAAAACTTTTTATTGGATTTTGAGATATAGGCTCTGGAAGCATATAGCATCCAAAGCCCCCAGGGGTGTTTATAAGGTCAATGAAGAATTGGTTAGTTGGGAGAGATTTAGCTCTGCCTGGAAGCCACCAGTGATTCCCCCCACTTCTTCTGTCATTAAACAAATATTAAGCATGTTCAAACAGGCTTTAATTACAGCTAACAAGTCCATTTTTTATAACAAAAAAATATTCTAGGATCTTTACCTAGGAGAAATGAAATTAAGTAGGCTGCACAGCATTTTATTCATTTTCTCTGGATTGGAACAAAAATTATCTTTATCTCTAACAGAAAGGCAGATAGCTAAAGCTCACATGGACTCTTCTATGAATGTATACAGCTAATATCAAATGCAGTGTTAAGTCCGCGTGGAAGGAAGCCAGGAGTCGGTGACTTTGTATCAAGCTCTTTTATTTAGTCAGGAACCGAACTGAGGCTAAAGGAAAAACTTGCGGCTTTTTATTTCCAAGCCGCGGCGGCCGCGGCCAATGGCACCACTTTGAATCGGGAGATTCTCAGCGAGCCAATCGGCGCGGCTTGCCTAGCCAATCCGATCGCCCCGCGCTTTGGCCAATCAAAGCGTGGGGATCTCAAGAATTCAAATGAGGGGACAGAACACCCCTCCCCTCTTGGTTCAGTCCTACGTAGTGTAGTCCCGTAGGTAGGTGGGGCTCCGTCTTTGCCTACTGGACCTGCGCAGGTCAATCGTAGGTTGGATCCCGGCCGGTTCGGTCGGGGTCTCTGTTTCTCCAGACTCCGTCGTGGGAACCGCCTGGTCTGTTTGGCCGGGCCACTCTCCACAGCTCCCTCCTGGGCTACCCGGGTTGGTTGAGGTGTGGTTTCACCGCTCCCGCTCGGTCTTCCCAGGTTGGTTGAGCTGGCCTGGCTGTCTCTTCCTGGTGAGGTTTCGTGCTGGCTGCTTGCAGGTGAGTATGGCTGGTTTCTTTTTTCTGGGTTTTGGTTCCCGGGGTATCCCCTCCCCTCTTGTTTTGTGTTGAGGGGGTTGGTTTTGCTTGGTTGCGTGTCGGTGGTGTCTTGTGTGGTCGTCCTCGATCTTAACTGATCGATGTGGCGTTTCCACGCTTGTCCGTCGGTTGTTTGTAGCCGGTACGAGGTGGGCCTGTTAGCTGTGTTATAATTGCTGGTACCCATAATGGGTCTCCGTTTAGGTTCTTCGCGTAGACGGCGTCGTCTGGTGTGAAGGTTCGGTGTTTGCTGATGGAGTCTGGGGGTTTCTCTGGGTTGTAAGTGGGGTGTAATCTATCGAGTGGGGACCTTATTTTCCTCCCCATTAGCAGTTCTGCTGGGCTTTTATTTGTTGTGGTGTTCGGGGATATGTGCTGTATGAAAAGTAATTTATTTATTTTGTCCTGGATCTCCCCATGGTCTATTTTCTGGATGGTTTTTTTGTGAATTGAACCATCCGTTCTGCCCTACCATTCGCCACCGGATGCGCCAGGGCTGCCAGTGCGTGTTGTATGCCCCTTTCCGCTAGGAATTTTTTGAATTCTAGCGAGGTGAATTGGGGCCCGTTGTCGGAGACGAGGACGTCCGGGAGGCCGTGTGTTGTGAAAAGTTTGCAGAGTTCTTTGGTCACGGCCTCCGTGGTGGTTGTTCTCATGTTGCTTACCTCCAGCCAGTTGGAGTAAGCGTCTACGGTTATTAAGAAAGTGTGTCCTTTTGTGGGCCCGGCGAAATCTATGTGGATCCTAGACCATGGTCCCCTGGGGGTTTCCCACTCTATGATGGATGCTATGGGTGGGCTTGGTCTAGTTTCCTGGCATCGTTGACACCTTGCTACCCAGGCCTCGATCTGTTTGTCCATCCCTGGCCACCAAGTGTAACTTCTGGCCAAGGCTTTTGTTCTAACGATGCCCGGGTGCCCCTCGTGTAACAGTTCCAAAACCTTCCCTTGTAGTTTTTCCGGGATGACTACCCTATCCCCCCATAGTATACACCCTTTTAGTAACGAGAGTACTGTTTGCCGGTTCTGGAATGTCCTGACGGACTCGTCGTTGTCCTTTTCCAGCCACCCTTTCTCTACCCAATGCAAAACCCGCGCCAGACATTTGTCTTTATTAGTTTCTCGGGCAATGTCTGACATGGTTATGGGTAGGTTGGGTAGAGTCTCTATGCTGAGGGTGGTCGTCGTGGGTGCTGGGTCAGTGTCTGGTTCGGGTAACAGTGAGCGGCTTAAGGTGTCCGCATGGGAGATAGTCTTACCAGGTCGGTGTGTGAGTCCGTAGTTATAGGCAGCCAGGAATTCGGACCACTTTGTCATTCGGGGAGACAGAATGTTCGGGGTGGCCCTGTTCCCTGCAAAGATTCCCAGCAGCATTTTGTGGTTGGTGATGATGGTAAACATCTGGCCGTAGAGGTACTCGTGAAACCTTTTTACTGCGGCGACGATAGCCAAAGCCTCTTTGTCCAGCTGGTTGTAGTTCCGCTCCGGTTTGGTGAGGGTCCTTGAAAAGAACGCGATGGGTGCTTCCTTTCCGTCGGGGAGAGTGTGGCTGAGGACAGCGCCGACGCCGAAGGGTGATGCATCGCATGTGATGGCTAGTGGTAGGGTCTCGTTGTACTGGATGAGGACGGCATCCGAAGTGAGTAGGTCCTTGGTTTTCCTAAAGGCAGCTTCCTCGCATTTTCCCCAAGTCCAGGTAGCCGCCTTGTCCAAAAGCCTATGCAAAGGCTCCACCACGGTCGCCTTTTGGGGCAGGAAGACATTATAAAAGTTGAGTAGCCCCAGAAACGCCTGCAGTTCTGTTTTTGACTTGGGTGTGGGGGCTTCCTTGATGGCTTTAATTTTCTTGTTGGTGGGGTGGATGCCGTGTCGGTCTTGGAGGTATCCTCGGAATTCGACCTGCTCTGTGTACAGCTGGCATTTTTCCCTCTTCACTTTAAGCCCGGTTTCTTTGAACCTCGTTAGCACCTCCCTTAGGCGAGTCTCTAGTTCGGCCTGGTTGGTTGCCGATACTAGTACATCATCGAAGTATGGTACCACCCCCTTGATGCCCTGTAAGAGTCTTTCCATGAGGCTCTGGAAAATTCCAGGTGCCATGCTGACTCCAAATTGGAGGCAGTTGCATCTAAAGGCTCCCCAGTGGGTGACTATGGTTTGCGCCTCTGCAGTTTCCTCGTCGACTGGCAGTTGCTGGTATGCTTGGGCCAGGTCGAGTTTCGCGAAAACTTTGCCCCCTCCCAGTGAGTGTAGGAGATGCTGCACTACGGGGACAGGGTAAGCGCTTTGCTGCAAGGCGCCATTTAGGGTGGCCTTATAGTCCCCGCAGATTCTCACTGACCCATCCGGCTTAATTGGGGTGACTATAGGGGTCTCCCACCGGGCGTGGTCTATGGGTTGTAAGACCCCTTGCTTGATGAGCTTGTCAATTTGCTTGTCGATTTTCGGTTTGAATGCGAAAGGTACCCGTCTTGGTTTTAGGCGTTTCGGGGGAACGTTTGGGTCTAGGCTGAAGGATATAGGGGGCCCTCAGTACTTGCCTAGGGTGCCGTCGAACACTTCTTGGAAGTCCCGGGCCAGTTGCTGCTCCCAGTCGGCTTCGGCGATGTGGTCGATGCCCGTGACTGTGATGCCTAGCGGTGCGAACCATTGAAGTCCCAATAGGCTAGGTCAGTCTCGATCGACAATGGTCAGGGGAAGTCTTTCGGTGTGCCCCTTGTATGTCACTGTGAATTTTCCTGTTCCGACTACAGGGATGCGGTTTCCCTCGTAGTGTTTGAGGATTAGTCTCTGGTTTTCTAGTTCCCTCCTCTGGATGGTAGGCACCAAGCATTTAATTTCTTGCCATCCTACCATTGAGAGGTAGGACCCGGAGTCCACCTCCATCTTACAGGGTTCGCCTTCGATGCCTACCTCCACATAGACCTTTCTGGCATCTGTGGTAGTTGCGTGGCCGATGGTGACCATCTGATGTGTCTCTTCTCTCCGCCGGCTCTCACCCCCTCGTTGGGCTCGTCCGTTCCGTTCCCAACGGTTGTCTGCTGGGCAGTCTCTGGCTCTGGGGGGTGGGCTCTCTCATTTCCGCTCGCTCGGGTCCCATCGTCTGGGGCTGTGGGTTTTCTTGAGGCGGCAGACGCGGGCTATGTGGCCTTTTTTGTCGCAGTGCCTGCAAACGGAGTCGAAGAACCGGCATTCGGATCTAGGGTGGTTGTCTCCGCAACTGGCACACGCGGTCCTCGACTTATGACTCTGCCGGCTGCGCTGGTCGTGGCCTGCCTGGAGTCGGTGGATGTCTTCCTCCTCATCTGACGTGCCCGAGGTAGAGTGGAGTTCGCCCTGGTGGGTGGTAGTTTCAGGTTGGGCCTCGGTCGACCTTGCAGGGTTGTTGTTTGCGGTGCGGTCCCCGGCGTTCGGTCTCCGCATGCAGTCTGCTGATTGTCGGGTTGCTTTGGCTGCTGCGGCTTCGGAGATGGCATCGGCGAGAGCGATGTTGCCCTTAGCCATCAACCGACTTTGGAGAACGGGGTCCCAAAGGCCGAGCACGATTCAGTCCTGCAGGGCCTCGTTCATATTGGAGAATTCGCATAGTCCTCCCAGGCGCCGCAGCTCTGCAAAGAAATCACTGAAACGCTTGCCCGACCGCTGGTCCCGCCGATAAAATTCGTGTTGTTGGATGAGGATGGGTACGGCTGGAGTGTAGTGTTTCCGGAGTAATGGCTCGAGGTCCGCCCAATCCATCGCGGTAACATCGGCGGGCTTGGCTAGCGCTTTTGCCATCTTAAACACTGCGGGCCCGCAGTGCATTAGAAAGATGGCTCTTTTCTTCGGTCCCGTGGCATCCTTCAGATCGTTGCATTCGAGGAACATGTGGAATCTGTCCGTGTAAGATTCCCAGTCCTCGCTGGCGGGGTTGAAGGGGGTTGGTGGCGCGATGCTGGCCATCTCGTCGGTTGGCTGGCTTCCATCGGACACGTGCTTCGGTTCAGGATAAGGATCCCATCCTCGTCGCCAGTATTAAGTCCACGTGGAAGGAAGTCAGGAGTCCATGACTTTGTATCAAGCTCTTTTATTTAGTCAGGAACTGAACTGAGGCTAAAGGAAAAACTTGCGGCTTTTTATTTCCAAGCTGCGGCAGCCGCAGCCAATGGCACCGCTTTGAATCTCCCGCGATTCGAATCTACCAATCGCGGGAGATTCTCAGTGAGCCAATCGGCGCGGCTCGCCTAGCCAATCCGATCGCCCCGCGCTTTGGCCAATCAAAGCGTGGGGATCTCAAGAATTCAAATGAGGGGACAGAACAGCCTGCTTTATTCCAATTCTGCCTGAAATCTTTCTATTACAAAAATGTTAGCCTCCTTGCACTCAAGCATAATGCTCTAATGACATTTATGTATGTATGTATGTATGTATGTATGTATGTATGTATGGATGGATGGATGGATGGATGGATGTATTCTAGATGATATATGCCCCATTGGGTCATTGTTTCAGAGATATTTCCTTACTTAAACAGAAAAAAGAATGATCGAAGGTTGGCAAAAAGCAATGAGAACAGGAGTTACTTTCAACTTCCTGTCAACTTTCCCATTAAGTTTCTTTGTGAAAATCTGACAGGGAACATTGGAAATCTTCCTTCCTTCCTTCCTTCCTTCCTTCCTTCCTTCCTTCCTTCCTTCCTTCCTTCCTTCCTTCCTTCCTCCCATCCACTCATCTTCCTTCCTTCCTTCCTCCCTCCCTCCCTCCCTCCCTCCCTCCCTCCCATCCACTCACTCATCTTCCTTCCTTCCTTCATCTCTTCCTTCCTTCCTTCCTTCCTTCCTTCCTTCCTTCCTTCCTTCCTTCCTTCCTTCCTCCCATCCACTCATCTTCCTTCCTTCCTTCCTTCCTTCCTTCCTTCCTTCCTTCCTTCCTCCCTCCCTCCCTCCCTCCCTCCTTCCCTTCCTCCCTCCCTCCCATCCACTCACTCATCTTCCTTCCTTCCTTCGTCCCTTCCTTCCTTCGTCCCTTCCCTCCCTTCCCTTCCCTTTCCAACAGGCAAGTGAATGGTTACTACTGGGTGGAAAAGGAAGCGAGGAATTGAAGACTGCGAAGCTGTCCCAGAATGTGGAAAAACTTGTGGGAGATCAGTCGCAAAGTACTGTATAGACCTAACAGATAGCCTAATGCTATGCTTCAGTCTGGCTGGTTTTAAGGCTCTTGTGCAAGTTTAGTAAAGGCCTGGCATAGAGTCCGAAATTCAAAATATAGCCAGACTTCCCTTCCTGAGACTTTGTTACATCTCTAGATTTCATTGGCTGATTTCAACTTGAAAGCAAAGGATTGTAATGAGATATATCTGAAAAGAACTTAAAAGCAATGTGACATATCTAAATTATATTTTTAGTGTAATTGTGTAATGTAATTGGGACTCATCCTGAAAGATACAAGAACTTTTCAATATTTTTACTTCTTCATATTTTTTTAATATTTATGAGTTTTTTTCATATTATGTTAGTGTAAATACAAACAAATTAAGCATAAATTTTACTGATTTTCTATGTGACATTCCCATTAATGCTTTCTGCAACTGAGAAAACATTGGAAATTCCTTCCCACATTTGCCTCAGATGCTGATCCAACCTGTAAAACCAAATGGTTCAAGCGTTGGAAGCAGAGTAGGCAGTTTTGCCAGGACTGGATCACAACTCATTAGATTCCACCTTAGTAATTGTTGCATTATTTCTTCTCTCATAACTTTGTCATTTTGCCTCACCCAGTGTTATAGGAACCAAATGCTTGCACTAATTGAGTTTACATGTATTTTTCCCTTTCCTTTCCCAGAAATCCTTTTAAAAATCAGGTGTGGTTTTAAAATGTACAATCTGATAGCCATGTGCCTCCAATAGGTCTCTGAATAGCTGAACAGATGGTCTCTGGGTAGGTAAATGAACAGATAGTTATTTAAGAGAAGGTGATTTGGTTTGTGTTTTGGTTTGGTTTGGTTTGGTATGGTATGGTTGCTTGTTTTCTTTTGGTCATCTGGCTCATCCGGAAGAGCCAGTGATATAGAAACCAAAACCTGTCACTTCTGACTGAGTTCAAATGTTTTTCCCCCCATTTCTCTTTTTAAAGAAACAATTTCAAACAGGCAAAAAGGACTGGAATGGGTCTTGTCTCCAAACTAAGAGTCGCAGTGGCCATTCCTTACTTTTGACATTAGCCGTGGTGGTGGCATGGTTAGGATGCAGTATTGCATGCTAACTCTGCCCATTGCCAGGAATTCGATCCTGACCAACTCAAGGTTGACTCAGCCTTCCATTCTTCTGAGGTTGGTAAAATGAGGATTGTTGCAGGCAATGTGCTGACATTGTAAACCACTCAGAGAGTGCGATAAAGCACTGTGAAGCAGTATACAAGTCTAAGCGCTATTGCAGCATACCTTCCTCTTGATTGGAGGAAGAAAGGTCTGAACCAGGTCTAAACCATACAAATGGCATCTCTAAGGCAAATCTAATATGAAAACTTAAATATCTCAATTAAGGACAATTACTTGTTTTCTGCAGTTGTTTTGACAAGGATTATATCAATTCACAAATGTCCTTTAGAAAAATGCACACTGTGTAAGATACAGGGAACTGAAATTATCAAAGACATGTGGTTTTGTTGTGGTCCTCCAGAGGCCAGCAGAACTGGCAGCAGATTTGGACAGTGAGGAGGTTGGGGAGGAACATGGCCCAATCCTGGAGTCGGGGAAAGGCTCTGACTAGTGCTCTGCATCAGAGGCAGAAATGGGGCCAGGGCCATCAGCTGCCTTCTGAGTCGGACATCAGTGAGGCAGAAGAACAGCTGGAGCCTATTCTCAGTGTGTGCATACGCAGAACTGCCAAAAGAAGGGAATAGCTAAGGGTCAACTTGGGAGTAAAGCCACAGATGGGTGGTAAATAGCCCCCCCATAGGGAATAAAAGAGGAGCGAAAGGGGAGTGGGGTTTCGCAGGAGACAATTAGTTCATTTGGGTGAAGATTTGTTCCTGCATTCTTGTCATTTATTGTCTGCTACAGTGTGGCATCTGAAAGATATCAGCCTGGCAACTCTCCAAGCCTGATAAAGGTCTATAATAGTGAAATATCTTGAAAGACTGTTGGATGGGACTTTGCTGGAGAGGAATTCACTGTAAACTAAATAAAAGGGGTTTATTGGGATGCAGAGTAGGCTTCCTGCGGTTTGGGAAGCCTAGGTCATAACAGGTTTAGTGGCTAGAGTTGGACTACTACCAGGAACACACAGTACAGGTGCCAAAGTTATTTAGTAATTGTGGCCAGCCACTATTTCTCAGCTTAGCTTAACATCTAGGCTGGTTCTTGTGGGGTTTTAAAACTGAAGGTAATTGAGCTTCATGTCCTGGAATAAAGGTAGAATATTAATAAGGAGTTACAAAATAAAAATTGAAACTCAAATAGTTAACCTGGAAAGAGACTTAATGTTTTTGATGGAAATAAAACAGTGCCTGGCTTTAATAAATGAACAGATATCACTTACTTCAATTTTTAAAAATGGAAAAGCTAGGAGAAATAAAATTTACAGATGAGAGTATGCAGATTAATCAAGATCAGTCACCTAAGTGTTTGAAGACGTGGCCACTTTAAAAAATAGATGATTAACAACCATATAAGAATATATAATTAACAACCATGGTGGATATTAATAATTATTTAAAATCCTAAACCAATGAGACGAAATAATATCAGCAGTCCAAATCTGCTAATGATTTAGATCCACATATCTCCACATATCTAAATATGTCTTTAAGTTGTTTTTATAGTTTGAACCTCCCAGACAAGAAGTATTTGGTCCAAGGTTGTTTACTTATAGTTCTCCAGTACGGAATACAAAAATGCTATGCTGCTTCCAGAAATGTGTCCTGCTTGTTTTTTGTACCATGGATTTCTTCCCAAATTATCTGAAGGCATTCTCACACCAGGCTGCCACAGCATCTTCTTTGGCCAATCAAACCAAGAAAAAAATATCTAGAATATATAAAGGTACTTCAAATTTATCCTGAAAATATGGACAACAAGAAGGGTAGTTTTATCATACTTGGTGGATGTGCAAAACAAGGCTTCAATCAGAATCAATCAATCATTCAGAATAGAGCTTGGAGTCTTCTAGTCTGATCCCCTGTTCAAGCAGGAGACCCTATTCTATTTCAGACAAGTGGCTTCCAGTCTTTTCTTAAAAACCTCCAGTCGCGAATTCCTGCTACCCCGAAGCCACGCGAAACCGGAAAACCCGGAAGAATGCTTTCTTGATGGATGGGTGCTTTTTTAATATCAACAAATTTGCAGCACATACAAAAAAAAGTGCTGAAAGCTGGAGCTGAGGGAAAACATTTTTCCATAAACTATTTATTCCATAAACTCTTTATTCCATAAATAATCTAAAAATGAAAACAGTTGTTAAAAAAACTGGAATGCTAAAAAAAAAAAAGAATTTCAATGGTTTAAATCAAAATTAACCAAAGAGATGCCTCTAACAGCTTTAAGTGTACATTCCATTCCAATAAATAAATAATTTATTTGTTACTAATGTTATTAATAATATCTTATGGTTATATCTGGTTATGTTTAACTAAAAAGGTCTAGGCAATTAGTATCATGCATGGCTTTGATCTTGTCTTGTAAGTGAAAGTCATGTGACTTGAAAGTCACGCATCTATTCAACCACAATAACTGCTTTTTAGAAACTCGAGTCAGATATGTTCTATTTTAGGTCATTTCCCCCTCTTCCTTGTAACTTGTCCTTTTCTTCTTGCCTTCTGTTGTTCCATCCATTAAATCATAGTATAAGAATGGTCTAGTTTAATCCACATCATACTCTAAGAGTATAATATAAATACTTTATGTTGCAAGAATTTCATATGACTTCCTAAAGAACTGCTCTCCTATCATGGAAGAAAAAAAAAGCTACATATTATGAGCATCCTGTTTATATAGCTTTTCTCTCTTGTTACGAATTTCCTGTTTGTTTGGTTTTGCTTGGTTTATTTATGGGTAAGAGAAAGTTCAACTACTCTCCATCCAGTAATTATGCTGCAATTTATTAAAACTTAAAAGTTGCCTGCAAATGCTGCCAAAGCTCATCTTTGTCTCCGAGCATCCTTCTGTTCTTCTCAATTTAGATGCCTTTCTCCTGCCTCTGTTTTCTATGCATTCTCCGTTGCCTTTCTGTTTCTTTTCATTTGATGTCCTCTTAAAACATCAGGTAATTAGTGGCATTGAAATCTAAATCTTGGTATACACAATAAGTATATAATGAAGCAAATCAAATGTAATGTTAGGTTGAGATGTTACTATTCCCTCAGATGAATAAACTTATCTATTTCAAAAAAAACATCAAGACATTTGACCAATAAACATGTGACATTTGACTTCTAAATTTGCAACCACATTTTAATTACTTTGCAAAATAATATATTTTATCTTAATATCCAGGGGACATGGTGGTTCAATGGCTAAGACGCTGAGGTCAGCAGTTCGGCAGTTCGAATCTCTAGCATCACGTAATGGAGTGAGCTTCTGTTACTTGTCCCAGATTCTGCCAACCTAGCAGTTTGAAAGCATATAAAAATGCAAGTAGAAAAACAGGGACCACGTCAGTGGGAAGGTAACAGTGTTCCATATGCCTTCAGCATTTAGTCATGCCGGCCACATGACCACGGAGACATCCTTAGATAGCACTGGCTCTTTGGCTTTGTAATGGAGATGATCACCGCCCCCTGGAGCCGGAAACAAACAGCACGTATGTGTGAGGGGGACCTTTACCTTTATCTATCTTAACATATCCAAATGCTTAGAAGGATTTCTTAGGATCCACTTAATATTTTCTTATTAATTAAACTTATTAACTAATTTCTAATAATACAGATTGATTTCAGAATGTATATTTATCCAGTTAAATGTTTTTTTCAGTGAGACTTGTCTATCAGGGCAACTTGGTCTACCCAACTATGGGACGAAGCGTACTGCTTCCGCATTCACTTTTCAGCCCCAATCCAGGAGCCTTCGTAAGTAGCCACTTTTGTGACAAACTATTTTTGTGCTGAATTTTATATTTTACTGACAAAGAAATAAAGGGAGACTAGAATAGATCTATTTCAAGCTATTTAGCTCTCGTCAGCTAGCCATATCAGTTAAATGTTAACACCCACAAAAATGGATGACTCCACCTTAGTCATTAATTAGCGATCTATAGCTTTATCTTCCCATTAGTCAAAGCTTCCAGTTTCCTGGATGGTGTAATGCCCTTCAATTTGTCCACATTTTTTTGGCATCATAGATTTTCTTAGGTGCAAACAGTTTTCTGAAACTGCATTTCATATTAGTTGTCAATGAAATATATACTTCCCATTTTTATGACTCTTCAGGACCCGTCTTAGCCTTTGGAGGTACTCGGATATTGCTGTCTTCCTTGCCAGCTAATTGTGGTTCCCATGTGATCATGCTGTAAACCCTGGGCTACGTATATAAGGCAATTTTTTATGTCAAGTATCCCATTTTCTGATGTCTAGGCTAATCAAGGAATGTTAGAAGCTTGATGAAGTTGGGGAAAGAGTGACTGATTCTAGAACATTTTTCTCCAACTTGTAGGATTATTACAAACCACAGTGATGTTTTGTTTCATAAGTTCATAATCAAACTTATTAGTATCTCCAACCGTATTCTTTTAATCATACACACATTTCAGTTACTTTTCAGCTATTGATTTATTTAGAATGCTTTCGACCCTTTTTTCACTTCAGGAAAAATAATTCCAGAGTAGAAGTAGAAGAAGATGAAACAAACAAACACCATCAAATTGCCTTTTCCCTAAAAAAATAAAACAAATATAATATAATCTCAACATGTTATAATAATTTTACAAGATATGAACAAAATGCTCAGTTGATAAATTTAAAATCTCTTTAATTGGTAACAACTCTTTTCATGATCCAGTGCCACCCACAAATGGAAAGGAAAGTCTCATTTATCTGAAATGTCTGCTGTTGTGTTCCTACATGAAAAATTAGTAGCAAATGTGGTAATATCAAAAAGACATTACCGCCTGAGTTTAGTCATCAAGTTGGTATGTAAAATAGATGATCAATTAGATCCAGTATTCTAAAACAGACCTGTATAGACCTGTATACTGAATAGATCACAAGTTGAAGTATAATGACTAAACTGTACCTGTCCAGGAACTACTATAGTTGGTGAATAAATAACAGAAAACATTCATTGTCACATTCAGCTATCCTGGCAATGATGGAATAAGAATATTCTCAGTAGTTTGGGAATTAGTTTACTGGCCCATTCACTTCATCCAGATAGTGGCTTTGGTCCTGAACTATCTATTCTGATTTAAATGATCCACACACATAAACACACACAAACACAAACTCACATACACACACAGAGAGAGACAGATAGACAGACACAGAGATAGAGACAGTTCTTCCTCTTCTCTTCTGCTGTCTCCAGATACTGCAACATCCACTATCCAGACGATTTTTAAAAAATTCTTATCAACCATTGTTGTCTGGATGTTGTGTGGAAAATGCTGGTATGTTTGAATTCTAAAGTCCTAGAGCACTTTAGCGTCTTCATTTTCTATTACTTTGTCTATTTTGTGGTACTTTTCCTTATGAGGACTCTTTTCTATTCTTTATTTGGTCTTACTTGCTGGCCATTTTGATCTTTTTGGTATTCAGTTATCCTCCATCGTACTAGCTTTAGTGCATCTTCTTCACTGTCCTTCAAATATTCTTCAGATGCCTTTTTCTTCTTCTTTAACCATGTGGTGTACTTGCAACATTCCATACCCATCTATGTCCCTTGGTAAGTAGAGTATGTTTACATCACTGAATGGATGAATGCCACGTTTCATTGTCATGATTTTTATTATCTTCCTATCCAGTTTTTTTACTTCTCCTTGAGTCCAGTCTACTATTCCAGCTGTGTATCTAATGACTGAAAATCCCCAGGTGTTAATTGTCTTGATGTTATTTTCTCTATTGAGTTTGGACTTTAACATCTTCTTCACTCTCATGATGTGTTCACTTCTAACTTTTTTCACTTCATTGTGCTCAAAGGATGCCCAGATATTTGTAGTGATCTTCTTCATCCAAAATCTTGAAGTTATATCCATAGGGCAATTGGATTCCTTAACTTTTTACTGTTTTCCTTCATTGTTGGTGAGTGCGCCACATTTGTCCAGTCCAACACTAGTGCAATATATTTGCTATATAATCAGACGGTATTGAGCCACAATTCTATTTCTTAGGATATTTTCCATATGGATTCAGATCATCAATGTAAAGGAGATGGTATAGCCTGGCAAATATTTTTGATGCTTGATAGTGATGGACTGACTGTTTCAGTAATGTTGACAGAAAAACCAGTGCAATAACAAAAGTCTTTTTGAAAGATTCCTCTCCTAATAGTAACTTCTCTCATTCTGTCACCATTGACTAGCATGCATGTCTTCATTGTGCCATTGATCTTTGAATAAAAATTTTGTGGTTTCTACTGATCCCTTTTATTTCTTGGTTGCAGTTGTTGTTGTTACTATTATTATTGTTTGTTCAAAGGACTTAGCATCAGGCACTAAGTAGCATATTCTTATGGATGGGTTATGCATTTCTTCCCAAACCTTCCTAATGCTCTTTTACTACAGTTAACCAGTTACAGAAAATAGATTATTAAATTCTTTATTTCTCACTTTGATCAAATAACCATATCCTTTACATAATCTTCTTGAGAAACAGATCTATCTGATCAAAGTATGTAAAGTACCTTAATCCTTTTAAATATGCTGCATGCTATGTGTTCCACATTTTCTCACTGCTCTGAAACATTAGACCTCTTTTGTTTCTTTCTATGGCTTGCTAAATGAAATAGTTTCAAAATGACATCTCTGGATTTTTGTTTCCCTTCTAGTGCTTGAACGTTTACACTTTCTTATGGTTTTACTACTGCCTGTTTGGCCATGAAAAAACAAAACTTGAGATGGTCTTTGTAACACATGTGGTGATCAGCTGTGAAAACATGCATTTAAATTTGGTCTGGTGCCCACAAATCCACTTGTTCATTCATAAGTAAGAAACTTGGCATTTGATTCTGAAGATGAATGCAATTCTATCATCTCTGCAAGGAAAAAAAATATATACATCATATGTATGTATATGTATATGTATATGTATATGTATATGTATATGTATATGTATATGTATATGTATATGTATATGTATATGTATATGTATATGTATATGTATATGTATATGTATATGTTGTTGCCCCGATTCTAGAGCCTATTCTGTCAGAGGAAGAGGTCCTGGAAGATGAGGAGGAGGAACTGGGAATGCCTTCCTCCCCAGGACCTTCCTCTCTGACAATACCTTCCTCCCCAGGACCTTCCTTCCTGATAATGCCTCAGGTTCCATCAGACAACTGAGAGGAACAGCCTGAGATTAATCAGGAGGAAGGCATATCGGAGCAGCCCCTGACAGGGAGTAAAGAGGAAGAGTGTTGGCTCGATCCTAAGCAGCGTCGTAGGGAGAAACTTGAGCAGCAAGGTAGGAGGCATGGGATGGTCAGAGAGTGAGCTGAGTCATTGACCCACACCCTACAGGGGATAAAAGTAGGTGTGTTTTCTCCTGAAACTTTGTACGGGACAAAGTTTAACCTTACTTCAGATTTTCTTTGTGGACTGCCTTGTAATTTTCTGTGAGTAAAATTTTATTTGCTATCAGTTCGGACTGGGCAGGCAGTTCCAAAGAATTAACTCTTGGTTATTTGGGTTTTCTCCCATGTAAGATTGGAAGTATCTAGGCAACGTTTCGATGAAGTCTTATTCATGATCTTCAGGCTTGTGTCTTCGGCTCTGTGCTTCTCAGAGTGATGTGAACTTGCAGCTGCTTCTTTCTTTTAACTGCTAGTGGGGGTGTGACTTGATTGGGTGGGGGCTGGGCTGTATTCTGATTGGGTGGGGTGTGTTCTCATTGGTTGGGGGTTTGGCTGTGTTCTGATTGGGGGGGGGGGTTGGCCGTGTTCTGATTGGCTGGAGGCATGTTCTGTTCAGGTGGGGGCTTGGTTATTTAGTCTTAGTTGCTGGGGGAGGGTTTGAAGTGGGTAGTGATGCAGCTGCAGTGCAGCTTCTGGTTCATTGTTGTGTCTCATCTTCTGTGTGGGTGTGAATCTGTTTTCTATGTGGAAGTGTGGTGGTGGCATCTTGTGTGGCCCTCAGGGCGGGGTCTGGTGTCAGTCTTCATGTTAGGTACTCGTCTGTTCATGAGGGCGGGTTTCCAAATGGCTGGTAGGCGGGAGGTGTCATCTCATTTATTCATGCTGTGTGGGTGTTTTTCTATCTCTATGGCTTCTCTGATTATTCTGTTGGTGAAGTGTTCGGTTTTGGCGATAGTTCTGGTATTTTTAAAGTCAATCTCATGTCCTGTGGCTTTGAGGTGTTGGACCAGGGAAGAGGTCAGTTCTTTTTTTTTGATTGAGTTCTTATGTTCTTCAATGCATGCACTTATTCTTCTGTTAGTTTGTCCAATGTATGTGGTGGGGCAGGCAGTGCAGGGGATTTTGTATACTCCTTGGTTTTCTAACTCAATTTTGTCTTTAGGGTTTCTTAGGATGGTGGATATGCCGAAACACAGACCACCCTCAAGTCCACCCTCAAGACAGACATGCACATCAACAAACTCAGAAAACTACAACAACGCCAGAAACAAATTCCTCCCCCCTCACATCCACACATGAAACAAACAGTGCACAACATCTCAAACAAGATCCTCACCGAAGCCGAAACCAATGTCCTTTCGAAAGGATTCAACTTTGCTGTCACTCCTAAACACATCCCCACAGAAATCATTATATGCGGAGTTGAAACCAGCCTGACCAAAACCAGCCCTGATGATGCTAACAGAAACAGACTCGAAATCACCAACATCCTCTGCACCAGCAAACCACCCAAAAGCAACTTATCCAAAGAAGAACAAACTGCACTACTTAACCTGAAAGAAGACACCAGCATAATAATCTTACCAGCAGACAAGGGCAACGCGACAGTGGTTATGAACTCATCTGACTACCAAACCAAGTTAACCAACCTACTCCAAGACCCCACATACAAACCCCTACCACCTACCCAGAAAAAACCACCAGATCCAAAATAAAAGCCTCCCCCATCAGCGAAGAAATCCAGCAAAGAATCATACCCAGAGAGAAATCATCCAGATGCCCTAACCTTTATGGTCTCCCCAAGATACACAAAGAAGGAACCCCACTTAGACCAATAGTCAGCTCCATAGGCTCACCTCTTAAAAACCTAGCCAAATATCTTGCCAAACAATTACAGCCCTAAGCAGAATCCATCAACTCACATGTAAGAAACTCATTCCAGTTCATTGAGATCATAAAGAAACAAAAGTTACAGCCCAGTGACCTACTAGTGAGCTTCGATGTCATATCCCTGTAAATGTCATCCAAAACAAATACAACCCCCCCCCAGCATATCCTAGATCTGACCAACCACTGCCTATCCAATACATACTTCACCTACAACGGACAAAAATACAAACAAATAGAAGGAGCACCCATGGGATCACCCCTCTCACCTGTCATCGCAAACCTCTACATGGAACACTTTAAAACACAAGCTCTAGAAAAATATGATCACAAACCCAAACTCTGGCTCAGATACATAAATGACACCTTCATAATCTGGCCACACGGGAAAGAAAAACTGAACAACTTCCTCACACACCTCAACAGCCTACACCCAAAAATACAATTCACCATGGAAACAGAAGCTAACAATAAACTTCCTTTCCTAGATGTCTTAGTATACAAAAAATCCAATGGCTCCCTAGGACATACCATCTACCAGAAGAAAATACATACAAACCGCTATCTACACGCACTCTCACACCACCACCCAGCACAGATCAATTCTGTAGCCGAGACACTCATCTCCAGAACAAAATGCTTAGCCAATGAACAACACCTAAAAAATGAACTACACACTCTCTCTAACGTACTAACGTACTAACAGCCAATGGATTCCAAAGAAAGAAGATTACCCACCTAATTCAAAAACAAACTCCAACCAAAATCCAAGACAGAGAACAAGAGAACGGCAAAGCCCTCCTCCCATATATAAAAGGCACTACAGACAAAATCAGCAAGATCCTTCAAAAATACAACATTAAGACAGCATTCTGCACAAACAGAAAAATATCCACCATCCTAAGAAACCCTAAAGACAGAATCAAGTTAGAAAACCAAGGAGTACATGAAATCCCATGCACCGTCTGCCCCAACATATACATCGGACAAACCAACAGAAGAATTAGCGCACGCTTTGAAGAACACAAGAACTCAATCAAAAAAGAAGAACCGACCTCTTCCCTGGTCCAGCACCTCAAAGCCACAGATTGACTTTAAGAATACCAGAACTATCGCCAAAACTCAACACTTCAACAACAGAATAATCAGAGAAGCCATAGAGATAGAAAAACGTCCACACAGCATGAATAAACGAGATGATACCTCCCACCTACCAGCCATTTGGAAACCCGCCCTCATTAACAAACGAGTACCTAACATGAAGAATGACACCAGACCCACACCCATGAAGGCCACACAAGATGCTACCACCACACTTCCACATAGAAAGCAGATTCACACTCACACAGATGATGAGACACGACCACGGACCAGAAGCCGTACAGCAGCTGCATCACTACCCACTTCAAACCCCTCCGACCCATACATGAAGCCCAACATGAAGATGTGACACGACCATGAACGCGAAGCCAAACAACAGGATCACAGCTCACCAGCTCAAATCCCCCGACAACTAAGACTAACCTGAACACAGCCAAGCTCCCACCTGAACAGAACACACCCCCAGCCAATCAGAACACAGCCAACCCCTCAGCCAATCAGATCACAGCCAGGCCCCCAACTAACAAGAACACACCCCCACCCAATCAGAACACAGCCAAGCCCCCACCCAGTCAAGTCGCATTCCCACTGGCAGTTAAAAGAAAAAACAGTTGCAAGCTCACATTACTCCAAGAAGCACAAAGCCGAAGACACAAGCCTGAAGATGATGAATGAGATTTCGTCGAAACGTTGCCAAAATACTTCCAATTTTACGTGGGAGAAAACCCGAAGAACCAAAGATCTACATACAAATACCCGCGAAAACCTCATATATATATATATAATTTATTGTTTAACATGTTGTTTTGGAAAATGAAAAAAAAAGACCTGGACGTTGAAAAAATAGAAAGACAAAAGACTTTCAAATATCTGAGATTTCTAAGTATTGTAATAAATGTGATTGATTGTTTAACTTGATGTTGTTTTGGAAAATGAAAAAAAGTACCTGACATTTGAAAAACAGAAAGACAAAAGACTTTCAAATGACCATTTGGTGGGAATAAACACTACATTTTTTATTCTACTGTCAAGTGAACTTTCCCAGTTTTAAAAAGTATGTGACTGTTGAAATTTATGCAGTATGAAAAGGAATATTGGCAGCTAACTGAAGTCATAAGCAATGTGGAACATTTTCAAGAGATTTTTTCCTTTATAGGATCTACAGCAGAATAGAAATTGACTCAAGGCTCATTTTATTGTCAGTTGTTCCAGATCCCTTTTATTCTTTGCTTTTTAGCCATAAATCTACAGCAATTCTTTGGTGCACCTCAACTGGAGAAAATTTTCAATTGGAGAAAGGTCCAAATATTTTAAAGATAAAATCTGTATGATCCTTCTGTTGAAACCCACAAACCTGATAAACAAGCTTGTAAAGCTGGGTGCTTAACAGATGTTTTCGAAAGATATTATTTAAAAAAAATGTTCATCTACTTTCCATAAATCTGAAATAGTGGTTTGTGCCCCATGCAGCATCAAACTTGGACTTTGTGTCAGATAGTTTATACTGTGCTGGATCTTTGTTTTTCCCATTTTGGGAGATGCAGATATCTGTCCTTCAGCCAATGTAGTCTCTAAAAAGTCAAGTAATCTAAAAGAACTGAAACTTTCAAAAAAATTCTAAAGACAGATGAATTGTAAAAAATAAAAGCCAGCATTGTTAACAATTCAACTGAATTATTTGCCATGTTTCTTAATCCATCTTCTATTTTGGAGTGTCAGCAAGCAAGAAAGCGGATAGTCAGGGCATGATGTTCTTGTAAAGAAAAATAACAATTTAAAATATTGTGCTTCTGCCAGCATAAGAATGAATCAGGTCACATTGTTGTAGATTGTTGGCAACTCTGTCAAAACAGTGGCTAAAGAAGTAAACAGCATAAAGAAATAGGTAACCAACCTAATAAATTGGAACACGCAGACCGTTGCTTCTAGTTAAAAACAACAACAAACATATTAAAACAACAACAACAACATATTAAAACTATATGCTGACCCCCAGTTATCCTGGGTGTTTGCAATTATTAAAACAATTGAGAATAACGAACAATATAAGAAATATGAAAACAGCACAAAAGAATAGAGGGAACTAAGGCACAAGTGAAGGCTCGTTCAAAGCAAAGTCATTATTCTTTTCTAAAGAGTCTGCTTAAGTGTTGCAGAATACTGAAATAAGAATTGAATTAATTAATTCATTGGCATCGGATTAACATCTTTTGAAGAATGAAACACATGGCAGGTGAGTTTCTTCTCTTTTGTTTTGTTTTGCATGTAGAAACTAGTGATGTATGCAGGTAGGATATTTAATGCCAAGAAAAAACACAAGTGAAAATAAAATTCCACTCTTTATATATATAAACTTTGTAGACTTGCTTCACACACTGATTTCTTAAAGCCAGAAATTATGGCATATTTTTCCAAAACCTTTTATCAACCGCCATATATTCTAAAGCCATAGAGTCTATTGATTGATTTTTGATGTATTGACATCAAGTTGATGTTGTTGATGTGATATGATGATATATGTCAACTTCATGATCTTTCAGGTCCTCCAAAGGTGCACTCAGTGCTATTGTAATTGAATCCATGTACCTTACTCTTTTTTTCTTCCACAGCATTAGGAGAGAGAGAGAAGGAGGGAGGGAGAGAGAGGGGGAGGGAGGGAAAGAAAGAGAGAAAGAGAGAGAAATTGCCATCATTAACGTACACAAGGGAACTAGTATTGAGGTGGTCTTGGTGCTCTCTGAGTTTTGCTTGCTTGTTTTATTGCAAACATTTCATTACGCAAACTAGATATTGTCACCATCATCATCATCATTATCATAAGTTTGGGTAATGAAACATCTGCAAGAAAATAACCAAGCTCAGAGAGTACCAAGGACCTGTCATTTCAACCCTGAGCTACAAATATTCTCCTCCATTGGAACTAATATCCAAATCGTCAAAAGCTCTTGTTTCTTTCTTTCTGAAGTAAGATAATTTGTGCCTGATCATTTAAATGTTCAGTAAGAACACTGGGTTAATTAGTTTAATGATCCATTTGTTTGTTTTCTTGGGGATAGAATCTATACATACACATACAGTCTGATAGTGATATTGCTTACAATATATGTGTGCATGTATGTATGCATGTATGTATGTATGTTTTCTGAGGTTCTCGCGGGTATTTGTATGTGGATCTTTGGTTATTCAGGTTTTCTCCCCCCTGTAAGATTGGAAGTATCTAGGCAATGTTTTGATGAAGTCTCATTCATCATCTTCAGGCTTGTGTCTTCTGCTCTGTGCTTCTCAGAGTACTTCCAAATGATTGACAGTCTGATGGAATCATCTCTTCTATTCATGCTTTCAGGTCTTTTTTCAATCTCTATGGCTTCTCTGTTGATTCTGTGGCTGGGGTTTTCTAAAGTGGCTAGGGTTTTGGTGCCATTGAAGTTGATGCTATGACCTGTGGCTTCCATGTGTTGGACTAGGGACAGACAAGACACACATAAAGATTGGCAGACAAGACACACATAAAGACTGAACTATGCACCCAGACTAAAGTACTGACAACCAACGGCTTCCACAAAAGCAAAATCACCGTCTTGATCCACAAAAACACACTGAGACATAATGGAGATCCAGAAGATGAACAGACCTATGGAACAGCTGCCCTGCCGTACATAAGAGGTACTACAGACAAAATCAGTAAGATACTACACAGACATCATATCAAGACTGCCTTCAAAACAGACAGAAAAATAGCAGCCATCCTTAGAAACTCCAAAGATAAAATTGACCAGGAAAACCAAGGCATATAGGAAGTCCCTTGTGCATCATGCCCGGCCACATACATTGGACAGACCAATAGAAGAATAAGTACCCACCTGGATGAACACAAAAATGCAGTCAAAAAGCTGGAACACACTTCCTCACTTGTCCAACACATGGAAGCCACAGGTCATAACATCAACTTCAATGGCACCAAAACCCTAGCCATCATAGAAAATCCCAGCCACAGAATCATCAGAGAAGCCATAGAGATTGAAGAAAGACCAGAAAGCATGAACAGAAGAGATGATTCCACCAGGCTGTCAATCATTTGGAAGCCTGCACTCACAAACAAAAAAAAATCTCCACACCACAAGCCAGGCAAACACCTGGGCACAAACAGATCCCCCCTGATACCTCCAGCTCAAACACACCCCAACCAGGCACCCAGATGAAACCCAGCTTCCTAACTAATGATAGCCGTCCATTTACCCGAAGCCAAGCTGCACTAAAGGCCTCCAATAAAGTAACACAATGTTGCCAGCCAATCAAGATACAAAAAGAGCCCCCCCCCAAAAAAAAAACAGACAGAAGATATTAGTAGCAGAACACAGCACACTCCAAGACCAATAAACACAGACCAAGACTCTCAACCAATCAGGAGGAAGAAAAAACCATTCTGACACAGCAATAGGCTGCCCCAAATTTAAATCTGAAACCACTGTAAAAGTCTGACTCAAGACAAACACCATACAGAAGCCTGATGATGGCAGATGAGATTCTGCTGAAACGTTGCTACAACTTTAAAAGCACCACGTGGGAAAATACCCGAACAAAACTGAATGCCAGATATATATATATATATATATATATATACATGTTTTCTTAAGTTTTCGCATTCAGCTTTGTTTGGGTATTTTCCCACGTCATAGTAGAATCTCATCTGCCATCATCAGGCTTCTGTATAGTGTTTGTCTGTGAGTTAGACTTTTACAAACTTTTACTGTAAAAGTCTAACTCACAGACGAACACTATACAGAGGCCTGATGATGGCAGATGAGATTCTGCTGAAATGTTGCTACAACTTTAAAAGCACCACTACTATGACGTGGGAAAATACCCGAACAAAGCTGAATGCCATATATATGTATATGTATGTATGTATGTATGTGTGTATGTATGTATGTATATTGTTAATCTTCCTTTGTTATTAAGTTACTAATCTCTTAACCATTTGTACAATACATCCCAGGTTGAGTAATATTCTGTTTCCTCTTTATCTTTAAGTTCCATCGTTAACCTGTCCAATTAGACACATTTTAATATTTTTTATTACTGTTTTATCTATAGGTTTGCTTTCTTTTTTCCAATTTTGTGCATATGTGATTCTAGCTGCTGTTATTACATGTAACATTAAGTATGTGTTTCTTTTATTTTATTTCCACGGTAGTATGCCTAATAAGAATATTTTTGGTTTTAGATCTATTTGCTGTGCTGTAATCTCTTCTAACCATATTTTTATCTTTGACCAATAGTTTTTTGCTGTTGGACAGGTCCACAAGTATGATAGTGGGATGTTTATATTTCCAGATAGTACCTGTTTACATTTCCAGCACTCTGGTGACATATTTGGAAACATTTTTGCCATTCTTGCTGGTGGCAAGTACCATCGATAAAACACTTGTACAGGTTTTTGTTATAAGCTGTTGACATCGTTAATTTGTTATTTCTTTCCCACAATCTTTGCCAATTATCTAATTTTTGCCCATACTATTATAGTTTCTTTTACACATTCTTCTTCCATTTTAAAATTCAATAGGTAATTATAAACTTCTTTATTAGTTTTTCATCCATCCCTAACAGTATTTTATCCAGTTCTTGGGGTTCCTTATAGAATCCATATATTTCTGTATCTTTCTTATGTTTCATTTGAATTTGGATATGTGGCCACCAGTCCAAGTCAATTCCCTGCTTTTTTAATTCCTGTTGAAATTTTAGGTCCCCTTGTTCGTTAAGTATGTCTTTATACCATACAATTTTATCCAGATCTAAAACATTAAGGTATATTGGCGCTTTCATCATGGATAGCCAGACCAGTATTTTCATATAGTGGTTTCGTTTGATATTTTCCCCCCATATTGACAACAGTCTTGGTTTTTCTGGGAATCAACTTAAACTTTAAGGAAAATCCATACAAAGTATGTGAATTCTTTAGAGAATTTTCCAGAACAACAGAGACATAGCACTGCTGACCAGGAAGATAATATATTGCTATAAAATGTGTTTAGGACAAGAAGCTATATAGTCTTATGGTCCATAACATCCTTAGATTTTCTAAAGTAGTCTAGTTGTCAGTGCCATTCATTTTGTTTAATGAATTCCATAGTTCAACTATCCAGTTTCTTGATAAGTAAAATCCTCTATAGATCTCTTTGATTTCAAATTTATCTCTAATATTTATATATTCTTTTAAGCTGCTGCTTAATCCATATTTCATATTGCAGTGAATTTATTTTCATAATATGTTGCAAACAGGGTCCTGTAGGGTGCTGGGGGTTGGCGATGGTTCAGGAGAGACTCTAGCTAAGATTCTGTGCGGTTTGGAGAACCCCCAAATCCCACTCTTGGCTGGCCCCACTCACCCGGGAATCAATAGCCGGGAAGATACTGGAAAAGATAATAAAAAAACAGATCTGCCAACATCTAGAAACAAGTAAAGTAATAACTAGCAGTCAGCATGGGTTTGTTAAGAACAGATCATGCCAAACCAATCTTATTTCATTCTTCAACACAGTGACTAAATTAGTAGACCAGCAAAATACTGTGGACATAATATATTTGGATTTCAGCAAGGCATTCGACAAAGTAGACGACAGCCTACTTCTCAGTAAGCTAGAAAAAAGTGGAATAGATAGCACCACCACTAGATGGACTCGCAACTGGCTGGCAAACTGTCCTCAACGAGTAGTCCTTAATGGGTCTAAGTCTACATGAAGGGAAGTAAGCAGTGGGGTGCCACAAGGTTCCGTCTCTTCAATATCTTCATTAACGAGTTAGATGAGGGAATGAAAGGGGAAACTTACCAAGTTTGCAGATGACCCTAAGCTGGCAGGAATAGCTAACACCCAAGAAGATCCAGATGGATCTTGACAGACTAGAACACTGGGCCATATCTAACAAAATGAAATTCAATGTAGAAAAAAGTAAAGTCCTACACTTAGGCAGGAAAAACCAAAAGTACACATATAGACTGGGTGAAACCAGTCTCAATAGCAATAACTGTGGGAGGGATCTTGGAGTTTTAGTTGACAACCAGCTGAATATGAGCAGCAGTGTGTAGCAGCAGCCCAAAAAGCTAATGCAATTCTAAATTGTATTAACAGAGGGATACAATCAAGATCAAGTGAGGTACTAATACCATTTTATAAAGACCACACCTAAAGTACTGCATCTAGTTTTGTTCACCACATTATAAAAAAGATGTTGAGACTCTAGAAAAAGTACAGAGAAGAATAACCAGGATGATTAGGGGACTGGAGACTAAAACATACGAAGAACAGTTACAGGAACTGGATTTGGCTAGTCTAGTAAAGAGAAGGACCAGGGGAAAAATTATAGCGGTCTTCCAATATTTGAGGGGCTGCCACAGGGAGGAAGGGGTCAAACTATTTTCTAAAGCGCCTGTAGGCAAGACAAGGAATAACGGATGGAGACTGAACAAGAAGAGATTTAACCTGGAAATAAAGAGAAACTTTCTGACAATGAGAACAATCAACCAATGGAACAGCTTGCCCTCAGAAGTTTTGGAAGCATCATTACTTGAGACCTTCAAGAAGAGATTGGACTGTCACTTGTCAGAAATGGTGTAGGGTCTCCCGCTTGGGTGGGAGGGTTGGACTAGATGACCTACAAGGTCTCTTCCAACTCTGATTATCTGTTATCTGTTACCCCTCCCCTCCGAGGAGTCCCCACACAGCCCATTTTGGATGCAGGTAAGTACAGGGTATTTGCAGAGGCTCAGGGAAGGTGAAAAATGGGCCCCCTTGAAATTCAGGAAGGGCAGAAATGGGCCCATTTCCAGCTTCCAGAGAGCCTCCAGAGCCCGGGGAAGGCAATATCGCTCCCCCGGCGTGATGCAGGAGGCCAACTAGGCCATGCCCACCATGGCCACGCCCACCCAGCATGCAGACAGAGATCCCATTGCTAAACTTTTTGAAGCCCACCCCTGGTTGCTAACATCACTTTCAGAGGAGGAAGCAGAGAGGGAGGAACAAAATGCAAATTGCCTAGGAACTCAGACCCATTTTTTAAAATGAAACTTTAAGTACAGTGGGTACTTGTTATCTTATAGTGGCAATGATGGTAATAACAGGAATAACAACCATTACAGAATAAAAACTTGTAATAATGATGTGTTCATTTTTAAAATAAGCCATTTTAAGATTGATTATATGCTTTTCTAATAAAATTAATCATTAACAACAAATTAACGCACTAAAGAAAATTTAAATTTAAGGAAATAAGAAAAGCATTTAAAGCACCAGCAACATTACCTTTAAATTCTAAATAATAAAGCCAATATTTCAATTGGTTACAAAATCTACACCAATGAGGCCAAAGATGAGGGAGTACCATCTCTATGAAGGCCTTGTTTCTTACATTTGACTATAATAATAATATAACCTGGCCACCCAATATTAAATACATTAATATTTGCATAGGACTTGCAGATAACAGCCCATAGATTTGTGATTGATCACAAAGGGAAGCATAAAAAGGACTGGAGGATTGTTTATTTGAACTGCTGCAGGCTGGGCTGCTATGAATTTATAATTCATCTTTAATATTAACGCAAAATAAACTACCGTAGTTTAGTATTCCTGTCATCATCTCAAACAATTTCTTTAAATGAAAGAAATTGGAACATGGAAAATATTTAGCTGTATGCTTTTTTTTTTTCTGTGGGCTCTGAGGACTTGTGGCTTTTTATTTGGTTCACCTTCATTTTCTGCTTTGTCCTGTATAGGCGCCAGACCTCTGCTTTGAAAAGCTGCTGTATAAACACAGCTCTGGTTAGTATTTGGTTTCTCTCTGTTAACTCTTTGAGGGCAAAAAAAATAAAATCATAATACAGTACGCTAAACTATTTCGGTTGCCAGCTCAGAGATCAGCAACGGAAGTTTAGCTTTAAATTCTCTTAAAATCTGCAGATATGTATCACTCACCTTGCTTTCATAGTTTACCAACATTTGTAATTCTTCAAGTGAAAATCAGCCTAAAATGAAGTCATCTCAAGAAGTTAAAATCTTTAAAAGTGCAATTGAACTGCCCTCTTATATGAACTCACAATCACATAAGTAAATTATGATTTCTTTATTTCTTTATTTATGAATTCATTTGAATTATATGGTTGCTGATTTGCAAAACAACTCTGGGCAACTAATAGGGTATTTTAAAAAGTAACAAAAATTCACAATAGAAAAATAAAATTGCATCAGTAACAGAGCAGAACATATTTATATTTACAGCAAGTTCATATGTCAAAATGGTCCAATGCCTGGGGAAGATCCAGGTTCTCAACGTTGTTTTTTTTAAGGCTGACAAAATTTGTGGAATTTGGAGGTGGTAGGAAATGCTATTCCATAATGCAGGCTTTGAAAATGAGAAGGTGCCTTTTTGGACTCATCAGATATATGTTTAATTGATGAAGCATGCCAACTTTGTTGAATACCAATAGCAGTTAGACTTATAGATCACTTCACAGTGCTTTTACAGCCCTCTCTAAGTGGTTTACAGAGTCAGCCTATTGCCCCAACAATCTGGGTCCTTATTTTACTGATCTTGGAAGGTGGAAGGCTGAGTCAGCCTTGAGCCTTTGAGACTTAAACTACCTAACTGGAGGCAGCCAGCAGTACTACATTCTAATCAATGTGCCACCGCAGCTCTGATTATGTAGGATGGGCTGAGATAATTGGAGACAGATGGCTCTTCAAATATCCAGATCCTAAGTCATTTAATAAACCTCCAGCACCACCTTGAATTGTGCCCGGAAGAAGTACACCACAATATGTAGTGGTGTTACATGGGTGTACTAAGGAGTGCCCATAAATACTTGTACTTCTTCTCCTTCTTCTTCCATGAATAGATCAAACTTTAAACTACCAGAATGAAGCTACTTTTTGGCTTTATGGATGGCCAAAAATATGTTATTATTGGTACACATTTCTTGTAGTAACTGACATGGTCCGAGCTCTGTGTCTCTCCACATTCATATAGAGTGTAGTTATCTGCTAAGAGGCTCCACATGAGCATATTGATTTTACATTCATGCATTCTCAACCTATTCAGTATTGGATCTTTCAGCCACATCCTCCTTTAATGTTATTCTTTGCTCAATGGTATATTTCCTCCACCTTTTAATTCGATTTTGTTTTTGGGTATCTTCAAAAATGTTTGTTGTTGCCATAAAGCTGTTCCTAGACCTGAGTTGGCAGGCTTTGGGCATGTTAGATTGTAGGTGCAAGGAAGACACTGAATTGAGGTAACAATAGAATTTCTTTATTCAAGTAACTGCAATGCATTGAAAATCCCCTGTCTGACAGTCCTCCTTTTATAGGAGCTGTCAGATGGGACAACCAATCAGCTTGAAGTATTTCCCACCTAATTGGTGGACCAGAGGGAAAACTTCCCCTTGCAATGGAACATAACAGGGCACATGCCCGTTCAGAGAATGTTGAGATTCATTCTCTTGCTTTGTTCTCTCAGCATCTGCTGATATTGGTGGACCAATATCAGTGAAAGGATATATTGGATGTATTCTGGACTAGCAGAAGTTTCTGATTTTAAGAATAATGCAACAAAGAGTGCATTGCAATAATTCAAATGAGACATCATTAAGCAGAAAGTGACTGTAAATAAGGCATTGCAGCAAAGAAACAAACACAGTTGGGACATAAGATGCAAAAGTCCTACATGCTATATTGCCAGCTATTCCTTAGGCAGGAACCAGAACTCTAGAAGAACTTCCAACTCAGTTCTGTCTGAGGAAATGTAATCCAATCAAGAACTAACAGTGGAAGCTCTCTGGAACCAAGTGCCCTGAAATTCATAGCTGCTCTATTTTGCTAAGGTTGAGTTTCGATTTGTTTATCTCCATCCAGATTCCCACAGTGTCAGACTTTTCACAAAAGCAAAGTCAAAAGAGCGGTGTAATTTCAAAAATGCTTTTTTATTGTGGTAAGAATAACAGATTCTAGAAAGCTTGTACCATCAAACATAATCAAGGCAGAGATATTTTGAGTTTCCTTCTCACATTCTTTTCTAGGTTTGAGTAATCTTTTCTGCTCACTTCCCCTTTTTACATTTTCACACACAGCCTCCAAACACAAAGACAATAAGGCAGAAATCTCACAGCATTACTTGAAATATACACAGTAACTGGGTACCATTAGTGTACTGATGATATCTAACTCCATTCTAATGGATGTGTTTATTTTATTTCAATTATTCCATTTTAAGTCTTAGAACTGAATATCTGTAAATATGGCATTTTGTTTTTGAGCAATTTCTGAGTGCTAGTCAGACTGAATCAGCATTGAATTTTGGCTCTAAGTTTGTTGGCCCTATAAGTAGAGAGCCTAGATCTAATCATCTGTCCCACTTTGGAGTTTGGTTCACAAATTAGCCCAATTACTTTACAGGATAAATCCATACTTACTAGAGAACAGCTATCCCAGTTGGGAGGAGAGGGTCAAATGGGAAATTAGTCTAGAGTGATTACATAAGCAGAAGAGGGCAAGGTCTGAGCCTTGTTGAATGCCATTGGACTTTATCTAATCCTTTTCAGGGACAAGCTGCCAGTCTGTGAAGATTCCTATGAAATAGGCACTGAGCAATAAAATAGCTAATTTATACTCTACACAGGTAGATCTAGTTTTTCACACCCGACAATACTACATTAAAGTATGATTTACTTGTATTTACTACATTAAATTCTAACTATTTCCTGAATAGATGATATCAATAAAATCACTGTTTTTGTGCTTGTCAGTGTTTTATGTGGGTATACTATTCAGTGCTGAACATCTGGGTGACAGCAGAGCAAATCAAGTTGAATGTGATCCATTAATCAGCATTGTCCCAAGTCAATATTTTCACTTAACAGTAATATAAATTTTTAACATATTGTAATTTCAAAAGAAATGATTGCATTGTAAATTGCTGCTAATAAGCTATTATTAAAGCAGTTTAGAAGTCAGCCTATCCGGAATAAAAATTCAGAAGTGTATTTTAATTAATAATGAAGAAAAACACCTTTATGCATTAATGTTTGTCAACAGGGAAAATAATTTATCTATGAAGTTTTCAATCTCTTACACCTCAAACAACAATTATGCTGTTTCTGCCTCATTGCAAATTGAAGATTACCAAATCATTCTAAAGTTAAACAGAATGGTGTAAAATATCCTAATTGGAGGACCTATTATCCGAAAGATAATTACATACATGTGAAGTTTGAGCTGATAATATGCATAGAGAATATACTGGGGAAAGGCCAATTATACTCCATCAAGGATACAATATTCATAAATTTGTAACAAAAGCTAACACCATATTGCCTGCACATGGAATTCATTTTTCCAGAACCAGCTGTGTGTGGAGACAGTTAAGCTGAGGTAATTCATCCAAAGAAACAAAGCCATTTAGATGTTCTCTGCCATGGAAAGTAGTAAATTCCCCAAAATGTAGCAGGACTTTTATCTCTACAGAAAAAAAAAATATTAGGATTAATGTTATTCGTGATAAACTACAATAATGTCCAACTTCCTTCATAAACTGTACAGACAAAATATTTTAGCATAAAATTTAAACATATTTCAAAATGTCCAAAAAAGCCATTTTTTACTCAGATGCATTTTGAAGAGACAGCTTGTTGTAGTGGGTAAAGCACTAGGCTGGGACCCAAATAAGTTTTAGCTGAGTGACCTTGGGTCATTCACTGTCACTCAGCCCTAGGAAGAAGGCAAGAGCAAACTACTCCCAAAAATCTGGCCAAGAAAACTATCTCCAGGTAGTCACCAGTAATCAAAAGTAACTCAAAGGCACATGCATTCTTTCTGAATCTTCACTTAGCTATGAATTTCTTCTTTCTCTGTGAGGAGAGTCTGATATTATATGCCATTTTTACATAAAGGTAGTTCTTGCTGAATGACCCTAAGTGGATCAGAAATGCTGTCATTAAGCTAAATGCTTGTTAATCAAAGCATCATGTGTCTGCCCCACTCAGTGATGGCAATTCTAACATCCCGGCTGTTGTATTTAAGTGAATCACGATAGTTAAGCAAGACCTCACAATACAACAACTTGCTTGTTGGAAGCTAGGGCTAAGGAGGTCAGAAGTGGTGATAATATGATCATGGATGATATGACTATCATAAATGTATGATTGTTTCCAAGCACCCAAATTGTAATCATGTGACTCTGGGGACACAGTGATGATAATTAGTGTGAGGACCAGTTGTAAGTCTCTTTTTTCAGTGCTGTTGTAACTTCAGTCACTAAATGAATGATTGCTAAATAAGGACTATCTGTATTCTAATACCTGTAGCATATCCCAAGGTCACCAAAATATGATGTGTCAAGTAAAATCTCAGACACATAGAAAAATGGAACAATGCCTAGAATTTGTATATAGAACTTCCATTTGCACATTCTTCATTCACACCTGTGACAATCTTAACAGTGCTATGATTTTTGTCTTCAGAAGTAATCCTTTTTCCTAAACCAATTGTTCAGCTCAAGTTTACCTCTTATATTCAGCCATTGTAGAATTCCAAAAATTAGAGCACAATTAAGAAATAAAGGATCTTATTAAGAAACACTAATGTTCAGATTCTTTCTAAAATTCATCAGTTTCCTGTTCTCATAGAATATTGCATTTGGAGAGCCATATAAACAATATTCCACACTCTTTAACTATTTCACTCTTTTGCAAATACTAAGGAAAAATTTCTAACTAATCATTTATTATATAATAAATACTTATTCCCTAAATAATTGTAGGTTCCATATCAATTTCTTGACAGAAGGTAAAAGAAAAGATAAAAATGCCCAACAGTTTAACTGATAGACAAGGGGTGAGATTCAAAATTTTAAAAACCGGTTCTGTGGGCATGGCTTAGTAGGTGGGCATGGCTTGGTGGTCATGTGACTGGCTGGGCATGGCCAAATCAACATCACTCATTTTGAGGCACACATTTCCTCGCCTGGCCTCTCATGACTGTGGGGATGCTGCAACAGTTGTAAGTGTGAAAAAACATCATAAGTCACTTTTTTCAGTGCCATTATAACTTTGAATGATCATTCCACATGAGCAAAGTACCAGCAAAAGAGGGGAAAAAACTTCCTGAGACAGGAAGTCTAGGCTTGCCAAGAATGCAATAAGTGTTAACAGAGAGGCAGTTTCTGTAAGCAACATCAGAATGTTTCCTTCCTATCTTCCTTACAGGATTACGCCAGTAATTTCTTCTAACAACTGGTTCTCCGAACTGCTTAGAATGTTAACAACTGGTTCTAGTGAATAGGTGCGAACCTGTAGAATTCCACCCCTGTGCTAGACTCAGTACAGAATTTCTGACCATTAATGCTGAGATGTTCCACAGAGCCAAAAAATTGCCAGCAATTGTTCATCACATGCAGAATGGGAATTACAATCTTTATCCTGATTTTCAGACATTACAAAAGTAAACCCATACACATGTGTGAGATATTTTATCAACAAAACAAGATTTTTTTTAACAATCTAAACTGATGGTATCTACTTAATATTTATTTATTTAACAGATACCCATAACTTCAAAAATGGGGGGAAAAAGATCCAGCAAAATACAAAGCCACTTGACATCGATATCTAGAAACATCTAGATGCTAAAGCAGATCAAAAAGTGACTTTGGGTGGTGAACAATTAGCAAAATAAGGATAAAAACAGTTACAACAAATGCAAAAATTAAAATATATCGCAGATGAGGAACTGTCATGATCCACAATAATTACCAAAACATAGCTGGGAGATTAACCTCTTCACATTCGAGGACCCAAGCTTGGGTACAAAACCAAATCTTTAGTGCAAAGACCAGAATAGAATAGAATATTTTATTGGCCAAGTGTGATTGGACACACAAGGAATTTGTCTTGGTGTAAATACTCTCATTATCCATAAAAGATACATTTGTCAAGAGTCGAGAATCATAAGGTACAACACTTAATGATAGTCATAGGATACAATAAGCAATCAAATCATACTAAAAAACAGTTAATATAAATTGTAAGTATACAAGCGACAAAGTTACAGTCCTACAATCACAAGTAGGAGGGGATGAGTGATAAGGAGTGATGACAAGATTAACAGTAATAGTAGTGCAGACTTTGTAATAGTTGAACAGAGTTGAGGGAATTATTTATTTAGCAGAGTGATTGCTTTCGGGGGAAAACTGTTCTAGTTGTTCTGGTGTGCAATGCTCTATAGTGTCATTTTGAGGGAAGGAGTTGAAACAGTTTATGTCCGGGATTTGAGGGTCTGTAAATATTTTCACAGCCCTCTTTTTGACTCATGCAGTATACAGGTTCACGATTGAAGGCAGGTTGGTAGTAATTGTTTCTTCTGCAGTCCTAATTACTCTCTGAAGTCTGTGTCTGTCCTGTTGGGTTGCAGAACCAAACCAGACAGTTATAGAGGTGCAGATGATAGACTCAATGATTCCTTTGTTAGAACTGTATCAGCAGCTCCTTGGGCAGTTTGAGCTTTCTGAGTTGGCGCAGAAAGAACATTCTTTGTTGTGCTTTTTTGATGACGTTTTTGATATTAGATGTTAGACCAGCAGGGACTAAGTCATTCTAATCTCCAGATGGAGAATTTTCCACAGGGCCGGCATTATGACAGAAAAAAGTGTGTCTCCTGGATCCCACCAAATGTCATTTCTTAGGCAATGGGACTCGGAGGATGCCTATCCTGCCAAATTCGATCAGATGGGTAGAAGTAATATTTAGTTATTTTCATCATCCATAAAACTGCTGTCACTGCATTCTTGTTAATCAATCCTTTTTTGACAAGAGATTGTCCACCCAGCTGAAAGCAAGATCAGCCTAGATTAATGTAGGAGAGCTGGCAGTATGGCTCACTTTAATGCTGCAAGTATGATGACCACCACAGATACTGGTTGTGATAAAATTTATGTCTGAAAACAAGATGATCAACTGCATAGCACTGATCAAATAACAGTTACAATAATTTAATTTCACATAACATTTTAATGAAAACATTTGACATGTTTTCAGAAGCTGAAATAAAAGGAGAGAAAAAAATCCTGACCTTTGGAGTAAAAATTATCCGGAGGCACAAATAACCTATGAGTAACCTCACAATAGTGAGCAAAAGATGGAGAAGGCGGAGCTTCGTTCCGGCGATACAGCTGCGATCTCGGGGCTCTGAGATCGTAGCCGATATTTTCGCCCCTGGTCGGTCCTAACGGACCTAAACCGTCCCGTAGAGACGGTGATCGTGAAGGGCATTGTTCCAGGATCCCAGAGATATCGCAAAATCTCTGGTTTGATCCGGAAGAAGCCCTTTTGCTGGCGGTGGAGAGGCAGCCTCCATAGCTGCTGAAGTCGGGACAGCTCCGGAAAGAAAGTGATTGGAGTGAAGTGTGTCGGCTGGGTGAGAAAAACTCTTTTGTGCTGTAAATTCGCTAAGGTTGGAAAGTTCATCCGATATAAAGAAGAAAGCTGTGAGATTTTTTTTTTGACTGAAATTGTTTTGAGCGGCATTTTTTTTAAAGTGATGTCAAATTGAGGCTTGGTTTTTTTTTTCTCTTGTCTTTATACTTTTTGGGAAAGATTTTACTGTGACTTTGTAGGTAACCGGATTGAATTTTCTCTTATATATATTTTTATGCTCCCTTTGATTTTATGCTTCCTTTGATTTTTTAACTTTCTTTAGGATAGAGGCTCCCTTTGGCTATTTTTTCTTTTTTTTTCCGTATATATTATTCCTTTTTTCTGGCGGGCGGGGAGAAGGAGCATTAAGAAACTTTGTAACACTGCCAACTAGAGGCTTGAAAGTATCTTTATGTGAATTGGAGAGAATTGCAAAAAGACCTCATCTCAAGGACTTTTTAATGTGATAAGATAGAGGGAGAGCACAGCAAAATATTATTGCAGGTGCTTTCCTGGACTGTTATCAACAACACTTGAGGTTTGGCTTTGAAGCTGCTGGAGAAGAGAGTCATAACAAGAGCCTTGGATAAATAGCAAAGTGCAGTGTGTTTTCTTATATATACCCCATTCGCTAGCCTTCTTCTAAATTTTAATTTTAGTAATATTTTTATTTTTGCCTTTTATTTTAAAGGGAAAGCCTCAGAGTTTTTTTTTTTTTTCTTCTTTATTTTTCTTTTCTTTTTTTATTGGGACTTTTTTGCTTTTCATATTTATGTTTTTGGATTACTTTGTTGTTGAGGTTGTTTTTTTTTTTGTTTTTTTTGGATTATTGAGACTTTTTAATTGGATTAAGGTGTGAAGAATCTGAAGGAACTTTTTGCTTTTTCTTTTTTCCTTTTTCTTTTGCTCTTAATCAATATTATTATTTTTGGATGTGTTTGTTTTCTCCTTTCTATTTTTTCCTTTTTTATGGTGGACTATCTCGTAATTGGATTAGGGTCTAGAAGAACCTGAAGATCTTTCTTCTTCCTTTTTTCTTGTTTCTTCTTTGGTTTCGTGTTTTTTACTATTGGAGTTTTCCATTTTGGATTATAATTGGCTGCTCTACCCGTTGGATTAAAAGTCAAGAAGAATTTGAAGTTCTGGAAACATTGAAATGAGCAGGAAACCAATACCATCTGGCATTTCTGCTTCTGCCTCTGCTTCCCCACCAGTTGAAGGACAACGTTTAATTCAGACAATGTTGAAGCAAGATAAGGAACAAGAAAAAATAACTTTACAGATGATTATGCAAGGAATCCAAGATCTCAAGACAAAATCAGATATCATTGAACAAAGAACAGGAAATATTGAACAAAGAACAGAAAATATTGAACAAAGAATAGAAAAGATTGAACAAAGAGCAGAAAATATTGAACAAAGAGCAGAAAATATTGAACAAAGAATAGAGAAGACTGATGAAAAAGTGGAAAATATTAAACAAATGATGGTTAAGTATGAGGAGAGATTCCAAAAAATTGAGGAAGAAGGAAAACAAAGAGAGAAGAAGATTGGAAATATTGACAGCAGACTAACAGCGGTTGAACAAGAAAAAGGTGGAATGTTGAGGTGGGAGATGGAAAGGTCAGAATTTTACCTCAGATTTCAAAATATAGAAGAGGAAAAAGGAGAAAATTTGGCAGCGGTAATGATAGAAATTTTGGCAGCTGTTTTGGAAATTACAGAGGAAAAGATGATGGTTGGAATAGATGAGATATATCGAGTCTATACAAGATATGCGATGAGAAATAAATTACCCAGGGAAGTCCATATTAGATTTACTAAAAAATCCATTAAAACGCAAATATTACAAGTAGTAAGAGAGAAAACACTGAAATACAAGGGTAAAGAGGTTATGGTTTTAAAACAAATACCCAGAAGAGTGAGAGAGATGAGAAGAGAATATCGATTTCTGACCAAAATACTATTGGAAAATGAAGTGAATTATAGATGGCTGATTCCAGAAGGACTAGTGTTTGGGTGGCAAGAGCAAAGATATAGAATTGATTCAATTGAGAAAGCAGAACTTTTTTATGCAGAATTCTTTGGAGGAAGAAGAGAGGAAGCAGAGAAAGAGGCTTTATCAATTGAGTTTCAAGATGAACAACTGGAGACTGAAAAAGAGAAAGGAGCAGCAGGAGGACAGATGGATAATAAAGAACAGCGTGAAGTGAGATCCACGAGAGCTGTTAGACCTAAATATAAAGCATAATCATGGAGGAAAAAAAACTGATTACAATGAATATAAATGGACTTAATTCAGCTGTTAAAAGAAGGAAAACTTTTCATAAATTAGAGAAATTAAAATTTGATATAATTTGTTTACAAGAAGTTCACATTAAAAAACAACATGAACAATTGTTATTACAGCCAAAATTAGGGAAAATATTTACCTCTTTGACTCAATGTAAGAAAAGAGGTGTGGTTTTATACATTAAAGAAGCTATTCCAGCAAAATTGATTTACACGGATGAAGATGGAAGAGTATTAATGGTAGAAATAATGGACAATAATATAAAAATACTTTTGATTGCAATTTATGCTCCGAATGATAAACAAGAAGAGTTTTATAAAAAGCTACATATGAAAATAATTGGACTGGACTATGTTAATATAATTATGATGGGAGATTTTAATGGAATTGTGGACAATAAACTGGACTATATAGCAACAACAACAAAGCAAAATAGAAAGGCTCTCCCAAGGTCCTTTTTTAAAATGACAGATGAATTAACTTTAAAAGATATTTGGAGAGAAAGAAATGTTAAAGCTAAACAATATACTTTTTATTCAAATAGACATCTATCATGGTCCAGATTAGATATGATTTGGATCTCAACAGAACTAATATCTAATATTAAAGAAACAAATATTGAAACAAGTACCTGGGCGGATCATAGCCCAATGACAATTAAATGGAAGGGACAAAAAAAAAAGATCGAGATGGACATTAAATAATACTATTTTAAAGGAGAAAGATTTTACACAATGGATGGAGAAGGAATTGGCTTTTTTCTTCAGAGAAAATAAAAAAGAAGATACTTCAATGCAAAATGTGTGGGACACAATGAAGGCATACGCTAGAGGTTTGATAATAGATTATACAAGAAAAAAGAATATTAGGAAAAGGCAAGCTTCTAAGGCCTTGGAAGATGAGTATAAAATTCTTGAAAAAGAATTACAGAAAATGCCACAGAAAAAGGATATTAAATTGAAGCTGGATGTAATCAAACATAAAATGGAATTAATAGAGAAAGAAGAACTGGCACAGAAAATTAGAAACTCTAAACAGAATTATTTTGAAGATGCAAATAAACCAGGTAGATGGCTAGCATATAAATTGAGAAAAGAGAAGGAATCAAGAAAAATATTGAAGTTAATAGATGAACAAGGCCAAGTTTGTTTTGGGAATAAGGAGAAAAAAGAAATTATTCGAGATTTTTATGGGCAATTATATAAACAGGAAAATATTGATGAAGAAAAAGTCAAACAGTATTTACAGGAAGCTAATTTACCAAAGATACCTAAAGAGACTGAAGAAATGCTAGAAAGCAACATAACAATGATGGAACTAAATGAAGCATTTAAGAGACAAAATAATGGGAAAGCTCCGGGTCCAGATGGACTTCCAGTAGAATTTTATAAAACATTTCAAGAATTATTGAGCATCCCATTGTTAGAAGTTATGAATGAAGTTATGTTAAAAAAGATGATACCTAAAACATGGTCAGAGGCTTATATTACACTCATACCAAAGGAAGAGACTGACCCATTGCAAATTAAGAATTATAGACCTATTTCTTTATTGAATGCAGACTATAAAATCTTTGCTTCAATCTTAGCAGAAAGACTTAAAAAATATTTAAATAATTTTATTCACTCAGATCAAAATGGATTTCTGCCAAAGAGACAAATTAGAGACAATATGAGAGTAATCCTGGACACCTTGGAATACTATGAGGCTCATCCTGAAAAGCAAATGGCTTTGATATTCCTAGATGCTCAAAAAGCATTTGATAACGTGAACTGGAGATTTATGTTATTATTATTGGAGCAGATGGGTTTCGCTAAAAAATTTATTCAAGCAATAGAAGCTATATATAATAAACAGACAGCAAGGGTAATGATGGAGGGGGAACTTACAGATTTTATTAATATAAGGAAAGGCACAAGACAGGGATGCCCCCTGTCTCCTTTGCTATTTGTGTTGACCTTGGAAGTGTTGAATAGAAATATTAGGGATGATAAAAGCATAAAAGGAATGAAAATTAAGAAGGAAGAATTTAAGCTACAAGCTTTTGCTGATGACTTAGCTTTTATTTTGGAAGATCCGCTAGAAACAGCTCCAAAGTTACTGGAAAGGATAGAGGCATATGGAGAGGTTTGAAAATAAATAAAGACAAAACAAAGATTTTGACAAAGAATATGCTATTGAGACAGAGAGAAGAATTGGCAGATCTTTTGAAAATTCAAGTTACAAATAAGGTTAAGTATCTGGGGATATATTTGACAACAAGATGTAGCACATTAAAGGAGAATAATTATATTAAACTTAAACAACAGATAACTACAGATTTGAAGAAGTGGGAAAACTTGCAATTGTCATTAATAGGGAGAATTTCAACAATTAAGATGAATATCTTACCTAGAATTTTATTTTTGTTTCAAACAATACCAATTAGGCTTGGAAAAGACTATTTTGAAGATTTAAATAAAATTATGTTGAAGTTTATATGGCAAGGTAAAAAAGCGAGAATAAAGCTAAAGCTTTTGCAAGATGCTAGAATTAGAGGAGGTTTTGGTCTGCCTAATTGGGAATTGTATTATCAAGCTGCAAGTTTGATGTGGGTCAAAGAATGGATAACATTAAGGAAACATAGGTTGTTGACATTAGAAGGGCATGACTTGCTGTTGGGTTGGCATGCTTTTTTATGGTATAAGGGAACTAAAACACAGGGTTATTTTAGAAGACATTATGTACGGGAGTCTTTGTGGTTAAATTGGGAGAAGATAAAAAGACAATGTTATTTGAAAATTCCAGTTTGGTTATCGACCATTGAAGCATTTTCCTATCCTATAATCTACAAGAAGGAACAAACAGTTAGATATGGGGAACTTTTGGATGAAAAGGGTGAACTTAAATCGATCCAAAACTTAGAGGAACAAGGTATAAGGATGAATTGGTTTTCATATGCACAAATACACTCAAGGTATGATGAAGATTCTAAAACGGAGGGATTTTATGATAAACAGACTGATTTAGATAAGATCTTGATGGGTACTGATGAGAAGGTGATTAAAAAACTATATGGTTATTTACTGGGAATGAAATTAGAGGAAGAACAAGTCAAAGAAACTATGATTGTTTGGGGAAAGAATTTTGGATATGGGATTGATTTAGAGAAATGGCAGAAATTGTGGTCTCAAAATTATAAAATGACAATGTCAACAGCATATAAAGAAAACTTGTATAAGATGTTTTACAGGTGGCATTTTCCTCCGACAAGAATAGCAAGAATGTTTAAGAACAAATCTGAAAAATGCTGGAAATGTCATCAGATACCCGGCTCGTATTACCATATGTGGTGGACTTGTGAGGATGCTAGAAAATATTGGACTATAATTCGCATGTGGTTGGAAAAAATGACAAAGAAACATATAGATTTGAAACCAGAGATCTTCTTATTGGGAATTTTACCTGATATATATAGTAAAGATTTGAAATACCTGATTGTAAATGTATTAACAGCGGCCAGGATTGTATTTGCTAAAAATTGGAAGAATGAGAAAATACCATTACAGGAAGAAATTATTAAGAAAATATTGGAATGTGCTGAGATGAGCAGATTGACATTTGAAATTAGAGAGCAAGAGGATAAACAATTTTACGAAATTTGGGATCTTTTTTATAAATGGCTAGATGATAAAATACGATAATAGATTATTTAGAATGCTAGATAGTAAGGAATATCTTTATTTTGCTACTATTTTGCTATTTGATATTATATTTATAAAGGATTTTTTAGGATTGATTTGACTAGATGATTTGTTATAGAGTAAACTGGTTTAAAGTATTGTTAGCTCATTAAGCATGAATGATTAAAAATATAGTCAAAAACTTCTTTTTTTAGTGATATTAGGATATATAAGTTTGGATTGACAATATGAGTTGTTATGTAATATAATTGTAATTGAGACTACAGAATGAATGCACAAAAATGATGAACCAACTGACACACTGGATGTATATATAAGAGTTGATGTTTTTATGTTTTGTTTGTCTTGTTTGTTTGTAGAAAATTAATAAAAACTTTTTCAAAAAAAAAATAGTGAGCAAAAGATATATGACTGACTCCCGGTGGAAGGGAGGGTTGCCTAGCCTGAGATAACATCTTGGAGCTAATGATCCTAGAGTCAATATGACTACTTTTACAGTTATTGAACATGACCTCGGTTTTAGTTCATTAGAATTATGTGCAAGTAGGTTGTGAATGACTCGTTCCAGAGAAAGAGGAAAGACCTACCGCTAACCTTACTCCAAGAAGCAGTTTTCCTTTCTTCTCTGTGCAACAACATTGCTCTTTTGATTCCTTCTTGAAAGAGTTAGAAATTGCTCATCTTCTGCTAGACTGCTAAAATCTTCCCTCTACCCTTTGCCCTTTAATGCCTAGTAGTTTTGAAACTGCTTTCTGAAACGCATTGCATGACGACTCTTTTCTCTCTCCATCAAATCCCCTTCAAACATCTTTTTTTGAAAAGAATTTGGTCAACCTGTACTTACTTTATTTACTCTACTGTTATTAAAGCATAACCTCAAACTGTCCTCTCCAACGATAACGCATTTTGCTTTCCTGTTTTCTCACACTTCCTCTTTCTTCATTCTTTGCTTGCTTCAGATTAGACATCTTCCACCTCATCAATCTGCTGCCTTATGTATTGTGCAACTAAATAATTCTAGATTTAATGCTAATAAAAAAAGAAATGAATTGAACTTGTGCTGTTTTATATATTAAAAGTTACTTCTGTTACCTGAGTGCTAAATGTTTCATTTGAAAACATTTCGTGTAATAAAAATATGACTATATATTTACAAATCATAATAATAAATTCAGTGACAGAATCACGGCCAGCTGTTTTATCTACTGGGTTGTAAGTCTCTCTCTCTTTCTCCCCCTCCCCTCTCCCTCCCTCCCTCCCTCCCACCCTCCCTCTCTCTCTCTCTGTGTGTGTGTGTGTGTGTGTGTATGTGTGTGGACCTAGCTATGAAAGTATCATTTTGGAATCAAACCTGAAGCATCTCAAAGCCCTAAATAATAGCAATAGCACCTAGACTCAGAAGGATGGAAGGCTGAGTCAACCTTGAACTAGTCAGGATCAAATCCTGGCAATGGGCAGAGTTAGCCTTCCATGTAGACAATGTATTGTGAGATTGAACTGCCACTCACACTCAACCTTTGAATGAAATCCCTTCCTCTGAATTCTGAGTCAACCAGGCCAACCTCAGAACAGGCCATTTTCAATCCATATTGGCTCCTATTGTGACCTATTGCTTTAATTTTATCCTCTTACTTAATAATGATATTATCTCAGTAGCTTCATTATTTGTCTTAGTAATTAAAGCAATATCATCTGTAAACAATAATAATAATGACATCATTCCATTTGTCTCTCTTTTAAATAAACATGGATCAGCTAAACCAGCTTTAAATCATATATTGTTTAACTCTTTTACAATATATTGGTTCGATTCATAATCAGATTGTTTCAATCCATAGAGACTTTTATTCAGTTTCCAACAATCATTATTAATTTTATCATCCTTTATACCTACTGGTTTTCTTAAATATATAGTGTGCTGCAATGGTGCATGCAGACAGGCAGTTTCTACATCTAAATGATTTATGACATAGTTCTTCTTAGCTGCCCACTCTAAAGCTGCTCTTAAGGTTGTTGCCTTTAAATTTGGTGCATATACTTCATCATAATCACATGCAGTTTGATTAAATCCTTGAGCTACCAACCTAGCCTTATGGGTAACAGTCCCATTTTTACCAGTTTTTAACTTAAATATCCATTTGCAGCCAATGGTCTTTTCACCTGGAGGTAATTTGGCATTTTCACAAACTCATTTATTTTAATGAATTTAATTCCTTCTCCATTGCTCTATGCCAATTTTTCTGATCCTTTGCAGAATACATTCTAAGTTCTTCAACAGTAGTTGGAACTTTACTAACTTGGCAAACTATACTTGCTTGATAGCTGTCAGGTGGTCTGGTTACATGTGTAGTAAGTCTAGGTATTACAGGGCTTACAGGTGGACTTTCATGTTCTCCCTGTTCCTGATTATCTATTTCTTCCTGTTCTGGTATTTCTTCCTGTTCTGGTCCTATGTGCTCTTCCTGTACTTCCTCTTTTCTTATTACTGATTTTTTCTTTTGGTTTTTTGTAGGTTTCTATAATTACTTCCTTACTTGAATCTTGTTCCAGTTTTTCCCATCCTACATGTTCTAGGAATTGGGCACTAGCACTACAGTAAACTCTAGATGTACCTTTTCCCCAGAATCTGTATGATTTGTGATTAAATTCATAACCTACAAAAAATAACTTTTTAGCCCTATGTTGCCCCTTATTTCTCAGTTGTGTAGGAATATGCACCCATGCTGGTGCTTCAAATATGTGCATGTAGCTTAGGTCAGGTTTTCTGCCATGCCACTGTGTGAATGGTAATTCACCTGTTGTTGAGTTAACAACATTATTCAATATATGATTACCACACATTATTGCTTCTCCCCACAAATTTTCAGGTAATCCTGAATCTGACAGCATAGTATGAGCCATGCTTGAATTGTTTGTCCTTGTCTTTCTATAAAGGCATTATGTTGTGGCCTATATGGTGCAGATTTTTTATGTTCAACACCTGCCATCTTCAGTTTATTTTGGAATTTATTGTTTATAAATTTAGTACCATTATCAGTGATAAGAGTTACTAACTTCCTTTTAGTTTTTCTTTCTGTGAATTTAAGCCAATTAAAGAAATTTTGATATGTTTCTGTTTTGCTCTTCATTAGATAACAGAAACCATATCAGGAATAATGGTCCATTATACTTAGTATGTAATGAGCACTTCCCACACTTGGTTTTTTAGGACCTACAATATCAGCAAATATGACCTCTAGAGGCTCCTTTGTTTTAAATCCATTAACTCTATTTGCTGGTATTTTCTTGCTTTTTTCTTGACTACAGGTATTGCAATGCAAATACTTACTGCAAGGCTTCAGTTTTATACCCTTAGATAGTTCTACCGTATTGCAGTGCAAATACTTACTGCGAGGCTTCAGTTTTATACCCTTAGATAGTTCTACCATTTGTTTAAGCATTTTAAAATTTATATGCCCCAAATGTCTGTGTAACAAATGTATGCACTCATCATGAGGTTTAACATTATTATAAACTGTGTTAGCTACCTCTGAATTATTATTTAACACATATAATTCACCTTTTAAAGTTGCAGTCACTTTTTTACCTTCTTTTTCAATTATGCAATTGTCTCCCCTAAAGGTAATTACATAACCTAATTTAACTAAAACTCTAACTGAAAGCAAATTAAACTTAAGTTGTGGTACATATAACATTTTTACATTTTCTCTTATGCAAGAACAATATGATATACCTTCACCTTTAGCTTTCAGTTTCCATCCATTAGCTAACGATATCTGCTGTGAACTCGTGGACATCTTAATAAATCTTTTCTTATCTTTCGTTATGCAGTGCGATGCTCCACTATCTACAACCCATAAATTACTATTCACAGTTTCGTTGCTATACATGGCTAACTCTAAGCATTTTTTATCCTTTTGATGCCTTTTATCTTTCTGGCTGGCATTGTGGCATTTTCCTTTCTTGCAGAATCTTGCCAAATGTTCTTTTCCTCCACAATTAAAACACTTTCTAATTGTATATGCTGATGAAGATATTTTCTCTTCTTCACATTGTGATTGTTCCCTTCTGAGTTGATCTTTTTCAAGCCTTCTCCTGGCTTCTTCAATTAATCTGCCAGTAATGTCAGTTAATGTGAGGTTATCTTTTGGCAGAACCTCAAGTGAAGTTACGTAGTCATCATAGCTATTATCTAAAGAAGACAAAATTATATAAACTTGGTGTAGTTCTGTGAAGATAAGTTCTTTTTCATGCAGTTCCTGAAAAATTCTCTTAATTTTGTTTATATGACTCAGCATATCTCCATTCTTTTGAAGATGTGTTCTGAACAGTTTCCGTGTAAGATTTATATGTGCTCCTACACTGTCTTGAACATAAATCTTCTTTAAATTCTCCCAACATTTGGCAGCTGTTTCTTCTCCTCGAATATGTACACGCTGCTCATCACAGAGTGTCAGTCCTATTATACAGAGAGCTTGCTCATTCTTCAGTTTATATTCTTGTATTTTCTGGGCATCATCCTCATCCTCCGAATCCCATGCATCTGCTTCTGGTGGGTTTTGAATTATACTCCACAAACCTTCTCTGCGTAGAAGTAGGCTACATTTCATAGACCATGAAACATAGTTTGTTCCATCCAGCTTGGATATTAGAGACAAACTTTGTAAATTGACTTGTGCCATCTTTATCTGGATATTAAACTATAATTAATAAAACACAGCTGTCTGTTTACAGTATTGTGTATCTACACAAACTCTCACTTTAATCTAAGCCTGTTATATCCTGGTTAGTCTGACTGTGCACCTGGGCCCATAACCAGTGTTAGGGGTACACACCCTAGCAGAACGTGCAACAGCAGTCTAGCAGGCAGTGCTTATCTCACAATGATGTGAGATAAACGTTGTTGTAGTTTACACTCAGTAAGACAGATACACTGTGCCAGTTAAACAGTTTTTTATTCCAGCAAGAGTTATAGCATAGTCAAAACAGTCCATATATCATAAACTAGTTCAGTCCATCCAGGGATTAATCAGTTGCAAAGTCCAGTGTCGAAAAATAGAGGTCAATAAACTTACAAATAATCAGTCCAGCAATATATCTCTTTTGCAGTCAGAGATATGAAGAAAATCAAACCCCTTTTCTTCGTTTCAGCAACAGCAGGGAAACACACAGTTATTACCATCAATCCAACATTGTCAGCTACTACAGTAAAAGCCAGCCAACAGTGAGCTCTCTTGCTCCCTCTTATGGTGATTTTACAACTGCACCCAAAATACATGTTTTGCAGTTAAAGTGATACATACACTTAAACTCACTAACATAGTTTATATATTATTTCTACTCAAACTAAGTTAGGTAACCAATGTTATCCCTAACAACATGCATTCAATGTCAATAGTCCAGAGTATAAAATACACATGTGTTTAACAAGAGTTGAAAGGGACCTTGGAGGTCTTCTAGTCCAACCCCCAGCTCAGGCAAGAAAACTCAAGATGCCAAACTCTGAGTAGAAATCCTGGGAGAGGTGTCAGAATAATACTTAGAAAGGACCTTGAGGTGAACCCTATGCCATTTCAGAGAAATGGCTGTTCAGTCTTTTCTTAAAAACTTCCAGTGACTGAGCACCCAGAACTTCTGGAGACAGGCAGTTCCACTGGTTAATTGTTCTCACTGTCAGGAAGTTTCTGCTTAGTTTTAGGTTGCTTCTTTCAGTTTCCATCCATTGCTTCTTGTTTGCATTTTGCTTCTTTGGAAAATACATTGTCCCCCTTTCTTTGTGGCAGCCCCTTAAAAGCCTGTTGCCTATCACACTCTTGAGTAAAGCAGGTGAGCCATTTCCTCCTTTCAGTGGTCCATGAAAGTACATCTATAGTATGCAGATAATCGTGAAAAGAGGTGAACAACATTTTTACAGAACGATAGATAAGTTGAGGCTGGGTGACAAGGAATGGCTGGGAGGGGAGGGGCCAGGTGAGGCACCCCTTGATGTGAGTGACATCGAGTTGGCCACTCCCATCCAGTCATATGACCCCCCCAAGCCGCACCCACCCAATCACATGACCACCAAGCCACACCTACCAAATAAGCCACGCCCATAGAACTGATTCAAATTCAAAAAAATTGAATCTCAACATGCCTGAAATGTTTTATGAACAGTGCATTTATCCTTCAGAATCAGTCTAGTTGTCCTGTTACGTCCTTAGGCTATGTTATGAGAACAGATAGCAAGCTTAATAATGATAGTAAGAAAAAGAACAAATGCCTACAAAGTCAGAATTAAGATGACAACAACACCTAGCTAATTCTGCCTCTGCAAAGAAGCTGAACAAATGGTGGACCACTTGCTGCTGCAAAAAGATCTCACAGAATGAATACAAAAGACAGCATAATAATGAAGCTATTATGATACACTAGAAGATCTGCAAGAAATACTATTTGCCTGCAAGGAAAAACTCATGAGACTGCAAAATAGACAAAATAGTGGAAAATGAAGAAGCTAAAATGTTCTGGGATTTTGGAAGTCAATCAGACAAGCGCCTGCCACAAAATACCCCAGACTTCATAATTGTTGATAAGAAAGACAAAAAGTCTGGATAGTGGATGATGTAGTACCTGGAGACAGCAGAAGAGAAGAGAAAGAACTGAAGAAAATCACAAAATATAAGACCTGCAAATAGAAATAGAACCACTGTGGCAAAGAAAGCAAAGGTAGTACCAATAGTAATAGATGCCTTGAGTGTAATCCCAAAACAACTGGAGCAACAGTTGAACACCATTGGCATTGACAAAATTACCATCAGTCAACTGCAGAAGGGTGGCTTTACTTGGAACAGCTTACATCCTGCGACAGTATCTTTAACATCTTCAAAACATCCACACCTGCCTAGCCTAATTTCTTAGAAACGACTTGCTAGATGGATAGAAATGCGAAATCCAGTCTGGATATCTGACTGACAGTGCAACAAGCAGTAATTGCAAAAAGCTACACTGCTTGGACCTACACATATTATACGTTAGTACATTATTATATCCTTGGTTCTTGGGAAGACCTTGATGCATATGAGGACAAAAAAACAGCTAAAGAACTGGCAGATGTTATTTCACATTGTTATGAACAGATTATAATAAGAATGGGTGGATACAAATGTCAAATCTTTCTGAGTATGCTAGCTACCATAATAATAATAATTTATTAAACATATATCTCAACAATTTGGATGGCTTTTATCATTAGTATCATATTTATGTAAAATTTACATCATTATGCAGGTTTGTGGAAGACCATGGCATGTATGTCTGAGGTGATGTTATTTAGTTTGGTAATAAAATGTCTTCAAGGAAAGAGCCAAGCTCAGAGAACAGCAATTACTTTACAATGGCTGAGATAATCTGTCTAGGAATTAGAAGTGGTCCTTTTTAGTTTCCATCACATGCCAATTCTATGTTACAGTAGAGAAGAAGAGTGTGCCAAGTTTGAATTGTCTCAATATTCTAACATTAAAATGCTGATAAAAGCTTGTATAATAGAATGGCTTGCTACAAAAAAAAAAAAAAATCTGTATAAATAAACAAAGCAAGATTTTTGAAAGTTTAAATTCATAGATGATGATTTATGATCTATCATTTATAGGAGATGATGAAAGCAGATTAGGTAGAAACCATTTCCCAAATAGCTTATATTCTATAAGAAAGGATATTTAATATGTTCTATTGCTTACTTCATAAAAGAAATTTCACCCGAAAGACATTCTATTGTGTTTTACTTGTGTTTTAGTTACAACTATGAGAGAGGCAGGACTATCACAGTTCCAGAAAAGAGCTACTGCTGAATCATTGGCCTGGGGGGTTTCCAGTAAATTACTTTCCAGTGACAATAGTAACAAAAAATCTTAGAATAATGTATTGCTCAATTTCCAAACTAGTCATAAAACATACAAATTGTTTAAATAAACATAACAGCCTTGAACAGTATCCAGGGTAATAAAAAGCTTAAAATATGCTATTCAGTTACCCAGTTTAAAATGCAAATTAACTTGTGAGTCTGGATATCCCTTAAGGATGTGTGATAATTAACTTATGAGAAACTAAATGTCTTCACAGCACTGTCTCATCTTCTTGGTAAAAGCCATTTCACACACACACACACACATTCAGTTTCTACTTCAGATGATATTCTTTTCTTAGCCACCAGATCCTAATTATTTCCTATGATGTGATTAGCAATATCCCCAGGATCCAGTGACCTGCTTCTTTGTGCATGCAATATTACATCACACATGCAGAGGGGGCAGTGTTTTAATCACATCATTCTGACACTGCTTTTCATCATTTACTCTCCTCCTTGACCCTCCTTGTGGTCACCTACTCCATATTAAATTCTTCTGCATCCCCAGCCTTTTTTTTTACACAATCAGTTTGATTCACAAGCAAAAGGCAACAAACACAAATAGATTTGTCCTTAATTCTGATTTATCCTGATCAGTGATGTGTCCTTAATTCAACCAAAATTTTTTGTTCCCCTTATTCTCACCTATGATTAAGCATAGGGGAATAGCACATATTGTCCAAAGCACCTGAAAGCAGGACAAGAAGCGATCAATGGAAACTAATCAAGGAGAGAAGCAACCTAGAACTAACAAGTTTCCTGACAGAACAATTAATCAGTGGAACGATTGTCATTAAGTAACTATTAGGGCTTTTATAAGGTGATCCAAGCTAGCATGTTGTACTTCAATCTTGTCAAGGTGATAAATTTTTGATAATGTAGGTAACAATATCTTTCCTCATTGCTAGAATTGATGTTGTTGGTATGTGAAATTATATCTAATTTTAGAGCTGTAATGTAGTTAAACATGATTAACCATCCCCAATAGCTTCTCCAGAATCACATTATCTTATATAATAATACCTATCTAAGTTAAAATTTGTCCTACAGATTAGTTAAAGCATGCCTGGTAGATCAGCTTCTCCTGAACTTGTAGTCTAGAATTATTAGGACTATTATAGCATTTGCTTCATTCTTTTTTTTCCTTACAACTGCCAGACAACACACATCAGAAGTGTCTAAGCAGTCCATATTTCTGGTTCTCGTTTCTTTGGCTAATGTAGCATTAATACAAATCTTAACAACACAGGTTAAATCATTGCTTTTAAACAGCACATGGGGAAAATTATGACTCAGTGTTACTGGTAGCCCATTATCTTTGGATTGTTATATAACACAAATCTATGTTTCAAATGTATTTAGTTTTTGCAATTTTCTATAATTTCAGACATCAGCTTGATTTATTCTGGAATCCTTACCATGTTAACCATTATTTTAAGACTATTTGTAGACTGCCATCAAACATATCCTAATAAAATATTTTAAAAAAATTATTAAAAAATAGTTTATCAAAAAACCCCAGCATATCCTAGGAAGACATCGTGACCCCTAACCTTTCAAATGAGGTATTATCAGCAACCGAACTAGCAGTATCTGAGCCACCCTGGTTTTTAATTTTGATTGGTTTACATAAAAATCCTTTGAAGGTGACAAGTGTTCACCCACTGCCTCAAAAGTTTAACTGGAACAAAACCATGTACCCTCTAAAGTACAGGAATCCCATCAATGCACATGGACAGAAAAGGAATAGACAAACCCTAATGGCACAGATTTGCCAAGCATGAGTTAAAGCCTTCTGCTTCCTAGGACTATCCCTTACAGATGTTGTGGAGAAGTAGCTCCAGATGTGTTGGCTGCAAAAATATTCAATCTAAACCGTGTTTCCTGATTCTGGTCTCCCATACTAACCAGTGTTTATTACTTTATACATTGCACATATAACTCTTTTTTTATTTGTCTGACTGATATTTCTCTACTACTGGGCTAACTTTATCTTCTCATCCCTATTCAGCTATCATACTTTATCCTGAATGGGACAGTCTGTTTCTGGCTAGATCTTGGGACAAAATTTGATGCCAATTTTTTTTTCTTTCAGGAAGGGAATATTTTGTGAAGACTTGGAAGGCCTTCTGGCTACTGCTTGAACTCTGCAGTCCAGACTGTACAAATCTGGAAACTCCCTTCAAGTGAAAAAAATAGTTTAGATGTTTCTCAAGGAAAAAGGAAAATATACTGTTGATTCTCAAGGGAAAGAAAATGTTAACTAGGAGGAAAAACATGGTGAGAATGTCATTAGAGGCATTAAAGCAAATGAAAGATTGCAGCCTTCAACTCTGTCCCAAATTCTATTAACAGAAAAGGATAGGAACACTTTTTAAAGAAAAGAAACGAGAGTGAAAGGGGTGAGAAATTAAATTTGGAGTGGTGGGAGAACATCATCAGAACAAGTTGGTATGTACAACAAGGCTGTCAAACTCTCCACCCATGGGCTGGATGTGTCATGAGCTGGCCACGCGCATGCCCAGTTTAGTGAAGGGGAAAAAGTTGTGATATGTCACGTGATACTGCCTTGACAACATGAGCTTGACACTCCTGATCTACAACAATAAATATATAAAAGAGATACACCTGGGAACAAAAGACCAGAGCAAACTTAATTGAGGATGAAACCATACCTTTGGAAAAAAGAAAAGCTTGTATCTTCAGTAATAAACTTTTTTTTCTCTTTTGTTTCTTGAAGTTTTATGAGCCGTAATCAAGCTTATTGATTATTTCTTCCAGACTGGACTTTAATTAGACCATTGGCATAAGTGACCCAATATCCTCCTGCCGCTGATTATTGTAAATAGAATTAACACTTAGTAGGCCAAGGAATGGGAATGCACCAGATACATGTTTATATATTGTTTTAGATGATCATACAATAGTATTGTAGCTTTTATTCACCTTTCTCCCACCTACCCATACCTTTCTTTCCAATTTCCTGTTATAAATAGTGTAATGATGTGAGTTAATGAGTACAATGTAAAATAATTTAAGAGTAATTGGTTTTATCTTTTTTTCCAATAAGGGAAACACAAACAGATCCCTCTAATATTAATAACATTATTAAAGAAATAATCTTAACAGACAGCTTTTTTGTCACCTCTCCATATTATTAAAGGACCAGAACCTCTATTTCCTTGGTGTTTAATCATACTAATTTTCAAGAAGTTTAGCAATCTAGCCCAAATGTATATTTTATTATTTTGTTTATAATATACCTTCTAAAATTACTGCTGTAAAACTAGAAATATTATCAGCAGTGATTGCCCACCAACCTCAGAATAACACAATTTTCTTTATGTTCTTTATGTTTTGCTTAGCTTATTTAATTATTTCATTCTTTTTCACTTCTGTCAAAACTCTCTACAACCTTCCGCCTCTCTTGCCTGCATTTGCCTTCAGGTCAAGCTAATTTTATCACAAGCCTCTCTGTAAATCGCCATGCATCTCTCATAAACCTGAGCTGAGTCTACAGTAAACATAACTGCATATATTTGAGGGAAGCCGAAAGCAGCAGCATAATTCAGCTGAATACCAAAAGAATGACTTGGTTTCAGAGTCTGGGAGATTAATTATAAACAGTGACATGAACAGCAGAAATGTGCTGTGCCAAGCGAACAATTGTTCCTAAAGTTCTGGCAGTTGCAGCCCAATTTTCTTGGACCTTCAAGCTTTGATCTTGATACAGTAGAAAGTTTGCCCAGTTGCACTCCTCACTTGAGTAAGGAAAGAGAACTCCCACACGCCCCTCCCTTTGGGGTTTGTTTGTAAGACTGCAGCTGTGCTCCATAACGGCTTGTGTTCCTGCTACAGTGTATGACTCAAAGAGGCCACCCGAGAATGGAATCATTTAATTGTGGCATCAATTATAGTTCTGGCTGCAGATCACTGCTCAAATGTACAAAGCAGCCCTGAACAATGAAGATCCCGACCAATCCTCTTTTTGTATCTGAAGACATTCCAACACACCCTCTCACAAAAAGAGGGACATTACACAATTAAAAATACAATAAACTGTAAACATCAAATGAAATAATGGAAAGAATAGATTAAAAATAGTGGTAGGAAGTCGTATCATAAGAAGTCAGACCTAAATACTCAGCAGGCATATACAGATTGGGATAACAATCTTTCCTAGGTCCATTGATAACCCTATTTATACAACATTAGTGCTTTACCTGTGAGATATACATGTAGATATAAATGTAAGATGTACTTACATTTGATGATTCCAGAGAGCAGGCCTTCTCTTCCATGGTGTTATATTCTGTGCGTGGTGCAAGAAGCGGAGACGAGTCGATGAATAGTGAACTTCAACTCTTTATTTAACATGGTGCAACAGCTTTCCGAACAGCCTCAACAGCCCCCTTTATATCGGCAAGCTCTTGGGTATTTAGCCAATGAAAAACAGGAACGTTAGCTCTTTTTAACCAATGAGAAGGGCTCGTTAATAGCCAATCAGACTCTCCTGAACGGACCAATCCGATATCACTATTCTCGGCCAATCAGAAGTGCAGGGCCAGAACCCTGCACTTTGCTTTAAGGTTTCAACAAACTTTATTCAAACACTTTTATTAATTCACAACACATGGCACCATCGTTATGTAGAATATTCTACCCTAAACTCAAAGTCAAGTGAGCTCCATCCCTGTTCATGTTTCAAAGACCCAATTATGTCACCAGGCATGGTGTGTGTGTATGTGGGGGGGGGGTTTTCCAAGGAACCAGTAACATCCTAAAATGGCTTCACTATTGAGGCTAATGCTTCACTCTCTCCATGATTTCTGGTCTCCATATTTAATTTTTAGTAACGATTGTTTTTTACTTTTATAACAACTGTTTTGATGTATTTGTTGTTTGACTGGATGGTTGTAACATTGCCCATAGTGAGATGGATGTCCACAGAAATTTGATAAATTTGATAAATAAATCCTCTCCTACATAGCTCCCTCTACAACGCTTTGTGGCTTGCTGGCCTGGCAGAAGGGCGGGAGAAGGAAACCAGGCCACACAAGGAGCAAGCCAATGTTCATACATGGGCATACACAGCTCAACTTGCACGAATGGTGGGCCAGTTCTGAATAAGTCATGGCCCACTGGGTTGGGAGTTGGGGATCCTTGATCTTCAATGAATGCATATGGAAGTTTGCAAATAGGCCAGTTGACCATAGAGCTCAATAGCCATTTAAACATCCCTATTTTCTTTCTCTACCCCAGATGATGCTGAACTACTAGGACACTAAATCCTAGTATCCCTACTTTTCCTGTTATATTTACTGCCATTATGAGTGAATCACAACATGAACACTGTATTGAAAGCATAACCTAAATAACAGAGTAGTAATTACTTATGTAAAATATTTGTAAGTTTGTTAAATTTGTTTGCCACCCATGTCATCATGAGGTGACTATTTAAAATAAAGTTAGTTATCCTTTATGTAAAAGCTTTCCATGCTTCTTTTTCAGAATGTCATTTTCTTAAGGTGGCTTAACACTATGAAATTGTTTTCAGTAGCTAAAATAATCAGATTTTAAAAGCAGCAAAAAACTCCACAAACAGCAACTTAAAATACAAAGAATATTGCGATTTTAGAGCCAGGAACAGGATCTTTTTAAAATCCAAATCAAAGCTTTTACTCAATGGCAGCCTGCAGTTTTAAAAACCATTACTGTGGTGTTTATTTTTATTTATTTTATTTATTTATTTGATTTGTCAGTTGCTTACAAGATAATAGGTATAACTATGTACATAGTTATGAATACATGAAATAGGTACATATAAGAAAAATAAAAGAAACAATAGGACAGGGACGGTAGACAGGTTGGTGTGCTTATGCACGCCCGCTACAGACCTCTTAGGAAAGGGGTGAGGTCAACAGTAGACAGTTAAAGTTTTGGGGGTTTGGGGAAGAAATTACAGTCAGGTAGAATATTCCAGACATTGACCATTCTGTTGCTGAAGTCATATTTCCTGCAATCAAATTTGGTGCGGTTAACCTTCAGTTTGTATCTATTGTGTGCTCTTGTGTTGTTATGGTTGAAGCTGAAGTATTCATTGACAGGTAGGACATTGCAATGTATGATTTTATAGACTGTACTTAGATCAGACCGAAGACTGTGTAATTCAAGGTTTTCTAGGTCTAGAATTTCAAGTCTGGTGGCATAAGGTATTCTACAATGAGTAGAGGATTGGAGAACTCTTCTTGTGAAATATTTCTGGACTTTCTCAACTGTGCTAATATCAAATACGTAATGTGGGTTCCAGATCGATGAGCTGTATTCAAGTATTGGTCTAGCAAATGTTTTGTATGCTCTAGTTAGTAGTGTGATATTACCAGAGAAAAAGCTACGTAGGATTAGGTTAACAACTCTTAATGCCTTTTTGGCTATGTAGTTACAGTGGGCTCTAGCACTTAGAACATTAGAGATGAGTATTCCAAGGTCCTTTACAGAGCTTGGATCATCAACAAGATCTTGACTATTCAGCTTGTATTTTATTTTCTGATGTTTTTTGCCAATATGTAAGACAGAGCATTTATTTGTTGAGATTTGAAGTTGCCATTTGTTTGACCATTATGATACATAGTTAAGATCTTTTTGAAGGGTAGCAGTATTGTCTGTGGTATTGAACAGCTTTACATCATCAGCGAAAAGAACGCAGTTGCTCTTAATATGATCAAAGAGGTCATTTATGTAGAGTATGAAGAGAGTTGGTCCTAGAACACTGCCTTGGGGGACACCACTGTTGACAGGTGCAGAATTTGATAGGACGCTCCCAATTTTGATCATTTGCTGTCTGTTTGACAGGAATGCTTCTATCATATGCAGTTGTCCAGAGATACCATAAGATTTTATTTTTAGGAGTAGTTTGTCGTGTACCACTGTGTTGCTCATGTGTTGTTTCTGATGAGCATTCATAATGGGGTCACATAACCCAATTTATGAATCTTAAAATCTGGAAAAAAAACCAAAAATGAGTGATAGAACTCAGGGCTTTAGGGTGAATTGATTGGTGAGATTATTGACTGAAGTAACATTAACACAAAAAGGGAAGAGAAGAATCAGAATGAATTATATTCCTAAACGGTTCCTTTGCCTTAACTCTAAATCAATTCTTGCCTCAGCCTTTGTCTCCTGGGAAGTAAAGAGATACTTTATATCTGCCTTCTCCTTCCTAACCCAGCCCTTATCAGGCAGGATTCTGATTAATGCACAATTTCCAGGAATTAGGAATTTCATTGTCTGCAGGTAACAATAATCATTTGGATGCCCTCAGAGACCAACAGAGAGAAGAAGAACTGAGCAATGTATACCTGCTCAATGTCTTCCATATGGGATTACTTTTGAGTGTTTAAAAATGTACCTGATTTGCAACATAGCAACTGCTGCTGGGCATATAAATCTTTAATTCATGATCTGATTACCTGTCTAATTTAATCATTTGAAACATGGCTCCTTCCATACGTACTCTGCTCCTCTCTGCCTCAGGGTATAGTGGAGAAGGCTTTTTTAAAAAGATCTGTTCACCATGTTCTCATGGTAACAATAACAGTGAATGGCCTTACTGAAGTAAACAAAGTCAATATGATTTGTAACAGAACAGCAGCTTTTACCACAAGAGTTGCATCAGTATTAGTCACAAGGGAATGCCTAACAAGTTCCTATGATATTTCCCTCACAGTTGGATTATGCCAAGAATTTTATACAACAGAACCCAAACTCAGCAGTAACTATGCAGTGGCAACATTATATAATGGTGACTCCTTGTCATTCAAGACCTCCTGAAACTCAATCTATACTGGTTGTTGGTGCTTGGGTAGAACTGGATGCATTTAATAGCTTTATCTAGTGTAAATTTCATCGCACTGATGTACTGTATGTCTTGATAATTGTATTATGCTTAAGTAAGGATAATGGTAGTTGATTCAGCTTATTTTTAGCCATTGCTCAGCAGAAAATCATAGAAACAAATTCATTTAAAATGATGGACTAATTACATCATCATATCCAGGGGTCAACAACACTTGTGCTGTTGAGTACCACAGTTTAAAGAGCAGAAGATAGCACCTGTCAGGCCCCAAACCAAAACTGACATGTGGCAATTCTTCCAGGCTAAGCTCTTTATTGTTTCATACCTATAAACAAAATCTTGACAGATTGAGGACTCTACTATTTTCATACTATTTGCAATATACTCTATGAATTATTTGGGAGAGGTTTCTTAACCTTCTTTCTCTCACATATGATATCTGAGCTTCTTATGCTCTGAAATGTATTGTTCTCCACCCTTCTGGAGATCTAACTTCTCATTACATTCTATCACATCACCAGAATTAAGAATGGATGGGAGGCAACAATTGTTTCTCTGATATTCACTTGCCTCTCCTTATGATTCTTCCTTCAAGAAATGATAGCTACTTCGTGGCAGAGTTCTGAACCATGTTTTGAAACTAGATCAAACCAAATATAACTCTGGGGTTTTAGGCTGCCTATGCCTGAGACGGGTTCATTTATTTTATTTCATTTTCTCTGTTTCTAAATATTGAAAGTATTAATTAAGAGTTTGACAGTTGCCTTCTAGGGGGGTGGTCTCAAAACCAAAACAAGTAAGGACATCCCATTCATACATTTTGACTTACTCCCATCCAAATAATACCCCCAATTATATTCATACATAAATCCTCCTTCAAAGTCATGTGAGCTTCCCTGCTCCATAATTAGTTGGGCTAATTGGAGAAGAAGTGCAGCATGTCTCTTCTTTCATCCTCAGCTTAGAAGTGGTTTCTCTGTTTCAGCAGATAGCAACAGCTACAGCTGCAAATGAAGGAAGTCAGCAATCTTCTTCCAGCAAAGAGGAAGCTAGCGACATGGAAATCAAGAAGCTTTTCCTTCTGAAAATATAGTATAGAAATCACCAGAGAAAGATTGATCTCTTCCTGTAGCAATAGTTTGATTCATGAAGAATATAACTCCGTTGAAAATGCCATTGTCTAAAACTATGTACCATATTTGGACCATAAAGAACCATGGACAGTGGTTCTTTACCACTGGTAAATGATATGGTTATCAATGGAAAATTCTTCCTTAAAATAAAAGGTTTGAGTACATGTGCATCCTCCAGCCTTTGCAAGACCACCAGAAGGTGCTATTCCATAACAAAGCTATCCTCTGGTGTGGATTCCAATTTATCTTCCTTTGTTTTCCTGCAGAAAGCAGCATCACTGCTTGGATAATCAGGTTTTGGCAGTGTTTGTCTCCAGCAAAACATGAGAAGAATAGTCATGAACTAATGATAATTGTCAATTTAAATTTTTATATCTGTAAACTAGCAATTCACCAAGATAATAAAGCTTCCTTTAATCACAGTGTTGTTAAGATGAGGTCTTAAAATCAGATCAAAAGCAAAGATTCTACTACCTTGTGACTTCCTTTTGCTTTGACCACATCAAAAATTTCTCGTTGCTACTTTTTGCTAGAGGGCCATGTAGCAGCTCTACGAAGATGACATATTGCAAAGAAAGGGAAGAGGCGGCAGAGGAGGTGAAATTTTATTTTGCTATAGTGCTGAAAGGCTTTCCTTTTTTAATTAAATGTTTTAGCATTAAAGGCTTCGTTGTTTTCCATCAAGTCAGGCTGAATAACTCCTGGCTGGAATCCCAGACACAAGCTTTCTGGACTGGCTACATGAATGATGCCAGCCCTGGCACCAAATTCTTTTATCTCTTCCCTGCCCTGCTGCTCTCGAACCAAAAATCAGTCAAAGAGCCCATCCAAAGACTTCATTGTGGGAATATTATTAAAAACCATCCAGAGTAACAACCAAGGCTATGGAAGGATCTTTAACCTTTAGAGAAATGAAACAGCCTTTAAAAACTATGGATGTCCTTCATCTCATAGCATGCTTGCTTTAGGAAGTAGCAGGAATTAAATTTGGCCTCTTAGATGAAGATAGCTAAACTAGTTTGACTCTCTCTCTCTCTCACCATTCTCATTGGAATGATTATATTCAGCTGTAAACATTGATGCTTACAAAACTTGCCATTCTCCCCGGAAAATTATACAACCATTTGAAAAATCCCAACAATATGATCCAGCTTAGGGATTTTTTTTAGACTGTGCTTGACAAAAACTTGATGGGGATTCATGAAAGAAAGAAAAAGTTCATGGAAGTGGTCAACCAGAGCTTTGCTTTTTCAGCAGTTCTGGCTGAGATGTATTTTTGTTTGTTCAGTTAAGGCACCACGAATATAGAAGCATAAAAGCTCTTCCTTCCAAGAAATTTCACTGAAATTCTCTGCTCTAGATACCTACCTCAGTTAATGCACATTTAAATGTTAAAGGCACTGGAGGCAAGTCTTGTTTCTTTTTCTTCTTTTGCTGAAAAATAAAAAATAGAGCATATACTTGGACCTTTATATGAATGGGGGGGGGGGCATTGTTCTGACTGCTGGAGTATGCATACCTGCTAACTTTTTGGTAGAGTGTTTAGGTCTGTTGCATAACTGCATTTTGATGCAATCTTTCTGAAAGATTCATATAGGATGAAAGTCATTTACAGTGACTTCTTCAAGGGAACAGATAGGAATTATGTTAATAAGATATCTCAAATAGAAGAAAAGTATTGGGCATAAAGCTGAAAAAGACTTCTTCCAAGTTAGCCATTATAATTGTAGTTCAGAGTTATCTCCAAGTCTGACTTACTTTCAGATAAGAAAGGATTTGATAAACTGAATAGCCAGAAGTACCAAAACTTTATCTTAATTGTGTTGAATGTTAATAAATTAGCTTCTACACTCACTCACCAGCTTCTACTGGTGTTGGATAATATTTTTTTGAGAATCTGCCTTTAAAAAGAGTGTTGATAATGTTAGGCCTTATGCTTACTGTTAATCATATTTTATAAATATTTGTATAGATAAAGCCCCTTCTTCAATCTTTCCCCAACAATAAATAAACCCCTTATCACCATTTTTATTTACAACATTATTCTTGTAGGTGGTGTAAAAGTCTATGTTAGAGTTGGATCTGGGAGAAAAAAAAGTGCCAGGTTATAGGGTGATTTCATTTGAAACCCTTTTTAAAAGATTGTGCAAGGTTTGATTCAGGTCTCCTTCATACAATTGCACCATGGAGAGAAGGTGGAAACCTTCCTCTGTATGCAAGTGAATGTATACGTGAGAATGTATGAGAACACCAAGGGATAGAAAAGTTTGTGCCTGGTGACTCAACCTGCCTTGTTTACAATGCATAAGATTACTAAGACTTTCCAAGTCTTCTTGATCTGGACTTCAACTCCAGAAATGTTCAACAATGATTATCTTACCAGGGAAATTGCAGAATCTAGTCTGCACATTTGGGAAATGGCCAGCTTGGGAAGTATACTTTAAACTTTAAAGCCTCAGTATTCAAACTGTGTTCACTGGAACCTTAGAGTTCTGTAAATACATTGGTGTGGATCCAATTATATATTTTGTAGAGTAATGCAGAATCGGGACAGAGGCAGGGCAAACTGGGAGGGAGAAAGAACATTTTGCTTCCTCCTTTCTTGGTTTGTCACAGTTATCATGAGAAACAATGCTGAACCTCTCTGAAAAAAATATTAGAAGATGGTTCTTCTGTTGGAAATAATGGATATACTAGTGGTCAGAAAGATACATCTTGTACAAGCATCATTATATAATAGTCACATTTTTGGTGTTATACCCAAACATGGAGAACCTGTGGATGTAAAAGGAATGTTAATAGTGCTGTGAAATACCGCAATTTCATTAGCCATCCATGCTTTTGTATAGTGAGTCTTATTCTGTAGGTCAACTTGTCTCCAGCTATTGGCTGTCATTTTGCTTCAGCATCCATCAGCAGAAGCTTTTCCAGAGGATGTTTCAAATTATATAGCATAGAGTCAGGACCAAAATTCCCTCGCTATTATTTTATTAACCAATCAACATTGACTGTTGTTTTGTTGATTTTGTGTTTGCATGGTGTTTGTATTTTTTTATTTTATTTGCCCTGTAAACGACCAATATATTATAATGAAATAAGTAAATAAAAATTAATGTAAGGTTTCAACCAGTGAAAGGGCAATATTATTAAGCAGTTTCAATGAACTCACACTGAAAACTAGTTCTGATTAAAAAGTGCTCCTTTGTCAATCTTGGATATCAGAAGAAATTTAAGAGGACAATCACTAGAATTTCAATGTTGATTATATATGAAATCCTTGCCTGCCACTCCCTTCAATGTGGTGAAAAATGAATCAAAATAAAAATTGCTTAATTTTTAAAAATCACAGTACTAATTATCTAATAAATGTTACTTTGAAGAAATGAAAGGGACACATCTTTTTATGAACCAAAGGCCACATTTGGACTTTGACTAACATGGAGGGCAATATTGTAAAATTAGATTTAGAATTAAATTTGGTAATGACGTTGTAGCAAGTACATGTCCGATTTCCCACTTATGCACTTATGAAAAGTTTCTTCTATTTTCATTTATCACTTCTCTCAGGGTGGAGCTACTTCTCCCAGAGAACAAAGCTTCTTCTTCTAATTGTTACAAAATGTTGTTTCTTACTGGAAGAGGATTAGAGCTGTAGTAGTTTGGCTGGTTTATAATCCTTCCAGATATTCTATAAAATTTGTCTCACGTTACTAATGATTCCAGTATGGAACACTGGAAGTACTATATAGAGATCATTTTCATTTAGCTGGTTTTACTCCATTTTCCATCCGAAAATGATGGGGATAATATTTTTAAAATAACTAAGCACCAAGTTCTGTTAGTGTAATTTGCTGCTGCCATATTCTTCTTTTATGGTATAGCTGGAATAATAAAGTATAAGGTGGGAACTGTCAGAGACATCTTTCATAAAGCAAAGTCATGAATGAGCCACAAGCCAAAAGGCCTTAATGCAGCTCTTGAAGGTAGAAAACAGAATAGTGAAGCTAGGTTGCCTTTATCTGCTGACCACTTTGTCACAACAATGACTTAACAACTGCTTGATGAGGAAAAGAAAAATTGCTCGTACTCAGCTCTTTTTTGGGAATGCGTAGTTTATATGCGTAAAAGTCTGGCTTAAATTTTTCAATCTAAAGTACATTCAGTTATTGGCCAACTAGAAAAAATCTTGTGCTGCTATTTTTGAGGGGGGAAAATCTGAGCTAAATGCTTTGAAGCCACTATGATTATTTGCAGCTTCAGTGCAACTTTATGCTCTTTTCTGCATGAAGTTATTCATCAGCATTTTCTAATATTGTGTAATACTTGGAATATAAAGATAGGTTGTAACATATTAGTGGTCTGAAGCCTAATACATTCTGAAACAAGAATTAAATTCCAGTTTTGGTTGCTACTGTGTAAAACAGATGTTGGGACTCTGGAAAAAGTGTAGAGAAGAGCAACAAAGAGATTTAGGGGACTGGGGATTAAAACATATAAAGAGTTATGGAATAGAAAGTTTAGAAACTACATTTCTTCTAACAAAAAAAATCATCAACTTTCACTTGCTATTCCCTTTTTGGGTCTCCCCAGTATCACATAGCACAGATATTTTTAAAGAATTTCTGAAAAGCCTGTTTTCTTTGAATACTTATTATTGCCTGTCTAGATAATACGAATATTGCTACCTGCTCAGCCTTTCTTACAAAAAGTCTTTCTTAGCAGTCTAGAAATGCTTTGTTTTAGTAATCCATAGACAGCTTGTAACATGTGTGTTCCTTTAATTCTTTGATTTAAATCAGGGGTGTCCAACCTTGGCAACTTTAAGACTTGTGGACTTCAACTCCCAGAATTCCGGAGTTGAAGTCCACAAGTCTTAAAGTTGCCAAGGTTGGACACCCCTGATTTAAATCAAAGAATTTAATTTGCACATGTAAGATTTTCAAAGCTCTCTACCCCTAATCAGCATTGTCTTTTACTTTCTCAGTTCTGCTGAGCATTATCCTTCAGTTCTCATTTATGTCTGTAAAGTATCTGTTTGTAGAATAGATCAGCATCAATGTTATTATCCCATTTATCTTTCCTCTCTTTTGGAAACCTTCTGTTCTGTCTCTGTTGATTAAAGAAAATATGTTGGAGTGGAAAATTTCCACATGTCAGGCAGTCTGTGCTGGCTCACACACCCAGTGAGCATAAGTAATTAAATCTCAAAAATGCAAAGCAAAAAATAATAATACAATAAACTAGATTGGAAAAACACCAAATCAAATAAAATGGCAAATATACATATCAAATAATAGGTTGAGGAGGGATGGTCTACAAGGTCCTTTGGTCCAACCCTTGCAAGGACAGATATCAACCCATATCAGAAAAATGGCTTTTAATTTTTCTTGAAAACCACCAATGACAGAGCCCTGTTTGCCTGGAAAATCTCCAATGATGGAGTATCCATGACTCTAAAAGACAGGCTGTTCCGTTACTTAATAGCTTTCATCATCAATAAATTCATCCTTATTTTGATTTGGAACTTCTTTTGAAAAGCTCCAGTCTCATCCACCCTCTGTGACCTGATTTCTAGAAGGTTGGACCACTTTTTCCTTTTTGCAAAAGACAAATGCAGTGCTGGAATTAAACAATATCTTCTTCTCCTCCTTTCCTCCCTCCCTCCCTCCCTCTCTCCATCCATCCATCCTTCCTTCCATCCATCAGGCCATGTCCTTCAGTTGGAAATATGGTTGAGAACACTATCTGTGCTCAAGCCCTTTTTCCCTTCTTGCTTAACTCCTTGTGCATTCCTGGTAAACTATTCAACCTCTTTCTAGAAGCATCATTCATTCCAACATGAAGGAGAAGAAAGAGACAGGGGTTAGTAACTTTAATCATTCACTCTGTCTATCATATCCTGGATCTTGGGAGGCAACACACTTTCCTTGCCTGATCTTCAAACTGCCACCTCTATTCCTTTCAATAGATGACTCATTCACTTTCAACACACACTTTTTCCTCTTCAGGGCAGATGGCAAGTTCCTTCCCTCCCTGGGAATCTTTGCAGTTCCAGAATGCTGGATGAAAACTCTTCTCCAGAAGTCTGTAAGTCACCAGGGGGAGGACCTGACGCTGATTGTGCAGCTTCGATGATCAGGACTGCTCAAGGTTCTCATCTGAGGCACCTACTTTCTTTATGGCGGTCTCTTCCTTCCTGACCCTTTTAGAGAAATTCCTCTGCTATATCCAGAAATGTCTTGTCTTCCCCAATGAGTCTCATAGTGGCCCAATGTGCCTGCAGCTCCTCTACTTTCTCTTCCAGCAAAATGGGTTTGTTGAAGTCCTCCTCAGGCAAGAACATAGAATTCATTCTGCTATTTCCTTTCAGACTAAGAAGCTTTATGCAGAGTACGAAGAAGAGATGAGAAACACTGAACCAGAGACTACAAGAATAAAATAGGATACAATTACAAGAAAAAAAGGAACATAGCTACTGCTAGTTTATGTCATATTTCCCTCTACATGTCTTTCTAACCTTACAAATCATCTGTTCTACCACTCTTTTACGTAGCCGTTTTCACTTCTTTCAATAAACATCAATTCTTTGTAATAGACCACGTGCTATCTACAATTTTTACATAGTTGAGTATTTCTTCATCTTTTTTTCACCCTTAGTCAATAATTGCTTAAGGTACACAAATTTATCTATCTGCTCCAGTTTTCATCATGTATGTATAACTAACAGTCCTTTGAGCTGGTCTAAGTTAGGAAAGAGACAAAAATGCTAGAACCCAAGAGTCAATTTAGTCCAGTGGTTTGGACTCCAGCATTGGATATATTCACCTCCTTCAATTATATATTTAAAAAGGGTAGGATAAAACAAAAGTAACTTTACTTTATTGGTTGTAGCTATAGTAACAACATTTGGAAAATCTGTTTGTGTTTTCCCTCCTTCTTATTCTCTAGGAAGTTAGGGCAGTTTTCTTAGCTTTTGGACTTAAATCATGTTTTTTTTTTAAATTGTCACCTTCTAGTTTCTGCAAGGACATCTTTGTGGCTCTCCATACCAACTTACAAAGACAGTACAGTATTAACTCCATTCTCCATTAGATTTAACTACCCGGACTTTTGAATAATAAGAATAACAATTAATAATTTATTAAACTTCTATGTCATCTAACTTTCAATTACTCTGAATAGTTTGCAACAAAAATTTAAAAAATGACATCAATACAACTTTTAAAAAGTTAAAAGATGGCAAGAGCAATGAAATAAGGGGTCTTGCTCTCTCTCATCAAAGGCCTGGGTGAAGGATCAAGTCTTCATGACACTTCTTATCAACAGCAGAATGACAGCCATTTAGATTTGTGGAGAAGTTGACCTCGTACCAGAGGGCTGGTTCTGCTACAAAGAAGATAGACTTATGAAGTCCTAAGAGATTACATGGTTTAATCAGATGATCTGGAGTCTGCCAATCCTACAGGATCAAATCAGTATGAGAGACAGACACTCCTTCAAGAACTTAATTTCTAGGTATATTTTCTTTGCTTGCATCACTTAGTCCAACATTTGCTGCATATTTATGAACACACCTTTAGTATTACCAGAAACATTCCTCATACATTTAACCATAGAAGAATTAAGTAGCCAAGGAGACATCATATCTCTTTGTCTTAGTTCCTGTTCAATGTTGAATCATTTGCTAAGTATTATAATTTATGTATGATGGGGTGCATTATGTGCTCATGTTCTTCTTAGCTTCTTTGCTGCATGCCCCTACAATTCTGTGTTTTTTTTTTTCACTACTGGTGTTAAATATCAAAATAACTAAATAACAGCAACATATCAAGGTTTCATTTGCCTTCTAAACTCCAATATTTCATACTTCTTTCTTCCTTTAACAGTTTCACTCTATCCAACTAAATTGTCCTGATACACTAAAGAGTGTAATTGAAAAGCAAATCTGTTTAAGTCGCTTGCAAGATGTTATAAGTCTATCATACAACATAACTTTTCTTTCTTTCTTCTCAGTAGTTTATATCTGTAGTCTCTGTCTCTTAAGAGTTTTCTTTTACTGTGGTAATATTAGTATTAAGTGCACCAAAGAAGAGACTGTACTTGCTTTTGGTGCAATTAAAATAACTTGGTTAGCCGCAACCAATTAGATGGACTTGAAGTGTACATTAACAATAAATTGAAAAAAGTGAATCAGAACTCAGGGTGGAATCAGAAGGGATGGAACAGGATGTAATCTTTACTCAACCATGTAAAAAAGGGTACATCACAGAGTTCATTTTTCCTTGAGTCACAATTTATAGAGCTAATATTTACAATTGAAAATCTACTTTCAGACAGACTTTCTTGCTTAATAATCAAAATATTCTTCTTACATGCAAAGTTAAGATTGCTATTCAGTGATATCATTTCCCTAAAAATGAATTAGCAATTCATCAGATAAAGGTCTTTTTGTACAAATATTTAATCTTATAAACACTGGGAAAAATGCATCCTGCGGACAATGAGTTTTCAGAACACTCAGGAATAAGCAATGAAAGTAAGATTGTTTAATGTATGAAGGAAAGTCTGATAGACCTCCTACAGTTTTTCATGATCACTATGGGTCAATATATCCCAGTTAAAGGTTATTTGGGATTGGGCAACAGAACATCCTTATACCTGCCAGACTTCCAAACCAATGTCTTTGAAAGCAGGATCACTTTGATTTCGTGATCAGAATGAAGAATTGGCAGGCATTATGAAGGTGCTGTATGGTGAAGAAGTGGGAGGGATCTCCCCTGCTACACTTCAAAATCCCTTTTCCTGGGTCTGTCAGTTCTTGGATCTATCTCATTCTCCCCTCTCACCACCTTTCTAAGGCCTGCAAACTAATTGCTAGGTTGGGAGAAGGAATGTACTGGGAACGTAGTGGATGACAAAAACTCCTGCTTTGACCCCCATGTCTTTTCCCCATACTAGCAATCCAGCAGCCATGCTGGGGTTGTTGTTGTTGTTTAGAATACAGGTAGTCCTTGATGTACAATCATTTGTTTAGTGACCGTTGGAAGTTATAACAGCACTGGAAAAAAAGTAACTGATCACCATTTTTCACACCATTGCAGCATCCCCGTGCTCATCTGATCAAAATTCAGATGCCTTGGCAACTAATTTATATTTATAACCATTGCAATGTCCTGGGGTCATGGGATTATCTTTCCCATCCTTCTGACAAGCAAAGTCAACGGGTTGACAAAGTGATGCTAGATTCACTTAACTGTGTTACTAATTTAATACCTGCACTGATTCAGTTAACAACTGTGGCAAGAAAGGTGAAAAAAATGAGGCAAAACTCACTTAACAACTGTCTCATTTAGCTACAGAAATTTTGGGCTCAATTGTGATTGTATATTGAGGGCCACCTGCAGGAGTTCAGGGATATGTTATTTCAAAAAGCTGCTTGATCAGGGAGCTGAATTGATTTCCACCTCTGCCCCCTTATTGGTCAGGCAGCTTAACAGATAGCTGAACCCACTGATCAAACAGCTCAGTTCCACTCACTGTAAAGCAGAGGAATTGGTTTTTCCTGTCAGCAGGTTCATTTCAGTGGGGGGGGGGGGGGGGGAAAGCCAGAGGAATCTAGCAATCACTTTCCTTAACTGAATGCCTTTCCACATTATAATGGTTAAGATAGCACCAATTTCTGGTCTGATTATAGGTGCAGTGTTATTTAATCAGCAGATTGTTTCACTGACTGGTAGGTGGCACTTCGATTGGGTATCAGAACTGAAGAATTGATCAATTCCTTTACTTAACATGTGCACACAGCATACGGGAGCATGAATGTAGCACCTCTCTGCAAATCTTTAAAGCAGCTGCATCTTTTTTTCAGGATTTCACATCTCCCTTCTTTTGTTGCTATATGATCCTTGGAAAAGACATGGTTGCTTTGAAGAATTGCAATCAGGTGCTGCATACGCCACAAGAACCTTTTTAGAATCTAATCTGAAAGATTGCAAGCCATACTAATCTAAATCACCATAAAATTTTAAGAAGTTCAAATCTATTGAAGATAATGCTGTGTTGGAATCTCCTAATGCCTGAGGATTTCTTTGGATTTTAAAAAATGCTTATTATGATATACCTTGGAATTTAGCAAGCTTCTGAGTTTAAAGTAATGAAAGTTTATTGGAAGATGCGAAGTATGGCTTTATAATAAAGATAATTTAGGGCATTTCTGTAAATTGCTGTTATGTATCCTTATTTTACTATTGAGATTTTAAATGTTTGTTTCCTCATTTACAAAGCACCCGCTGAATCAAAAGATGAATAAATATAGATGGAACTTTTAAAAGAACATAGTATGCTATAGAGCATACAGCAGAGACAAATCTGGCAAAAAAGGTGATAAAATTGAATCAGTCACTCACCAACTATCTTGCTTAACAGTGGAAATTCTGGTACTAAAATCCTGATATATCTTGTTCCTCATATTACAGCAGGGGTGTCAAACTTGATTTCATTGAGGGCCATATCAGGGTTGTGTTTAACTTTGGGGGGGGCAGAGTGGGTGTGGCCAATGTGGGCATAGCCAGCTCAATGTCACTTGTGTTGGGGGCACCTGTCATGGTCCAAGCATTCTGTCAGAGAAAACAGGCTCCTGAGCTCCATTTTCGGCTGTGACAGCCTCCTCCAACCCTCTGCCAGTGAAAACTGAGCTGTGTCAAACTCAAGGCTCGTGGGCCAGATCTAAGCACCCCACCGACTGAATCTGGCCCACGAGCCTTGAGTTTAACACACCTAACAGTCTTCACTACTTTTATTTTTAGAGACTCAAAAGATTCTTACCCTCTTAGCTCATAGGAAATGGACATTTTAAGATCACAACATTCTGCTATGTTGTCATTGCTGTCTATCATGCAAAATTAACACCTTATTCTTCAATATATTATCAGGGTTTCCCTGTTGTTCAGATTTTGCACTGGCACTGGCATACTTATTTCGGTCTTCAATTGTATATAGACTTTAATCTACTAACAATAGAAAATGAACTTTTTTCTTTCTTTTTTAATATATTAAGTTATTAATACACTATATGACAATACACTGTATGCTGGGAATCTGACAGTTTGCAAAATTTTGCAAAGGTTTAAGTAGTAGGTATTTTAATGAAGCACAACAACCATTTAAAATGGTACCCTACATTAATCGTATTTTTAGAATATTGCAAAGTATAACTTCAATGTTTGCTAGAGTTTAAATTCAATTATTTAAAATCAGTCAACAAGAAAATGTTCTGTTCATTACAAGTTTTAAAAGAAACTTCCTTCAATATTGCTGAGGTGCTTTTCTTTCTGAGAGTCTAAGAGATATTGGGATAATTATTTTATTTATTAGTTGCAATCATGTGGTGCTTTTTCTGATTAGCTCTTGCAACCATCAAGATTGGAATAAAATATAGGCAATGTTTGTTCATGAGCATCATATTCTAGAATTTGGCATGATTAAGAAGAATATGGAATATTCCAAAATTAGACTGTCAAATTTAAAATGTATCTTCTTTCATTTCTGTTTTTTGCAGAAGATTTTCCATTATTCAGTAATACAATTTCTATTGATATATTGTTGGAACTGCAAACATGCCTGCAACTCATAACCATTTTTCAAGGTTACAATAAATGCATAATGTAAATTAAGCTGAAATATAGGAATTCATGATTACCTGGTTGCATCAAAACCTATTGGTCTCCTTGAAATAATACAGCCATTATGTAGAAAATTCCTTAGTTAACATAATCACATTGTTAATTGTTATTTAAGCCTGGCCAAAACAGTCAGAACAGAATGATAAATTCTTGAATGAATATGAAAGACACAACTCCAGACTCCAGGAGAGTAATTTCATTTTACTGGTTTTATATGGACTATATTGCTTGCAAATCATCAAGATGAAATACGAATAGTTCTGCCCTATTCTGTTCTTATTTTCCATACTCTTAAGGTGCAGGGCATTTTTAAAATATAGAAATCATTCAAAAATGTGATCAACAACCCATTTAAATAAAAGCTAGCTCTAAGACCTCAGGAACCTTCTACCTTACCATAATGTATTCTTGTATAAATCATTCTGCATTTATTTAAAAAAAATTCTATGTTTTGTTAGACAGAAATGAAGAGATTCAATTTTCAAAGGATCAGGGTTAATCCTCCATCACTGAAACCAAAACGTAACATATTGCAATGAAAGACCAGACATACATTAGGGCTGTGCTACAGGATTGTGGTTGAGGGGCAAGGAAATGCTTGTTAATTGGGAGAGGGGCCTTATTTAAACCAATTAGTTAAATAATTAGCTCTTCTGATGCTGAGGCTACCCCTTACCCCCTTGAAGTGGCTGGATGCCAATTTTTTTTGAGTAAGTCTGACCAATCAAACTTGTTGCTTGGTTTCAACATAATGCCAGCCCATACTTGCAGCTAAAGCTTCTTATGAAGCTGCAATGGAAGATAACTTTCTGACTTCATTTTTCCCAATGGGCACCCTCCAAATGAGATCATCACTCTTGCTCCAGAGCCTCCTTCTACCAGGGGATGCCAGCTCAGTGTGAGCAAACCCATGTCAGTTCATCCAAGCAGCTGCATCACTACTTCCAGCCACAGCACTCCCCACTCCCACTCTTGACAGACATTGCCTTGTTAACAAAATGGTAATAGAGCCCTATGAGCAGAGATCCAGATTGGAAGGCTATGGGGATATGCAAATGGCATCTCTTGGAAACAGCTCAAAGAAAATCAATTTTTCCCAGGATTGCACATTAGTTGCTACAGCTGTTCAAAAGATCTCCCTACAGGTGCTACATATACACGCCCAGGCTAATCTCTGCACAGCTCCAATATATCCAAACTTTTGCACACAACCTTGGTGGGCTCTTTTTCACTGCTCTTTGTACTTATGTAACTTGAGATTTTGCTCGAAGGCAACCATCATGAAGCAGTTACCAAATGATATTTTGAACAGATTATAACGATTATAGGTTGTTTTATTCAGTATATGTAGCATAGGCAACTTTTTTGTTATCTTTAACTGTAATATATATGGAATTTGAACTGTAAAGAAATACCTGAAGCTTGAGACCATGAGATAATATTTCACTCCACTGAGATATCACCAATTATGGTCATCTTGTGCTCTTTGTTGAGGGTTATCATAGAAAGTCTCTGCTTCTCACTACAATAAGTTGCAATGCACGTCCATGCTAAATAATTTTCTCATTCTTCTTCCTCATCTCAGTCCAGGAAACAGATAAACCAGCTGTTCAGATTCTTGGAAACAATTAATATGCTTCCCCACAATCTTCTCTTTTCCAAGCTAAACATATGCAGTAATATTAACCAATTGTCCTAAGCTGTACCTTCCAGATCCAATATGAGCTTGGTCTTCTGGGACTTGTTTCTCATTTGTCTATGTTCTTCTAAAAATATGGTGCCCAGTTTCTAGGTGATCCGATTAATATATAATAGTGAACAATGATCATTTCACTTGATCTTGATGCTGCATAGTATTTCTAGGAATGTTTTCTACAGTTGATCTTCTATTTTCAAATGTCTGTTTTGCTTGTACTGGTGAAGCATATTTAATTACACAGAAGACTGTTTCTCAGTTTAAAAAAGTAACTAGAAGCTACTCAGTTCTATCTTAAATTCTACTCAAAACAGAGTGATGCAACAGGGAACAAAAACAAGAAACATTTTAACTGCAACAAGGCTATGAGAGAGTTTTAAATCATTGACACAATAGGCACTCTCATCAATTTTTATCATGAGCAGAGAGATAAGAGAGAAATCCCAGCACTGTGTTGTAAGATACTGGCTCTTGGTAAAATAAACAATGAATGACTAGCAGCAGAGTCTAGAAAAGCAGATGAGTCCATGACTGGAAGCAGACACAGTAATGACTGTACTGATTCATCCTTTACCAAAAATGAATGATGATGGAAGTATGAAGAAACTACTTCCTGATTAAACAAGACCCAAGAGTAAAAGGAAAACAAATCAAATGCCCTGAAATCAGAGACCATGAAGAGTACAAGAAGAGTATTAATAAGATCCGCAGTGGCGCAGTAGTTAGAATATAGTACTACAGGCTGCTTCTGCTGGCTGCCTGTAATTTGGCAATTCAAATCTCACCAGGCTCAAGATTGATTCAGCCTTCCATCTTTCCGAAGTTGGTAAAATGAGGACTCAGATTGTTGGGGGCCATATGCTGACTCCGTAAACCGCTTAGAGAGGGCTGTAAAGCACTGTAAAGCAGTATATAAGTCTAAATGCTATTGCTATGCTAATAAACAGTTTACAGGAAAATGCCCAGATAGAACAACAAGACCTATGGACTACAGAAGTGTAGCAGAAAGAGAGCCAAAAACAAATAACTTGTCTTTTGAAATTCATATTCTTATTTATAAATGTATATGGTAGCCAGATTTGAATTGGCAAGACAGGCACAATTTTCAGTTCATTCCTTTTACTTGCAAGGGGATTTGTCATGTCATGCCTCTTGTATACACTGAGCTTTGAGGATATCTGGTGCATGCGATCTATTTTAGCAGCAATAAGGACTAATTTCTGTGGTATAGGCACAAGCACGCACAAACCAAATTGGCTAATAATTGTAAGGTATGTAGTTTTAACCCACCTACCAAAAATAAAACACGGAAGGGTTGGATAAGAAGCTATAATGTGGAGCCAAAGAAAATATCTAAAGAAAAAAAAAATGGCAGGCAACATGTTTTGTTGTTTCCTTCCTACTCACCCACCCACTCATACTTAAATAGATTTTTAAAAAATCTGTCCTCCATAGAAATAGATAGTGCTCAACTAACAACAGTTCATTTAGTTACCAAAATTACAACAGCTCTGAAAAAAATGACTTATGACCATTTTCTTACTTATGACCATTAGAGCATCCTTGTGGTCATGTGCTCATTGTGCATATTTTTATCGTATTGCAAATTTAAGATTTTTCAAATAAAATTACATAAAACAAATCCTTCTATTAAGTAAATAATGTGATACATGTTGTAATGGTACATTGTACCATTAGCGAGACCTGAAAACAAAGCAAAACAACAAATACTCTGTCTCTTGGAAGCTTTTGAAACTTACAATTTAGTATTAAGAGGAATAATATCCAACGATGGCTTTGCATAATTCAGAGAACATGGTGCTGAGGTTTTTGCTATTAAAAAAATCTTATAAAGCTACAGGTGGCATAAGCACTACAATAATTAAAGGTGAAGAGCAGAAATTAAATTTCCGAACTGCAAGTACTCTAAGCAATATTATTATGTAAGTTTATATGTATGCATGCAAGTATGTACGTATATGCATACCTAAAGTGGTTAGAATAGTAATTAGAAATTAAATCCATTTAAATTCAATTCATTTAATTTCAATTAAATTAAAAAGCCAGATACAACAGGCTTTCATAAGCAAATGCCTTTGTTTAAATTCTACACATTTTTTTTCAGTAAGCAAGTCATTTGAAAGTAACCTATCAATTTCAATTATTTACTCCTTCTAAAGGCTTCAATGTTTTTTTCCCCAATTGATACGGGACTGTACCAATTGAAAGTTCGTATGTATTAAAAGATACATATTTGAGTAGAAATATAGAAGACTTGAAAAATAGGTTGTAGAAAATCTTCCTGGAGAAAAATCTGTGTGGTTGCTAAGAACTGACCCCAACTCAATGGTGTTTATTGGGTACAGTGGGAAACCAAAGGTATTTTCCATGCAATATATGGCTTACAATTGGACTGTAGTTCAGATAAACTTCAGGGTTTCTTTCCCATTTGGTTTTAAATAAGATAGGATATTTGGAATGTAAGCAACTGCAAATGGGTAGGCTAATCCTTCTCCTGTTCATTCCCTTTTGGGTCAGGAATAAAGAAAGCCCATGAGCCATAAGAGTTTTACAAAATTCCAGTATCCTTCGTTGTTCTTTTATACTAGCCATTAGTCCAAATAATCTAAAGGAGAAGTCACCAATATCCTGAAGCCCCTCGAGGAAGATCTGATTGTCAAGTGCAGCTCTCCCACTTGCTCACAATCTTGTCCGTGCACTTAGTTTTAATAATGCATTCAATGTAACCACACTATATCTTAGGTACGTTTTATAAACCAGACAATAGTTTCATGTAAAAAGAAAGATGCCAGATATATATCTGAAATTTTCAACATTGCTATAAATGGGCTTGTAAAGAGAAGATATGTATATAAATGTCTATAAATGTATAAAATATATTTCTAAAAGTAGTTCGTTAGCTTTACAGTTAGGACAAATCTGTACAGCCTCAGGCTGTAGGCTGTATCAACTAGTGAGGAGAGTTTTAACTTGATTATTCAAAGAATTTGCTTTGGTCATGAAGAAATTTGCATAGGCCCAGTTGTTATGGAACTAGGACGCAGAAAGTCATTTTCAAACAATAAAGAGAAAAGAGGATACATAAATGTTAAAAAGATTTTTTTAAAAAACATTGAAAATGTTTAACTGAGGCAAAGCAAAACTATTTTACTAAACAATTATTATTTTAAGCTTGATAATTTTTCTCCCAAACAGGAATGATTCTCTCTCCTTTGGGAACCTATTTCCGAGCCGTAATTATGCTAGATGAAATCTTGCTAACAGTACTGAATACTCCTCGTGGTAACTGTACAGTGCAAACCAATTAAGCCCAAAAGAAATGATTGTAATGTGAACATTCTTTTATTCTACCATGAATCAGAAATCTTGCAAAGAGTTTTAAGGCAGAATATTATCTCAATGTAGTTAGATGAAGCTACTTCAGTTAGAGCTTGAATGTTTAAATTTAGCAGCAAATATGCAAAGACATACTGTATTTCATTAGTAACTATGTAATTATAAAACTAAAAAACCCTCATGCTCTTCACTGAAAAGATTTGAAGAAATTGTTTCAGTAAATCTGGTAGTTGTAAATAGCAAAGCAATCTTATATATACTTATCCAGAGGATAATCCCATTAAGGTCAACGAGTCTCAGTGCCAAATTCAGCAGATATAGAAGTTGAGTGATAGATATTTCATACAAGAATGAGGGTGGGGATAAGGGTTAAAGTCATAGTTTGATTAAATTTTTGAGTTCCATATGCAGTGCTGTGAATATCAAGAATAAATACACCTTTTGAAATATGGACACAATGAACATTCTGCAAGTTATGTTTGGACAGCAAAAGTATTTTCCATATTGAACTGCCTAGTTGAAATTTAATTCTGTGTATTCAAATAAAATATAACTTATATTTAAACATTCAATGTAGGCTAATGGGAACTCTTAAAAACTGTATTACTTTTGCACTTGAAAACATACAATCATATTTACATACAAGCAGCAACAGTCCTGTTCACCTGAAAGTTATAGCCTATATTTTATATAGAAGAGGAGGAATGGGTCCATGAAATTTGCGCAAACTTTCTTTATATAATGTCCTAAGGTTATGGCTGGAAGCACTGCCACAAGAAAAATCCAATGCCACCAGTTCCACTGCAAATATCTAAGTTCATTCTGAAAGCATTGTTTTCAAAACTCACAATAATATATATCACATTACCAAGAACTATATGTAGAAAACATGTTTAAAAGGCTAGAATGTGGAATGTACTTTAAGTACTTTAAGATTAGTATTGTTATGTAATTGAATTTTGGCACCCTACATTTTCTTCTCAGAACTATTTATCATTATTAGTCACTGTATTTATTGTATGCAGAGAATTCTTCATATAGTCAGATTCTTATAGTTGAATCTTATCCTAACTGCTTTTTAAAAAAAATTAAACAGCAACACTATTGACTCAGATCTATTACATTTTGCCATCTCAGTTTGGTTAGACTTAAAAGACAGTTTGTGTTCAGCCTAGATAAAAGTTTAGGAAGGAAATTAAGTCTTCTTTCCTTTTAGTATTTTTATACATCTATTCAATCTTACCCAAGAATTCTATATGGTATACTGGCAATACCCATTTATATTAGAATACACTCTAAAATTACTCTGAACCAGTTCTGTAGATGTAACATACATAATAGTACTTCAACATATAAAAGCCAAGAGATAAAAATTATTAAACATCTTTTAAAATTTATTTAAATAAATAAGCAGCTTAAGTTGTCCATGTCACACTATACATATTTTCCTAGCTTCTGTGCCTTTTCTTTCTTTCGGAATTCAGTTTAAATATTTTGCCAAACACAGGAGGAAATCTTGATCTTTTAACACAAAGCAAGATGCATTGGATTCTCCAAGTTTGCCTTGAGTGTGTCTAAAAATTTAGAAGCTAATTCATCATCTATCACTCGACCATCACTTGACAGAGTTATCGTTAGGAGCTGGTGTTGTTGAAGCTTCTCATTCCCATCTTCATCCTCCACAACAGTGAGTTCTGTCCGAGATCCTCCCACTGCTAAGATGCAGGCTTGAGGAGGTATTACGAGACCAATGAAACTGTTGACACCAAACATTCCAAGATCTGAGATGCTTTTGTTGGGAAAAGGACAAGAAATAGAAAAATAAGATACTCTGGAAAAATAATTCAGAAACTGCTAAGTACACGTAGGTAGAAATAAATATATTGTGATGATTAAATCTGGATTTTGAATTTGGTTTTGAACCGAACAGTCAAGCAGTCTCACTCTTCATCAACATAAGAGTTAGGGTACCTTGGGGGAAAGAACTAGTTCAAAATTCCATGGGATGACACATGGTTATTGAGTCATTAGCATAGATGTTGTTTTATTTATTCAGTGTATGGCATCTACAGAAGTCAAGCAATCATTGATATAGTTTAAATCAGGGGCCTCCAACCTTGACCACTTTAAGCCTGGGGGCTTCAACTCCCAGAATTCCCTAGCCAGCAAGCTGGCTAGGGTATTCTGGGAGTTGTAGTCCTCCAGGCTTAAAGTGGCCAAGGTTGGAGACCCCTGGTTTAAATAAAACCTGCGAGCGTGCGCGCGCACACACACACACACACAAAGGGAACCTAAACATGCTTCTGCCTGGTAGATTGGGAACTACTGATCAAATGACTCAACACAAAATATTCACTTGAAGAAGTAATCCATGGGTACTAACACCAGTATGCAAACAAAGCAAACATATCCCATACAAACCTTTAAAGATTTTGAAATGTACAGATAGTATACAGCTCACCAATATTGGATATGATTTTGAACTCATTTAAAACTGTAAGTTACCCTGAATGCATACAATTTAAACTCTGGCATGGGAATTCAATACTGTTTTATACTGTTTGCAGCTTGAGCAAAAATGATTCTTTTGTTTACAAGGATACAATGTCGTATTGTGGTTTTACAAAACTGGTATCTAATGAGGTGAGGAAAAATATCCATCAGGAGGATTTCAGGGTGTCTGGAAGCAGCCTTGCTTGTTCCATTGCAGCAGAATCAATACTAGGAAATCTGATAAAATGGTGTTAGCACTACAATATAGTGAAATACACTTCATTGTTTTAATGTAAGCAGTCTGCAAATCTGTTTTATGATCTTCCCCTTGCCAGGTAAGGTCCATCTTCTCTTCTATAAACTGTACATGGCAACTCTAATAAAAATGCTGCTACTTTTTTGACATTTTTCTAAATATGCAATATTCTTGCCATCAAGATTTAGAGAATATGAAGATATGAAACAAAACAGCATTCTATTTCCCTAAAAGTCCATATGTACAGAAGATCTCCTTTAGAGGAACTTTTTTTTTCTTAACACTACACTCACACTAATTTCTCATTTTGAGTCAATTTGGAAAGGAAATCAGATGCCATTAGAAAAGGCTGCCTTTCTTACTGAAGGGAAGAAAACTGCCACATAATGCCTTGTTTCACTTTTAACAACAGTCCAACACAATTTATCTCTTTAGGAAAGGTAAGATATGGTTGATGTTGACACAAGAGGAGTTTCTCCAGTTTTGTTACTTTTCTTGTACCTCTAAGCCAGGGCTGTCAAACTCCCAGCCCATGGGCTGGATACATCATGTGCTGGCCACACCCACCAGCAGTTTAGCAAAGGGGAAAAAAGTCCCGATATGTCACGTGACACCACCATGACGTGAGCTTGACCTGCTCTAAGCACTACTTCCTGTTACCCCTGGTCACTTGGAAGTTTGCAGCTGCTATCTTATTCAAGAAAATAACCAGTGAAGGGAAAACAGGGGAGATGTCTTCTCCCCTTAAGATCCCATGGTCAACAAATCTACCAAGCATGAGAGGTAACGTAATGTGGGCTGGATGCAGTTTTCCATTCTTGCAATATTAGATATGTAGAAATATATTTCCCTGAACCACTTCAGCCATATGTACTGTATAAGGGCACTGAAGAATTAAGGGTTAATTAAATTCATTAAATTTACTCAAAATATCTCCAGTTTGAAGCTAACCGGTTTCCAATTCAGTGATCTAGCATAAATGTCATTCCTCCCAGTTATGCTAGTTCTACATAGTGTTATTTCAGATTCATGGGACTGACAAATAAAAATGCCAAGTCTTTTGACCTCTTTTTAGGGTCAGCCTTAAAAGTATTTTGACTTGCTTTACTATCAGTGAATCATTTTCATGAATCTAACAATCCTAATAATCCAATGCTATACTCCAAATACAGTAATCGATTCCAAATGTTATAAAATAGCAGATATTATGATTTCATAATACACCTAAAGCATTATTAAAGTTGCTAAACGTCCACTGAAAGGCTAGATAATTAACTTCAAGAACCAACTTGACAGCAGCCTCAAAATACAGCAGGAAAAACAGAAAGGAATATAACAGTACTTATAGATAAGCAACCTCCATTTATTGTTCTGTTTACAGACCTTATAATGGAGGTGGGATTATGAAACATAGACTTAAGAGGTTTACAAAGACTATCTCAAACATCTCCACCACCAACCCCTCCCCAGCATTCTGTTCTGAAATGTATTTAAATTACCTCAAAGATCCTCCTTGGTATTCTTCTGGAAGTAACTTCCCATCTCTTGCTTTCTTTGCTAAAGCCTAAGAAAATAAAATCCAAATATGAATTATTTTAAATAATCATTTCAACAAAGTACATGCCTTTGTGCACATTAATTGGGTTGCTAATTTTATGAGAAAATTCTGATAGAGTCAGACAGTTGCTACAATCTATGAGAGGTAGTTAGAAGTCATATTTGGATCTCCTGGGAACGGGTTTCACATGTGGAAAAAAACTGTGTGTAAAGCAGAACTAAGGAGATTTCTTAAATTGCTTTTTAAAATTCCACATATGTTGCCTTAAGGAGAGCATATGTGGTTATTCAAAATCCATCACTGTCTTGTTTACAGAATCTAGAAATTCAAAAAGGAATTACTTTGCTGTAACTATAAATTTACATTTTTATATTAACAGGAAATCCCACCAAATGGCAACAGACATCATAGCAAATGTCACAGAAAAATGTAAGCCTTGCAGCATGATTCAAAACAAACAGGTGAAAATAATTCAGTGTTAATTCATTTCTCCCAAGAGGGAACAAAACTCATGAAAAATGATGTGTTGTAATTTTATATACCATATTTAGATTCTTCAAAATTAAACAGTAGAACTGCCTTATGAATGCTTAAAAATAGGATAGTTATAGGAGATATTTTAAAGTTTCAAATGAATGGCAATTAAGAATTATCTAGATAAGTGTTTCTTGTACATTTTTCTCTCAGGACACTTTCCCACTTTAGGAAAATACGGAGGGCTGCTTAAGAGCTTTTGTTTGTATGAGTTATATTTATCAATGTTTGCTATATTAAAAAAAATTACTACATTAGTTGCAATAGTTACTATTGTTTGATGAAATTTTAATATTGTAGTAGTTTTCAACATAGGCTGGCAAATAGTTTTGAATTTGCGGACTTCTGGATGGGTCTTAGGAGACCCCCAGGGATCCTAGGGCCACACTGATCCAAATGTTTGTGATATAGGCATTATTACCAATTTACAATTTTATCCAAATGCTCTTTTATTGATCTGTTCCAAAATCAATTTAGTGCCGAAACATAGAGAACAACAAAATATGCACTTTATAATTGTTTTTTAAATATCAAAGTAAAATAACTCAGTCAATAATCACATGAAAAAACAACTTTTGATTGCTGGAATATTTTGTTCAAAATACAGAATGTGTATATGTGAATTAATGGGAAACTGAACTGAATTTTTGCCAATTTCTTAAAATGTGTCCTCTGAACAACGTATTTAATAGCACAGCAATGAACTTGTAGTCAAAGAGAATGCTAATCAATTGGAGTGGGCACAAGCATCTAAATTTAATACACCTTATATCTGATATAAATTTTTATCACATTTTATATAATAAACTGGTTTTCTTAGAACAGCATTTTAAAATTTGATAAAACAGACATATTTTGCTTTGAAGGTCTATGTGGGAAACTAAATCTCTCAGTTCCTGCAAAAGAAGCATGACAAATATTGGTATGTTCACAATCCCTTCCCTGCAAGCAATTCAGAAATCAGGAAGGAGGCAGATGATTTGTGGAGTCATGCGACTTAGATGTCATCTCAAGAAAGACTGATGGCCATCTGCCATAAACAAATAAGTTTCATCACCTTTGCCTCATGAAATTAGAGGTATAAAGATGCAATGCCACAATTCACAATGTTTCATTTCAAAAGGAAGAAATTATTATGACTGATCCATTTTTCAATATTAAATTCTTCTAAGTTCTTTTGTGGAATATGGAAGTTTACAGAAGTTCCCCCAAATCCCAAAAAATATACTTTCAAAGAGTATCTACTGTAATTTTTAATTTCGTAAGACTACAAATGCTCTTCAGCTAGCAAGAACCCCAGATGGGTATTTTGAAAAAACAAAGCCCAGTTTTCTTAAAATGTCCCAAAGATGCATTTTCAAGAGGCACTGGACTTTCTTGTTTTTCTTTGAAGTCAATTTGCTTCTCATCCAAGAAGCTTCAGGCCCATCATTTCTCACCCAAAGTCAGAGCTGAAGAAGCTTTTTGGATGAAATGTCTTTGAAATAAAACAAGTAAGTCCAGTTGTCTCTTGAAAAAACATCTTTGGGACAACCATGACTTGGATGACTGAGAATCTCCATAGATTTTCCTAGGTTATATTCCTTGATTATAAGTTTTAGGAAAATCTTTTGACTATAATTTGAGACACTTATTTTTTAAAATTGATGGGCACATTCCATCAGTGGAAAATTGCCATCTTAAACTTGGATAACTTGTTCTAGAATGTCTCATAGAATTCACAGCTACGCAGCTCCAACTAAAGGGCTTTTCTAAATTTGTCTTTTTAGGATTTTGGAAAGTTTTAAACAGTTCATACAGCTGAGGATATTAAACAGATTTTTTTTACAACAGGGGATTTCATTAATTACAATATTAGAAATCTGTTCCTCACAAAACAGCTTCCAAATTTTCATGTAAAATACCTGGGTTTTGATAAACCATTATCAAATGTAAATATGTGCAAATTGATGAATATTCTTTTCAGCTTTGGTGAAAACTATAATACATTAACACAAATGTATACGACTCTACTCTTAGAATAGACCATTTGCTTACACTTAAATGTCTACTCTTACCAAAGTATATTATGGCTATGCTAGAAATGTACATTAATTATCAATATTGACATAACCTATATTTAGTCACAAAATATTAAAAGGAATATGTATTGAGAAAATTCATCTTAGTAATCTTAAATATAGTGGTAATGAATTTGTTATTATGCTAATCTCTCGCAATATAGAATATTTAGATAATACTAAAATAAAATGGATGGCAGAGATAACAAATAGGGAGAGAGGTTTAGATGGTTTTGTCAGCTTTGGAAGCCATATTAATAACCAGAAGCTTCCACGCTGCCACATTCCTGTGCCTGAGAAAGTAGGAGGGGGGGATTTTTAGAGCATTGGTAGTTAGCCATAATAGCATTCTTCTTTTCGGTCATGGTCATGTTATTCCTGCACCTGGAGGAGGAATGGTTGAAGGGATGTCTCAAGTTGGAATGGTTGCTGATTGGACCATGTGGCGGACTGACAGGTGCAGGGGTTGGGTTTTGTCTTTTGAATTACTAAGGGAAAACCCAGAACTCTCAGATTCAGGTTTTTCCAGATGTGCCAGTATAACTACTCTAATAAAAGGAAATTTTGAGAAAATGCCTGTCTCTTGAGTTTTTAATTGGAGTAGTATTTTTCTGGAACCCTGATAGGTTTTAAATGGTGGTCAGGTTTAGAGATGATTGGGCTATTAATGGTCTCTAATACCTCTATACTAACATGCACTAGATCAAGGCCTCCTGAATCATAAATGAGTTGATAGGTTACTGTGCCACAACAGTATACAGAAGTTATTGCCTTCTATTCAAGATTTGTAAAACAATCTTGTTCTCTATGTTGAAGCAAGCTAAAAAGACATAATCAAAGGAACAGCAGATGTTTTCTTAGAAACCATATAATTCAATTTTTGGTCTAAAAGAGGCCTGGGTTGAAGATACACCTCTGCAGAAGCAGCAATTTCCTGAATTCCCTTGGATGCAGCATCCTTTATGATAGGTGTAATGAAACCCTGGTCTGTTGCTGTAACTATAGAAATGTCTATCGACTGCAGCTGCTGGGGGCCTTCTCCATTCCAGGTCACATTCACATCTGGCATTTGCTGGAAGAAACAGAAACAGAGGAAGGCACAGATGTTAAAAAATAGCATTGAAACCAATTATGAAGTTTTAAAAAGCCTTTTAGAATTGCAGTGATAGAAGCAATAACATATGGGAAATGATTTGCCTTTAAGCAAGATCAAGTTAATAGTAGCAAGAAAAAGGCCAACTGACTCTAAAAATAGACCTATCTTATTAGTATATATCAATTTTGTCACAAAAGATGAATGCAAATTATGGTCACAGGCAATTAGAGCTGCAGGCAACTACACAATAGATGGGCTTATGCAGTTTCTGGGTTACATTATTAATAGAATTCAAACTTGTTGGAGGGAAACTCTCATTTTATTCCTTGCTAGTAAAGAATTTGACATTCTGCCCAAACACATAATGGAAAGTTTATATAATGTATGTTCCCATTTAAATCAGGAGATGAGAAAAGAGCTAAATATTTTTTAAAAATTAAAAAGTAGGGGGGGGGGAGAGTCACATGAGAATATTGAAAAGAGAAATATTAGATTGGTTTAATTTGAAACCTTAATTTCAGAAGTCAACTCTTTAACATTTTAAAATTCAGTTTGGGTTTTTAAAAGATTTTCCCCTTTAATATTCTGAGCTTTCACTAGAATAGTGAAATAGACAGCTAATTTCTGACTCTTCAATTCAATTTGTAGTATTCTCCTAATAAGCGTTAGCCCACACTGATTCAATGAGAGCCACATAGGCCTTAATCACACCAATGTATGCACTGACAAACTGTCACTGCCAATTTCTCTTTTCGGTTACAATTTTTCACACCACATAATTTATGCTGCATAGAAAAAGTCTCCCACAATATTCAGAATTGATTTTCACAGTCTATGAGTAGTTGTGAAAAAAGCAAACCCCTCACACAACTATTTGAAAAGTCCTCCAACGTTTGAAGTTGAAACATTATATCTTATCTTATGATTATATCTTGTATCTTAGCAGTTATAAATAGTATTTTCTCTTATCCACATAAAAGATCAAATTCAACACAAATGAAAGATCCTTATGGACTAAGGAATTTTAAAATATACTATAAAAATCAATGTCAATGATGGGTTAGAAAAAATAGGAATTAGTGGAAAGTCAATATTAAATTTTCTTTATTATACTTATGGAAACAAATCTTTTTATTTAAGGATTTTGCCTATTTTTTCATAAAGGTCAACTACATTGAACTGAACTTATCTTATTAGTGTATAGCAATGTGTGAATATAAACAAATATATATACTAAATACTAATATCGATGTAATGGCTTGGAAATACTAGAATGTTAACTGAAATTAAAATGGAATTTTGGAAGGAATATTTGTTTCTTTCTCTAAGGGACTGTATCCCTTATTAGTACAAACAACATTTATTGAACCAAAGGATATAATCCTATATAGCTAGATATTATACAGTACAATAGTTGGAAAACAATAACTTGAAAAATATATTTAGCTTAAACTTGCCATTACTTGAAGGATATTGTAGAAACGATAACATGGTGTCAGTGATCACCAACATCAGTGTCAATGATCCATAATATTTAATAAGAAGAATTACAACAACAATCATAAATCTCATGATATTTTATAAAAGATTGTTGAAAACAATCTTATAATGTAATGGTAAATACGAAACAGAAAAGCCTTGCAGATGTATTTGCTTAACATATATTTTGCATTTTTTCTCCAAGGCGGGAATTGTTTAAGGTTCTTTATATTTGGCTTGGAAACATTCACTGAATCTGCTACAGCATCTTTTCCTGGTTTTGAACATAATGCCAGAAAAATACAGGTTTAAAAATCATTAAGGTGGCAGGAACCAAATGTGTACATTTTGTTGGACTGATTACTTACTTTCAGTGTCACTGCAGTTGCCTTGATAATAAAATCATTTATAGATACTTTAACATCATCTGTGTGAAAGAGAAATAAATTATAAGGAATAATTTAATAGGACAACTAGAATTCTAGGCATGGAAAATCATGGCTAACACATTACAATGATTTATCTTCACAGTAGCATTTTCACAGAACCACAAATTTGAAATTCAAAATTTATTTGTGCCATAATACAAGTTTCCTTTGGGGTTGAGTCCCACGTATCGTGATTTCATGTACTTGGCTAATGCAGCCTTACAAGGTAGACTGGATCAGGAAATAGGCTCCATGAAAGCCTAAAATTACTTTTATCAGAATAATTATAGTAGCAAGAGTTTTTCAAATCTGAATTTATCTCCCCTCCTCCTCTTTTTCATCTGAATTAGAGAGGTGATTGCCCTACACCTTTTTGTAAATCTGTACCTTTAAACGGGCTTAAGCCATGCTTTTTTGTTCATTGCTTTTTAATGATCTTCCCTCTAACAAGGCCAGCCTCTTTATATCTACATCTATGAACAATGCAGAAAGGGCCTGTCATTACCTGCTTCAATAGGTTTTTTTTTAAAAAATTCCATTTTACTTGATACCTGGTATTTCCCATGCAAGGACCAAGCAATCTATATGAGATTGTCCAAGCATACTGTAGAAAATTTCATTACAGAATTAAATCACATAAAGTAAAACCTTGACTTAATAGATTATTCAAGGCAGAGAGATCCAATCTTCCCCATTAAATGCAAAATCACATTCATGGCAATCTACATTTTTGTGGAATTGATACATTAACTATTTCATTTCAAATAATGTTTCTTCAAGCCATGGTTAATAACATGTCAAGCCTCCAAGAATCAATCTTAACATCTATTTTCATGCAAACAACCCTGGCTTAAAATCACATTTTTTTTGAATATAATTACCATAAGATGAAATAAAAATCTATATGCAAATATACATATATACGTGTGTGATTATTTTTTTAAAAAAATATAAAGACCTGACACTTCTTGTTTTTCATATTTTAAATACTTCGTAAACCATCCAGAGCATGGCAGCATATAAATGAAATTAAACAAAATATAATAGAAGCAAAGGATTCTACCAAAATAGAACATAAAATCCCTTTGAATGTTATGTACTGAAACACAGCTGATGTGCAAACATAATTTTGTGACTACAGAAGATTGAAATTTTGTAATAATTATCCTTAATTGAACAGGTATTAATAGAACTATATTGTGTGTAGATCTGCATAGTGTAACTGTTATTTTTAGTAATATTAGGGTATGATTCATACAGTCATTCATAAATTATTGTTATAATTCATAATTTTAAGAAGAGAAACAAAGCAATCAAGTAATCAGTGAATGAAAAATGCGCATTATAACTTTTTATAATTCATAATTTGTTCATGTATCAATCTACCATTATTTCCAAATCTATTCTTAAGTCTGAAAATAAGCTCCAAAAGAGGCACTAAAAATCCTGTTAGGCATGAAGTGGAAGAATCATAATGATTGTTTTATATCTGTTCAGTCATAAGTAGGTGACATCTTAGTCTGTGATGGCCTTGGGGCTACTGCTATTTAAATGACATAAAGCCATCAACAAATCCTTAAAATCAGGTTAACGGTAACAGAGAGTAGAAAGGAACTTTACTGCAAGCTGCAAAGTCTAAAACTATCATGAAACCACTTATTTGGTTAATAGTTAGCTTGATGATGCACACAAATTCTTGGTAGTTCTAAATTTTGAGATAGTAGTAAGTTTATTTTCTTTAGCTGAATAGAGATCAGCCCCGGATCCCCTTTTCTATATTACACAATCATTTTACAGCATGTGGTATTATTGTTTTATTGTTAACACACTTCTTCACTATAGCAACTCTTACCATCTTAAAATGATGCTACAACCACAAATATAGCTGGTTAGGATCTGAATGTACAAAAGTCAACAATTCAGTGTAATGGCTGGGTTCAAATAAATTAGTAGAATTACAAGAAATTAGTAGAATTACAAGAAAAACTGGGTGAATGTTATTTTGCTTTTAAATACTGTTACAGAAATTGTTGATTGAATTAAAACTGTACATTTTGTTGGTTGGATTCTCTGGGCTTTGGGAGATCAATGCCAATATATTGATCAGGGTTGTTTTTTTTGTTTTTGCAGATATTTAATCCCATATCCCATCGAGCTGTGTTCGGTGCAAAATTCAGAAGAGGAAGTGCCTGGCTGTATTTGTAGTCTGCATACGTTTTGAACACAGGACTAATCAGCTTTTTAGTGATTTTGAACATTAACAGTCCCTTTAACAGATCAATGGGTCTGGATATGATCTACCACCCAGTCAAGCACATGATCCAAACTATATACAACAAACAAATAAGATACGCCAATCAAAATGGAACTGACACCCAATTAATGATACTTAATACTAGCTTTTTTATTTGAAAGTTTCATATATTAATACTTGATAAACAGTTGATATGCCCAGTATGGTTAGAGAGTTTTCTTTTTTCTCTTTTGCTTGTTACTGTTTGAAAAACTGAAAAGTGGAGCTATAAAAGAATTGAAGAATTATATTCTACCACATACAAATAATGTTATGCTTTATAAACAGGTCTAGAAAGTGGCTTTAACTTTTCACACTTTCAGGCTTATCGCAAGGCAGTTATCCAAGCTTTGAACACTAAATGGAATCAGAGACTTACATATTGACCTATTCCAAGCAAAAGAATTATTATTTGACCATAGTGAAATCATAACACAGAGCCAAGCCTTAATAATCACTAAAATATAACATTTTGGGATTTTCTCAGTTTTGAAAATGCAGACAAATCTATCTTTTGAGTAAACTGGGCCTTTCATAGTACTAATATTTTAGATTAACTAGGCCTTTAAACAACTTTTGCAGAATGAAGAAAATAAATTAGTTTTCCTACAGAGTGCTTCTTGGCATTTTATTCAGCTAAAGCATTTGTTATACAGTCTATGAGGTCCAGATGTTATTGCTATTTCTGGAAATTCCATAATGGATGGAAGTTATGGAAGAATCAATCATGGTTCCTAAGCAAACAGCCTTTCCCTGAATATGAAACTGATATTATTTGATTTGATTTCAGTCCCACCTGACTTCAACCTGACTCTACCCAATTTACTCGCTATCAATGCAACCTATAAGGAGTCTGGCAGTACAACCAAGACATTTTTATTAAAAAAACACTTTTGAGAGCCACAGTTCGTTTAATCAAATGAGATGAATTCCCTTTCCACTGAAACCAGTGGAAAGTTGCTTTAAATAATATGATATTCAATTCACTCTGATCTTAAATGAGGTCATTAAAACAATACAAATATTATTCAAACTTCAGAAAATAAGATGAAACTCATGAGTTGGAATATTAACTAGTAGGGTTTGGACTATCCCATTACTGTTACATTTTGGATTTAAACTAATTCAGTTGTGAATATGACTTTTGATGACAGCTGTGCAATAAAGAGGCATTATGTTTGTCCTGGCTTTTCTCCAGCGCTTGGACATTATCAAGGTTTCAAGATGTACAGTATATATTTGGAACATAGGGGCTGGATAAAAGAATAATACAATTACGCATGTGAAATTCAATGTAGATTCTTGGCTGTCAATCTCTGAAAGAAGCAAGGAAATTTTTGAGCAATATAGCAAGCATTCTGAACATTCTCTTTATAACTTAATTGCTTAGGTTTCTATTTTTCTTTTGCATTATTATATTGTTAATACTATTTTTATTATTTTGTTAATTAGTCCAATATAAGAAAATAAGTTTAAACAAACTATCTCCTTCAAATGTCATATCATCACGGTAAAATACTTTTGAAACGAAAGGAAATTTTTATTTTTGAACACGGTATCATATCAGTAATACAAAGAAAAACAGATATTTTAAAAAATAAATATACATGACAATACTCGCAGCATATCTTAATGAATGATTATCACCTTTTTTTAATGCAGACCTATCATAATTAGGCAAAGAATACTGACGTGGATAGAAGCAGAGGTAACTGTTCTGAAAACAGTGGATAGTCTGTGGTTTCTCTGGTTCTAAATTTAAATCAATAATATTTTAAACCAGTTAAAATTCTTCCAAACCAATAATTCAACAAAGAACAGTTCATTATGTATGAACTTTTCCATATCTGCTTAAAGAAAAAAAATCTAAATTCTAGAAAAATATAACCAACAATTAACACTGAATTCTGGTATCCTTCTTCTAAAATTGCTATAATGAGTATAGCTTATCAGGATTAAGGAAAAATATCACACACACATTCGAAACTCTATGCAAAGCATTACGCAGCAACAGAAATATCTTGCAAAACTAAAAGCTGAAATTCTGTCTTCCCCACTACCACCCCCAATTCTGTCTTCCCCACACACCCCATCAGTTGCAGTGTTACTGAGTAAAAAGTATTCAAATAACAAACATAAAGCTCACCAGGGCTGGCTGAAGTGGAAAAACATCATCATTTAAATAATCGTACCTGTTTAGAATACTAATGAAAGAATTTGCCCTCTGCACCTCCTAAGGCTGCTAATTAAGCAGTAACCTTCAAAAGCTTCCTTCAAAATGTAAAACCATTCAAGTGAATAGGTTTATAGCGGAATTTGCAGATTCTTTTTATGGGTAGGTGTACAATTGGGTAGGTGTGGGTAGGTGTACAATTAACATTCTTAAGCAAAAAATAAATAAATAAAATAGAAATAACAGCGGGACAGTTGTCATCAAAACCAATTAACAACTATCCATGCTAAATGTTGGATTGCAAAAGATGTCACACATGCAAACAAAAATACTCATCTGCATATAAGATCAAAGACAGAATTTTAACAGGCATTCTCGAGAAGGCCCGGCAGTAAATGCAGCATAGCTGACTGGACAGATCAGAATTTTAATACTTGGGTTTTAAAAAATAGGAAAGAGTTTTACCTTTTGCCATCTCTTGCCTTAGATTTAGTATAGCACCAAGGTCACAATCAGCCGATGCATATGCATGAGGTACCGTGGTCTTTGATTCTGTTAGTTTCTTAGCAATAACTCTTCTTGTGTCGCTAGCAGGGATTTCAGTGAATGAGCTCTTGCAATAAAAACACATTTTACATATTAAATTAAAGGAAGAAAGATAATTGCAATGGAATAGGATCATGACAATAAAGGACATCCTTTAAACCATAATGTTTAGTGGTGGAAAAACTGGGTTTTAATACATAATGTTTTCTAAATAACTATGTTGCCAATTATAGCTTTCTTAAATCAAAATGAACATTCTACATGGGCATATAAACTACAAGGCTTGTATAAATATTCATTACAATTCCCACTGAAGTCCATCCAGAATCATAATAGATCAGTGTGTCCTTAAGTTGCATAAAGAAATAAAACTCTAAACTGAATTCTAAAACCCTATTGGTATAACCAGTGCTGCTAACTCTCACGCAATCAGAGTGAGACTCATGCAATTCAACCAATTTTGACTGTCTCACTTTGATAAACGAAATCTCACGCTAAACCCCCAAAATGGAATGTACAAAAATAAATATATCTCTACATTCTCTGATATTCCGAATATCGATATGCCCAAGCCCAAAGTTTCGAGAAGTGAAGCCTCCGATCCTGGGCGGCTTCAGAGGGCAAACAGAGCATGCGCGAGAGGACGTTGCCCGCATTGATTTCTGTACCGGGGTGAGGAGAGAATTCCACGCTGCAGGAAGCGGTTGTTCGTTTCCGCTCTAGGATGTCACAACTCTCTGGACTTATCCCTTGCACTGCACTCTGCTCTGGCAGGCGGAGATGAGAGAGACGAACTCTCTATCCCCCATGAAGTACGACTACAGGGCATCCCTGGGCCTTTCTCGAGAGCTGAGCTCCTCCGTGTCCCAACATCCCCTCCTCGCACCCGTCTGGTCTCAAGGCCGCTGGGATTGGGGCGCAAAGGCGCGTCCCTCTCCGGCCTCCCTCTCGCAAGGGGAGCTGCCGTGGCTGGCCGGGACCACCAGGGGGCGCCCTCCGCAGGCGGCCTGCGAGCCTGAAGAAAGGGACTGAGCATGCGTGTCTGCCTCTTGCGCGTCTCGGCTTCTCTCACTCCCCAGCCTGATGGGAAGTCCCTGGAGAGGGAGGGGGAAGAGGGGGGAGGGCTCCTTCCCGGGTACATTGTGTCCCTCCCCCCACCCTTTGCACCTAGATATGCGCCCCCCCCCAGCCTCCCCTGGGTCCAAGAGGCTGCAAGAGGGTCTGGCAGGGAGGAGCCTCTCCAGGAAGGGGGTCCTGCCAGAGGGCAGGCTGGAGCGGGGCGGGGCGGGGCTCGCAAGGAGGGGGGGTTCCTGTCCCCTCCGAGCCCCAATCGCAGCCGGTGCAGGAGTTTCTCTCTTTTTAGGCTTCTTTCCCCACTTGATGCCAGGAACGTTTGAATGCTCTTTGGGAGCCCCCAGGAAGGAATCTCGCCTTGAGGGGTCTCCCCACAAATGCCAAGCAATTTAAAACATTTAAAATGTAAAATTGTCAAAGCTCCCTACCGTGGAAGGGGGGACACCCCCCTTCCACACCATCCCCCCCTCGGTCGCTTCGCTCCCTCGGGCTTGGTCGCTCCACTCCCTCGCAGTGTCTCACTCCGAACTATCACTCAAGGTTGGCAGCCCTGGTATAACTCTTATCATTTACTTTTATATAATGTGATGCAGTGTTCTTAGCATAGCTATAAATCTGAGAAAGTTAATACCATGGAAGCTGGCCGGCCAGAAACAGAGACAGGGGTAACTGGAGGATGTGAAGCACTAATGGGCACACTTGCTGATGGTGCAGACAAAGGCATTCTAGCTTGGTGTGGGGGAAGTGAAGAAACAATTGGTTTTACTTCCACAGGCTTTTGCTTCTGCTCCAAAAGCTTGAGGGCATCCCTGTCAATTCAAAGACACAAGTGGAAAAGTTTAAGACACACTTCAAATCTAATAAAATGCAAATAAATCTATAAAACAACCTCTGCCAAGCACAAAAGCTTGGTGTGCTCTGGTCCATGAGATCGTAAACAGTCAGACGTCAAGACATAACTTAGCAACTGAACAGGACCAATAATAAAGCACAACAAAAATCCAAAATCAGTCCTGATATTGGAGATTATTTACCAAGCAACTTATAGGTCCCATTATTAAGCATTCACTTATAGGACAATAGATTTAAGTTGTAAACTAAACCATTTGGACTACAGCAGTGTTTTTTCAATCTTGGCAACTTGGCAACAAATTTTCTCCTGTAGTTACTAATTGGATTATGACACCTTTATATCTTTTAATTACATCCATTCAACTCTTACTTAAACTTCAATATATACCTTAAGTTTATGACCTTCAATATAATACATAATATATAACTTCCAATCGAATTCTGCTTGGCACATTCTTATAATACACACTATATTCTTTAAAAAAGAAAAAGAAAGATTGTAAATATATGTAATTATAAACCCTCATTCCATTCCAGTTCAGTTCTATCATTAATAATCATTAAAATCTTAACATTTTTAACACTTCTTTTCTTTTCTTTTTTAAACAAATTTTATTAATTTTACATAATAAAACATAAACAAAACTAAAAAATCTTTTCTGAAGGTAGTCTGATCCCGGGTTGAAACTCTTCACACAGACACAAATTCAAACATCATATTCACTTTATATATCCTTCCATATCTTATTATCATTTTCTTTTTTATATATATATATAAACCATTTTTATCAATTTTATATAAACAATGCACAAGGCATAACAGCTTATAAGATCTTTTCTAAGAAAAAATAATAAAAGAAGAAAACCAATAGAACATAACAATTCCAAATTATAGTATCAATACTTTGTCTATTTAACTTCATATCTTATCCCAACTTCTCCTTTTCATCCAAATTATTTCTTATTAATTAATTTTTTTTTTGCCTTTTTTCAATATACAACATCCAAAAAAAATAATAATAACAAAACCTTTATATATCCTTTCATATCTTATTACCATTTTCAATAATATTCTTTGTCTGTTCTATTTCCAACTATCCATTCATCTTTTTTCTTTTATTATACTTCTCCTATATACCAATTGGAGTAACGTCTATAACTCATTACCCTAACTTAAAAGTACTTCATATAACAATTTTTCTTGGGATTCTGTTTAAAAGATTCTAAAATTACACAATGAATTTTATACTCTAAATACACATATAAAAAACACAATCTTATGTATCCTCCAGAATCCCTCTTTTATCCTAAATTAAATTTACCCATTGTCTCTGAATAAACTTTTTTTCTTTAGATCTTGCTTCCCCCCCTTGAGGCTTCTCCTCCCCCCCTTTCTCTCTTGCTTATTCTTCTCCTTGCCCTTTTTACCCCTTTGTCTTTCCTCCTCCCTTTTCTTACTCCCTTTCCTTTGCTTTCTAACCTTGCCACCACCTTTCCGCTCATTTTTCTCTTCTTTGGTTGTTTTTATAATTCTTAAAATCCCCTTTCTCTTATCCTTTTTCTCCTCCTCCCCGGAAAGAACCCATTGTTCATCAAAGATGGCTTCTTCTTCCTCTTCTTCTTTGTCCCAGTCCTTCTGCTGCGTAGTCAACTTTTCATAAGTACATAACGCCATTTCTAAGAATTGAAACAAAGTGCCCAAAGTATCTTCTTTTTTATACTTTTGATATTCAGTCTTTAGTTCATCCACAAGCGATGCCATCATGAAAAAAGAAACTTTTCCCAAAACAACCACAAATATTTTTAATCAAAAATAATTCAAAAAAAAAAATCCAAAAATTAATACTTTTTTTCCTTCTTCTCTTTCTCTTTCTGGGGTGAATGTTTAATCAAAGAGGTCCAATTACCATATACCTTTCTTTGGGATTCTAGGCAATCTCCTCCTTTTTCAGCTTCTGCTCCAATTTTTTTTCCTCTCCCTTCCCACTTGCAATATCAATTTTAAATAATCAAAAATCCATACCTCCAACAAGGGTTTTCCAATTTCTTAAGTTTTTCAATGTCCAAAAACCCTTTTATCCCTTAGCTTCAACTCTCAAAACAATTCACTTTCAATGTCCAATATGTCCAAACATATCTGCTGTTTCCATGGGGTGGGAGAGTGAAGAAAAAAAAAAGTTCCCTTTAACAGCTTCTCCGCCGCTTTCGATCTTCTTAGGGATACAATGTATCCTCCAGCAATTCAAACAGCTCAGTTCCAACAAATTTGAAAGATGTTACTTGACCCGGCTCAGACAGCACTTTCACTCTTCTTACTTCCTCCAGCGCAATCTTACCCGGTTGCTGGCTTCTTCGTGGCGGCCATTGCTGACCGCCGCTCCACCGCCTTGGGAAAAGGGTTTTTCCGGAGGAGGAGGGGGTCTGCGACACCCCCAACCCCGTCCGACTCCCTTCTCTCTTCAGCTGTCCCTACAGAGCAGCCATATCCCCCTGACCCATCTGGATCGGGGGTACCTCGGCGGCTAGCACAGCAGGAATCGCGAGCTGTCGCGAATTCCTGCTGCCCCGAAGCCACGCAAAACCGGAAACCAACACTTCTTTTCAATTAAATATCATACTTCCTTAAAAACACATATAATCTCCATAATTAATTTTTCCCTTATTTCTCTTCACATATGTTTTATAAATCATTAAATATACCTTTTGTTATGTTTATTTATTGACAAGCATTCCACTGAATTACGATAGCTATTTTATCAGACATTGTAATCATACATTGTTTCATATTTTCTAAAATTATTTCTGCTTCTAATATAACCATACTATCTTATGTACCTTTGCAGAATCCCTTTTTCCATTAAGTTTTCACCCATGGGCCCTGTTTCTCTATATTTTGCTTCTGTCCTTTATAACTTCTTTTCTTTCCTTTCTTCCCTCTCATCTTCTTCCTCCTCTTTTTACCCCCTTGTCTATCTAGTTCTAATTCTCTCTTCTGCATTTCCCTCTTCTGCTGCTTTCTGATTTTATGCTTATTTTTCACTCTATGTTTTTTTGGAGTTGTTTTTCCCAATCTTAAACTTTCCATTCTCTTCCCCCTTCCTTTTTTCCCCCATTTAAGATTACTTGTTCATTAAAGATGGCTTCTTCTTTGTCACAATCATCTTGTTCTGCAGGCATTTCTTGTTGTTTCTCATAATTCCAAATCTCCATTTCTAAAAACTGAAATACGAAGCCAAAAGAACCTCTCCCTTCTTGTGCATCTTCTTTGTACTTTTTAAGTTCCATTTTCAGTTCTTCTAAAAGTGGAGCCATTTTAAGCAACCACCCGATTGATTTTAGTCATTCAAAACAATAACCAAGAATCCAGAAATCATCAAGTAATCCAGATAGTCCTGAGTTATATCTTCTTATTTCTTTTTCGACTTTCTCTTCCTGGGGTTTTTGTTGCGATATTTCAGTTAGAATGTATCTTTTGGAAGTCTTGTTGAGATTTTGCTGTAAATTCTTTTTAATTCCAGGCAGTCTCCTCCCTTCCAGATCCCACCCTTTTATTCTTTTTCTCTCTTCCTGTTTTCAAAAGCATTTAATTATCCAGAAATCTTTATCCCTTTGACTTTTTATTTTCAGCATTAAATGTCTATTGATGTCAAAGTGGATTTTTTTCCAATTTCTTGCTTAAGTCTCTTAGCTATAGGAAAAGGAAAAAACCAAATCTTTTCACTTTTCTCTCTCCTTCGCAGCTTAAAAATCTTCTTAGGGAACAATGTTATTGTTTTTAACAGTTTCAATTCCAGGGTACCTTATTTGTTGCTTTTGCTGTTTGACCCGGTCAACCAAAACTTTGTCTTCTTATCTTCCTCCTGCACATTCTTTTCTGGTTGAATTCTTCTTTGTGGTGGCCATTTCTGACCACCGCTGCAACCGCCTTCGGGAAAGGGAGTAATGGCCAGCTGGGGAGGAGAGATGTGGTTCTCCTCAACCCTGCTGGCAGTCTCCCCTCTCTTCACCTTTACGGGGTGGCTTAGCCCCAAAACCAGCCGGCTTGGGGCGCTCCAGCGGCGAACACGGATCGAAGCCTTGCAGATACGAGGTTTTGGTCTGTCGCTGAAGAAGCTCAAACCGGAAGTCAGCTCAACATAATATTCTTATTTGACCCCCAACACCCAACAACAACATTGTGAGGTGATTGGGTTGAGACAGTGTGACTTCCCAAGGCCACCTAGCAGGCTCTCATGCCTAAAATGGGACTAGAACTTACAGTCTCCTGGTTTCTAGACTAGCACCTAGATTAATTATACATTATATGACTTAAAGTAATTGGGAGTCAGATAGCATACAAGTTTAATAATTATGTTACATTTATATCATTGCATTATTTATTCACAAAAATGAATATTTTATTATTGTTTATTGAGACATTAATTATTGTCTATTAAACATGTATGCAGCCCAACTCCCAATGATTCTGAGCAGGTTACGGCAATCAAAGAAATTACAATAATACAATAAAAGATGGCAACAATAAAAGATGGCAAGAATGACAGACTGGATGGAACAAAGCAAGGGTCTCATTCTCTCTCACCAGGTTGAAGAACCAGGTCTTCATAGCTCTTCTAACTAGCAGCAGAGTGTGGAGCATCTGGATCTCTAAGGGAACTTTGTTCCTCTTGTTCTAATCTAGAGAGAAAGGCACTGCTACAGAGAAAGCATGCTTCTGGGGTCCTGGAGAAATGGTATTGTTTAATTGAATGAGTCTGGATTGTGCCAATGCTTGAATATCAAATTGACTAGGTAGATATTATGGGAGACAGGCAGTTCAAGAAGCAATTAGACCTTATTCCATGAAGGCTTTTATAGAAACAAACTAACAAACAGTACAACTTGTGAAGCAGAGTTGGCACAGAGAATGTACATGGCACACTAAGGAATGTACATCACTGCTTGCAATTACTGCATTACGTACCAGTTGAAGTTTCAGGGCAGCTCCATGATTACTGCATGTGGCAGTAATCAAGCTATGAGGTGACGAGGGCATGAGAATGTACCTAAAACTCACCAAACTAGTCTCAATCTAGAAAAAAGTGCAACTCTTAAACAGAAGTTGCTAATCCAGGAAGATTTCCAGACTGCACACCAATCTTGAAGGATAAGTGCAACCCCATCCAAGGTCAATGATGGAATATTGCCAGATCTGGATAGCTGATAACTCATAGCCATTTGGTCTTGGTAATATTTAATTTAAAGGTAATGGCCAATTATTGATGAATTTTTGACTTTTGGAAGAATGGACCAAACACAGACTACATTTGTTATGCTTAAATTCTAACAAAATCTTTGCAAAAATAAAATAAATTTTAAATTATCCTATTAAGAGTAATCTTTTTAGGCTGAATAAAACTCATAACTGGATTCATATATTAGACACTAAGGCATAGGTCCCCACCCCAAGGGCCACCGCCCATTACTGGGCCATGGGACATTTAGAACCAGGCTGTGGAAGCAATGGACAAGTATGTGCATCTCTACTTGTGTGAGTAGTGGGTGAATGCATGCACAGGTGCTTCATTTGTGTGAGTGATATGCGTGCTTGCCGTTCGCACAAATGGAGCTGCACACACATGCCGGTTGCTCTTTTCTCCTCCCATCGGTTCCTAAAGCTAGAAAGGTTGGGGAACTCCACACTAAGGTATAATAAGGGTAACTTTGTATTTATTAGCATGATAGTAAATAATTTTATTGATGCATTTGGAAATCTGCATTGCTACAAAATAAGGCAGGATTGCTGGCATGCTGGTAGGAAGTTCAGATGTTGTAGAGGCTTCATCACTGGAGGTTTTTAAGAAAAGACTGGACAGCCACCTGTCTGAAATGGTATAGGGTCTCCTGCTTGAGGAAGGGGTTGGACTAGAAGACTTCCAAGGTGCCTTCCACCTCTCTTCTGATTGAACTCTCTACTTCTGCCATTAACGCTTCCCACTTGGTTCCAAATTCAGATTTTGGTAATAGACACAGGTCAAGCTCTTAACTTTAGAGGAAGTGAACCAAATTCCTCCTAAGTATTTGGTCTGAGTAGAATCACTGCCATAAATAATTTGAGGAAAGGTGGCACTGACAGCACTGTAACCTCCTTCTGCCACTCAGCTAATCAAGAGGAGGAAAAAGAAGAGATCAGAGCAATACTCAGGCATAATAGTCAATTCCTTACAAACACTTCAAATGTGGAACCTATTGAGCAAAATCTCAATTTACAACAGCGTTTCTGGTAACAAAGAGAGAAAGAAAAGAGATGAAGAATATTCTTTCCAGTCACTTTAATTTTTGTTTCACTTTGGAGATTAGCATAATTTATTCTTTTGCATTCGCTGTCTTGCATTTTCAACACAACTGTATAGAAAACAGAAAGCTGCTCTATGCAGGAATGGGATTTTTTTTTTTGTTGAGGGTTCATTCATTTACATCATCTAGTCTGCCAAGATATATGTCCTCATTTCTTCTCCCTCTCTTTGATCTAATGGATTATATCTTTTCATACCATTACTTCAATTTGTTTAAGCTCTTTTGGGAAACAATAAAAGCAATTTCTGACAGCTTCTTTTTAAAACAAGCTTAGCTCATAGCAGATGCTTTGCTGATTTCTTTGGAGTGAACTGCTTTATCAGCTACTGTACATTTTAAGCAAACATCAATAACAATAATCTAACAATGATTAATGTTGATTAAGCGGGAGGAAAAAAAATCTCAACCCCTTTCCTGAATTTGGATTCTGTTTTCTTAACTGTGAAAATAATAATTAAGAAATTGTATTGTTTCCTTAATTAACCCTTAATTTGACTTGTGATTATGGATGAATATGCAGAAGAAATTCATCCACAGATATGGTGATGACCACTAGCTTTGATGGCTTAATAACATCTACAGTTTTGTGGAGAATATGTGTTGTGGTCCACTGGCAGCCTGCAAAGCTGACAGCAGAGTCGGACAGTGGGGAGGAACTGTAGTCTGGGGAGGACTCGGACGAGGGATCTGTGTCCGACACAGAGATGGGGCCAGGACCATCTGAGAGTTATGTGCTGACTCCAGAGCCTCCAGAATCTGACATCAGAGAGGCAGAGGAACAGGGGGAGCCTGTTCCCAGTGTGCGCTTGCACAGAGCTGCCAGAAGGCAAGAACAGTTAAGACAAAAGAGGCGACTTGGGAGTAAGGCTTGGAGATGATTGCCCCCCCCCCCCAAAAGACATAAAGGAGGAGCAAAGGGACATGAGCCTTTGCAGGAATCAACTTTGTTTGTACTTTGTTTCTTTGCTCTGGTTGGTTTAAACTCTGAAGCTCCATGTTGACTTTGTGCTCTGTTTGGCCTTGTACAGTTAATTGGCAATTTAGTTGTTGACAGCATTTTCAAGGGAGATAAAGGTGGTTACTTATCAGCCTTATGCCAAAAGACTCTGGCAGACTTCTGTTGGACTATTCATAAACTGTTTGGGACTCATTACAGGCTGTGAATCAATGGTGGTATTCTACTGGTTTGGCCCGGTTCTGCAGAGCCAGTAGCAGCAATGAGCAGCGGAGACCGAACCAGTTCTCTGCTGTTGGGCCCACCTGCCTGCCCGGGCTCCCATACTCAACTTTATCCTCTGAATTTGAAGCGCAGCTACTTTGTGCGGCACAGTAGAGAGCCGTGCGGCAGCTGCTGAAGTGACCGGGTTCGTGCAGGCTTGCAGGAGGTGAGTTAGAATGCCTCTGCACCTGAGCAAAGTACACCCACCAAGCCACATCCACCGAACCGGTGGTAAAAATATTTGAATCCCACCATTACTGTGAATGCACATAGTTCACAGCTGTTGAAATGGGAACAGAGTGTGATTATTATTGTCTCAGGAAGCCTTGGTCAGAACAATATGGCTCTTAGCAGCCATTGGAAAAGCCAATGAAATGGGACATCAATGGTCAGTGATAATGTAACTCTCAATGGTACATCCTCAAGGCAAAGAGGAATGAAGTACATCTAGACACAGTTCTCAAGATGGGAAGATCTTTCATCTGAACTAATGGTATTTGTTTATTTGTCAGAATTTTATCTTGCCTTGCCTCTAGGAACTTAAATTAAAAATAAATCAAAACAAATAATGAAGTTGATGGTATAAACTTTCTAAAAGACTGTTTAAACTGCTCATTATTTCTGATTATCTAGGAACTCTGTATATCCACCAGGCCCTCCTATTTGTTTCTCAAAATAACCCTGAAATTGCTGAGAAATTGGTGTGAAGTCATCCTTTCAGATTCCAGTGCTATGTAGACTTGAGCTGTGCTCTCTCAGTCCAGCAACCCTCAATATACTTTTATACTGGCTCCAAAACAATGATAAACAACTCCACTATTTTGTCATGTTTTCCATCTCTGTTTAATTATGTTTTTCTAACTACATGCACTGTTTTGAAATATGTTTAACAAAAATATGGTAAAGCTTTTTAAAATGACACTACACTTAGGCATCACTGATAATGCAAGCACGTGTGCCTAAAAATCTATATATAAAAGAAAAAGAACTCAAAGTGATTATAAGAACATCCATATTGTGGAACAATTGCTATCTTAATTGCTTATTTAATAAAGCAGTAACATTTTATGGAAAACAATATTCTTAACTGAAAACGCAATTACTATTATGTGCAAAGATAATCAAATAATGAGCAATTAAAGTATCTAGTAGAAAGTTTATACCATCAACTTCATTATTTGCTTTAATTTATATAGATTGAAAAATTGAAATTTTCATCCTAGTTTTTAATCAGCAAAACACTATTATTTTTTCATGCTACTGCAGAATAATTAATATGTTCAAAAATATAAAAACAGGGTTAAAATATAATTAAAGTTTTAAAAAGTATTTTATTACTCATAGAAATCTTTAAATTACTAAACACGCCTTCTTGTAAAACCCAGTTCACCATAAAATGCAATTGCTTTGTTTATGATTTTTGTAGATTACATACAGCTGCTTTTCTATGAAAAAGTGCAGTAAAACCTATATATAGGTCAGGAAGCTCCAATCTGGACAGAAAAAAAGAAAAAAGAGTCTGGCTCCAGATCAAGAGAGTAAGATAAGGTTGTATGTTCTTTTCTTATTTAGTCAAACTATTTGCAGAATATATATTTAGATTGGCCAGATTGAACAGAGAGGAGTATGGTTTTAAATTGGAGGAAGATACATCATTACCATGTATAATTTTATGATATTACACTGTCAGCAGAAAATACAAATTATTTGTAAGCTTTAGAAATAAAAGTCAAGGATCATTAAACACAGAAAAAGGATTAAATATAAAGAGGACCAAGCTAATGACAACCCTTAAACCTAATCAATAAGATATTTAGAAATATGAAATATAAATGAATTTAATTATTGGGTAGTTTCTGCCTTATAGGATTAACTTTCAACGGTAAGAAATCAGCAGTCAAGAAACACATCTCAGATTGGCATTTAGTAGGACAGAACTAAAAGGCTTAGGAAAGATATTTAAATGTCAAGATACCTACAAATACTAGAATTATGTAGGCAATACTTTCTCCGATACTCTATGGAACTGAGAGTTGGACTTTGAAGGAGGAAGCTAGAAGTTCATGATTTTGAAAGCTGTTTTCCTCAGACTATCATGGATGGTCAAAGGAAACAAAAAAATGAATCATAGAACAATCAATCCAGAGTTCCCACTTAAAGCATAAAAGCAGGTTCAAATAAAATTTTGGAGACAGTATACAAAGATATGACTCCTCAGAGAAATTTATTATGACGGGAAAGGTAGAGAGAAAGAGGACAATTAGCTGCAAGGTAAATGAATCCAATTACAGTGGTGAAGGAAGAAGACTTGAAGGACCAGTTTGGTGATAGGTCATCTAGGAAAAGCTCCATGAGGTCACTAAGAGTCAACGTTGATTTGATAGCACATAATCAATCTATCTATAATGAATGAATCTATTTGTGATATCTAGGACTTTAGTTATAAATTACTACAACTGCACTATTAAAACCAATGAGGGTTTTGCCAATGACTTCAATTAAGTATGACTTTCGCTATCAATAATTTGTCAATTCATTTTGCCAATTCTGAAAAATACAAAATGCAGTCTTCTAGGTTCTCAGGACATGCCATTATCAGTGGAATAGGTTCACAATGATGAACAAAATAAATGCAAACCTATTTACCAATTTTGTTTCTAGGGGGCTTTTTAAAACACCATTTTACAGCTGAGATCTCTCTCCCAAAACAAAACACCAGAATTGACAAATGTATAAAATCCAATATTTGTTGATTGTTGAAATATGTGCTCTGTATGAAATATAACTTTTGTGAAAAATTGTAATTTGTGAGATTCAGCACAAGAAATTTAGCTCCATTCACTATAGTGTGACTTTTACTGTAATGGTTTTACTGAAAATTGTGTTTTGCTGCCACCTGCAGTCCTCTGACTTGGGGGGGAAAAACCTACATCATCAAATAGTTATTTGCTTATTGTTTTATTTCAATTAGCATTGTTGGCTATACTAAACAACTGAGCGTAGATGGGAAGAATTATCTGGCATATATTACCTCTATTATAAGGTAACATAATGAAAATATGACTTGCTCTTATCTTAACTGCAATACACATAGGTTCCAGCCAACCTTCAACTCAGAATTTGAATGAGTTAGTTAAAGACATGTCTAAGGGTGAAAATCATTAACTTTTGTCCTTGTACAAAAACCTGTGTTACATCTCCTTGGGTACTAGGGAAAATTAATTACTGTAGGTATCTCAATAACCTATAGAAGGTTCCCATCTGCCGTGAATTAATTATATACTATAAATTACATTTACATTTTTACAATTACTGAGATTACTCATAATTAGTGTTACATGGCAAATATTATGTATTCAGTTTACTCTTCCATCTAAGTTGAGTCGCAACAAGAACAAAATAAAGGTAGTACTTATTCATGTTTAATACAAAGATCTACGATGTCATTTCAGTATTGGCGCTGTCTTAGTGGGTGGCTTCCCATTATCTCTGAGAAGTGAGCAATATTTAAGTGTTCTGATACGAAAGGCAGTTCATTTATTAATAGAAGAACAAGTCCAGAGTTATGAAACTATCACTCCTAAATCTAAGTATAGTAATCTCAACTACTATAACTAATTTGGAAAATGTTGGATAAGGATTCTTGTTTAAGATCTAAAATCTTTTATTACCAAGAAGTTTGCATGATACACATCTCCATACAAGCTCCATCATTCAAAAGAGTCTTCCAATTAATTTCACTGCAAGTAGGACAATGTAACCCTGGTAGGATTGCTTGATTGTGTAAATAGCCCTGCCATTCTATAAATAGAATCAGAAACTGAACTGATTTAACAACAGCTTTCAAAGCATAGCATTTTCGCAATTGTGGTAGCCATTGAGGAACTGGATGGAAGAAAAACTTTTGGTGCTTGCGAAAGAGAAGTCTGCATGGCTCAATTTTCTAGTATCCATTTTCCAATAAGAATCAGCTGTTTTAAATGTTTGCGTAATTTCTTTATTCTGTATAACTTTACTCTGATGTAACTGACTCAGACCTGACCTTTGGTGACTGTACTGGAAGATGCCTGCTTGTCCCTGGTAATAACTCTTGCTCTTCCAAATACGTTGCAACAGTCCACTTGATTCCATTCATCCATCTCTTTGATGATCTTCTTCTGTTCCCTGAATTCTGCCAAACCACTGTTAAGCTTAATTTCGGCATGCTATAGTAGTTGCTTAGCTCCATAAACTGTATAAGTCTTATGTCTTACCTCTTAAAGTTGTCAAGTTTGAAAAACACCAGTTCACCCTTTCTCTTTCTTCCCTTTTCTTTTACATCTTCCCATGTGATTCACCATAAGATTTTATTCAGTGTGCAACTTAAAATACCGTCATGGAACTTCTATATCACTGTCTTTATAGTTTCAACTGATAAACTACCGTATATACTCGAGTATAAGTCGACCCGAATATAAGTCGAGGCACCCAATTTTACCACAAAAAACTGGGAAAACTTATTGACTCGAGTATAAGTCGAGGGTGGGAAATGCAGCAGCTACTGGTAAATTTCAAAAATAAAAATAGATACCAATAAAATTACATGAATTGAGGCATCAGTAGGTTAAATGTTTTTGAATATTTATTTCAAAGAAAAACAGTAAACTAGCTCTGTAAGTGGAAAAGAGAGCCAACAAAACCAATATGGTATCAACAATAACTTTAAAAGTAAAAAAACCTTAGCTCAATCAGCAACCAAGCTAAAACACAAGAGTTAAAATCCTTCAAAACTGGATTCCTCCTCCTCATCTGCATGTCCAAACAGTCACTCTCTCCCTTGCAAGAAAAAAGCATGTGTATGTGCTGCATGTACATCCTGTTTTGGAGAGCCACCATCTCTTTCACAGCTCTCCCTCATGCCTCCATTGCATGTGCACACATGCCACGGCTCAGTAGTAGGTCAACATACAGATGTCACACTAGGTTCCCTCCTCAAAAGGAACACCCAACCTTTCTTGAGAAGTACAAACTTCATCTGTTCAGGATTGTGGTGACAAAGGTGAAGGAGGATGGGGCTGAGAGAAGGGAAGGGAAGAAAAGATCATTGACAGGGAGAAAGACAGGGAGAAACACCTGGAAGTGTGAGCCCTCGAGTTTCCTTAGGGAAGACCAGACAACAAGGGGAGAGGAGAGGAGGAGGAGGAGAGTTAAAAAAAAAAAGAGTGGGAAGCCAACTCACGCGTGCCATCAAAGCCAGGGGGAAGCGGGGCTTTCTCCACCTGCTGCCGCCAGAGGAGTGCGGGGGGGGGAGTGAGGGGAAAGGGGGTTCGTGCCGAGGCTCCGCAAGCGATTACCAGATTTGCAGCTCCGTTTGTTGGTGAAGCTGGAAGCGCGCAACACAGGAGCTCGCGGGGCCCCCGGGGGCCCGTTAATGGGGAAGGAGAGGCCGCTTGGGGTCGCCAGGCTCAGGCAGCCTCCCCCGCCCTCTCCCTTAGCAGCGAAGAGCTGCTCCGGGGGCTCCCGCCATGGCGCAGCCAGGTACTTTATCTCGCTGCCCCCGGAGCAGCTCTTCGCTGCTAGGCTAGGGGGCGGGGGAGGCTGCCTGAGCCTGGTGGTTTCTTGGCGAAGCTGGAAGCGCGCAACACAGGAGCTCACGGGGGCCCCGGGCGCCCGTTAATGGGGAAGGAGAGGCCGCTTGGGGTCACCAGGCTCAGGCAGCCTCCCCCGCCCCCTCCCCTAGCAGTGAAGAGCTGCTCCGGGGGGTTCCCGCCACGGCGCAGCCAGGCACTTTGTCTTGCTGCCCCCGGAGCAGCTCTTCGCTGCTAGGCTAGGGGGCGGGGGAGGCTGCCTGAGCCTGGCGGTTTCTTGGCGAAGCTGGAAGCGTGCAACGCAGGAGCTCGTGGGGGCCCCGGGCGCCCATTAATGGGGAAGGAGAGGCCGCTTGGGGTCGCCAGGCTTAGGTAGCCTCCCCCGCCCCCTCCCCTAGCAGCAAAGAGCTGCTCCAGGGGGCTCCCGCCACGGCGCAGCCAGGTACTTTGTCTCGCTGCCCCCGGAGCAGCTCTTCGCTGCTAGGCTAGGGGGCGGGGGAGGCTGCCTGAGCCTGGTGGTTTCTTGGCGAAGCTGGAAGCGCGCAACACAGGAGCTCGCGGGGGCCCCGGGCGCCCGTTAATGGGGAAGGAGAGGCCACTTGGGGTCGCCAGGCTCAGGCAGCCTCCCCAGACCCCTCCCCTAGCAGCAAAGAGCTGCTCTGGGGGGTTCCCGCCACGGCACAGCCAGGCACTTTGCCTCGCTGCCCCCGGAGCAGCTCTTCGCTTCTTGGCGAAGCTGGAAGCGCACAACGCAGGAGCTCGTGGAGGCCCCGGGCGCCCGTTAATGGGGAAGGAGAGGCCGCTTGGGGTCGCCTGTGTGGCCCTCAGCGGGAAGACAGCCGCGGCGGCGATGCTGCCCTGGAGGCGCGATCGGTTGCAGCCATGCCAGCGCAGGCCAGGCATGGAGCCGTAGCGGCTGACTCGAGTATAAGCCGAGGGCGGGTTTTTCAGCACAAAAAATAGGCAGAAAAACTCGGCTTATACTCGAGTATATACAGTAAGAGGAATTACCTGAATATAAATACTTAAATAGGGGAGGTAAAAGCCTTTTGTCTTTCAGTCACTCTTGATTTACCTTCTTGTGTATTTCCTGTCTTGTCTTTGTCAGAACTTCCTCACACAGCAAATGCTTTGCATTTCATTCATTTGACCTGAAGACAGTTTCTTAGCTGGATTGATCTAGCCTTTTCATTCCACTTTGATGATTCACAGCAGAATACTTTGCTGTCTGGATAAGGTGCTTCAAGGAGGATGTTTTGTCAGTGAAGCATCCCCCAAAACTTGTGCACAGCTCTCATAAAGAGTTGTGACAGTGACAGCCATAGTGATGGTGGGTAACCTTATTTACTTCCAGGGTTTCCAATAACCTGGTCATAATAACTTTGGCTGAACAAGAGTGACAGGCCTAAAGACACCTGGTGGGATCAGTGCTTAAGGATGTGCTTGAACATGGAAATCCATAACTCTATAGTAACCATGGGTTACTATATACAGCAGCCATCACATATCTAAAAATAAGCAAGGAATGTGCTTACTGATTTGTGACGCCCTGTATCATGCTGAGACAGTTGATAAGCAGAAACAAGGAGTCATCAATAACTCTTGTTCATTTTCACACACACACACACACATACACAGAGAGAGAGAGAGAGAGAGAAAGATTGCTCATTTTAAATCTATTCAATCTCTCTTCCTCTCCCCACCACCTTCCTCTCTCTCTTTCACACATACAGAGAGAGAGAGAGAGAGAGAAAGATTGCTCATTTTAAATCTATTCAATCTCTCTTCCTCTCCCCACCACCTTCCTCTCTCTCTTTCACACATACACAGAGAGAGAGAGAGAGAGAGAGAGCGACAGAGACAGAGACAGACACAGAGCAGTGGTGGGATTAAAAAAATTACTACTGGTTCTGTGGGCGTGGCTTGGTGGGTGTGGCAGGGGAAGGTTACAATAAAATCTCCAGTCAAAGGTGGTATTTGCCAGTTCTCTGAACTACTCAAAATTTCCATTATCGGTTCTCCAGAACTGGTCAGAACCTGCTGAAAACCACCTCTGACACAGACAGAAAGAGAGAGAGATTGCATTTTTTAAAATCTAGGTAAATATACCAGAGGGAAACAGGTTTATTTATTGACAGGACTGCTCCAAAACCTGACTTTGTGGAAATTCTTTTTTTTTTCTTTGTGTATATTTCAGATCCTTTCACTATTAACATCTTTTTTAGGCCGCCTTGTGGGATGTTTTTGTAAAAATTGCTAGCCCTTGCACAACTCTCAGGATGTAGCCCTAGGGTCATGACCCAATGTTTCTCTTAATTCCAAACCATTAATATGGTTGCTTTTGATTTATACTGAAACAGAGACATTGTTTATGACAATGAGATTTATCTCTCAGAGGCAAGTACATCTTTTTTTTTGAAAATAGAGTTAGCATTTATTTCAGTCACTTCTTAAAGAAGCTGGGAAAAATATTCGGAGAATTACAGATCTGCTTCTTATGGTATTTGTGATTTGTTTTGGAGTGCTGCTCTGAACAGTGGATGATGGCAGATGTAAATTTCACTATCTTTTTTGTTTTTAGCATCTCATTCAGATAATTCAGATTAGATAAGCTTGCCCAAGAGAAGGAGATAGCAAATATAAAATCATCCATTTTACGTTATCACTGAAACCAACAGTTATGTGCAAGGTTTTTAAAACATTCAGTAGCTTTACTCTGGCAAATATTAAATGGGATTAGGCTTCTTTAATCAAATACTTCTGAATATTCTCACTTTGATCAGAAGGCTAGATTTGACAAATGATTCTAGCCTGGATAAAATGAATTGCCTTATACAAATTTAGTCAGATGTAATTCCCATTAAATCTATTACTTCCATGTATGCAAGATGGTTCACTATACTTTACAAAAAGTGAATGATCACTTGGAAAGGATCTAAAAGGAAGGTGCACATACATATATGAGTTTATTTATGGCAAAGATCCACAATTTAGAGACCACCTTTTTTTTTTTTTTGCCAGTATGTAAATGGCCAAAAAACCCTATGGATAGTTGACTATCACAACATTTTTTGCCCTTTACATCAAATGCAAATGCAAACAAATTTCACTTAGTGCATAAAAAGTGGAATGTCACATTAGAGACTCATAGTATGGCATATGTGACTATTTTTTTCTAGATGAGAAGCTAGGGGTGGGCTGCTACAGTTTTACCCAGGTTTGAGTGAAACTGGAGTTAATATTATGGCTGGTTCGGTGAACTGCCAAATTCTACATTGTAGCAGGTTTTCATTTTTTGGACCCATGGTTTTAAATAAAACTATTTCATATAGGATATGATGATTCAATAATGATTCAAACAAATATGTATAAATGCTATGGCTATTATCATATGTTCGAAGCTATATTTAGTTTTTAGTTTTTTTAAAAAAAAACTGATCTAGGAAAAATAACCTTATATTTCCAATATATACTGGTATATTTTCTCATAATTCTACACAGATTGGATACTATAGAAAGTCACACTAAATTCAGTAGGGCTGCCTCTATGTTTAGAATCTGATGTAAAACATTCAATTTGTATCTCATTACTTTGATATATTTAGGTTCAGTTTCTCCAGTTACCCACTTTTTTTTCCTGTTGTGTATACATTGAATGTATACATTGAATTCCTATTCATATAGTTTGGATTATCCAAATGTTTTGCCTTCTGCTATTTTACTTTCCATCTGCATGCTGCTGTAAATCTCCATTTGTGTGGAAGAAGCTTTGTCCCAGGAACAAATTAAAACAATCTCCTCTAAAAGGATTGGTCCATTCCTTGTCAAGTTTCAAGTTAACTCAGTTGAGTTCTATTACTATGTTCTTGAAAAAAAAAACACCCTTTGAAATACTTCTCTGGTTTAAAGAGCAATTAAATGCTACCAAGAATGGGAGAAACAGGTACCGTATATACTCGAGTATAAGTCGACCCGAATATAAGCCGAGGCACCTAATTTAACCACAAAAAACTGGGAAAACTTATTGACTCGAGTATAAGTCGAGGGTGGGAAATGCAGCAGCTACTGGTAAATTTCAAAAATAAAAATAGATGCCAATAAAAACTTTCACTAGGACAGTTGAGAATAAGTTTGATGTTCACAATTTCCTCTTTGAAAGAGACCAGTAAATAGGGAACAAGAAGATGAAGAAAAAGAAGTGTGTTTTTTCACACTTTTCACACTGAAGTGAACAAAAATGGCATCATAGGAACAAGCTTATTCTCAGCCCAAAGGTTTGTTTCTGATTTCTTCCCTGATTTAAGGGAAATTTGGGAAACGATCTCACTATCATGAAAGGTTTGATTGATTCACTAACCCAAAAGATGATGATGATGACAGTGGTAGGCAGGAGTCACTCTCTCCCTTGCAAGAAAAAACCAAGAGCCGTTCTTATGATATCTCTCTCTCTCTCCCCCTCCTCCCGAGTGGACTGAAAGCAGCTGGAGCTGAGGAAATGAAACTGAGTGGAGCGACCTTGGCTCGCATTGCTTTCTCAGCCTAGAGCTCAGAAAAGCCTCCCCCTCCTCCTCCCCCTCCTCCCGAGTGGACTGAAAGCAGCTGGAGCTGAGGAAATGAAACTGAGTGGAGCGACCTCAGCTCGCGTTGCTTTTTCAGCCTAGAGCTCAGAAAAGCCTCCCCCTCCCATGCTTAAAAGTTGCAAAGGAAACACGGAAGCAGGGAAGCGGCTGCCCAGCTTCGGAGCTCCACACCATTTTTTTTTCAGAGGGGAATCTGACTTGAGTATAAGCCGAGGGGGTTTTTTTCAGCACAAAAAATGTGCTGAAAAACTCGGCTTATACTCGAGTATATACGGTAATTCGTTCATCCCCATGTTCCTTTCTTTCTGTGATCTTATTATAACTAATACAAAGTTCCATTTGCTAGGAAAGTAAGATACCAACTAGTATAGTTGATTCTTACAAAAATTAGAAGGAATATATTTTATAGAGTATGATACATAAAGAAAAAGATCACATTTCACATACTCTTTTGTGAAAATTCCTCGAGGTCCTGAGGGTGTGCAATGACTTGCATCAAGCCCATGTGTCTCTAAAATATTACGGGCAGCAGGACTTAAGCGAAACCTAAAAAGCAAAGGTACAAATGCATTAAAAGGGTACATACAAAAAAGTAACACAGCATTTATTAAATAAATATATATACCATATTTAATTTTTTCTAAAATTTCAATACCAAAACAATTCTGATCATTAAAGTGATACTGAAATCTTCTACAACAACCTCTAAAAAGTAACAATAATTTATCTAGAGAAGCAATAGCCAACAAGAATCATATTTAACAACACTTTGCAGACACAAACTCACCCTCGTCCCCACTCCCAATTCAAAATCTGGTACTTTCCGAATGTGTGTTGGTGGTCAACATGATAATTATCAGGATTGTAAGACAGATTAGCACATCTTCAAATAAAATGCTCCTTTACTGCAAGTATGCTATATATGCTTTTAAAGTAATGAACAACTGATAGCAATTTGCCCCAATTATTGTTTCCTCCTTTACATATAAAAAAGGAATTACCTACAAGTGAAAAAAAATACTTCATCCATTTGACCCTTTAATAAATGATAATGTTATATGGCAACTTTTAAAAAAAGTTACTACTGCAGCCAAAAGCTGAAACCTATGAACAATTTTAACTAAATGGACAAATATCAAATTAGGATATATTACAGATATCCTATGAGTTAAAATTAAGAAAGAATTAAGCAATGCAGATAGAGATGCGTAAGATAAAATTTACTTTAATTTACCTTGTCCACAGCCTGGTCTATTTAGTTAAAGAAAAAAAACACCATTCTTAAACTGTATTGTCATTCATTGAAGTGTTAAGACAACCATTACATCAATAGTAAATTATATAGGAAAAGATTTATTGCATCTATGTCCCTGATATGGAACACCTTGCCTTGGTGATGAAAATGTTACCGTTTTTTTAAAAATGTGTTACCGTTTTTTAAAAAATGTGTTACCTGCTTGCTAAATTTTGTATGGCAGTCATGATGAAACATTTTATGAGGCCTTTGATATCTAACACACAATAATACTGACACTAGGGCATAGATTTGTACTACTGGAATATTTTGTTATTCTGTGAATTGTATGGATTTGTATGGATACATAAAATTGACTATTGATATATCGGCTGTCACTTTCTTGGAGTCAGTGTTCTATAAACACTGTAAATAAATAAAGTTTTCCACAAAAAAATGTACTGATGTACTGGCTTGTCTTTCCATTTATTTCATTTACTATTTCTATACCATTGATAATGCACAGAGAAGTATAATTTTTTCACAAATTGTTGTGAGAAGTTAGGCTAAAATATAAACTCTATTTCCTGATTATTCTGCAGCTTTTAGAATAGGATATTAAGATATGGATTTTTATGCATCAGGAACAATCTAGTTTCTCACATGAATACAAAATTCTATAGAAGACTCGGTAGAAATATGTACTGAAATACATCAGTCCATGAGGTACCCAGGGACTTACTGTTCTTTTCCAGGGTGCTCTTCTGTTTTATGAGCTAATGGGAGAGTTGGGGAAGAGGCTGTTGATGTCACAGACTCAGAGGGTGCATCACTGATTACACTTGGTATATCAACTTGCTTCCAGTCTTGTCCTTCTTCTACTAGCAAACCAATTAATGCACCCAAGCGCACATTTTTACTGCCCTCTTCCTTCTGAAATGGAACAGAAAACAGTATACTGCAGACTTATGAAATTAACAGGTTTTTGCATCATTTAGTGAACAACCACTTTTAAAAATTCAATCAATCCCAGTCTGCAAACTAAGATACTAACAGGATCCAATCTGGGTTGGTCACTAGGACCAGAGATTTTGTCTTTCGAGCTTTTGGACTCATCTTCAGGGAATTGTATGTGATTGAGGTTTGGGGAAGCCTTACAGTTGCTATGAAACAAAAAATTGACAGCTAAGGAGCAGGAACTAAAACTAGTTGCAGACCTCTGGAATGTGTAAATGCCTGCCTAGTAAATGTAGTCCTTGTTAGCACTTCCTTATTCTCCTTTTCCTCCCCTGTCCAGCTATACTGCCTCTCATTACTATCCAGTTTTGTTTCTTCTTTCTTTTCTATTTCCTTTGAACCATAAAGAATTCCAAAGGAGAGTCATTAATAAAAGTTTTCAGAGGTTCCTTTGATTTTAAGTGAAGTGGATGATATACCTCATTTTTCAAATACTGTTAATGATCTTTACTAGAAAGAATTCATACAGTAAGAAATGTTTACATTTGTCTATCTCTAACTAAACTGGAAGCCATAACAGTTGCGATAGCTAAAACTAAATATATCCATTTTTGCTTGATTTCGAGAAATAATCACTTGCCCATTCTAAAAATCATTTAACATATTGTTTTTCAATGAAATTACAAAAAAGTAGGAAAAAAACATTTCACGAAAAAGTTCTAAAACTAATTGTGATGAAGCTAAGTGATCAATTGAAAACAAATAAACATGGGAATGCCAATAAAAGTTAATGCAAACCCTTTTAGAAAAAGACCTTACTTTCCATATTATCTATCTACACTATATCATCTATTAAGAAATATTTACTGGTTTTTGCTTCTTAAGTGTCTCAATTTTTCTAATAAGATTTATGCAGGAAACAGATTCATAGATGTTCTACAGAAGATGAAGGTCTTAACTGAAAGAAGAGTTTTCTGATGAAGCAGCTCTGAAGGACTGACACAGTGTGAATCTTACATTGTGAAAGATAGGTTCCATTATTTCAGATGCAGCCCTATTATTTTAAACTCCAGACAGGCATTTTCTTGCTTGATTTCTTCTTAACTGTCCAGGAAGGTAGACTCCATGCATATATTATTATGGATGATACTCATTTGCACAGCATAGTGAAGCAGAAAGTTTCAACTGCAGATTTCATATCACAAACAATGATCTGAATTTGCATACAGTAAGCAACTTTACGCAATAATATTGCTATAATAGGATTTTAACATGCAAATAATAATGTCTACAATAAAGACTTTGTACAAAATATGCTGACAAAAGTGCTTTTGCACAAAGCTTTGAATGGTTGGTGATCTTTTCTATCATATCTCCTTCATTGGCAGTACTTTTAATCTAGAAATATTTGAATCTCTACTATTTTTACAACTATTCATCATATTGGCATAGCAAAAAAGATATTTACTCAACCTAAGAATTATGTAATGTGCGACATGTTTCTCTCAAACCAAAGCATGGTGTTAGGCAACATTGAATAATCACATGATTTCAAAAGCAGGTATTTGTCAGATTCAGCTAGCAATCATTTTCTGAAACCAAAACAAGCCTACACAGAGTAGGCTTGAATAATAAACTGTTTTACCAAAATATAATTTATCCTTAAACGAATAAAAAAAGTAACATTCAAAAATGTTACACTTCAATGAAAATGTGTTGTTAACAAGTCAATAGCAAACAGTAATTTTCAATGTATTGTAGAAGGGAAAGACTAAACTGGGTCAAGAAATTCTAATAAAATACTTAAAATCATGAAAAATAAATCTAAGTCTAGTGAAACTTAAGTATATATTCTAAAGGTCATAATATTCTAAGGAACATAATTTATAATCACTTAAATTACCCTACCATTATTTTAGCTAATATGCCATCATCACTTGATTCCATTGTAACCACTGCTTTATCTGTTTCAATTTCACATAGGGCATCTCCAACATTCACCGTTTCTCCTATAAAATGAAAATAAAATTCAATTTTTTCAACAAATTGCATAGGTTTTGAATTCACAGTTTATATTAAGTTTATGAACTAAATTATAGTTTGTAATTTTAAAATAAAATCATTTAATTTAAAACACAATGAGTTTTGTTAAAAACTGTAATGAACTAAATTATTTGTTTTTAGATAAAGAATGGGCTGTGAACAAAAATAGCTAGGAGGAATAGATCTAGCATGAAAATACGGTATCAATAATGTGTTAATGGTTTAGTAATATTTTTGTATGTATGGCAGAGTAATGCCAAAATGGTTGCACTGTGTTTGAAACTTATAGTTGTAAACAATAAAATATATATTTTAATAGCTCAGATTTACCTTCTTTTTTCAGCCATTTCATTATATTTCCTTCTTCCATTGTAGGTGATAAAGCAGGCATAATGATTTTAATAGCAGGGATACCTAGGACCAGAAAAAATGTAATATCATCATCCTCAATATCATATTGTTTGTTTCATGAGAACAGCCAACACAGTAAATCCTAATCTGTAAATATATGCAAAGAAGAAATTTTTATCAGCCACTATAAAAACGAGACAAGTGATGCTTCCCCAAGCTGTGTACCAAATTCACAGAACCATGTATGCTGCTATGAGGACAAGCTTAACTGAAGTAAGAGTAACTACAGGCTGTGAAGAAAGTTAGGCCATAAGCTAACCTAATTAACCTAATATATCCTTAACAGCTATCATTGGCGATGGAAAAGGTAGATTGGGTGACATGTATTAAAAAGTTGAGTACAAAAATACAAAGCTAAATTCTGAAAAGCAAAATCTATTCCAACTGTGTTCAAAAACTACTTTTAACAATGTCATATCTGACATAAAAAACAAAAGTAAAACATTCTCAGTCTGTCTTTGGTGTTTCCAAGAACACTGCTGATGATCTCATTGACTGGGGAGTTTGGAGGACATTAGTTTTTAGTGTAATCTGGTATACTGATCCCAAATTAGGCTAAAGCAATACGTAATAAATCCAAATTATTCAAACCTATAAAGAAAAACTTAATAGTGATTGAGCTATGACGATAATGGAGCCTTCTTCCAAATTGTAAATCAGGTGACTCCTGTGACCGACTCAATTTTGCGATCTTTTCTGCATCATAAAATGTGATCACTTAGCCATGGGATGCTGCAAATGACCATAAATGTGGGTCAATTGCTGAGCACCCAAAGTGCAATCATGTTTTCGGGGGGGAGGAGGGGGGGAGAAGGGCCATCAGAATTTGAATCTAGGTCACAAGTATCCCTAGGAGAGTCTTAAACTTCAAATGGTCACAAAGTCATCAATCATAAGTCAAGTACTACCTGTAACTGACCTGTGTACATTATTTAGTTGTGTTAGAAGTAGCAAAAAAAATTATAGGTGTGGATTAAGCAAGAAAGATAACTTGACATGAAGTTGCAAAAGCAGATCGTATTGTGAAATATGATCTCATTTTAGATGGGGAATCAAACTTTGAATGGACAGAATCTACAGAGGCGCCCCCAAAATTATTTTGAAATTCTATGCCAGCAGAAGAGGGTCAGAAACCCACTCTTCCTCATCAAACAGCCACCTCTGCCAAATGGATTGTCAAGGAAAAAGCAGGTCTTTTGTAACCATGAGGATCACTCTTCTCAAACATATTCATCAACCTGCATGGAATTTTTCATAGCCTACTGCAATTCAAATAACTTTTAATTGAAGTAAATACTTTATTTTTGAAAGGTTTTCCTTAAATTTTTGAGGCATAGGCTTTGATTTACTTGAAGTGATATCAGAATGGTATAGTCCACCTTCCCTTAAGTATCATAACAGAGATATAGCCGTGAGAGACTTGTTAAAGCTTGAAAAAAAGAGACCACCAGGAACCTCTGTAATCAAAGACAAAAGAACACTGAAAAAAAAAACATTTTAGAAAAAGGCAATGCTGCCAAGAATGCTGCATGATTGACAAGATAGATTTAGCAATTCAGGGACACTTAAGCATTTAGTCTTTTGATGTTTAACCTTTTGGCTTACCTCAGCCATACTCAGTGAAGAAAGAAGAGGAATTGCCTTGGGCAGCATATAAAATATATAAATATAATGTGTGTGTTATATTTATGTCTACACACATAGTGGCAGAGATTACAAATGGCAATCACATGATTGCAAGGCACTTGGTAACTGATTAGAAATGTGAGCCATAATATGACCACAGTGATGGGGAATAATGTTTTACAATGGCTGGAAATAAATCTCAATTGTCATAGTTAGATTTACTTCCTATTAATTATCTGCCACTTTATCTTTTAGACTGAACACAAATTTTCTAAATATGAATCAATATACAATTTTGTGTTGTTAAATACAACATATGTATGAAGTGCTGAAAGTATGGAAAATGGCTTTACTATAAATATAATGCATCATTAAAGCACATTTTAATTGTTAGCATTCTGCCTGAAATTGGCAGTGTTTTCCCCCCATTATTTTGCAAATCTTCCCCTTAGTAAGTAGCATGGGGTAAAATATGGCAGCAATGCTTTGCTTCTCTATATTTAATAACCCTACACGATTAACTCTTTGAGGACATATTCTAGAGCAGAATGTAAAATATGTTTATTGATAAACATTCCATTTCACAAAAGGCTGGCGGTCCGCTCTTGGGATTCCTTATTTAACCCTATATTATGAATAGTTCTCCCTTTGGCCTCCGTTATTTCAGGAAGCCAAACTTCTGAAATTAATTCGTTGATTCTGAAAGGAAAGGAAACCTTCAAGGGACTGAAAGAAATGGAGCTACATTAATAGAAAGTGTAAAGCTCATTCAAGCCGCCCCAGCCGCTTGCAAAAGAACCTTCTGTATACCAGGAGTCAAAGCAATACAAATTTTGCATTCAGCTCCATAACCTGGCTATTTGGCACCCGTTCCTATTCCTTGCTAGTTTCTTGAACGCACCACGCCTATAAGAAGCACAGCCCCATCCTTTTGCTGCCTTCACCGGTTCACCCAGGCGAACCCCCGGGTTTAACAACAAATGACTAAGACAGCAATTTTCTCGGGAATGGTCAGGTACTCACCCAAGGTTTCCGGGGTCGTATGTAGGAATTTGCAACCCGCCGCCTGGGACAAGAAACCGAGGGGTGCTCGCGTTAAATTTCTGCCCAGCAAGCGATTGATCGTCCCTCTGCAGCGATGGATCAGCCTCAAGGAGGCTGCCATCTTTCCCCTTTTACTTCCCCTTCCGAGGCCAGGCTGTCTATCGCATTGCCTGAAAAAAGTATTCCCACCACGGCAAGGTGTCTTTTCTGCCTGAAATTCGCGCACGAACTCGGGTAGTCATACGCCAGCCACGCATTCTTTGAAAAGAGGGAGGGGAAAAAAAAAAAACCTCTTGTGGAAGTACTTTAATTTGTATAATTAAAGTGGAATTAGCACCGAACACTAAGCATATTCCGACTTCTTTCACTACATATTTTCTATTTGTGATTGCTATAAAAAAATGAAGCCACTCTGACTTTTGTGAAAATGTAATTTGCACTATTAAAGTGCAATTTGCACTAAACAGAATGCAGATTCCGACTTCTTTCACTACATTTTTTCTATTTCAAGGGTTTTTTATGAATACAACTTCACCCAATTTCTTATGTATGTGTATCGGGCCACAGTTCACTGCCTCCCAGTATTTTAAAACAGTAGTGTGTGTTTCTGCATGGGACACAAACGTCTTCCCATGCCAAGCCTCATTTCTTTATTGCCACTTCACAAAGGGAATATAAATCGAATATACAATAATAGCATCTGACACTTTCTGTGCATATCAGCAGAATAGTAAACATTGAAAGCAATTATGGGGGGAAATATGAATTGCCTGATAGGTTCTATCTAATCAGTTGTTGCATAATAAAACTTCCTTTAGAAGTCTACTTGGTTATCTGGTCATAAAACAATAGCAATTTACATCTGTTTAATGCAGAATTTGGCACCAGCAATCTGATGTTTAACATGCTTTGTTTGGGGGAGGGAAAAACAATTTTGAAATAACTAAGGAAATATCATTTGATATGTTCTGGAGGAAAACAGAATGAATCCCGCCACTTTAAAGCAGACTATTAAACAGTCAGGTACCTGGCGGCGAGGAAAGGATGGACAAGACGGTTTTTTATGAATCTATATCTGCGTATATCCTACTGTCTCAATTGCCTAAGCACGTTAACAGGTTGTAAAGGCCTCGTCTATTTCCACAATCTAACCAAACCAAAGCGCGATCTGAAAAAAAAAAAAAAAAACACCTAAAGAACAGTCACAAGCTAAGAATAGATACTAGAAAAAAAAAGCTATCCTTGCAAAGAAGCATTTGGAGTCATGTTTGCAAACTGTGAGTTTCTTCTCGAGCATATACGCCCTTTTTTTATTGACTACGGCCCATTTAGTAACGGTGCAATGGATCTAATTCACGGGCGCTCAAGTAAATCAACTTTATTCCCGGTCGGTGACCCAAAGCTGCGACCTCCCCACCCCCATCCTATTGCTCTATGCACCGCCACTTTTCCACCTACGCGAGGAGGCTCCTCCTCTTTCTCCGAAAGTAGCATTTCCGGCCCTAAGAAGGCTCTAGTCTAGTGGCTGTAAGCGCTATGGTGGAGCCCTTCGGGGACTGCGCTTGTCCGTACAACAACGGCTTCGAAGAAGCAAAGGTAACGGGGCGCGCTCAGCGGCACCCGCCGATTCAGTTCTCATCCATGAGAGGCGAGGGAGAGGGAGAGGGAGAAGGAGCGCAGTAACCCTCAGGTGGCGGGCATGTGTCATTGCTTGCTAGGTCCAGGTCGAGTTTTAGAATTCGATCGCTCCCCTAACGGGAGGGTTCCTGCAGGTCGGTCTGATTAAGGTCGGGCCAGCAAACTTGATTTTTTTTTTTTTTGCTTAAAGGTGTGGCCAGAAACATCGCTAGGAGACGAAAATGAGTAGATGGCACACGATCGATAAAAATTCGACATTGCTGCCTTTATTTATAGTAGTAAAAGCCCAAAACTCAACAGAAAAGTAGTCTTCACTTGTGGTCGGAACATTTATTTAAATTTAATGTGCCAGGAAGAATTAATGCAGACTGTTAGTAAATGTAGACAGGGAAGATGCCAGGCAGGTGCTTGGATATAGTACTGAACTGAGAACGAACTGTGGACTTTACCTTTCTGATGTAACATCCGATTTTAGGATTTATTATTAGGTAAGATTAGTGCAACAGATATCGTAGAATCAAGGGGTGTCTAATGTTAATTGTGAGCCTGGTAGTTTTTCACCAAGTGCAAAGATTGATCACATCCTACCGTTTTCCTTTAAAAAAAAATATTTAAAAAAATTAAGTACATTGACACATCGTTACTCTATGATTACAAAAGTCATCAATCCACAAATCATAGGTGCAGTTTTTTTGTAGTTTCTTGCAATCAGCCATAATTGTAAATATTGTTTTTTTCTCCAAGCTAAGAAGTCAATTTAGCCAAACCTGCAAGTTCCATCATTTTCATCAGCCGTTACTCTATTGTGCATAGTGTCGCACCTTTCCATTTTTGAGCATGTACTGAATAGATCAGTGGTCGCCAACCAGTGGGCCGGGGATCACTGGTGGTCTGTGAGAAAATTTTGGTGATCCGCAGAGAAATGTCACCTCCAAAGCAATTAATCCAGACTGAGTGGAACACAAGGCTGCATTGCCTACCTGGCCCATGGGAACACAAGGCTTGCGTGGCTTGCATTGTGAACAACATGAGTGAGGGGATGAGGGAAACGACGGGCGGGGGGGGACTTGTCCCACTTGCCTTACTTGTCTGGCCTGGCTCCCGGGCTGCTTCTTTCAGCTTCTGCTTTTGGCTGCACGCAAGGAAAGCAGCAAAAGTCATTCTCTCCCCCAAACTCCGCCAGAAATGAGGCTTTGGGATCCTGCAAGGAATCCTGCTCCAAGAGGCTGCGCAACAGGTCTCACAAAGATTCATTTCTGGGAGAGTTTTGGGGGGGAGAAAGAAAGACTTCTGTTGTTTCTGCTGCTTTCCTTGCATGAAGCCAAAAGTCTCTCTCCAATTCCCCCCCCCCCCCCCAAGAATGGAGCTGGAGATGGTATCCTGCGATCCCAAATAAAGAATGAGCAATTGGTAGGAAAACAGGATGGGGAATTTTCCTGCAGACTTTTTGGGGGATTTTCCCAGGGTCTCTGTTGCTTTCTGCAGAGACCCTGGGAAAACATTAGCAAGCCACCGTCAGTCAAAATTCATATTAGTGGTCCGCGGGATTTAAAATAATGAGTTTGGTGGTCCCTGAGGTCCAAAAAGTTGGCAACCCCTGCTGCAGATGATACTTTCTTAATCATTGTCTTTCAGCCCAAACTATCTTGTAGGATTGTAGTAGCTGGGAAAAATAGGAAGAAAGAGCACTATGTATGCTACCTTTAAGTCAATGAAAAACCAGATATAAATCTAATAAACAAAGCAAGCATGGACAACTGAATCCACAAAACTGTCTGACCAAAAACTTGCATATAGTTGACATTATGTATATAAGGCTTTTTCCCTATAAATCAATCAATAAAAAAGTAAAATGATGACCTCAGGCTCAAGCTTTAATCATTTCAAAGACCCAAACATGCAGTTTTTTTGGTAGCCATTGCTGTCTTCAGGATATTTTTTGAATTTACAGTTAAACTTACAGTCCAAATATTTCTTGTGGTTTCCTATTAAGGTACTAATAATGTCTAACTCTGTTTAGTTTCCAACCCAGATAAGATTGGAAAGATGATGATAAATGTTAAGATTGGAAGTGCACCAAATTACGGTATAAGTTCTAAAATGAATTTAACACATTTTTTTTAAAAAAAGTACCAACCAAAGGGGTTGACAAGAAAATCCCAAATCGGTCTACATGAATTTCACATTTCTCTCTGACCTACTACAGCCATCTCCATGCCAAATTTGATAATTGTCTGAGTTATTACATGATGCCCACTCAATCTTTTCCAGTTTTGACCCTCTTTATATGTGACACTTACTCCCAAATTTCACATCTATGCTTGGGAAGTTGGGAGTTCTGTCACATGGATATCAATAATCTTAATAGGTTTGGCTGGTATATGTGTGACATTCTGCACCGATCTTTGCTTCTCAATGTTGCTCTATTCAACAAACTCTGGTTTATAAAATAATGGCAAGTATACTTGGAAACATAGCTATTTTGTTTTAAAGCTTCTGATTTGAAGTTTATTCAATAAAACCAAGAAACAAAAACAAATGGCTAGAGAAGGAAAACTTGTTTTATTCCTGATTTTCCAGTCTATAAATTACTCCAGTAGAGAGTCCTTGGTTTGCCCTTTGCACTAAACATTGGAAAAACCTTTCCCAATTTGGTTCTTGTTTACAAGACTTGCTTAGCAGGAATTATCCATTTGTAAAGAAGAATTTTTCTCAATCCTCGTTATGTACAGTAGAGTCACTTTGCAGAGTGAGATTGGCAGCATATAAATTTAATTAAAATTATGTGTCATGGAAATCATGCAAATATAACCATCAGTTTCCTCCTTTTCGTGCCAAAACATAGTTTGCCATTGGGTCTGAGCTATAATTTGTCAATTTACATCAAAAATAGAATTGCAAGCCTTGTTCGGATTGACCTGGTTAGGACTTTTCTATAATTTGATGTACAGTGAGAAAACTGTTGAAGCAAAAGTCAATCCAACTATGTTAGCAAATTATTAGTTTCCCATTAATGAAGAGTTAATACTCAGTGTAGAGGAAAAATGAGAACACATGCTCAATATTCCTGGAGCACTAAATTAAAGATGGCCAATTTTATTGGCTGTCAGGTGCACTTAACTTTTTGGGGAAGATTTTTTTTGTATCAAGTCACTATCACACAAGTGCAGCTTGAAAGATAAGAAAACATTTAGTAGGGATTTTAAAAGTAGAATAAGTATTGGCTACTTGCTATTTGGGATAACATTTACTTGGTGTTGCTACTTGCTGTTTGGGATAACATTTGCTTGGTGCTGCCAGATGAGTAGTTCCACTTGTACAGTTTAATTTTTATGAGTCAGCTATTAAAAATCTCCAAGAAAAAAATATTTGATTACAAACCAATGAAAAGAATTCTTTGGGGGAAGGGGAATAAATAAATAATTTAATAGAAAAGATCTCACATACCTTACTCTTAATTTTAAATCTGGCAAATTTGGTGACACTATGTCAGAGAAACTTACACATAGGAAGGACCATAAAATGTATCATGTCAGAGCCATAAATTGAATATTAGCCAGACTATGGAAAGCAACAGAATTTTTTAAAAAAAGATGCTGCACAACTATTCCAGAAAGTATTGTTATAGTTAACATAAATCTAACTCAGAGAATTATGTACTGATAACATGTTTGACCCAAGGTTCTTTTACAGTTTAGGAAAAAATTCAGATAGCTATCTTTTATACAGAAGACAGCCTTGATTTGGTTTGAGATTAGAAAGAATATGTGAGCCAATTTGGTGTAGTGATTAAGGCATCAGGCTAGAAACTAGAAGATGTGAGTTTTAGTCCCACACAAATCACAAAACCAGCTGAGTGATCTTGGACCAGTCACTTTCTTTAAGCCCTAAGAAAGTGGTAATGGTAACCCTCTTTTGAAAAGCTGTGCCAAGAAAAGTACAGGGTCTTTTCCAGACATTTTCCAATAATTGATCAGAATTGAATGAAAAAAAAAGTCCACAAGAGAACGAATTGCATTAAAAAAAATAAAAATAAAATGTAGTTCATAGCCCTTGTACAATTTAATAGGAAACACAATAGATATCTAATCTTTCTTAGAAATTTGGGGATGTTTTTTTCTCAAATGTATTTCAGCCTTATGGCTTAACAATAATTTTATAAAACTTTGGTGAATCCTTTCACAAATGTCTGTCATTACTTCCATTTAACATAAGCTGCAGCTTATCTTGAAAGATACTGAATGAGAAAAACCTTTCAGCTTATGGAATTATGTCCTCCTCTACCCCCAGTGAGGCCTTAGAGGCCTTGAAACCTGAGGACAAGCGGACGGAACTGGCATTGCGCCGGGCCCATCTATCCGACACAAGGGTACATGTATAAAGGCTAGACTATATATAGTAATATATATATATACTATATATAGTAATATAAACAACTACAAAGGACGTTTTGTTTCTATAACCACATCCATATTAGTGGTAAAGAGCTTGTACAAAGCTGCATTCTGTCAACGTCCTTTCGCATTAATTGTTCTAGGGTTGTTATTTTGCATCTGTTGGAATGTGGTAAGTGAAGGATGTCAAACTGCAGATGTTAGTGATAATTTCAGAGAAAACTCCATTTAAAAGCTATTTTTAAAGTTGATTATGCTGACAGCTTTACTCAAACAAATGGAATGAGTTTGAGAAACTTAATTTGTCTTTTTTTATCTGAAAAAGGAAGTGGTTCTTTTCTAAGAAAATGTATGGCTATCCAATGATAATAAAATATAAATTGAAACATCTGTTACACATCTTAAAGTATATTCAAAACTTCTCCGAAACAACTTGTCAAGACTTGAGGGACATAGTGCACCCTGGTCTTACTGGACCTCTCAGCGGCTTTAATGCCATTAGCATCTATATGAAGCTGCTGGGAGAGGCCATCCCATCGTTTCAGTTGCCATATTACCAATACGTGGATGATACCCAATTATAAATTGCTACTGTGAGGAAATACTGTCAATGTCCTTTCCTAATGCCTTAGATCAGGGGTCCCCACCCACCGGTCCCCGGACTGGGATCAGTCCGTGGATCATTTTTTACCGGGTCACAAAGCTTGGGCGCCGCCATCTTGTTTCAACGGCGCTTCTGGGTTTTCGGTTGCTTCTGGGTTTTCGGTTGGAAAGTGCTTCCGGGTTTTCAGTTGGAAAGCGGCATTTGGGTGCTCGCGCCTTAGTTTCGTCGAAGGGGAGGGCGGCTTCGAACAAAGAGCCGTCCCGATGGCGGTGGAGTCTTGCGTTACTCAGGTACCAGTCCGTGGAAGAATAAATAATTGTGAAACCGGTCCCTGGCTCAAAAAAGATTGGGGGCCATTGCCTTAGATGCTGTCACGGTCTAGATAAGAGAATATTCTAAAATTGAATCCTAATAAGATGAGCTACTGTAGATTCATTAAAGTTCTCAGCCAGCAGAATTGTTCCTTGAGGGGTAAGCATTAGCCATCAGAGAGCAAGCTCACAACTTGGATTCTTGGCTTTGGCTGGAATAGCAGGTAGAAAGCAAGCCAGAGAAACCTAAAACCATCTTTAGTTGGTGCATTGTTGCATACTTATCAGGGGTGTAGGAGGACCTAGCTCGAATAACTCATGCATTTATCACCACCACCTGGATAACAGAAAGAGCTGCCAGAATGTAACTTGAGTAAATGTTCTGGACAAGACTATCCCTAGTTCTCTCAAAAAGGTGGGGCGAGGAAAGAGGTACATTCAAATTTGCAAGAGTCTACTACGATAGATTTATAATAAAAGTAGTTGATCTATATGGCATCAGATTCAGTACGATCTATCTGATAGGGCAGATACCACCCTGTTGTAGAGTCAGTGTCGACTGGACAGTGTTGATTCTCAATAACCGTTCATTGATTTACATAGCAGCTCATCTCAATTACATGATTCTGGGCACCCCAAGAGATTTTCTACAGACTGTATAAATACTGTAATGCATATCTTTAAACCAAATAATAAACTAACCACTGCAGATATATTTTAAAAATTATGAAATGATCAGATATTTTTGTTTCTCCTATAGGAAAATGTGCACCCAAGAAATTTGATTCCAGAACTTTGTCGACAATTTTATCATTTAGGATGGGTTACAGGAACTGGTGGAGGAATCAGCATGAAACATGGGTAAATAATATTAGAAGTTTTAAAATCGTTTTCACTTATGCTGGTTTTTAAAAAATAACAGTTTGTGAGAAATAAAATACAGCACATATTGTGATGATCCAGGGTGTGGCACAAAGGCAACACAGTCAAATAAGCAAGAAGAGTCCCTTTATTATCTCCAACTTTGCCCCCAATGTCCAGATTACTTTTGGCTGGAGAAAAACTCTCCTAGGAACAGTCTAAGTGGAGGAAACTCAGTCCAAACACAAAGTACATATAAACTGTAACTAAAAATCCAAACAAACCATGCTGCAGTAATTAACTGGACAGGGCAGGAGAAGGAATTGCAGACTTGAAAGCACAGCCAAAACACACACAGTTGGGAAGATGCCAGGAACACAGATAAGCCTTGAGGATACCAGATAACTCACAATTTGCTCCCAACAATTTGCTGTGCACATGTTCCCTTTTTAAACACTGTGTTCCCAGCTGCAGCTAATGAAGGGAATCAGGGCCCTTTCCTCCCCTGTAAGCCATGCAATTCACGTTGCTCACTTCTCCATTCCTCCCTGCGTGCCCTAGGATGAAGAGGGGGTGGGCCAGGGTCTTCCTCTGAATTCCCTCTCCCTTGCTCTATTTGTAAATGGGCTGATTTACAGAATGCATCCAAATTCATGACTTGCGAGGGAATGAAATGTGGGAAGGTTGTGACTGATTTAGAGCTGTAAGGTTGCTGTAGCAATCACATGATCATTTTTAATGTTGTGTTATAGTTTTCCAGCCACTCTCACAATCCTTTAGTCCTGGGGTCCCCAAACCTGAGCCATGGACGGGTATCAGTCTGTTAGGAACCAGGCTGCACAGTGGTGATCAAGCAAAACTTAAAGCATCTCCCCCTCCCCATCCATGGAAAAAATGTCTTCCATGAAACATCCCTGGTGCCAAAATGGTTTGGGGCCACTGCTTTAGTCACTTCTGCATCCTGCAGCAACCACATTTATCTGCCTAGAAAGGGAAAGGAAGGAGTGAAAGGAATTGGGAGGAACAGGCAAGGCTCCCATTTTTTCTTCAATCCACCCAACCCCAGTTATCATCTTCAACATGCACAACCTCTTTTATGTACCTTCCCTGACCCATGACACACACACATTTCCATACCATCCCTGACCCACACAGCTCCTCTTACGCATCCCCATGCACCCTTGATGATCCACCACCCTTACACCTTTCCTGACCAGGAAGGTAGCTGTTGTGTACCCTCACACACGCTTCCTGACCAATATCTGCACGCACCTCCTTGTTCCCTCCTCCATTCAACAGCAGTTACTTATCTGGCTGGTGGCCTTGGACTTACAAATGATTATTGTCTTCCCCACTGACTTTCTCTCTGCAAGCTTCCCACGTAGAAAAGCTAGCAGGGATTCTAGAGAAGAAAGAAGGGAGGGAGCTTAGGAGGAAGAAGGGAATGAAAAATAAAGAAGGAAGAAAAGGAGGGAGGGAAGAAAGATGGAAGAAAGAGGAAGGGAGGGAGAGGAGAAGGAAACTGGGAAGGAGTTACCCAGTGGTAAGATGGGCACCCAGTAAATTTTATAAATAAGTAAACACAATAGGGAAGCTAGCAGGAAGTTGGAAATTGCTCCCACACCCACTGCTTTTTTGCCCATTCGTAGTCATTCTGTTTCTCTATTTAGGTAAGATTTCTCATATTTCAGAACTGATGAGCCAACAGGGCATGGATTGTCTAGTTAGATAAGTACAGCTATTCAACCTGATGAAATAGGAAATCCCCTTTTTCCCCCAACTATGGAAGTTTGGAAATCTCCCTCAAAATGGGGGGAAAAAAATCTCAGCCATAATACCACAATGTCTTTTAAAAATTCAAATCCCCTTCTTGCTGAAGGGAATTCATTTTGTTTATTCTGTATACAGATATGCTCTCCCAAATGTTATCAATCTGAAACCGCTTTATTGGTGGCTTGGAAATTTCTGGAAAATCAATTCTAGTTGAAAGAAACCATGTCAGTACTTTAATTTGTGGTTTGTTAGCGCCACATAGTGGTAATAAAATGAATCGTGTAATCTGTCTACATAAAATAACTTCCTAAGGCAAGTTGTGTTCCTTCAAATTAAATTGTTCAAACGTTTTTTTAATCTCAATCTTGGGCATAAGAAAGATTTATTGGTTCATGATAAGGGAAATGTTTACTCACATACTGAAAGAGAATCCTTAGGTAAAAACACAGGGGTTATAAATCCTGTCATACCTCTTTTTATCCAAGATCTTTGATTCACATACTCAAAACTAACCTCCAAAATCATGGATTTTTAAATCAAAAAGTAATAGAAAAACAATGTTTTATTTATTAAGTGAGTACTAAACTCTGCTTCAAATGACAGTAAAGATCTTCTGCCCCTTTGATCCCTTCTGGGGAGTGGCCCTGCAGATTATTGGTGGCTAGTAGCTAGAATGTATTGGAAGAAGCAGGGAAGAACAGTTTTCTGCTACTGATGTTCCTGTATCCCCAGATTCCAATCAGGATTCCATCAGGCGCTCTTTGAATCCAAACAGTGATGGCAACAGTTGGGTCCAGAGCACCAAGGTTGAAAATGTAGAAGCACAGTAAGGAAAGACCTTACTGGCAATAATGATCAATTTTGCACAAAGAAACTTTTGAGATAGCTTAATATCAACAGCACTACCACTATCATTTAGATTTATATACCATTTCCCAGTGCTTTACAGCCCTCTCTAAGCAGTTTACAGAGTCATTGCCCTCAACAGTCTGGGTCCTCGTTTTATCAACCTCGGAAGGATGGAAGGCTGAGTCAGCTTTGAACTGGTGAGATTCAAACTGCTGGCAATTGGCAGAATTAGCCTGCAATACTGCAATAGTAATACAATACTGTATTACTGCAATAATCCAGAATTAGCCTGCATTTTAACCACAGTGCCACCAGGCTCTTACAAGTATTCCTGATAGAAATATTTTAAATTGTTTTTAAGATGTTTCTGCTGAGCAAAACGTAGCTATTTACCTGATCCTCTTCAGAGTAAAAAATAAATCAGTCACATAATAAATTAATGGGTTTATATTTTTCAATAATTTCAAATAGTAGATTGAAAGTAATATTTTTGTGCATGTGTTTACATTTCAGAATACAATATATTGTCCTTTCCAGTTAAAAGGGATTTTAAAAAGTGTTCAGTATTATTGCAGCTCTGTTTGTGTCAGTTGTTCATATATATTTGATGAAATTTTTTTTATAATGATCTGTTTAGGGTAAGCAGGAAAATTATAAAATCAATTTTTTTCCAGGGAAGAGAACTACTTTTTCATTTTTCCATTATCAGTTATCTGCATTACAGCCAAATGCTATACATACTAAAGTCAAAAAATTGCAATGGATTAGAGCAAGCAAGTGACTTGGAGAATGTGTTAGCATTAACAAACAGATTACAAATGGTTAAATTCTTAACATTGCCAATAGTTGTGCTCTAGCTTTTTTTTTTTTTGCTGTTTGCTTGACAATCTAATGATCCAGTGAGATCTGACTCATGAAGATAGAATCTCTGCCACTTCTTTCTAATATAAAAATAATGCTAACTTTGCCTTCAAACAGTAGAAAATCTGGTTTTACCTGACTAATTAACCACTAGGTGTCCCTGTTCTTCATGATTCCAAAAGTAACTATGATTAAAATAGTAATTCTTAAAGGAGGGTATTTTATCCTGTCCCACAGATTTTATAAAGATTGTGTGAAATATTTTCCCTTTTTAACTATAGTCATTATCTATAAAGCTTTCTGTTTCCATTTTTCCATGCAGGACCCTGTAGCTTCTTTTAATTAAATTGATTTATGTCTCTGCAATAACTGTGTGTGTTTTTCACTGGTACAATTTACAGTGAAGCTTGTTCTATACAATTGCATTGACTAGTGAGACAAAATGTCAGGGTTTATAAATTTAGCTCCATTGCATTAATGCTGTTTATTCTCAAGCTAACCAAATCTATGGCAATTTGTTAAGCACAGTTGCCAAAATGTAGTAGCAGAAGCAAGTATTATATATCCTGTTGTCTGTAAATGAAGTTTAGTTTTTCCTGTTGCCTTCTGCATACAATTACAATTCTGATTTCTCCTTCCCTCCCAGCAATGAAATATATATTGCTCCGTCTGGTGTCCAAAAAGAAAGAATACAGGTAAATAAATAGTAGTAGTATTTCTATCTGCATGTATTTTTAAAAAGAATTTTCATTTTTGTTATTTGCTTTCTCTGGACTGTATGAGATTTTAAAGTCGAACTCTAGGAGGCAGTATGAATGAGAGGGGCAGCAAAAGTGAAGTATACTATAGGAATCTTTTCTTTTGCATACTATCTAATTAGGACATTTTATTAATATGTAGAAGGACAGTCCCTTCCTGTAAGGTGGTCAAAAGACAATCACTTTGACAGACCATGGTAGGAAGTTTGTTAGAAGTCATAAAAGGAGACCACCCTCTTAAACCTCTACTATTTTATTTCCCTACTACATGAAAATCCAGAGACTAGCTAAGTCTGCCTTTGTAACTATTTGGCAATTACCAGTGAAGAAATGGATCACCTGAAATGATGTCTTCCCTTCAAGGTAGACTGGATTAGGAAACCAGTGCCAAAGAAGTCACATCTATTTTTATTGTAAAACTATAGTAACATAATCTTGCAAGTCTGAATGTGCTTCCTTCTCCCTCCCTTTATCTTCTAGTAAACTAAGGAGGGGTTCATCTGAGACATTTATTTAGCTTCCTTTCTTGATCCAGGCACAGGCCCTATTTATCTGACAGTTGCCTTGATAATGGCTCTTCCTCCTGTCCTTCAAGAGATTCCCTTGGCTGTCTACAGATGGCCTGTTCTCTTGTTATTGAGGACATGTCCTCACAAAAGAGCCTCCTCTATGTCATATTGTTGAAGATGAATCAAAAGGATCTAGTAATAAAGGAGTGTTTTCCAGTAGAAAATGCTGTAAGAGTTCCTCTGTGTAAACATTTGCATGGGGAGAAACCTAAGGCAGATTTGGTGTCTGCAGAACTCCATTTGTCCATTCTCATACTATCCTGCTTCCTTCAGCCATGGGGCTGTATGTCTTCTCTTCCCCACTGCCCATCCACCCCAAGTAGAAATCCCTGACTTCTCTCCATGACCTTTGCCATGACCTCTAGGCTTGCTGGAGAGGACCGGCGCCAGACCTGATTGGGACAGCAGATCAGTTAGTCAATAGGAGTAAAGAACACACTTTACCATTCCTCTGCTGCCTCCCTCTCTTTCTCCCAGGAGAGAGTGGCAGGCAAAAGGGAAGAGCTTTCTCTCCTACTCCTTGTTCCTCCACTAAAGTGACTTCTTCATCGGGAATTTGTTTTCAAGGCACGACAAAAACTGCTACATTCAGGGTAGCAGTTTCCAGCTTTCTTCCATCTGAATCTTACAGGGCAAGAGCAAATAAAGATTATCTATTTTACTTTTTGGCTTTAGGGTGTTCTATCCATTACCTAACAATCTATTGGTGAACACTTCCTCTCAATTTGGAAAGTAGAGGTTGCCCTTTTATAATTCTAGAACGTTGCCAACATTTTTTAAACAATGAAAAATACTAGTCCTGTATGAGAAACATTACACTGCAATTAATCCCTGGATTTTAAATTAGATGTTTTGCAAATATGAAAAGTTATCATTCTCAAATTTTATGATACTATTATAAAAAGCAGTATTATTAGTTAGAACTAAGTTATGGCCTCTAAGATTGCATTAATCTGCATCGTTATTAATGCATATTTTCTGATTTAAGACTGGAATCTTACCCAATTTATTTGGGTGTATGTTCCACTGAATTTATTGGATTTGATTACATTGTGCATATTTAAATAGAGCTGTGTTTATTTATTCATTTGAATGTGCCAGATTTAGAAGATGGATTGTGGGTAATTGCAGTCTCAGTTTTCATTTGTTTGTTTGAACTTTTCAAGGAGAAATGTTTGAAAACTGATCACCAAGGCTGTGATGATTGCAAATACTAGTGCTTAATAATTTCAGTCCACTAAAATCAAGCAAGTGCATTGGGTATAAAGTAGAATGGTTAAATTGACATCATACTCTCTTACTTACATGTAATTTTAGTGAAATCCGTTCTCCTTTCCATTGTACTGTGATATATAAATTCAGCAGGTTGTGTGTTTATCAATGTTACATCTGCATTATATTGAAGTGGGGACAAGCAATCTTCCAAGTATTATAAAAAGTTCTAAAACCATAGAAGTTACACTATGTGCAAAAATCACACGATTAGATATCTTGCTAGGCTCTCTGTTCAGAAGAGTTTCATTTCATTTACCTTTGAATGAAAGGTATATTTTAAAAGACCTGTAAAATGCTGCAGATAGAGGTGAGGTTCCAACAACACAAGCATTGCAGCTAGTCAATGCTACTTATAGCCAGCTTCTCCTGCACAGTAGAAAAACCAGTTTCTATTGAGCTTGAACCTGCAAAGGATATTTTTGGACTGTCTGTAATATAGTTTGAACTTGCATAGGTGCTTGGATGTCTCATAGGTACATTTTCTCAGCACCCCAATAAATTGAACTAATTGTTACCAACATGCCTTTGTTCTAGTAGTTTCTCAATTTAAAATACCCTTGGCAAAAATAGATTTCCAATAGATTTCAAACTTTTCCAAATTCTTTTTTTTTTGGGGGGGGGGGGGGTTGAAAAGTGATGGTTATCCCAACTGGCTGTTCTTTCATTATAGCCTGAAGACATGTTTGTATGTGATATCGAAGAAAAAGACATCAGTGGCCCTCCATCCCACAAGAAACTCAGGAAGAGTCAATGTACACCTCTATTCATGAATGCTTACATCATGAGAGGTATGGCCTAAATATTCTTGGAGGTTGGTGCCATTGTTAATAGAGTGGTTTTTGCATGTAACATGACTGGAAAGCAGATGATTATGATGATTTAGAAGCCACCAGATTCCCAGCAATTCTGAATGATTTACAAATGATTTCAAACATGAAATACAAGACAATAAAAATGAGAAACAAAAGAAGGATAACAATGACAGGGATAATAAACTGGGTAGAACAACAACCCAGGTTAAAAGGGCATCTTGTTCATCTTCAGCCAAGGCCTGGATGAAGATTTATTACAATTTTTTGTGATATATTACAATTTTTTTTTCCAAAAAGAAAAAGTAGGAAAGGACATAAAGTGTGGCTTCTGGAATTATTTCCAACCCCTTAATAATAGGCTGGATGTAGAAAACATAGCCAGGAGGGAGGAGACCCCAGAAATTGCCAATAATATGAGTCACTGGCCTCTCCCATAGCAGACATTTTTTCCTAGATATTTGTTTTGCTCCACAACCACCAGCTTGATTCAGCCCACTTTAAACTATATTTTCCTTTACCAGTTTCTTACCCCATACCAGATTTCGTCCCCTTCTATTCATTTTTTTTAGAATTAGCAAGCTGATGTAGAGAAAGAGCCTTAAGCCAGTTTATGTAATTAAAGGATGTAATTAGCTCCTAAGGTGTTTTTTTTTTTTAAATCTTCCAATCTAGCCTGTAGCCTTGAGCATCCTAGAGAGATTCCAGTAATGTGTTATTGAAACAGATTACAAAACTACAGCACATTCATTGACAATAGCCCTTATTTTATAAGTAGAATGTTTACAGTTATAATGGAAGCTTTACTGCAGCAGTTACTTTAGTCTTAAGTAATAAATTTTTAAAAAAACCTAATTAATGTGTACGCTTCCCAAGTTACTAGCTGATCTGAGTCTTCCTGTTGGTTGGAGTAAAAGGAAATGGGAAAATGAAAGCTGGAAGATGTGCAAAGAAAGCTCTTCCTGTGCTTCTTGTAATTCATACCTTATATTAAGAATAGGTAGATTTTAAATGTATATCCTGAAATAGACATTGATGCTGAATAAAAAATTCCAACTAGAAGGAACTTTTGATTCAGAAGAAGTCCAGTTGAAGTCTGTGTGTCTTCTTGTCTTCCCACATCGAGAATTATATAGAACTATAACAAAAGAAAATTACATCCATCCTTTTATTCTCAGGCATTCAAGTATGCTCCATTCCACAGTTGGATAGACCAGGTTGTCACGATAGCCTGGTCTCACTGGAAAAAAACAGTACTGCAAAGATGTATTGAGATCAGTAACTTCCATAATGTGGAGTCAGTATTTCAGTCCTTATGACAGACGTTTTGGGAGGGCTGTCTTGCAATATGTACTGCTGAATGCGTACATAAATGTACTCGGGTAACTATAATGGTGAAGACATAATGACAAATGCATGGTAAGACGTAAGTTATGAGGTTTGCAAGGTGACATCATGAAACACATTTTGTCCTCCCCCCCCACACACACTTTATGTACACCAGTGGTGGGATTCAATTTTTTTTACTACTGGTTCTGTGGGTGTGGATTGGTGGGTGTGGCAGGGGAAGGATGCTGCAAAATCCCATTCCCTCCCCACCCCATTAACCTGCTTTCCAGTTCCATTCTCCTGTGCAGGGCAACAAAAGAAGACCCAGCCAATCAGATGGAACTTGGGAGGTAGAGAATAGAATGGGGGCGGGGCCAGTCAGAAGTGGCATTTGCCGGTTCTCCAGACTACTCAAAATTTCTGCTACCGGTTCTCCAGAACTGGTCAGAACCTGCTGAATACCACCTCTGATGTACACATATGTAAACATCAATCAATTACATGGAACAATTTATTATGCCACAGAAGAATTAGGACTTATGTATACAGGTAATCCTCAACATATAACCATTCATTTAGTGACCATTCAAAGTTACAACAGAATTGAAAACAGTGACTTACGGCCATTTTTCACACTTACGACTGTTGAAGCATGCCTATGGTCAGGTCATCAAAAATTCAAATGCTTGGCAACTGGCAGGTTGTTGTGATAGTTGTAATGTCCCAGTTCTTATGACCTCCTTTTGCGACCTTCTTACCAGCAAAATTAATGGGGGAAGTCAGATTTGTTTAACGAACATGTTATTAACTTAGCAGCTGCAGTGATTCACTTAACAACTGTGACAAGAAAGGTTGTAAAATGAGACAAAACTCACTTAACTGTCTTGCTTAGCAATGGACATTTTGAGCTCAGTTGTGATTGTAAGTGGAGGATTACTCGTATACTAAAAACTCTCGTGTCTGTAACCCTTTAACTGGGCAAATAATGAAAGAGGAAAACCATTTTTGAATTGTGGTACCTAAAATGGGTCAACTTAGAGGACAAATACTGAATTTTGGAATCATATCTTCTTTAAAAAAAATAATGTTTTAGGAGCAGGAGCGGTAATTCATACTCATTCCAAAGCTGCTGTAATGGCCACACTTTTGTATCCAGGAAAAGAGTTTAAAATTACTCATCAGGAGATGATAAAAGGAATCCAGAAATGCACTACAGGGGGTTATTTCAGGTAATTTACATTAATGAATACTTCTTCATGCATGCAAGTTGTGAAAGTAATTTACATTAATATATAACATTGGAGTAATATAATACTTCTTCATGCATGCAGGTTGTGAAAGTTGGTTTTTGTCTTTTGTAACAAAAAAATGCAGGTTGTCCTCAACTTACAACCATTCGTTTAGCTCAAACTTGCAAAAGCACTGAAAAAAATGACATAGGACCATTTTTCACACTTAAGACTGATGTAGCATCCCCGTGGTCATGTGATTAAAATTCTGACTCTTGGCAACTGACTCATTTATGCCAGTCGCCGTATCTCAGGGTCACGTAGAATCCTTAAAGAATTATCACATTATGCATTGGATGAAGGAGTCTGTGACCCACAAAAGTGTCTGTGATCATTGCTAGTCTTTGCCAGAAAAACTCTTACAGTTTTTGAATTCAACTTTTATTCCAAACTCCCAGAATCTAAAATGAATCCATCCCAATCATGTGCTCCCGATTATGTGACTACCCAGAAACCTTTTCCAGAAAGGTTAAGACAAGCTTTTTCTCCTGTTCTTCATAAATTTATCTTGATACATACAAGAATTGTTTATATATATAGTTCCATGGGCTTAAATCCTACCCCGCTCTATTGGAGTAGCCATTCAAGAAAATGAATAACTTTTAAGATCACAACAAATCTCTTTTGTCCTGTGTATTATAAAAAAATGGTTAATTAGTTCTTTTGGAAATTTGGAGAAGGCATGAAAGATAAAATGAAAAGGGAAAAATATTTTATTAGCAGTAGGGTTAAACTATATAGCAGTTTCAACCATTATAAACTATTATTTAGTCTAGCAGTCACTGTTGTGCTTTAACTATTCATTATAAAGCAAGTTTTAATATTGTGAAGATTATGCCATCTAACAATTCTAGGAATTAACCTGTGTTTTTCAATTATGAATTTGATAGAGAAAACAAGTGTCTGACTTCAGTGAAAGGTATCTCAAGTCCCTAAGTAAAATGGCTTGGATATTTCAGTGCATTGATATTATCACCATAGCATTCTAAAAATCTCAGCTATGAACAAGATTCAGCAGATTACTCACTGGAATTTGCACAATGAATAATAAAGTGGGATTAAGTTATCCTGGCACTGTTCAAACCAATTTAATTCAAACTGGCAGACCTATATACTTCATACTTTTTTGATTTTAGAATAATATATCACTACCCTAAATAAAAGATGCTACAGTTTCTCTTACACTGGGATATGCTAACGTTTTACCTAGGAAACTTAAGTTTGGAACTAGAATTCTAGACACCCTGAAAAGCAGCATGAAAGAAGATGTTTTCACATGTCCTCCATGAAACCTGGGATGTGTTGTAACAATTTCCAATTGGGTAATGCTGTAAACATATTATGTATCATCGTTATTACTTCTACTTAAAAACTAGCTACCAAGTCTACAGTGGGTGCTCTTAATGCAGGACTCCAAAGTTACTACTGTAGGAAAACATGGGAATTTTTTCTAGTAACGTGCACTAGATATGTAATTTGATGATATGAATCTGACTTCTGGCCCATGATCTCTTTGCTGCTTTTCCAATGGATAATAATGTTGGGCTTTTGGGGCTCCAGATCTTCTGGGTATTTTACATAGCCCTACTGATCAACACTGTTGAAATCAAGGAGATGGGGCAAATAAAGCAGATGATTGGAACAGAGACATAAGAAGGAAACAGTTGCTACTGTTATTTTTGCAGATTCCCAGGCTTGGGTTAAGATGTTTATAAGTTCAGAATGCTCAGTCATTCAGATAAATATGCCATTACTGACATTCAGCCTTTCCATAGAGAGGGTAATAAGAGGATCAGGGCTGGAATATTTATTTGCATTCCTTGAACGTAACTAAGTTATTGCCAGATTTCATAACAGTTGAATTTGACTAAACATACCTACCTAGTGAGAGCCATTTAGCTCAGTACAGCTTACTACCAAGTAAAACATGCACTAACCTTTATTTGCTTTGCAGCCCAGCTGCAAATGTCTGTTGATAGATTTATTTTCCAAAGAAATAAGCCATTCCCAAACCAGTTTACTCCACCCCCCCAAGGATATCCTCCAACTACCACATGGAGTAAACCATATTAAAGAGATCTATTCCTAGCAAAGCCATAGTCTGCAGATACTTTTCTGAGAATAAGAGCCATTCAATTCCTAGTTAAAGAATTGAATACTGTATAAGCATGGATGGGTTTATGCTTGTTGAAACTAGCACGAATTGCTTTCTATCACTTCCCAAAAACAGCCCATTCTTACATATTTACTTTTGTTTCCTTCCTATATCCCATCTCTATCTGATGCTTTTCCTGAATTGGTAGATCTGTTTCTAAATGCAAGAAAGAATAATGTGTATGTTGTACCTTGTAAAATGTAAAACATTTAAGCTCATCTTCCTTTTGGGTAAATAATAACAAGTGGTAACAAGTAGTAATAAGTGATTCAGTACATTTTGTTACTTTTTGAAAACACTGTTGGTAAGAAAAGTGCAATATCTTTCACTGTTATATCTAAGATATAAATTACACATAATTGTATAGTTGATATTATCCAGTTAAAATAAAACTGTCAATATCTTTGAAACTACTGATAGTATAGTCTGATTTTTTTTTTCAATAAAGAGACAAGCAAACACCACTGAGTTCAATCAAATTTCTTTCTAAGTAATTTTGTCACTGCTATCTTAATCCTTGTTTGGGTTATGCCAATGTATGTACCCTATTGCTTTTCCCCTATGTGATCATCCACATCTTGAAATAGGTGAAAAAACAGTGTTTTAAAATAAGTCTTTAAAGATTCTCATTGTGAATAAGCTATAATGTTTATTACAATTTTGCTCATTTACTTCTTTTGTCAAAATTAAACAGGCAGTGGTACACTTGATGATGGACTATTATGATAGCACAGTACTGCAATTATCTTTGTTGTAATTTCATAGATTCTTGGTTTTGAAATGGAGGGATGTTATTACTTGCTTTATTTGTTGGCCACATTTGGATACATTAACATGGACATAAATGTTTTATTGAACATAAATTGAACAAGCAATGCAATGATAACTAGGTATGAGAGGCTAAAATGACCATGTTATTCATGTCAACGCAACCTCATTTTTTTTCAGATATGATGACATGTTAGTAGTCCCTATTGTTGAGAATACACCTGAAGAGAAGGACTTGAAGGATAGAATGTCACATGCAATGAACACATATCCAGACACTTGTGCTGTGCTGGTCAGGCGTCATGGTGTTTATGTTTGGGGTGAAACATGGGAAAAAGCCAAGACAATGTGAGTAGAATAAGGAAGTAAACCAATATATTGGTGGGCCTATCTCTTTCAGAACTTCTTAACTTATAAGTATAGCTGGGTTGTGTTTGCGTCTACTTCATCTGATTTTTCTGTTTTTATTTTTGAGAATTGGGAATTATTCCAATTACCAAAGTGTAAAAATATTCTCCACTATACCATTCTATTTTTACACTTGTTTTATAAATACTTGCAGAGCTTCTATTGTTATAACAACAACAAAGTTTAAAAAAGATTTTTGAATGGTGATAAGGGAAATACAGCATAGATTGATCAATTGTGTAAAGAAAATACTGCTACCTCAGAAATATTTTTCCATAGTGAGAAATATTTTTAAATTGATATTATTACCAAGATAATACTATATTCACCTTAACAAAATCTTAGGTTTTTTTCCCCCCTCCAGTATGTTATTTTACAGGGGGAAGGTTGTCTTAATTTGGTTGAGAGTGGGGATTCATTGGTTAGAATGTAGTACTGCAGGCTACTTCTGCTGACTGCTGGCTGCCTGCAATTTGGCAGTTCAAATCTCACCAGGCTCAAGATTGACTCAGCCTTCCATCTTTCTGAGGTCGGTAAAATGAGGATCCAGATTGTTGGGGGTAATAGGCTGACTCTGTAAACAGTTTAGAGAGGGTTGCAAAGTACTGTGAAGCGGTATATAAGTCTAAATGCTATTGCTATGCTATTTGAGATAGACCTGTTTTTTTTTCCCTGTCTGTATCTATCTTAAATTCAGAATTGTCTTCTTTTACTGTGAATGCAGTATTGTACATTGTGAAAACTTTCACTTTAATTTCTTCTCTAATAGTAAATTAGTTGATTTATATTTATATAACAGATTTGAAAACAAAATGTATATTACCAAAGGACTACTCTAATTTATTTTTCCCTTTGTGTATTCTTCAGGTGTGAATGTTACGATTACCTTTTTGACATTGCAGTACAAATGAAACAGCATGGAATTGATCCTTCTATAATTCCTAGTGGAGAAAATGGAATTGTTTAGCAAGTTTTTCCCTAAAGCACAATATTACTGGATTTCCAGGACATGTTTGATAATTAAACACTAACCATTCAGTGTTGTTTTTTAAAAGTCTGAAGGATACCCAGTTTAATTTCTATTCCTCATGTAGATATTGAATTATACAAAACCCCTTTACCTCTCAATTTATTGCATGTAATATCTTTTTGTTTTAGGATCTTCTTTGTAATTCATATTCTAGAGTTGAACAATACATCATTAAAACATGGTGGCCTTACACCTTTTAAATTCAGGGTTTCTTTCCCCCCCCCCTTTTTTTTTTTTATAGAAGAAGCACATCATGGTATCTAACAGGGAAAATGTTCAAAACAATTTCATGTAGGTGTTGAAAGAATACAATGAATAAAAGTATGCCAAAATAAGACATTAGCTTTTACTTCTGAAAAATGAGCACTTTAAGAAAGTGAGCAGATTTCTCCTACGTGCTATTTTCTTTGGATAATTCAAAATACATTCAACACAGGAATTTTTCCAAAATTTTAGGTATTTGAAAAGTAATGAAAGCAGCCTGAAAAAAAACAAAACAGAATGCAGAAATGAATAATAACATTATAAAATGGTGTGTTAACAAAAAGTAAAATGGGAATATGTTACTGTAATTTACACTTCAGTGTTACTTGCTGTGTGGGGATAAGAGGGATCCAGGCACAAAGTATGAAAGGCAGACGTTTGTGAAGATGACTAGTAACTAAAGAGTTGAATCTTGCTATAGATTAAATGATATCAAAATTATTTATTAAAAGGATTGCCAGATAAATATTAAAATACTATTTAAATACAAAATGTTATGAGCCACTTATCCCTGCCACTAAAATATATAATACTGTGTGCAATAGAAAGAACAGAAAACCTCCTTAGTCCTGGTAACATTTTATGCAAACAATGTCTAGTATTAACTAAATATTTATTTGTCAATTACATATATCACATAATCTCCTACAGAAATAAAAACAAGTACTGCTGAAAAGAGAACTGTATGTTCCAATTGTATGAGCATTTGATACACAGAGATGATTTTATGTTGACTCTAGTTACTAACATTAACTTCAACATAAGCTCTATAATCACTAAAAAGCAAGTACAGGGAAAGCTTCATGAAACCTCAAATAGAGCAATGCTCAGATTTTACTATACCATAAAAAATTAAGATTACGTGCACAGATACAGAATGCAATACTGCTGGCTTGGTAATGGCAATTGTGAAAATACTGGAAATGTAATTGTTTGGAAACTACTATGAGTTAACTGGGTGGATTGTTTACACGTTAGGCATGTGTCATTTCAGGATGCATGACTGGAAGTAATAACACTTCAAGGGGAGTAATCACGCCAGTTATTCTGATTTGAGCAGACCCCATCCCAAGTAGCATGTCCAACTCTGGATACTGAACTTGAAAGAGTCAGAGAAAGTGGATTTAGGAAAATTTAAAAGTGATCAGGGACTAGAAATTAAACCCCATGAAGAAGATTTTAAAAGAGCTGAGCATGTTTAGCTTGAAAAAAAATGCTACAGGAAAATATGATAGCACTCTCTAAATACCTGACAGGATGTTGGAGTAGAAAGTCAGGTCCTGTTTTTTCACATTCCACAGCGCACGATATGGACTAGTGGATTTAAATTACAAAAAGGCAGATTCTAACTGACTGTTGGGGGGGCAGAATTTCCAGTTAGGAAAAGCAGATCAACAAGGTTATCTAGAGATGTAGTAGACTCCCTTTTCTTTGATGTGTTCAGTGAAAGTTTAGACAGTTGTGTCTTGAAATTATTTAACTGTATTGAGGAAGAGGTTGAATTCTCTGACTTTTTCTAATTCCAGTGTCAGATTTTATTCCATGAAACATAATATACGCAGACAGACATTTAACATTAACAGAGCTGGAAGGGATGTTGTAGACTATCTAGTCCAACCCCCACCCAAGCAGGAGACCTTACACCGTTTCTGACAGATGGCAGTCCAGTCTCTTCTTGAAAGCTTCCAATGATGAAGCTCCCCCAACTTCTGAAGGCAAGCTGTTCTATTGGTTGATTGCTCTCACGTACACATACGCATATGTGCCCATGCGTACTGTACATAAAAGGTATTTTGGTAAGAGTAATTAAATATGCTTGCAGAATGGTTTTTCATCAAATAAGCATTTCTGCTGCTATTAAAGGGCAGGTAGTTTTCAGCTATTCCCCTTTTCTGCTGCAGCCACAGTGGGCTATAGAAATATGTTTTTTGCTGGACAACATGAAAGGTGATAAGTAATGGTAAGGTGAAGTTTAGTTCAACTAAAGTAGGGAGGAAAAAGGTTTCCACTAGATCGGAACCATTTCATAAGCTTAATGGAAGCACAGGATATCCTGGCTCTTTGCAAGCTAGAAGTTTGCTTTGCAATGTTTCTTAATTACAGGAATCAGTAGAATTGAGGCTGAAATACGTTAGAAATATTTCTAACATGAGACGCATCTCTTTGAGGATCTTCCAGATGTGCGGCACAAGCTTAGTGTCTAAATCGGCTCTTAATTTTCAAAGTCGAAGTGATAGTAGAAATATTAAAATATCTTTATATTCTGCATGACATATGACTCTGACCCAAAGGTTTCCCTGCATTAAAAAATGGTTTCCACTTCAACACAACATTTGGTTTTAACTTTGGAACATAAGGGAAATTACAAAATGTTCCAGCTCTTTAAGCTCTTTTTGAAATATCATATTGGAACATTATAGCTCCTGGTCATAAGATCACTACATCGTCAAAGCAAAGGTCTATCTGGTCCCGTGTTCTGTCACACAGTGTTCAAGTAAATACACTTGAGAAGCTGGAAGAAGATGACTGTTCTTTTCTATTATGAATCCTAATGCTGATATATATGGCAATCTAGTTTTGATTGTGGGAAATGCTATAGCTGTCAAAGCAGTGATATTCTGTGTTGACATTTCCCGAAAGTGGTGGCTATTCTGGTGGCATCTTCCATGAATATTTCCATGTTGAATCTGGTGATATATTATAAAGGTATAGATTACCCAACCATTTTGTTTACAAAGGTGTTGTCAATAGTTTGATTTCAGGTTGCTCCAGAATAGAGCAAATCTGGTGCCTGGGTTCACTTAACAGCAGTGATGGGAGTATTACTGAAAAACTTGAACAAGAACCTGGTTGAGGACAGGTAATCTGGGAGAAAATCCATATTGCTAAGAGTCAACATCACCTTGATGGTACATGGCTAGTCAATCAATGAAATAGAATATTCATTCCAATTCTATTAAGGGGGGAGTAACTATATAATATGTATCTAAATATTTTCATATTCCTTGAATATGTAGCTTGTTTAGGATCATTTCTCAAAAGTGTTATTCAACTGCAGTTGGAAAGAAAAAGCACATGAAGTTTTTAACCATTCACAGCTAAAGCAAACCCTTTTATATATATTATGTCCGTCGGTCTATCATCTATCTCTCTCTCTCTCTCTCTCTCTCTCTATCCATCTATCTATCTATCATCTATCTGAAATACCTCTCAGGCATCATCACAAAATCTCCAGAATTGTAAAGCCTACAAACTTTAAATTTGGCATGTTCCTCTTGGCTTCTAGGTGCTCACTAAGAAATGACCATCACAGCATTACTATTTCGTATATTATTATTGGCATGCTTTGATACTAAGGACTTCTACTCCCGCTCCCCACCTGAAAAGAAATATGTTCCAAATGAAAAGCAAGAGGAGAGGAGTTTCATTTTTAGTTCCACAGCGCCAAGCAGCTTTAGTACAGAACAGTTGAGCTAAGCCACGCCCAGGCTCCTTGCTTTCTCCTTGCTTACACAGCAAATACTGTTTCAGTTTCCAGACAGCCCTCAATTCTGTCACACACTGACAGGATGCTAGCCAGATGAATACCAATGGATGCTGGTAGGCAGAGGCAGAATTTCCCCCCCAAAAAAACCTAAGCCTGACCACATAGTTTCATAAGCAAAGCAGGGGTATCTAGCTTGTATGTGTGTGTGTGTGTGTGTGTGTATTACATAGCTCATTGTCTAACCCATTATCAAATGAATAGTTTGAACTAATGTAACAAGTTGTAAAGAATTTACAGTTGATCAGAATTATTTTGAAGATGTTTTATTCTACACTATTCCAGATTTTGTTACACTAGCTTGTTTTTACTTCCTACTTACACTTTTCCCATGCCTGTTCCATTTAGCATTCAACCACTGTATGAATGAGAACATACTTACCAAATCTACTTCATAAACTGAGGAAATCTCCAGAGTTAAAAACTGCCCTAGTCCTAGGGTTTTTTTAAATCTTTCCTTTATTATTTTTATAAATAACTCAAGGTAGCAAACACACCTGACACTCCTTCCTCTTCCTATTTTTCCCGGAACAACAAGCCTGTGAGGTGAATTGGGCTGAAAGACAGTGACTAGTTCAAAGTCACCCAGCTGACTTTCATGCTTAAGAAAGACTAGAATTCAAGATCTTCTGGTTTATTGCTTGGTGCCTTAAACGTTCAGAGAGTAATACCATTTTAAAATTAGTATTTCAACTTGCAAATTATTTTTAATAAATATTTTACAACATCCATAGTACAGCATAGGTTATAGTTAGGAAAATGGATCATAACTCTGAAAAAAGCTTTGTATTTAACATTTATAAGAACACATACACAAATTTCCCATTGGTGGGACACAATAGTTAGTCAGCTATATTAGAGTTAACTTGATCAAACATGGAAGACCTTAACTGCCAGGGTGAATCTTACATAGCGGCATTGTATAAGAGGAAGAGGTGTTTACCCCTTATTAAGTCTTTATGTCTCTGTCCATTACAGAGATAATAGTGAATGGCATTTTTCAAAGCTAGGAAGAAATATAGAGTCTCATTGTGTTTCTCCTCTGAGAATTTTTTTGGAGCAGACATTGAAATATAATGGTAAGGCTTTTAATCTTCAGAAACCTGCTCAACAAGAATGTAATCCATAAAATGAATTACTTCTATTGAATATGTAGGCTTTTTAGATTTCAGCAGGGTACTCAGTTAATTAAAAATAAAGCCCATTTCAATGAAGAGTAAAGATTGTGATCAAAATAAACATAAATTTAATACCAAATCAATTAAACCATGTTATATAGCACAATATGTAAAGCCAATATAATTCACAATTCATTCAGTTTACCATTAGTTCCTTGATCAGAAATTAAAATTACCCCTCATTGCAGGGTTGAGGTTAATGGCTGAGACAACTTTGCTTTTCAGCTTTTATAACGTGTTAAAGAATAAACTTATCAGAGGTAACCTCTATTTTGAACTTCTATAGTTAATATTTTCAGTTAACTTCCTTGTAATCAGCATGTCAATACAGTAAAGGGCTGGGCTAAGTCATCTGTTGCATCAGCATGAATCATTTGCTAGCAGCTCTAATAGGGTGATGTAGTAATATAGAAGGGAAAGATAGAAAGCGCCAGTAATTTGCATTCTACTACACAAAAAAAGGCTACTCAGGTTTAGAGATAGCATGCTTTATGCGGAAAACGTAACAGCCAGGTATAATCCTTAGATAAAGCCTCTTCCTGAAATCCTGGGTGATACTGAGCTAGATATGCTAAGCATTCTGATTCAGTATAAAGTAGTTTATGATGAATTTATATCCTTTGACCAGAGGAGGAGGAGGAGGAAATTTTAATGATAATTGCAAAGTGTCCAACTGTATGGGGCTGCTAGCAAATGATTCAAATGCAGAATCATTTAGGCAAATAGGCCGAAAAACAGCTTCTATCCCAGGGCAGTAACTCTTGAATTCTACTGTATAGTGCAAGATTAATGCAATTTCAGGTTTTCAATTCAACTGTGTAGAATGTGAAGGATATGTGTTTGTGTTTTTATTTTTATAGTGATGATGTACACTGAAGATGGCATTTAATTTCATTGTACGAGGTGCAATGACAACAAAGTAAAGTAAACACTAAACAAGCAAGATTGGTGATATAAACTCAAAACCTAAGTGATCTTCTCCATTCATTCCACCAATTTTTGCTCACCCTTGGTATTCTGTTTTTGTTTTGGTATCGACCTATTACTTTACCAAACAGAAACAGAATCACCAAGGGTGGGCAAAAAAATAGGAGCAGGAGCAACTTCTGACTTTAAAAATCATGTCTGGGGCAATAATTTTGCTTTATTGCATGTTGGAGTCCTATTTAATTTTAATTAAAAGAATCAGTAAAAAATCAGGGATGCTAAGAACATAGTAAACACCAAGGATTGTTTTCTGTGTGGATGTTAATATCTACAGGTGCCATGTCGGTGATTCATCTTGCAAGAGGAATCCAGAAAAACAATTCTACAATTTACACTTTAGAAGAGGGATCAACAAGTGGACTCATGAAGGCACTTTGATTGTCTAAGGAAAAACTGTTGTTATGGTCCTTTGAGTCAATCAGGATTCCTGGTGACCACATTGACAGGTTAATATAGTTTTATTGGCAACATTTTCAGTAACTTTCCAATCACCTCTTTATTAGATGAAAACTGGCCCCAAATTAGCCACCTAGTTTCTGTGTTTATTTGAGGACTAGAACTCAGGTTTTCCTACTTCTCATCAACCACCTTCAACCACCACATCAAACTGACTAGCTGTTGCTAATTTAAAAGCCAGGTCAACAGAGTGATTGTTATGAAAAAAAAAAAAAGTGATTATCATAATTCATTGAAAGTAAAGGACTGCCTTACTGAGGCCACCAGACTGTATTGCTATTTTACTAGCCAAGGACGTATTTCCAACAAATCATGAGACTTTTACTGCTCACACACATTTTATTGCAACAACTTTGGTGGTTTGCATGAAAACATCCACAATCAAGTGTAATTTCCAGTTAAAGATTTGCATAAGCATATCAGAGAAGAGCTAGGAAAAACCTGAAAGATTACCAAACCCAAGATGTAATGTATTTTATATGGAAGCTTTTTATTACTCATTTTTCAGAATTTTGGACTATTCTAATAACATAGGATCACATTCTCAGCTAGGTCATTGTCCACAAAGACAACTTGGAAGATTACAATTTTGCTGTCACAATGGATATATTTTAATTAAACTAATGTAGTATAAATTCAATCCTTTGGGGTGTTACTTATCTCAAATGCTATAATTTGTGCTGACATATTTTCTTGGCTCAAAGCTCTATTATGTGTATCATTCACCAGGTTACCTTGACTTTTGATACACCTATCATGTTACAAAAATAAAGAATTCCAGTCTACACCTAGGAGAGATCTAGCCAAAAACTAAACAATAAAATTTCACAATATGACTAGGTGTGTTTTATTCAGTTTGTCTATAAAGACAGGAGTGCCAGTGTAGGAGTGTAACAAAGAACAACTCAGGAAAAAGTACATTAGTAATTAACGACTTCACATAAATCTTTATAGACTCATTTAGAAACTGAATATGATACTGTCACACTAAGCTTTGATTTGGAAGCAAACAATTCCAAAATACAGTAGTAGTAGGCAAACAATTTGATCTAGTACTAGAAAGAGTTCATTGTTCCTTTCATTGTTCCTGGTGCCTGATGTGTTAAGACATGGAAGGGGTAAGCAGTATGCTACTCAACTTGATTGCTTTCTGCAATTTGCTGTTTGTAAACTCGGGGAAACTCTCTACCCCTAACCTCTCTTGGAAATGTCCAAAGAATAGCCATATCCATATTTGGCTGAAAAAGAGAGCTACATTTCATATATAAGAGAACCGGTTTTGTCTAATGGTTAAGATGCTAGCCTAGAAACCAGGAATCTGTGAGTTCTAGTGCTGTCTTAGGAATGAAAGGTGACTTTGGGCCAGTTACTCTCTCTCAGCCCAACCCATCCCATGGGGTTGTTGTGGGGAAAAAGAAGAGGAGGAAGGAGTATTATGCATGTTTGTTGCATTGAGTTACTTAGAACATAATAAAGGTGGGATAAAAATCTAACAACAACAATAATAATTAGGAATATTGCACCATGAAAGAACTGGCTCCCATAATATGCTATTAACATATTAAAGCCCTTTTCTAAGAACACAAGGCCAGATTGGGGCATGGGAGGAGAAATCTATAGATTATAGCTCCTACCAATGATTTCAATCAAGAAACCTATGAATGGGTTATGTTTTCGCTGGATCCAGTGAAGTTGCACCATAAGTTAAAGGCACTGAATTGGGACTAGAATGACAAGGGTATTTTCTGAAGAAAAAAAAACTTGAGGTTTTCTCAGGGCTCTCCTGGTCATTTAAGAAGACGATAGCATTCTGAAATGGCATATATCAGAAAGGGATCATTCTGATCCCTATATTTCAGAAACCCACTATTTAAAAACACTATTAATATTAGGATAGAGGCTAGATGGCAGGGGTGGGGAGAGAAATACTAAAAATTGTCACCAATCAGTGATAATGATAGTTGTTATTGCAGTCTTTTATTCCTTCATGTTATCTTCACAATGACATTGTGAGTTAGAGGCCTGAAAGACAATGACTGGCTGAAGGTCAGCCAATAATTCATAGTACAGACATTTTTTCATATATATTTTTATTTTATTCAGAACAAAGTTAAAATACAAAATACAAAACTAAAAAAAAAATCCAAGAAGACAAAAAGGGGGGAAAAACATAAAACGGTCAAAGCATTAAAAAAAGTGCATCAAAAGGGCATACATTTTAACCAGCAAATAGAAGTTACAGAAAAAAGTTTCTTGAAAATACAAATGTCACCTATGTATTTATTTATTTATTTGATTTTCCAATTGCTAACAATAGATATATTAGGTATAAGTGTAAACATGAGTAAGAATACAAGAAATAGGTATGAATAAATGGGGACAATAGGACAGGGATGGTAGGCACGATGGTGCACTTATGTGCACCCTTTTTATGAATTATTCCTAATTCATGTATGAATAAATGAATTTAAAACACATTTAGGATGCAAAAATAATTTATTCCTTTAGGAAATGTAGAATATATATTTCCAATTATATGGAAAATAGGCCAGAATTTATAACCTGATTGTAACTGATTGAGGAGAAAACTGAAACATAAATGCATCCTTTATTTACTTCCTTTAGTTTACATTATTTCCTAGACCTATTGCTTGCACTTGCAATAATGCTTTTATTAAGTGACATCATTCCTACAGAAATGTGTCTTACCTCTGTACTGTTTCTCCACTGCAGAAAATTTATAATAAAAGTGCCATTACAATGAATGAAACTTCAGTACTAAATCCCTGTTATATATCTCCTAATGCATGGTTTTAATTATATTATTAATCATCAACAATGATTTTTTTGGTTGCTTAGAGGCAGGTCTATAAAAGCAAATTCAAGATTTCTTTCTCTCCCTTCCCCACAGGACATAAAATCTCATTTTTCTTATCTTGGCATGAGTTTCACTTCAACAGAATTTGATTGAAAATTAACTATTTCTCATGGCTTCTGGGAAATATTTTTGGTATCTACAAATCTGCCTACTGACTGCTTTAGGCATATTTTAAAAGCTAAGTCAGCCCATGTAGGTTTATCTTTCAATAAGTGCCATAGAAATAAATTGTAATAATGTTTAGGCTAACAACCTGTGGCATTCCAAAAACAGCTTTTTTTTTGGTCAAGGGAATCATTTCTATGGCATCATTTCCTCTGAAGTGTTAACCAATCTAGCAATGTGAATGAATGTACAAATTGGCCTAAAAAAACCAAAATTTGCCTGAATCTTATGCAAAAAGATTTATATATCTATAAACTGTATGCTGTGGGCTCCCCAGAAACAATGGCATAGCTGCTCTATAAGGAGAACTTATTTGGCTAAGAATTATCTGTTTACTTGTTTACTTGTCAAACTACATGTTTCACCTTCACTCTTATATGAGGCTTTAGATTTAAACTGAGAATTTCCAAAGAACAATGATCATTATTGTTCCGAACTATCAGGCTCGTAATCCTGCACTTCTGATTGGTCCGTGAACAGCGGGTTGTGATTGGTCATTTAAAGCTGATCCGATTGGCTGGTAAACGGGCTGCCGCGATTAGACGCTCCAAGTGCGGCAGGCTCAAATCTCTGTCATTGGATGCTTTAGCAGCATCCAGCTCTATAAAAGGAGCTGCTGCTGCTAGGCTTTTCACCTCCGATCTGAAGTCACTATTAAAGAGCTGAAGTTACTATCCGAGGTCACATCTCCGTTGTTGCGCCCATCTTTCCAGACATAACACTGGCGACGAGGATGGGATGCGGAGATGATAGAGCTGACTGAGCACTCGCAGATTATTCAGAGCATGTGGCTGAAGATGTGCAGAGAATGGCAGAATGGCCAGCAGCACTATACCACCCGCTCCATTTGATCCAGCCAGCAAGGACTGGGACTCATATATGGATAGGTTCCAAATGTTCCTGGAATCTAACAATTTGAAGGATGCTACATCAAGCAAAAAAAGGGTGGTTTTCCTAAAGCATTGCGGACTCACCATTTTTAGAATGGCAAAAGCACTTGCCAAACCAGCTGAAGTCAAAACAATGGACTGGGATACCCTGGCTCCCATCCTGCACGCCCATTACGCCCCAGCAGTTCCAACCCTCATCAGAAGACACAAATTCTACCAGAGGAACCAATGTGAAGGTGAGAACATCAGGGACTTTGTATCTGACCTACGAAATTTGGGTGGATTATGTGGTTTCGTAAACCTAGAAGAAGCCATGAGAGATCGAATTGTTCTTGGCCTAAGGGACCCCATGGTCCAAAGCAAAATTATGGCAAAGGGAGACATCACCCTCGCAGATGCCATAGCCGATGCTACTGCAGCTGAAGCCACTCGCAAATCAGAAGCACGAGCAAATGGGGCCAGCCGTCAAACACCCAGCAACCCAGCCACATCCTCAGAGAAATATGCTTCATCCACCCACCACGAGGACATCGATTTCACATCGGATAGTGAAGTCAACAGACTCAGGTCAGAGCATGAACAGCGAGACCAGCGGGGCCGTAAATCCAGTTTCCAATGCACTGGATGCGGGGGAAACCACCCACGATCAGAATGCAGGTTCCTGGATGCCATCTGTCGTTCCTGTGAGAAAAGGGGGCACATTGCTAAAGTGTGCCGGAACAAAAGAGGATCCAGCCTCAAGAGAAAAGAGACTAACTTCCGACAAGCAACAGGCACCCCACCAACAAATCAGGACCGCCCAAACAATCAGTGGAGCCAGTACAACAGGAACCGGATGTTTACTGGCACAACCAGACGGGAAGAGGCACATCAGACCATCACCATTGGCCATGCTTCATCATTAGATGCAAAAAAAAATCCGCCTAAAGGTCACCATTGAAAATTGTCCATGCATCATGGAAGTGGACTCCAGGTCTTCCTTATTCATGGTCTCCTGGAAAACCCTCAAGCAGTTGATTCCTGACATCCGCCGCCAAGACCTCAGCACCCAGAGGCTCATATTAAAAGACTACCAGGGAAATCGAATCCCAGTTGCCGGTTCCAGTCACGTCCAGGTCTCCTTTAAGGACCACACCGCAATACTACCACTCACCATCATTGACATAGACTGGCCCAGCTTATTGGGTCTGCAGTGGTTCGCGCCATTAGGAATCAGAATGGCAGGTATCAACCAGACTGTAGACATAGATTGGGAGGCGGCCCTCGTCCAGGACTTTCAAGAAGTCTTCACGGAGGAATAAAGCAAGTACAAGGGGTCCCCCATCTCGTTTAATATATGCCCTGATATCGCACCCATTCACCTGAAGCCATGCCGCGTTCCTTTTGCTCTCAAACCTAAAATTGACGAGCAATTGGACAAATTAATAGCGCAGGGCGTGTTAGAACCCATCGACCATGCCCGCTGGGAGACCCCAATTGTAACCCCCATAAAACCTGACAGATCTTTGAGAATCTGTGGGGATTACAAGGCCACCCTCAACCACGCATTACAGCAGAGCGCCTATCCAGTACCCGTGGTCCAACATCTCCTTCACTCACTTGGGGGTGGAAAAGTATTCGCAAAGCTTGACCTGGCCCAAGCTTATCAACAGTTGCCAGTAGACGCAGAAACTGCAGAAGCCCAAACTATAGTTACACACAGAGGTGCATTCAAATATAACAGACTCCAGTTTGGGGTAAGCGTAGCACCTGGCATTTTTCAAAGTCTGATGGAAAGGTTGTTACAGGGCATCAAAGGGGTCGTGCCCTATTTCGATGATGTGTTGATAGCTGCCCCTATGAGAAGTTAGTTAGAGAAACGCCTAAGAACTGTCCTACAAAGGTTCAAAGACGCAGGCCTCAAGGTTAAGAAGGAAAAGTGCCAGTTCTGCACTGAGAGGGTTGAATTTCTGGGTTACCTTCTTGACAAACAAGGAATTCACCCTACTGAAAAGAAATTGGCTGCCATTAAAAATGCCCCAAGACCAAAGAACAAAACAGACCTCCAAGCTTTCCTGGGACTCATTAACTTTTATAACATCTTCCTACTCCAGAAGGTGACTGTTGCTGAACCCTTGCATAGGCTTCTTGACAAGAAGGCTTCCTGGTTTTGGGGACGTCGGGAGGAGCAGGCTTTCCAATAAGTAAAAGACCTTTTAACTTCGGATGCAGTACTCATCCAATATAATGAGACACTTCCATTAACTGTGACTTGTGATGCCTACCTTTTGGAGTAAGTGCCATCCTGAGCCACGTCCTACCAAATGGTACAGAGGCGCCTATTGCATTCTTTTCAAGAATTTTGTCTAAAACAGAGAGAAATTATAGTCATTTGGATAAAGAAGCCCTCGCTATTATATCAGCAATAAAAAGGTTCCACGAGTACGTATATGGAAGATCCTTTTCCATCATCATAGATCATAAACCATTACTTGGCATCTTGGTAGGTGACAACCCCACACATCCTATCCCCTAGGATGACACGATGGTCAGAGTTCTTAGCCGCTTATGACTACCAGTTGAGAAACCGACCAGGGAAAACCATTCCCCATGCAGACACTTTGAGCCGTTCTCCACTGCCAGAAATTCTCAATGACTCAGCTCCCACGCTCTCAGCACTACAAATTGAGTTGCTTCCATCACCTCCACTAACAACACTAGACATAGCCTGGGAAACAAAAAAGGACTCTTGTTTGGCATGGGTTCTCAGCTGGGTGGAGAGGGGATGGCCAGAAATCAAACCAAATGACACCTTTAAACCCTTCAAGAACAGACAAACAGAACTTTTCTCTCAAAAAGGGTGCGTGTTATGGGGAGACCGAGTGGTCACACCAGAGAAGCTGCGAAAGAAAGTTCTACACTTGTTACACAATGGACACCCGGGCATTGTTCAAATGAAAGCGTTGGCAAGGAGCTATGCCTGAGGGCCAGGTATAAACAAACAAATTGAAGCCTGGGTTGCCTCTTGTAGCAAATGCCAAGAAACACTCTCATCCCCACCAAAAGCACCACTAGCTGAATGGGAAATGCCCAGGGGTCCTTGGTCCTGCATCCACATTGATTTCGCGGGACCTACAAAAGGACATACCTTCCTGATAACAGTGGACGCCTACTCTAACTGGCTCGAGGTCAACAAGATGAAGACCACCACTACTGATGCGGTCATCAAGAAGCTAAACAGACTTTTTGCAATGCACGGGTTACCAGATGTCTTGGTTTCCGACAACAGGCCCCAATTTACTGCCCTGGCTTTTGAACAGTACCTAGCAGACAGGGGGATATGCCACGCCCTGACTTCACCTGCTCACCCGGCGGCCAATGGCAGGGCTGAACGAATGGTTCAGTTCACTAAAAAGACATTACAGAAAATGGAACAAGGAAACATCCACGACGAAGTCACCAGGATACTCCTTTTCCAGCATATTACACCAAACAATACCACAAACTAAAGCCCAGCTGAACTCCTGATGGGCAGAAAACTCAGATCGCATCTAGACCGCCTACACCCAGCATACACCCCAGAAAAGCCCCTGGGTTCCAGCAGTAAACACCGCTCCTTTAAGGTAGGAGACCCTGTATTTCCAAAGAACTTTTCAGGAGACCCATTGTGGATCCCTACCAAAATAACGCAAATCACAGGCCCCCGCTCCTACCGATTAGAAACCACAGATGGGAGATTGTGGAAACGCTACATAGACCAGATACATTCAAGGCTGCCCACAACTCCCATCACTAACCCCAACCTCGAAACCAGAGGGGGAAGGGAAACAGGGGTTTTTGAAATTGAACCAACATCTGGCAAAGGAAGCATAACCCCACAACCAGCTCAGCGAAGCCCACTATACTCACAAACGGAGGAGGAACCTTGGCTGGCAGTCGTATCTCCAGGAGCTAGCAGCCAAACCTGGTCCGCGATTCCAGACAACCCAGATGACAGCAGGTATTCCTGAATCACCTCATGGGAGATCCAGCGTAGAAGCCAGGTCGCCACGTCAGACAGTTCCAGCAAACAATCCGTCAGAATCAGAAACTGAGCAAAGACATTTTGAACAGCGTAAATCAGGTAGACAGGTACGAAGACCCGCCTATCTGCAAGAATACATCACCCCACCCCTTAGATGGAACCTAGTGCTGAGGGGTATTCTGAACTAGCAGGCTCGTAATCCTGCACTTCTGATTGGTCCGTGAACAGCGGGTCGTGATTGGTCATTTAGAGCTGATCTGATTGGCTGGTAAACGGGCTGCTGCGATTGGACTCTCCAAGCACGGCAGGCTCAAATCTGTATCATGCTTTAGCAGCAGCCAGCTCTATAAAAGGAGCTGCTGCTGCTAGGCTTTTCACCTCCGATCTGAAGTCACTATTAAAGAGCTGAAGTTACTATTCGAGGTCTCGTCTCCGTTATTGCACCCATCTTTCCAGACATAACAATTATCATCCTAGATTTTTGCTCACATCTAATCTCCTTCCTCCCATCAATATTCTAGAGTGTTATTTTTAAAATTTGAACATCTTATATAGCCAAGTTCTTTTACTCAGAAATAATCAATCCTTAAATATTTTACTTTATTTTTCTTTTTATGGCCCTATTATCCATTTTTATTTGGGATGGAGTTGGAGCAACTGAATGGAGCTGAGCATTTTACTGGCCGGATAGCCTTCCTGACATCCTGATGTGGAGTTTATAGGAGACATTTACTCTTTGTCCCCAATAGAGAAACATCTGTTGCTGCCTCGGATTGAATTTCAGCCTCCTGAATATGAGGCGAGAATCTTCATCTCCAGATCACTGTAGCAGTCCTAAGTATAGGTATTCATATATTTATTTACATATTTGTTTTCAGCCATATTTTCCACAAATTGAATATGGAATCCATTGCAAAAGTTGTATATTTATTCAATATACCTATAGTTTATCGTCTTTCTTTTAAGGGCGTGTAGTAAATGGAGAAATAGAAGAATCAGTTTGGTGTCATGAACAAGGCACAAGCCTAGAAACTGGTAGGTCATGAGTTCTAGTCCTGCCTTAGGCATGAAGCCAACTGGGTGACCTTGAACCTTGAACCAATCAAGTTGGAAAGGAAGCAACGGAAAGCCTCTTCTCTAAAACTGTGTCAGGAAAACTGCAGGGACTAGTCAATCGCCAGGAGTCAACACTGACTTGAAGGCACGTACACAGACCATAAATGATGCTTCTTTAAAAACATAAATAATACAACATAGGGAGATTTCTAATGAATATAATTCCAAATGGTATTACTGATCACTTAAGTCATAATTTGTATTATTTCTCAATAGCTATACAATTAATTCATAATCCAGCAGCATTATTTTAAAAGGCCTTGTGTGATACGCCATGCTGGGTTACATAATACCTGGTGCAATTCAGAAGGATTGCAAAACTTAAGCTAGACAGAAAGGCGCTCTGATTAGCCATCTCAGCAATGATGAATATTTGGCACACAGAATAAATTAAAGAGGCATGAAAGGAGAGAAAAGGGCAATGAAGAAACAGCAAAAAAAAAAGAGAGAGAGAGAGAGAGGGAGAGAGATAGAACAAAACTTAAAGGTAATTTTGGAATATAGAAATATCTTGTACAAGCTGTTCATTTATAAAAAAAATATATTCAGTTTCTGAAGTAACAGAAAAAAAATCCTGTATAATTATTTCTGTAAAGTCCCCTGAAGGTACCCATACTTTTGACAAGCATCATACATGTCATGAAAAAATGGTGGCCCAGAACTTGGCAATGGAACAGGAATGCCATAAGGTAACTGAAGTAAAGGTGCCTTCACAAAGTAAAACACGAAGCAAATAAAACATTGCCTCAAAAAAGGAACTGAATCCAGAACAAGTAAAGCTTGGTATAAATTAATCTTTGCCATTTTGATGGGGATAGGGAGAAAGGATCAGAATTAACATTTGGCAATTTGTATCGATGATGTAAAAGAGAAAGAAACCAAAACATTCAAAATGCATTTGTGGGAATGAAAACAGGTGGGGTGTTTACACTAATAATAAATAATGACAGATGAAAAAAATCTAATATACATGCATAAGGAATACAGCTATAATTATGCATGAATATTTAGAAGCTAAGGAATAATTGTCCAAGTAATGACATTCTTGAGAAGATTGTGCTGCACGGAAAATTAATATCACTCAACGAGAAGCATGTGGCATAAGCCAGCAATAAGAATTTAAATTTAAAAAACCATACATCCAACAACTTTAAATTTTGCAGGTGTTCCAGTTGAAACAATGAAACAAAAGGCTCCTATCTAAAATAATCAATATGGGCAATATGACATTAAGGATAGCAAGGTTAGACAACATAGTTTTGAGAATAACTAGAATGTTAGCATTCTAAGAAATTTGCAGATTGGGAACTGCTACATTTAAATTGCTGCAAGCCTGTGCTAAAGTGAAGGGAATCAATCTGTATAATAAATGCAATATGTCTGTAACCAGGAGGCTACTCTTCCTGATTTAATTGCCTCCTTAGGATTTCAAAAGCAATCAAAAAGCTGTCAAATCAAAACAGATGGCTGATAGGCTGTGTCTAATTCAGGAGACCAGAAATTATGCAAGAGTACATATGTGATGAAGGAATGGCTTTTAGATTTCATTCCTGTGCACAGAAAATAAGCTCCACTGAATTCAGTCAGGCTTGTTATAAAGTTAAGGCCTACAACTGTGCTTTTAGAATTATAAGACTGGGCTGTGCATTTTTAGAATTAATACAAATTGGACAATCTGAAATGGAGACTTTTTGCAATGGAGAAAAATAGGATGACTGTTACATTGAAAAACATCTCGGATCATTATTGTTTTGTGCAAGATTGCAAAAAACAACAAAAACCTTTTAATACACAGTAATACCTATAGTAAGGAAGATATACAGTCTGCGTGTAAGCGTGTTTTACCTGCATGAATAAACTGGTGTTAATCACAAAAGTGTCATACTTTCCAGTGAAGATGTAAAGCACAGATAACATTGTAAAGTCAATTAATATAGTGTAAAGTCAATTAATATAAAGTTTGGGCAATATTATTGTTATGTCCTGAGCATGGGTGCAAGGAACGGAGACGAGACATCGAACTGTGACTTCAACTCTTTATTCGTGACTTCAGAACAGAGCAAAATACTTGAGCAGCAGCAGCTCTTTTATAGAGCTGGCTGCTGTCAAAACAACCAATGATTTGAGTTTACCGCTCAAACAAGCATCCAATCAGAGAGAGCCGCTGTCAGCCAATCAGATTGGCCAGAAACGACCAATCATGACTCGCTGTTCGCGGGCCAATGAGAAGTGCAGGATTACGAGCCTGCTGTTAAAGTAAAGCTATTAGGGTTGTTACTGACACGTTGGCTTAGTCCATAACACCCCTCCCCCCTAGGTTCCGTCTGAGGGATGGGGTGACGTATTCTCATAAGTAGGCAGGTCACTTCACCTGTCTGCTTGATCTGCGCTGTTCCACCGGTCTCTGTCCTGGCTCTGGTTCCGGTGGGCTGCTTGCTGAGCTGGGTGGCGAAAACGGTCCCGCTGTTTCGTTGAATGGCCTCTGGGCTGTCCTCTCTGCTCTCACCAATGCTGTCATCTGGGTTCCCTGGATCTGTTTCCATCGCGGTGCTGTCATGCGGTGAGGCAACCTCCCGGCTTGGTTCTCCTTCTGGTGGTGAGTATCCCATGGTTGGTTGTGTAGACTGCTGGGTTCCGATTGTTAAGTCATCTGTAATTTCCTTTTCGGCCCCCTCGATGTCCCTCCCCCCCCAGTTTGAGATTCAGGGGATGAGATGGGAGTAGGTGCTAGTCTGGATCGAAGCTGGTCTATGTGGCACTTCCACATTTTGCCATCTGCAGTTTGTAGGCGATAGGATCGGGGTCCCGTAAGTTGCGTTATGGTAGCGGGGACCCACAATGGGTCACCCAAGAAGTTTTTCACAAAAATGGGGTCACCTTCCTGGAATGATCGACACTTGCTGCTGGATCCCAGGGGTTGTTCAGGTGTGTAAGCAGGGTGGAGGCGATCGAGATGTGAGCGAAGTTTTCGGCCCATCAGGAGTTCAGCTGAGGTTCTGTTTGTGGTGCTGCTTGGAGTAATATGTTGGAGGAGAAGCAACCGGGTTATCTTGTCGTCAATGTCATCCTGGTCCATTTTATGTAAGGTGTCAGGGTGCGCTCCTTTTAGATCCCAAGAAAGAAATACTCAGACTCCATGGGGTAGAGCAAAGTTATCCTTTTACTGGGAAATAAAGTGGTAGCTACAAAGCAATTCCGAAACTGAGAAATTGGCGGGTAGAATGCATATACAAAGAAATAGGTTTGCCCCCAACCCCCAAAGTTCAAATGATTCTTCCAATTAAAACTTTTGAAACGGCTCATGTGGTCATCTTCAGATGGTGATGAGACGTCTTGTCAAATGACCTTGACATATTTTGATAAAAGTTCGCAGTTGCGCAAAAGAGGAAAAGATAGCCAGGAAACAGAAAGTTAAAGACAAGAATCCCCCCTCCCCTTGCTAGCCCAGCAAGGAATGCAAACACCTCCAGCTCTCTTCCCATATAAAATCCCCCCTCCCACCGTTGCCATGACAGCCGAGAGAAATAATGAAATAATAGCAGATAGTCAGGAAGGGGAAGGTATCTTGAGGCTGACATTCGGACCCCCTAGAAGAAGGACATAAGTCCCTGAAAGAAAAACAAAATAGTTACATGTTAACATTAATGTACATTTCTATGGTTTATCAGGATATTTGGCATGAAATTTCTTTAAAAGTTCAGGAGCCCTAAGGTCCTTTTCATTTACCCACTCAGAATGGGACGGAGGAAAATGTTTCCAAGCTGCAAGGTATTGGGTACGACCCCTCCATTTTCTAGAGTCCAGAATTTCTTTAATTTTGAAATGTTGTTCTCCCTCAATCAATATTGGCACAGGGGGATCAGATTGGATTGGTCTCAAGGCACAGGTACGTTCTGGTTTCAACAAACTAACATGAAAAACAGGATGAATACGACGAAGAGTTTTTGGTAAAGTCAGTTGGACAGTTACAGGATTTATAATCCTCTCAATGGGGAAAGGTCCTACATACTTAGGACCCAATTTCTTTGATTTTTGGGTAGTTTGTAAATATTTGGTCGAAAGAAATACTTTATCGCCCACTTGATATGACATCTGTGGAGCTCGCTTTTTGTCAGCAAATTTCTTATGAGATTGGTGCTCCTCATCCAAAGCTTTGCGGACAATTGGCCAATTAAATTGAAGTTGAGATATCCAATCACTCAATGACTGGACAGTTGGGTTTTCACCAGGCAGTTCAGGTATGGGTACAAAATCTTGCCCCGTTGCTATTTTGAAAGGAGTGAACCCCGTACTACTGTGAACAGAGTTATTATACGCCACTTCCGCAAAAGGTAACAGATCCACCCAGTTGTCTTGTTGAAAATTTATGTAGCATCGGAGGTATTGCTCTAGTACTCCATTAGTTCTCTCGCAGGCTCCATTAGTTTGGGGATGATGGGCGGAGCTTAAGCTTTGGGTGGAGCCTATTAACTTCAGAAATTCCCTCCAGAAATTAGAGGTAAATTGGACTCCTCGATCAGAAACTACACGTTCAGGTACACCATGCAATCGGTAAACATGAAGAATGAAGAGTCTGGCTAAGGTTTTCGCCGAAGGGATATTTGAGCAAGGAATGAAATGAGCTTGTTTGGAAAACAAGTCAGTCACTACCCAAATGACCATGTGTCCACTGCTTTCAGGTAGATCTACTATAAAATCCATGGAAATTTCCTTCCAAGGGGCAGTTGGTCTGGCCACATTCTGTAACAGTCCTGGTGGCTTACCCGGCGGTCTTTTTGCTGAGGCGCAAATCGGACAACTCGCCACATAAGTCTCAATGTCCTTTTTCAAGGAAGGCCACCAAAACTGTCGTTTCACCAAATGCAAGGTCTTCACAAAACCAAAATGACCAGCCACTTTGGAATCATGGGTTTGTTGCAATACATGGCTTCTCAGGGTTTGTGGTACATACAATTTCGCCCCCATCCAGGCTAGGCCATCTCGAATGGTGCAGTTATTCGCATTTGCCAGAAACCACTCATCTGTCTTCAAAGCCTCCTTAAACTGTTCCATCATATCAGTGGGTAGATCTCTCTCCTGGTTTCTTTTCTGTGCGCGGGTAACAACAGGGGCAGCCAGTTGTGTAGTGGATACGATTGGCCTAATCACTTCTTTTCGGAAACTGTTGTATTGAGGCATTCTAGACAAAGCATCTGCCATAAAATTTTTTCCCCCCGGGATATATTTCAAGGAGAAGTTGAATCGCTTGAAGAACTGAGCCCACCTAACTTGTTTAGGGGAGAGTTTCCGGGGGGTCTTTAAAGCTTCTAAGTTTTTATGGTCAGTCCACACTTCAAATGGGTGTTTCGCACCTTCCAGAAAATGCCTCCAAGCTAATAAAGCCCAACGGACTGCAAATGCTTCTTTCTCCCAAACGGCCCATCTCCTTTCAGTCTCAGTGAATTTACGAGAAGTGTAAGCGCATGGTTGTAGTGTTCCCTTCTTGTTCAATTGGAGTAAGACCACCCCCACTGCTACATCGCTTGCATCAGCTTGGATCACGAAAGGGGCGTCCATGTCAGGGTGTTTCAGTATTGGTTCTGCAGCAAAAAGTCTCTTAAGTTTTTCAAATGCAGCTTGGCACTCCATAGTCCAATTCAATGGTTGACTGGGCTTTGGTTTCAATCCCCCCTTTGTTTTTAGGAGGTTGGTGATGGGCATAGCTATTTTTGCGAAAGACGGGATGAATTGGCGGTAAAAATTTGCAAATCCCAGAAAACTTTGAAGCTGTTTACGAGTTTTCGGTGGGGCCCAGTCCAAAATGGCTCGCACCTTTTCTGGGTCCATTTCAATGCCTTCGGGGGAGATACGATATCCCAAGTAGTCGATTTTTTCTTGATGGAACTCACATTTGGATAATTTGGCATATAGTTTGGCGGCCCTCAGCTTGTGTAACACAGAGCGTACCAACTTCACGTGGTCGTTTCTTGTCTCCGTGTAGATAAGAATATCATCAAGGTATACTAGAACACCTTTGTACAAATGTTCGTGAAGCACTTGATTGATCAATTGCATGAAAACAGCAGGCGCCCCCTGTAAGCCAAAAGGGAGAACATTGAACTGGAAACACCCCATTGGGCAGTTGAACGCAGTCTTCCACTCGTCTCCCTCCTTTATCCGGATCCGGTAGTATGCCTCTCTCAAGTCCAGCTTTGTGAAAATTTTCCCCTTTGCCAGGTGGGCTAACATGTCCTTCATCAGAGGGACGGGGTACATGTTCTCTACGGATACTGTGTTCAGGTTTCTATAATCAACTACCAGACGTTTGGAGCCATCTTTCTTCTCGCGGAACATCACAGGGGCCGCTACTCGAGGTCTGGCAGGCGTGATGAAACCTCGTTCCAAGTTCTTGTCAATAAACGCCCTCAATTCCTCCAACTCCCCTGGTGTCATCGGATACATCTTCGGTTTCGGGAGCGTCACCCCCGGCAGGAATTCAATGCTACAATCGGTCGACCGATGGGGGGGGAGTTCGTCGGAAGCCTCTTCACTAAACACCTCTCTTAAGTCCCAATACTCCTTCGGGATTTTCTCCTCTCCTTCCACGTGTTCGGCACCCGTAGAAGCTATCTCGGCGAGTGCCTGGGACTTCGAATGGGATTCCTCCTCCCCTTCCGGATAGGGTTGCTCCTCCCCTTCTGATGGCCGATCGGTGCGGATGCGTATCCACCCCTCTCTCCAATTTACATGGGGATTCCACTTCCGAAGCCATGGTAATCCCAATATTAGAGATTGTTCCATCCCAGGGGCCACAATAAAACACAGGGTCTTATGATGGTTTCCCATGGTCATCTCTAGGGGTTCGGTTACAAAACGTGCGGGGCAACCTCCCGCCACCGACCCATCCAGTTGGCAAAAGGATATGGGCGTTTTTAGAGTTCTCAGTCCAATGCCCATCCCCTTAACCACTTTCATGTTAATTACACACCTCGTGCACCCCGAGTCCAGTAAGGCCATCATCACTCCCTCAGTCCCCGAGGTGGGCTGCCTTAACTTTATTGGGATGGTCATGGGCCCTTGATTAGGACTTACCAGGACGTCATCTTCCGAATCTGTCTCGTTCTCGTCGAGTGGGGTTGGAGGTCCCAGCTCCTCTCCCGCCGAAAGGGCGACCTCTACAACCTCTCCTGTCTTCAGCCCGGTCTCGCAGGGTTTGGTTGAGGGGTTTTTTGGCCTTCTTCCGGGGTCCCGCGCTTTCGGTGGGTTCACCTTTACTCGACAATCCACCATCCGGTGGCCCTCCTTTCCACAACGGAAACATGCCGTGGTTTTGGCTCCTGCCGCCATCCCTCTCGGTTGGGGCCCTGAGGTCTCCCGGAGACGGGGGGGAAGCGGTCTTCTCCAGGCGGGACCTCCTCTGCGTCTGTTTCTGGCTAGATCAATGTCCACCTCTTCCGCCAGCAAGTACCATGACTGTAACTCACGTGGATCCCTTCTGGAGATGCACGTGTGGTATACATCTTCATTTAAGCCATCTTTATAGGCTTCCACCAGGGCCCCCTGGGACCAACCTCGGATGTGGTGTGCCAGCTGCCTGAATTCTTGGGTGTAGTCTGCCACCGATCTCCCCCCTTGAACTAGGGTCTTCATTCTGATTCTGGCCTTTCTCTCTGCCAGAGGGTCCTCAAACCTTCTCTTCAATGCAGTCATGAAAACATCGAGGGTTTGTAGTTGGGGGGAGTTATCATTGTACAAAGTCACCACCCAATCTGCTGCCATCCCTTCCAGGGTTCTGGTAACGCATCTCACTTTGGCTGCTTCAGAGGTGAACTCCCGCTCAAATTCTGCCATATAACTCCCAACTTGTACCAGGAAAAATCCCAAATCTCTTGGATTTCCTCCAAACTTTACATCCAGGGGGGGCAGGTGGCGTCTTCTAGGAGCCACTCCTATTGCTGGGGCTCCCCGGGCGGCAGCGGGCGGTTGCGCCGGCGGAAGCTGGGCAAGGGGGGTAGAGGTAGCTTGGCTCCCCTGGGCTGATCTCGCTCCCTCTTCCCCCTCATACCTTTGAGTTGTGCCGGGCTCTCCAGGAACATCCATAGAGATTTTCTTGGCTTCATCCAGCTTGCCTTCCATCTCTTCCCCCTCCTGCCAAAGCCGTCCCCTCGCACCTTTTCGTCTTACAGTGATCCTGGGAGGAGGGGGGCCTTCAGGGTCTCTCCAACCAACCCCCAACGACCATCTGGGCATCTCAGCTGAGGTTTCTTCCAGAGTCAGTTCGGCCAGCAGGTCAGCCACCGACCCTTCCGGCAGCGGCATGGGCTGCCCCCCCACAGCTCCCTGATCCTCTTCATCGCCGGTTGGAGACGACATGGGATGAAACCCCCTCGGAAGAAAAGTTGCTGTTTTCTCCGGGTGGGTTGATGTGAGAGTTTCGGAATTATGTCAGGGTGCGCTCCTTTTAGATCCCAAGAAAGAAATACTCAGACTCCATGGGGTAGAGCAAAGTTATCCTTTTACTGGGAAATAAAGTGGTAGCTACAAAGCAATTCCGAAACTGAGAAATTGGCGGGTAGAATGCATATACAAAGAAATAGGTTTGCCCCCACCCCCCAAAGTTCAAATGATTCTTCCAATTAAAACTTTTGAAACGGCTCATGTGGTCATCTTCAGATGGTGATGAGACGTCTTGTCAAATGACCTTGACATATTTTGATAAAAGTTCGCAGTTGCGCAAAAGAGGAAAAGATAGCCAGGAAACAGAAAGTTAAAGACAAGAATCCCCCCTCCCCTTGCTAGCCCAGCAAGGAATGCAAACACCTCCAGCTCTCTTCCCATATAAAATCCCCCCTCCCACCGTTGCCATGACAGCCGAGAGAAATAATGAAATAATAGCAGATAGTCAGGAAGGGGAAGGTATCTTGAGGCTGACATTAGGTCTTCTTTACAAATTGAACCATTCGCTCAGCCCTACCGTTGGCCGCAGGGTGAGCTGGCGATGTTAAGGCATGGCGGATGCCCCAGTCTGCTAGGTACTGTTCGAATGCCAGGGCAGTGAATTGAGGGCCATTATCGGAGACCAGGACATCCGGCAATCCGTGGGTAGCGAATAGCTTATTCAGTTTTTTAATGACCGCCTCCATGGTGGTGCTTTTCATTTTGTGGACCTCGAGCAAGTTAGAATAGGCATCCACGGTTAGAAGGAAAGTGTGTCCTCTTGTGGGTCCCGCAAAATCGATGTGGATACGGGACCAGGGACCTCGAGGCGTTTCCCACTGAGTTGGGGGTGTTTTTGGAGGAGCAGTGCAAGTCTCCTGGCACTTGCTGCACGTAGCAACCCAGGTCTCTATCTGTTTATCTAAGCCTGGCCACCATGCGTAACTCCTTACCAATGCCTTCATCTGCACGATGCCTGGATGTCCATCGTGCAACATTTTCAAAACTTTATGTTGCAATTTCTCCGGGATGACGACTTTGTCTCCCCACAAGATGCAGCCCTTTTGAGAGAATAGTTCTGTCTGTCGATTCCTGAATGGCCTGAAAGTGTCATTGGGTTCGCTGTCTGGCCAACCCCGTTCTACCCAGCTGAGGACTCATGCCAAAGAAGGGTCCTTTTTCATTTCTGAGGCGATGTCTCGAGCGGTCAGCGGTGGTGATTTAAGAGTTTCAATTTGCAATATGGCTAGGGTTGGAGCGGGGTCATCTAGGATGTCTGGTAGTGGTGAGCGGCTCAAAGCATCAGCGTGGGGAATGGCTTTCCCTGGGCGGTGTTGCAATTGGTAATCGTAGGCGGCTAAAAATTCTGACCAATGTGTCATTCTTGGTGATAAGATGTGGGGAGTTGGTTTGTTTCCCGCTAAAATGCCAAGTAGCGGCTTGTGGTCTATAATTATGGCAAAGGGTCTCCCATACACGTATTCATGGAAACGTTTAATTGCGGATACAATGGCGAGAGCCTCTTTATCAAGTTGGCTATAGTTCCTTTCAGTCTTGGACAAAGTTCTCAAAAAGAACGCAATAGGTCCCTCATTACCGTTTGGCAGGACATGGCTTAAAATGGCTCCCACTCCAAATGGTGAGGTGCCACAGGTGACCGTTAAGGGTAGAGTCTCGTTGTATTGTATCAATACAGCATCAGACGCTAAGAGGTCTTTTACTTGTTGAAATGCTCGTTCTTCACGCCATCCCCAGACCCAGGAAGCCTTTTTGACGAGAAGGCTTCTATGTAGGGGCTTGGCTACGGCCGCCTTCTGGGGCAAGAAGATGTTATAAAAGTGAATGAGTCCCTTATTTCTAGGTCTTGGGGCGTTTTTGATTGCAGTTAGTTTTTTCTCAGTGGGGTGGATTCCCTGTCTGTCGAGAAGGTATTCCAGGAACTCCACTCTCTTCGTACAAATTTGACACTTGTCCCTTTTTACCTTCAGGCCAGCGTCTTTAAATTTTTGAAGAACCCTTCTGAGTCATTGTCCTAATAACTCTTTAGTAGGGGCAGCTATTAAGACGTCTTCAAAATAAGGCACGATGCCTTTTATGCCTTGTAATAGTCTCTCCATTAAACTTTGAAAAATGCCCAGCGCCACGCTTACTCCGAATTGGAGTCCATTGCACTTGAAGGCACCTCTATGTGTAACTATTGTCTGGGCTTCTGCAGTCGTCGCATCTACAGGTAGTGGTTGGTACGCCTGAGCTAAGTCCAATTTCCCAAATATTTTTCCGCCACCCAGGGAATGAAGAAGGTGTTGAACCACCGGTACTGGGTAAGCGCTCTGTGATTTAGGGTGGCCCAGTAATCCCCACATATTCTTAATGAGCCATCTGGCTTTATGGGTGTTACTATTGGAGTTTCCCATCGGGCATGGTCAATCGGTTCCAACACACCCTGGGCTATTAATTTGTCTAGTTGCTTGTCAATCTTTGGCTTGAGGGCAAAAGGCACCCGACGAGGCTTAAGGCGAATGGGAGTCACATCGGGACTGAGATTAAATGATATAGGGGTCCCCTTGTACTTGCCTAATGTTCCTGTGAACACATCCTGGAATTCCTGGATGAGGGCCTCTTCCCAGTCATTGCTTCTGGTTTGGTGTATGCCAGCTAGTTCAATTCCGAGTGGGGCGAACCACTGTAACCCTAACAAGCTGGGTCGGTCACGATCGACAACAGTCAGGGGAAGTGTCGCTGTGCGGTCCTTGAAGGATACTTGGATGTGGCTGGATCTGACAACTGGAATTCTGTTCCCCTGGTAGTCTTTTAGGATAATTTTTTGAGTGCTGAGGTCCTGGCGACAGATGGCAGGGATCAGCTGTTTGAGAGTTTTCCAGGAGACCATCGATAGGGATGATCCCGAATCAACTTCCATCACGCACGGTCGAAAATGCTGGAAATGTCATCAGATACCTTGGCTCATATTACCATATGTAGTGGACTTGTGAGAACGCTAGAAAATATTGGACTAAAATTTGCATGTGGTTGGAAAAAATGATAAAGAAACGTATAGATTTGAAACTGGAGTTTTTTTTATTGGGGATCTTACCAGATACTTACAGTAAAGACTTGAAATATCTGATTGTAAATGTATTAACAGCGGCTAGGATTCTATTTGCTAAAAGAAGACTGAGGAGAAATGTGATTGTAGCCTTCAGCTATCTAAAGGATTGGCATACAAATAAGGGAATAGACTTGGAGGGCAAGACCATTACCAATGGATTGAAACTACAGTTTCAGATTCAGGTTAAATATTAAGAAAGATTACATAATAGAAAAATAAACAATATTGCCTCAATGTGGGGGTGAGAATGGGAGGCATGGCTAAAACACACAGGGAGCATACAAAAAGATATACTTGATATGGTTATTATTATGGACGAAGCCAACACAGCGATACAACCCTAAACAGCTTTACTTTACAGCAGGCTTGTAATCCTGCACTTCTCATTGGCCCGTAAATAGCGAGTCGTGATTGGTCATTTTTGGCCAGTCCGATTAGCTGTTAATGGGGGCCCCTGATTGGATGCTTGTGAAAGCGGTAAACTCAAACCATTGGTTGTTTTGACAGCAGCCAGCTCTATAAAAGAGCTGCTGCTGCCCAAGTATTTGTTCTGTTCTTTCTTGATAATAAAGAGTTGAAGTCACCGTTCGATGTCTCGTCTCTGTTCCTTGTGCCCATGCTCAGGACTTAACACTGCCGATGAGGATGGGATCCGGAGATGATAGAGCTGACTCATCGAACAAGACAGAGCACATGGCGAAAGAGCGCATGCAACAAACGGCAAGATGACCAGTGGCGCCATGCCACCCACTCCATTCAACCCAGCAACCGAAGACTGGGACTCGTATATAGATTGCTTCCAGATGTTCCTGGAGACCAACAATTTAAAAGATGCTACACCTGGCAAGAAACAAGCGGTGTTCCTGACTCATTGCAGCCCCGCCGTTTTCAAAATGGCTAAAGCACTAGCAAAACCGGCGGAAGTGAAGACCATGGATTGGGATACCCTCGCCCCAATCCTCCGGGCCCATTACGCACCCGCAGTATCTACACTGATACAAAGACATGAATTTTATCAGAGGGACCAACAGAAGGACGAGAGCGTTGGAAATTTCGTAGCCAACCTCCGGAACCTAGGAGGCCTTTGTGGTTTTGCAAACTTAGAGGAAGCCCTAAGAGACCGCATAGTTCTGAGATTAAATGCACCACATGTACAGAGTAAACTGATGGCGAAAGGCGACATCAGCCTTACAGATGTCATCGCCGATGCTACTGACATTGTGAACTGACATTGTGAAAAGTGAACTGACATTGGATATTCTACACCGATTTTGCTAATTGAATATCCTTGAATGGACTGACTAAACGATACATGACTAATGGACTGTTATTTTGACTATGCTATAAACTCTAAATGGAATAAACTATATTTTGATAGCACAAGCGTATCTGTTATTTTTACTGTATGTTAACAAACATACAAACTTATCTCACTCATTTATTTGTGTGCCTATCTGACTAATGCTGCACATTCTGTTTAGCTTGTCTCCTTAACCCTGGTTGGGGAACACAGGCTTAACACTGGTTATGGGCCCAGAGGCTGCAAACTCAGTTTAACTGGGATAAAACAGATTTATGTAAAAAGTGAGAGTTTGTGTTGTTATACGTTACAGTAAACAGACAGCTGTGTTTTATTAATTATAGTTTTATATCCATGTAAGAAAACATGGCACAAGTCAATTTACAAAGTTTGTCCCTTATATCCAAGTTAGATGGAACAAACTATGTATCATGGTCTATGAAATGTAGTCTACTTCTACGTAGAGAAGGTCTGTGGAACATAATTGAAAACCCACCAAACGTAGAGGAATGGGATCCAGAGATTGAGGAAGATAGACAAAAAATAAAAGGCTTTAAGCAGAAAAATGAACAAGCTTTTTGCATAATAGGACTAACACTGTCTGACCAGCAGCTTATTCATATCCGTGGAGAGCAAACGGCTGTTGGGTGTTGGCAGAAGCTGAAGAGGATTTATGTCCGAGATAACATTGATGCTCACATAAATCTAACACAGAAGCTTTTCAGAACGCATCTCCAGATGAATGGTCATTTGAATTCTATAAAAAGCATTTTTCAAGAACTGCACGAGAAAGAGCTTATTTTCTCTGAACTACACCAAGTCTACATAATTCTATCATCACTAAATGAAAGTTATGATAACTACATCACTTCCCTTGAAATTTTGCCTAAGGAAAGTTTAACTTTAATTGATATAACTGGCAGATTGATTGAAGAGGCAAGAAGAAGACTTGAAAGAGATCAGTTAAGGAGGGAGCAACCTCAAAAAGAAGATAATGAATCTCCCACTGCATACGCAATTAAACATTGTTTTAATTGTGGAGGAAGAGGACATTTGGCAAGATTTTGTAAAAAAGCAAAGCGCCAGAACACTGGCCAGAATACTAAAAGTCATCAAAAGATAAATAAAAATTTAGAGTTAGCCATGTATATTAACAGAGCTGTAAAAAATAATTTATGGGCAATTGACAGTGGAGCATCCCACTGTATAACAAATGATAACAGAAATTTATTAAAATGTCCAAGAGTACACAGCAGATATCGTTAACCAATGGCTGGAAACTGAAAGCTAAAGGTCAAGGTATAGCATATTGTTCTTTTATAAAAGAAAATGTAAAAATGTTATATGTACCACAACTTAAGTTTAATTTAATTTCAGTTAGAATTTTGGTTAAACTAGGATATGTAGTCACCTTTAAAGGAGATAACTGCATAATTGAGAAAGAAGATAAGAAAATTACTGCATCTTTAAGAGGTGAATTATATGTTTTAAATGTGTTTAAAGGTGGCTAACATGGTTTATGATAATAAGAAACCTCATGATGAATGTATTCATTTGTTACACCGACGGCTAGGGCATTTAAATTTTAAAATGCTTAAGAGAACTGTTCAACTATCTAAAGGAATAAGTTTGAAACCTTGTAATAAGTATTTGCAATGTTATGCTTGCAATCAAAGCAAAAGCAGGATCATACTGGCTAATAGAGTTGATGGATTTACTACCAAAGAGCCTTTAGAAGTTGTATTTGCCGATTTAATAGGTCTGAAAAAACCAAGTGAAGGAAGAGCTCGATACATATTAAGTATAATGGACCACTATTCTAGATATGGGTTTTGCTATTTAATGAAGAGCAAAACTGAAACGTATCTAAATCTCTTCAATTGGATAAAATTTTCTGAAAGAAAAACTAAAAAGAAATTAGTAACTCTTATAACAGATAATGGTGCAGAATTTACAAATAATAAATTCCAGAATAGACTTAGAATGTTAGGTATTCAACATAAAAAGTCTGCACCGTATAGACCACAACATAATGCCTTTATAGAGAGACAAGGTCAAACACTACAATCAATGGCACGTACTATGTTGTCTGATTACCTGACAATTTATGGGGAGAAGCAATAATGTGTGGTAATCATATATTAAATAATGTTGTTAATTCAACAACAGGTGAATTACCATTCACATTGTGGCATGGTACAAAACCTGATTTAAGTTACATGCACACATTTGGAGCACCAGCATGGGTGCATATCCCTTCACAATTCAGACAAAAAGGACAGCATAGAGCTAAAAGGTTATTTTTTGTAGGATGTAAATCTAATCATAGATCTTATAGATTCTGGGAACCAGGTACATCTAGAGTTTACACCAGTGCTAGTGCTAAATTCCTAGAACGTGTAGGATGGAATAGATTAGAGCAAGATTTAAATAATGATGTAATTATTGAACCCTACAAAAGGCAGAAAGTAAAGACTAGTTATAAGAAGAGTCCAATAAAAGAAGTTCACGAAAAACAAATAGGACCAGAACAAGAGGAAACAGTTGATCAGGAAGAGTTAGATAATCAAGAAGAGTGAGTTAATGAAAGTCCACCTGTAAGTCCTGTAATACCTAGACGTACTACACGTATAACTAGACCACGTGATAGATATCAAGCAAGTATAGTTTGCCAAGTAACTAAAGTTCCAACTAGTATAGATGAACTGAAGATGTATTCTGCTAAGGATCAGGAGAATTGGCAAAAGGCAATGGAAAAAGAACTAAATTCATTAAAGATAATGAAAGTATATGAATATGCTAAATTACCTCCAGGAGAAAAATCCATTGGGTGCAAATGGATATTCAAAGTAAAAACTGGAAATGATGGGACTGTTACCCATAAAGCTAGGTTGGTAGCTCAAGGATTTAATCAAACTGCATCTGATTACCATGAAGTTTTTGCACCAAGTCTTAAAGCAACATCTTTGAGAGCAGCTTTAGTTTGGGCAGCTAAGAAAAACTATGTCATTAACCATTTAGATGTAGAAACTGCTTATCTGCATGCACCATTGAAGCACACTATATATTTGAAAAAGCCAGTTATTATAAAAGACAATAAAGTAAATAGTAATGATTGTTAGAAACTCAAAAAGAGTCTTTACGGGTTGAAACAATCTGGCTTTGAGTGGAACCAATATATTGTGAATGAGTTAAACAATATAGGTTTTAAATCTGGTTTAGCAGATTCATGTGTGTTTAAAAGAGAAAATAATGGAACGGTGTCATTATTGTTATTATTTACAGATGATATTGCTTTGATAACTAAGACTAATAATGAAGCTAATGAGATTATATCATTATTAACTAAAAAGATAAAATTAAAGCATTTAGGTGAAATTAAAAAGTATCTAGGATTGACAATTAACAAAACAAAAAATGGATTTAAGATATCTCAAGAAGATAAAATTTGCCAATTAATTAAAACGTATAAAATGGAACTTTGTAAAACAGCAAAGACTCCAATGAGTCAGGAAGTTTGCCAAACTGATGCTCAAAGTCCCAAATTTGATAAGTCCATATATCAATCTTTGATTGGTAGCTTATCATATATAAGCAATTGGTCAAGGCCTGATATAGCTTATAGTGTTAATCAGCTGGCTTGTTTTAATTTGGATCCACATCAATGTCATTGGCAATCATTAAAGAGAATTTTAAGATATCTTAAAGGAACAATGAACCATGCATTGTATATAGAACCAAAGGGTGATTTGAGTCTTAGTGCCTATGCAGATGCAAGTTTTGCAACTGACATAAACCCTAGAAAATCAACATCTGGGATGGCTATATTATTTGGTAAGACACTAATAGGATGGAGGTCAATCAGACAACAGCATATCAGCTTGTCCACGATGGAAGCGGAATTTTCATGTCTGTCATTACTATGCACTGACTTAATTCTGTACAAACAGTTATTATTAGACATGGATGTAACTGTTAAAGATTCCATTATTGTGTACGAGGACAATGAAGCAGCCATAAAGTTAGCTACTAATATAGCTGTAAAAACTAGATCAAAGCATACTGATTTAAGATACTTAAATGTTAGAGAATCTGTAAAGAATGGGCTAATTAAATTGGAATACTGCATGACAGAAGAAAACATTGCAGACCAATTTACAAAAGCTCAAGGAGTAATTAAGTTTAAAGAGAGTTGTGACAAATATGATTTAAAGATGTAAATAGTTATTAGTTATATTATTATTATTTCCAAAAAGGGGAGAATGTTAGGGATAACATTGTTTACCCAAACTGATTAAGGTAAAATAATAAATATGTTATCATGGTTTGTTAGTTAAAGTGTCTGCAACTTTAACTGTAGGAATGTAATTAAGGGAGTGGTTGTAATAGCACCATAAAAGAAGCAAGACAACGTCAGCTTGCTCTCTCTGACTTGATGATCCCTAATTACTGGATGAAGACTGCGTTTTTTCCTATTGGAACGGGAGAGAGAAAAGACTGATTTATTGTAAGTGAACTGACATTGGATATTCTACACGGATTTTGCTAATTGAATATCCTTGAATGGACTGACTAAATGATACATGACTAATGGACTGTTATTTTGACTATGCTATAAACTCTAAATGGAATAAACTATATTTTGATAGCACAAGCGTATCTGTTATTTTTACTGTATGTTAACAAACATACAAACTTATCTCACTCATTTATCTGTGTGCCTATCTGACTAACACTGCACATTCTGTTTAGCTTGTCTCCTTAAACTTGGTTGGGGAACACAGGCTTAACATATACCACCCAGAGTCACTCTGTGATGGAGATGGCTGGATTCTAAATGTGATAAATAAACAAATAAAATACCTACAAATATGTGAATCGGGGTGGTTTTAATTTTTCCTTTGATATTCTAAAATGCAAAAATTGGACTTTGAAGAAACAGGATAAAGTATCAACACTTCTGAACTTTAACGTTGGAAAAGCATCTTCAGAATACTGTGGATAACTTTAAAAAATCTCTTTGTTTGTTTGTTTAATCAAATGTTTAAAAATGCCCATCTACCTCATAGAGGTAAGCAAATAAACAGACGATTCACAGAAGAAATAAACAGAGAATGCTCACCTGAGGTGAAAATTACCAGGCTCTAACTGTCATATTCTGGACACATGATGCAAAGACAATTGAGAAGTCCATAATGCTAGAAAAAAATGGAAGAAATAAGAAAAGCAGGAAAGCTAACAACAAGGTTGAGGGACTCAGTTATAATAGCAATTACTGCACCATTAAGAATCTTGAAAAGTCAGGTTGAGGTAGATTATCTTGGAAAAAGTGTACTGCTAATAGTCAACATTGATTTTATTAATCAGTAAATCAAGAATTATCAACCAGCAATATACTGGTGTGGTCATTAAAGATCTTTAAACAGAAGCTGGATAATATTTGTTTAAACGTTTTAGCAAATTTTTCCCTGAACTAAGGAAAGGCTATAAAACATCTTAGATCCCTTCCAAATTGATGATTTTATGATCAGCTGGAGGGCCACAATAACTGTTGCAGATTTTAACTGTCTAGTTAGGGATAATTGCAACTTCTGAGTTAGGAAAAGAAAGGTCAGTTTATGTCAAGAAAGGGATGAAGAACAGATGATAAAATACCTTGAATGCATTTTTTTCCCAAAGTAAACCAATCACTAACATTTAGTATTCTTTTGCAGATACAAGATTTCCAGCTTTGTGCCAAGGACCCCTGAAGAAATTAGAAAAATATATGTCTGCATTTGCTAGGCCACGTTGGATCCATATCAGAGGTGGTGTTCAGCAGGTTCTGACCAGTTCTAGAGAACTGCTAGTGGAAAATATGAGTGGTTCGGAGAACCGGTGGTAAACTTCCCCTAAGAGTGGGGAGAGAATGGAGATTTTTTCAGTATCCTTCCCCTGCCACGTGTCGGGACTCCAACAAATCCACTCCCATTCAAATCATAAGTCTCTAGCATCCCAGGTTGGGAACCCCTGACCTAGTAGATCACCCAGGTCAACAATACATGAGAGAAATCCCATAAGAAAACCTTTGCAAAAAGTCCCCTACCAGGACTTGATTCTGATAAAAAAAAGTACAAATAATACAAATATAATGCTTATCTCTCCATCACAGAGCTAAGCAACAGATTTCTTGGGGGAAGGTTGTACTGTTGACAAAAGGTTAAACTTAGCTATACATTACTTCCGACTTGCAAATTTACTGATTCTGTATATGTTGAGGGCATTAACCCTGGTATCTTCAAAGGGCAATTAGTTAACTTCATAAAAGTCAACAATAATTAGAACTAATAAGTCAATTTCTATGTCTTTAGAATCAGATGCTTCCTGGCGGCCAAGCTAGCCATTGCTGAAAATGACTGCATCTTCAGGATATTGGGCTGATTTACAGAAGCAAGACACTGGGCATATTTCAGTGCTCTAATTCATCTGTTATTGTGTCTATGGAGATTCTTAATCATCCAGGTCATGGCTGTCCCAAATTCCAGCTGCTTCTTGAAAAAGCACCTTTGGGACATCTGTTATTTTGCTTTCAACCTGAGATCGGTCTCTCCTCACTGCAGACATTTGATAAAGTAGAATTGTTTAAGAGGAAAAAAAAAAAAAGGAAACTCAGAGATGTAGAGTTTATAATATATTCTTAACCTTGACTTCTTTTGTATTGGGGAGAATATTGTGCAATTCAAGCACAAGGGCTTCAGATTATGTTTTTTAATCTGGTAGAGTGAGTGCAATTATTTAAGCATTGGGCAAATAATCCTTTGAGGACCAGAACTGACTCAGAGAATCCAGCTACATTTAAAAACATCTTTGTGCAAGCAAGCTAATGTAAATAATCAGTTGTATAAATCAAGAGAATATTCATGCAACGTGTACAATATTCCCCGAACAACTCAAGCATGTAAACAAAATTATTCCTTACTTGACTTGGGATCCTGCCACACCCAGACTGCACAATAAAACCTTTTCATGTTCTGCATGAAAGGATAGATTGCAAATGAATTTTGGTACAACGTTTAAATAAAGAATTACAAAGTAATAATTAACTCCAAGTGTCGTTTATTATGACGAGATAGTGGAGCGTGGCCTGTCTCTTGCTGTGCTTCTAACAGAATGTACTCAGTTCAAAACTGGCACAACCAGTTGGTGAATTGCACACAGGTCCCAAAAGGCAACCTGTTCTCATCATTCTGAATGTCTTTGTTTACTATATCTAATTTTGGCAAAGGTACTTTTTTTTTAAAAAAGGTAAACCATAGAAGCTGTAGCTGAAATGTCTTTTATTGTCTGATCTTATCCAAGATTGAAATAATGAGTTTCAAGTTAAAATGAAGATTGTTTTTTTAAAAAAGTTCTGTGTTATATTCCGTGTTTTTCAAAAATCCCATGATAGGATATGATTGACACAGTGAAAATTTTCCAGAATGAAAGGTTTGGCTAGTATCCTATCATAACAATCTATGAATCTATCCATCATGTTGAACTGATGAAATAAATAATAGTTCTCCCTCCCCTACATGGGAAAATCTTCATGAGCACCAAGAGCTAGCAAATCAGTGATCAGCTATTTCTCTGACTTGCCAACTTTCTGTGTAGGAAGTTAATCTGATTTGTTATAAAATAAATAGGCATTATATATTCAATTTAGATTATGTTCCTGCTGAAAAGGATACCCTTCTAAAATGTATTGGCAATGCAATCAAAATCAATTAAGTTATAATTCCGCACTTGCAATTTCAAATTCAAGGAAGTCTGTACACTACAGATTGTAAATCAAATTCCACTACCTGAAAAAATGAACCAGATGAGGACAGCCTGCTAAAAATTCATCCTGTTTCTGCCATGTAGAATCAATAATCTCCTTATTCAGCTTCTGTTGTCTTCTGTGGACTATGTCTATGGAGAGTCTCTAGTCCATGTTGATGGTTTCTTATGCTGCCAGCAATAGAAAGATCGAAGTTGGCTTTCAACCCTGGTACATTATAACATCCATGTCATAACTTTTTCAGTACCATTACTTATTATTATTGCTACTATTCATCTGAAGGATCCCTACAACCAATACAATGAAATGAAATGACAGATATTTAAGGCAGGATATATCCTCCTCTTTATCTTTATCTGGTCAGTCAATAATAATATTCAGAAGATATTATCTTTAGTCTGATTTAGCAAACTTCTTTTTCAAAATGCATTATAGATAATTTAGTAGCTTTATGAACTATGATACCACATAGCTGAGGAATTTTTTCCTAAGAGAAAAGAGAAAGAAAGAGAGAGGGGGCAATTTTTTCCTAACAGAAACAAAATTGTGAATGAAGTGGTTTCTTCAGCTATGATGCTGATATTTCGATATAAATAAAAATCATGTACAATATGAAACATTTTGGGCATGATATATTAAACTTTGAAATCACAACTGTGGGAACAGTGACTCATACTACTTAAATTTCAGGAAGTCAGTTTGACCTTCACTATTATCAAGTACTAATTTTTGAATTGTGATTAATTAGAACTTTCCAAAATGCAACCGTTTTAGTATCAAAACTGTACAGTTCATTGAATTCTAATTGCTTGATTGTTTGGACTCATGAATCGAATAGCAAACTTTTATTTTGGATGTTGGGAGTGGGATAGGACTAGTTAAATAAAATCACTAGCATAGTATAGCTACAAAAAGACAAAACATTGCAGATACTTCTTCCTAGGAATTTTTGCACTGAAAATGTCCTTATAATAATTATTTAGGGAAACATTTCCCAAATTGAAAACAGTTCATATGTCCATCCTACCTCAACATTACCTCCATTTATTCCATTTATTTATATAGCTCAGCTACATGGATAACTTTCCAGGAAATAAACACTTTCTGGAATAAACTACTATGGCAAGGATGAAATTCTGCTAGGAACTGAAGCATGCAATCAATGATTAGCAGATCATATAGACGGATGGGTCAATAAGCTCATATACTGGTCTCCCAATAAACTTTGGAGACAGGAGATGGAGGAACCAGAGCCATGGCAACTGTCAAATAAGAGACATCTCAGCTCATATAAAATATCTCAGAAGAGACTCTCCCTAGTTCCCTGGAAAGTAAGGGCAACCAGAGCAAGATGTGATTCAGACTTGCAAGATTCTGTTATAATAAAGGTAATGTTATTACTTGTGGTATGGAGTTTTTGTCTGAACTACGCCTTAGTAAGACCACACCTAGAGTACTGCATCCAGTTTTGTTCACCACACTATAAAAAGATGTTGAGACTCTAGAAAAAGTACAGAGAAGAGCAAGTAGCTCTCAGCATGATTGAGAAAGGAAATAGCAGGTTCATTTTTTCACCCTTTTCCCCAAACACTTGTATATTTGACAAGCATAGAACAGTGCAAATAGGAATTTGTGGATCTGTGCCTCTCTATATTCCAAGCAGTATTCTTAAAATCCCCTTTTTCTTATCCTTTTTCTCCTCCTCTCCGGAAGGGACCCATTGTTCATCAAAGATGGCTTCTTCTTCCTCTTCTTCCTTGTCCCAGTCCTTCTGCTGCGTAATCAACTTTTCATAAGTACATAATGCCATTTCCAAGAATTGAAACAAAGCACCCAAAGAATCTTCCTTTTTATATTTTTGATATTCAGTCTTTAGTTCATCCACAAACAATGCCATTATGAAAAGAGAAACTTTTCCCAAAACAACCACAAGTATTTTTAATCAAAAACAATTAAAAAAAAATTCCAAAAGTTAATACTTTTCTTCCTTCTTCTCTTTCTCTTTCTGGGGTTAATGTTTAGTCAAAGAGGTCCAATTACCATATATCTTTCTTTGGGATTCTAGGCAATCTCCTCCTTTTTCAGCTTCTGCTCCAATTTTTTTTTCCCTCTCCCTTCCCACTTAAAATGTCAATTTTAAATAATCAGAAATCCATACCTCCAACAAGGGTTTCCAATTTCTTAAATTTTTCAATGTCCAAAAATCCTTTTGTTCCTTAGCTTCAACTCTCAAAACAATTCACTTTCGATGTCCAATATATCCAAACATTTCTGCTGTTTCCATGGGGTGGGAGAGTGAAGAAAAAACGAAAGTTCCCTTTAACAGCTTCTCCGCCGCTTTCGCTCTTCTTAGGGATACAATGTATCCTCCAGCAATTCAAACAGCTCAGTTCCAGGCAATTTAAAGGATGTTACTTGACCCGGCTCAGACAAAACTTTCACTCTTCACATTTCCTCCAGCGCAATCTTACCCTGTTGCTGGCTTCTTCGTGGCGGCCATTGCTGACCGCCGCTCCACCGCCTTGGGAAAAAGGGGTTTTTCCGGAGAAGGGGGGGGTCTGCGACACCCCCACCTCCCTGTCCGACTCCCCTCTCTCTTCAGCTGTCCCTACAGGGCAGCCATATCCCCCTGACCCATCTGGGTCGGGGGTACCTCGACGGCTAGCACAGCAGGAATCGCAAGCTGTCGCGAATTCCTGCTGCCCCGAAGCCACGCGAAACCGGAAACCCTCTATATTCCAAGCAGTATTAATTAACTAATCTGGCATGTTTGTTTTGTTTTCTCCCATGCTCATTATTAACCTTTTCTAAACAACTGGAAAGCAAAATCAGCTAAAGACATATATTCTCCATATATTTAGTAAACGGCATTTTGAAAGTAGTGAAAGTCTTATTTTGAAAGTGATACACTTTTAAATGTTTAGCTTACCTTTCATCACAAACAAGACATTCCTTTTTAACTATGAATCATGGCTTTCCAGAGGCTTCTTTCACATTATTCTCTTTTGACTGATATGCGATCATGTTTTCATGCTCCCAGTTATATTTCTAGAGTTTCTTTCTTCTCACCATACAAACCAAGGCCTCTTAGACCAGAATGTAGAATATTCCACTCTGCTGATCTTCCTTGTCAACAGTGGGAGAGGAAGTAAATCCAAAATGTATGTCTATCAATTTGTGGAAACCTGAAGATTAATAAAGGCTGCTTTGTGCAATAAACCTTGTGTCCGATTGTGGTTCCTGGATGCTACTTCAACAGAAATGCAAAATACTTTAAGAGGATAAATACTGGTTCTATTGCCTTTTTATTTGAGATAATTGAAATTAGTTGTTTCTTTTTTTCTTTTCCTACCGTGCTTGTCACTCAAGCCTTACTCTTATCTACCAAATACATTTGCAAATCAAGTTCCTTGAAATAAATAGGCCAGACATGCTGACAAACAAGCATAGGATTAGGAAGATTATATAATTGCCTGTCAACCATAATTGATGAGTATATTAAATTCACCACTCCAAGAGATAAAAATAATAATGTGCCCAAAGCACCAAACTTTAATTTATTTTGCACTGTCTTTTGATGATGATTATTACTCTGGCCTTCCTTACTACAATGTTTTTTGTTGATTTAACAATACTTTTATGAGTGCTTTTATATCTATTTGCTTAGCCACTGACATTTTGACCTTCCCTTATCTCCTTTATTCCTGTTTCCCATCCTGCCCCATACAAAATCTATTTTTTCACCAAAATCCTTCCTAGCTTTTTGACTCTGTGACCTAAGAAGCTTCCATAGCAGAGTCAAATTATTGACCCATGTCCAACTAACATTGTTCTGAGGAGCTCTTTCTGGGTCTACTAGGAGATGCCAGGATTGACTTTTTGCACACCATGCTTGTTAATTATAAATTTTTCCATCTATGCATTAGCTTAACTACAACCATTGAATCCCTAATGATAGTTTCAAGTGTGAACAACAGTCCTATGTAAGCATGGTATGGCTATCCTAAAGATAGTTTCAAGCAATGGGGAAACATTGGGAAATAAGTAATTGGACTAAGAACCTGAATAAAGTCCTAAAGGTGCTTTTTTAAGAGGCAACTGGACTTTCTGTTTTTCTTTGAAGATGTTTTGCTTCTCATCCAAGAAGTTTCTTCACCTCTGTCTGGTTCTTCAGCTCTAACTGAATCCTTCCATTCCGCACCATCCACTCAGAGCTGAAAAAGCTTCTTGGATGAAAAGCAAAACATCTTCAAAGAAAAAACAGAAAGTCCAGTTGCCTCTTGTGTTCTGTCCCTAAATTAGCATTCTTGAGATCCCCGCTCTTTGATTGGCCAAAGCGCGGGGCACTCTGATTGGTCAGGCGAGCCGCGCCGATTGGCTCGCTGAGAATCTCCCGCGATTGGTCCATTCGAATCGCGGGAGATTCAAAGCGGTGCCATTGGCCGCGGCCGCCGCGGCTAAAGGAATAAAAGCCGCGAACTTTTTCCTTTGCCCCAGTTCAGTTCCAACTTTAAATAAAAGAGCATGATTTGAAGTCACCGACTCCTGGCATCATTTCGCGAACACAACACTGGCGACGAGGATGGGATCCAGACCCTGAACCGAACCACGTGTCCGACAGAAGCCAGACGAACCACCACGATGGCGAAAATCGCACCCCCCGCACCCTTCAACACCGCCACCGAGGACTGGGAATCATACTCCGACCGATGCCACATGTTCCTCGAGTGCAGCGACCTGAAGGACGCCACCGGCCCCATGAAGCGCGCCGTCTTCCTGACCCACTGCGGGACCGAGGTATTCAAGATGGCCAAGGCACTTGCAAAACCCGCCGATGCGACCGCGATGGACTGGGACGTCCTCGAGCCAATACTTCGGCGGCACTACGCTCCAGAGGTACCCATCCTGAACCGACGCAACGAATTTTACCGTCGGGACCAACGGTCGGTTGAGAGCTTCAGCGACTTCGTCACCGAGCTACGGCACCTAAGGGGGCTCTGCGAATTCGACAACCTGAACGACGCCCTGCGAGACAGAATCGTGCTCAGCTTGTAGGACCCCGTCCTCCAGAGCCGGCTGATGGCCAAGGGCAACATCAGCCTAGCAGACACCCTCACCGCAGCCGCCGCCACCGAAGCAACCCGAACCTCCGCCAACCGCATGCACAGACCGAATGCTGGGGACCGCAGCGGAAACAACAACCCTGCGAGGTCGGCCGAGGCCCAACCCGAGACGACAACCCACTAGGGCGACTTCCACTCGGCATCGGGCACTTCCGATGACGAGGAGGACATCCATCGCCTCCAGACAGGCCGCGACCCACGGAACTGGCGGGGTCGTAAGTCGAGGACCAACTGTGCCGGTTGCGGCGGCGACCACCCCAGGTCGGAATGCCGGTTTTTCGAATCGATCTGCCGGCATTGCGACAAGAAGGGACACATCACCCGTGTCTGCCGCCTAAAAAAGAACCGCAGCCCGGCACAATGGGACCAGAGTGACCGGAGGAGAGAGAGCACACCACCCCGGACCAGAGATCGCCCCTCGGACAACAGATGGGACCGGAACGGATGATCCCTGCGAGGCGGCGATAACCGGCGAAGAGAGGAGACCCATCAGACGGTCACCATCGGCCACGCCATAACCAATGACACCCGGAAGGTCCACGTGGAGGTAGGCATCGAGGGCGAGCCATGCAAAATGGAGGTGGACTCCGGGTCCTACCTCTCCATGATAGCATGGCATGAAATAAAGCGCTTGGTGCCTACCCTCCAAAGGAGGAACCTAGACAGCCAGAGACTCATCGTAAAGGACTACCAGGGAAACCGCATCCTGGTAGTCAGAACCAAACACTTCAACATCACAAAAAAGGGCACACCAAAAGTCTTCCCCTGACAATCGTCGAACGCGACCGCCCAAGCCTACTGGGACTGCAATGGTTCGCCCCGCTCGGCATCGCAGTCACGGGAGTCGACCACATCACCGACGACAGCTGGGAGCAACAATTGGCCTGGGAATTCCAAGAGGTTTTCGACGGAAACCTAGGCAAGTACCAAGGGCCCCTTATATCATTCAACCTAGACCCAAACGTCCCCCCAAAACGCCTGAAACCAAGGCGGGTGCCATTCGCACTTAAACCCAAGATAGACGAGCAAATTGACAAGCTCGTCAAGCAAGGGGTCCTACAGCCAATAGACCACAGCCGGTGGGAGACCCCCATAGTCACCCCGATCAAGCCCGATGGGTCGGTGAGGATCTGTGGGGACTATAAGGCCACCCTAAATGGCGCGCTACAACAAAGTGCCTACCCCGTCCCAGTAGTGCAACACCTACTGCATTCACTGGGAGGGGGCAAGGTTTTCGCCAAGCTCGACCTCGCCCAGGCATACCAACAGTTGCCAGTCGATGAGCAAACGGCAGAAGCGCAAACCATAGTCACCCACCAGGGGGCATTCAAATGCAACCGACTCCAATTCGGAGTCAGCGTGGCACCGGGAATATTCCAAAGCCTAATGGAAAGACTACTGCAAGGCATCAAGGGGGTGGTACCTTACTTCGACGACGTCCTAGTGTCGGCAACCAACCAAGCCGAACTAGAGGGTCGCCTAAGGGAGGTCCTAACCAAATTCAAAGAGACCGGGCTCAAAGTCAAGAGGGAGAAATGCCAATTATACACGGAACGGGTAGAATTCCTAGGATACCTCCTAGACCGTCACGGCATTCACCCCACAAACCAAAAAATCAAGGCCATCAAAGAAGCCCCCACACCCAAGTCGAAGACGGAACTACAGGCATTCCTGGGGCTACTTAACTTTTACAATGTTTTCCTGCCCCAAAAGGTGACGGTGGCGGAGCCCTTGCATAGGCTCCTGGACAAGGCGGTAACCTGGACTTGGGGGAAACGCGAGCAACTGGCTGGAGGTAAGCAACATGAAGACAACAACCACGGAGGCCTTCCAAAGAACAAAGGACCTCCTCACTTCAGACGCTGTCCTTATACAGTATAACGAGACCCTACCTCTGGCCGTCACATGCGACGCATCACCCTTCGGCGTCGGCGCTGTCCTCAGCCATACCCTCCCCGACGGAAAAGAAGTGCCCATCGCGTTCTTTTCAAGGACCCTCACCAAACCGGAGCGGAACTATAGCCAGCTGGACAAAGAGGCTCTGGCTATCATTGCCGCCGTAAAAAGATTCCACGAGTATCTCTACGGCCGGACATTCACCATCATAACCGACCACAAGCCTCTGCTGGGAATCCTTGCAGGAAACCGGGCCACCCCGAACATTCTGTCTCCCCGAATGACAAGGTGGTCCGAGTTCCTGGCAGCCTACAACTACGGACTCATACACAGACCGGGTAAGACGATCTCCCATGCAGACGCCTTAAGCCGCTCACCGCTACCGGAACCTGACACCGACCCAGCACCCACGGCAACCACCCTCAGTATAGAGACTCTACCCAACCTGCCCGTAACCGCGTCAGACATTGCCCGAGAGACTAATAAAGACAAACGTCTGGCGCGGGTGTTGCATTGGGTAGAGAAAGGGTGGCCGGAAAGGGACAACGACGAGTCCGTCAAAACGTTCCGAAACCGCCAAACGGAACTCTCGTTATTAAAAGGGTGCATACTATGGGGGGATAGGGTGGTCATTCCAGAAAAGCTACAAGGGAAGGTTCTGGAACTATTACACGAGGGACACCCTGGCATCATTAGGACTAAAGCCCTGGCCAGAAGTTACGCTTGGTGGCCAGGGATGGACAAACAAATTGAGACCTGGGTAGCAAGGTGCCAACGATGCCAGGAGACTAGGCCAAGCCCACCCACAGCACCCATCCTAGAGTGGGAAACCCCAAGGGGACCTTGGTCTAGGATTCACATAGACTTCGCCGGGCCCACAAAAGGACACACCTTCCTTATAACAGTAGACCTTACTCCAACTGGCTGGAGGTAAGCAACATGAAGACAACAACCACGGAGGCCGTGATCAAGGAACTCTGCAAACTCTTTGCAACGCATGGCCTCCCAGACGTCGTCGTTTCCGACAACGGGCCCCAATTCACCTCTCTGGAATTCGAAAAATTCCTAGCGGAAAGGGGCATCCGCCACGCGCTGACAGCACCGGCACACCTGGCGGTGAACGGTAGGGCGGAACGGATGGTGCAATTCACGAAGAAAACCATCCGGAAAATAGACCACGGGGAGATCCAGGAGAAAATAAACAAATTACTCTTCACCCAACACATAACCCCAAATACCACAACGAACAAGAGCCCAGCCGAACTATTAATGGGGAGGAAATTAAGGTCCCCACTCGACAGATTACACCACACGTATAACCCGGAGAAGCCCCCAGACTCAAACAGCAAACACCGAACTTTCGCACCAGGCGACCCCGTGTACGCAAGAAACCTGACGGGAGACCCACTATGGATACCGGCCGTCATCACACAAATAACAGGCCCACACTCGTACCGGCTACAAACAGCAGACGGATGAGCGTGGAAATGCCACATCGACTAATTAAGGTCGAGGACTGCCAACCAAGAGACCACCGACGCACAAACAGGTGAAACCAACCCCCACAACACAAACCAAGGGGGGAGGGAATACCCAGGGGACCAAAACCAAAGAAGAATAAACCAGCCATACTTACCGGAAAGCAGCCATCACGACCCCTCGCCAGGAAGAGACAGCCAGGCCAGCTCGACCAACCCGGAAAGACCGAGCGGGAGCTGCGAAACCCGCAGCTCATCCAACCCGGGAGGCCCAGGAGGGAGCTACGGAGAGCGGCCTGGCCCGACCGACCAGCCGGTTCCCACGACGGCATCAGGAGCAACAGGGATCCCGACCGAACCGGCCGGGATCCAACCTACGACTGAGCTGCGCAGGTCCAGTAGGCTCAGACGGAGCCCCGCCTACCTACGTGACTACGCGACGTAAGGACTGAACCAAGAGGGGAGGGGTGTTCTGTCCCTAAATTAGCATTCTTGAGATCCCCGCGCTTTGATTGGCCAAAGCGCGGGGCACTCTGATTGGTCAGGTGAGCCGCGCCGATTGGCTCACTGAGAATCTCCCGCGATTGGTCCATTCGAATTGCGGGAGATTCAAAGCGGTGCCATTGGCCGCGGCTGCCGCGGCTAAAGGAATAAAAGCTGCGAACTTTTTCCTTTGCCCCAGTTCGGTTCCAACTTTAAATAAAAGAGCATGATTTGAAGTCACCGACTCCTGGCATCATTTCGCGGACACAACATCTTGAAAAAGCAACTTTGGGACAACCATGATCTGGATGACTGAGAATCTCCATAAACAACCTGAATAAAAAGGAGAAATGAATGTGTCTAGGGCTTGAATGTGAAAACAATATAAACCTTTTTCCTTCAATCAGGAGTAACTTCAAACTTTCTCATTCTTATCAAAATTCCTACCTGCAAGATTCAATCACTTCAATCACTCTTTATTCTCCCCAGAGATATCCCCAGCCCTTCTATCATGCCACAAATATTTTTGTAGAACTGTGCTGCTTTCTGTTCATCATGCTTCCTGTAGCACATCTGGTTGCTTTCCCCAGCCTTCACCCCAATCTTAGCTGCCTCCTTAAAACTCTCTACAATAATGAAAATTATCTTGTTTTAAAATATCACCAGCACCAACAAGATACTATGTGGAACAGTAAAAATTTTCAGGGTGAAATAATGCTTTGGAAAACCCTCTTACCATTTGTCAGCATTATGCTCAAACAAACATAAAGTGTTTTCAGGCTTTCTGTTCTAAACAGAAACAGGAGGATAGTGCCTAAGCAAGCTAGAGTTGGATGTCAGAGGTGATTTGATATCTGTGCACATTTCTATTTTTGCTAATGAGCAATTAGGTTAATTTAGTATCTATTGTAATATAGAATATACATAGAAGCTATTACACTAGCACTAAATAGAGCTTTCCATTTTAGCATCTCTAAAAGTCTTAAAATATTTTATGAATTATGTTAATCAGCCCTCCTAGTCATTCAGATGATATAATGAGCCACAAAATCTTCTCTGAAAGTAAGAATTTGGCCATGCATATAGTTAATGTACTGTAATCATCCAGTATTCTTGGTTCAAAATAAGCTACTGGGTCTCTTATGACAGCAATGATGTGACTGATAAGTTGCAATAAGCAAAACAGAATAAACAGATTGACCATATTGTAGGATCTATATTAGTTATACTGGGAAACTTTGCTCCTCAAAGTCTCAATGTTCATCAGAGAAAACTAGCCATTAGAAGTAAATCTCAGATTAAAGTAAAAACTACTACAATTTCAAAAGCAGTTCCACTCTAATCACAGCTTAGAAACTCCCTGGAGGAATCGGTTGCATTTCTGAACATTGGACACTGTGTGTGTGTGTGTGTGTATAGTGTGTGTGTGTACATACACATACACACACACACACACACACACACTGTTTACACAACACAATGCATGTAGGCTATTAAGATGTAACTGCAGCATTTACATAACATGATCTGCCCCAATAAATGAACCACATTATAATTTACCACAAAACTTTAGTTCACTCAGTAGACTAATGCAATACCAGAAATGCAGCACCATGCCATTAGTCAATCAACTTATTAATTTATTATTTATTCTGTTTATATAGCAGCCTGCATAAATTGCAAATGCAATTGCTTGGCTAATATCAGGATGAAGAATGATGCACCTAGTTAACTTGATAGATCACCAAATTCTTTCTTCCTGCCTGATTATTTTCATATACAGTAAGCAGCAAAGACTGGCATCATTCTCTTTTGTTTGACTCCTTTATTTCACTGATTTAGAGAAAGCAAAAGCTCATTGCTTTGTTGAATATCAAAAAAATGAATTAATAGCAAATTCCTCTCTCATTTGCTTTATCATATAACGATGATAGGCAAAAGTGAGTTGGTGAAGCAATTGTCACCTTATGCTTCAGCTTTTAAGGCTGGCTAAAGGCCCATCCATTATGGTCTACTTAAAGACATTGCATCGTTGATTCAGCAAGTTAGCAAATCAATTAATGCAAAGGTGGATGATTGGAAATTAAGTCATCATCACAGCAAAAAAGACAAGGTAAGTAAAAACTGCTTTTGTTCAGACAAATAGTATTTCATCTTTCAGGGGCATTAGGTGCACATGAAGCATGCTATGGCATGGACAGTTGCAAAATATTTGTTTATTCATAGGCAGACTAGTGAAGTCATTCCTCATCACTCATACTAAACTTCCCAGGCACAATTTACAAGAGCTGTGCAGTCCCTATTTTTTAAAGTAGGCTCGGGGCTTACGGGGACACTCACACACTTCCAGTTCCTTAAAGCAACTGCTTACTTTTCCATAGTTGCACGGTTGCCCTTTGCATCTGCAACATGTTCCTGGGGAAAGGCATATTTGATTTACAGAGATACAGGCAGGTATGAGAGACAGGTTGATGTAATGGTTAAGGTGTAGGAAATCATGAGTTCTAATCCCAACAAAGCACAAAGCTAGCTGGGTGATCTTGGGCCGGTCATTCTCACCTAGCCTGAGGAACAAGGCAAGGGAAACCACTTTTAAAATCTTACCAAGAAAACTGCAGGGAATTTGTCCAGGCCATTGCACCCGTGCACATCCGCACAGCCCCCCCCCCCACACACACACAGATGTAGCATTTAGTGGTCCTTTGGCATGAATTTCATACATCCCAAAGGATCACTAAATGCTACATCCTACCATTTCAATCTTCTTCCATTTCTATTTTCTAAGAATATTTGTGAGAGAAAAATTTGGGAAATATGAGTAAAACTATGTTCAGTCCAATAAACTTTAAAATAGAACCAAACACTGAATTTTTGCATTTTAAATATGCCTTACATAATCAAAGGAGAGCCATATCATCTCTTTCCATTGTCCTTAGGTTAGGAAAAGGTTGGAAGAGGTGAAAGCTGGCATCACACATAATCTCTCTGCTCTCCCAGCCTGACTGAGATGTGGTGAAACATGGCTTCATCTTTTCAGATCTTGTGCTCTCAACGCTCGTTTTTGTGACAGTACAAACAGTGATTTGTGCCTCTCTCCATTCCATCCAACATTAAAGGAGTTCCCATTGTAAGCAGATGCTCGAGGAATACAAATTATGCTAAAGTGCTGGCACTTTGCTTTGTTCTGTGTTAGATGCCTCATCAAAATTATCTAAAAATTGTGAAATAAAATCTGGTGGTGCATGCAATTTGGTGGGATCTTTGTCACAGTACTGCTCAAGTCATTCATTAATCAGTGGCATCTATAATCAGTTATCTTTCTGTACCATATCTAAAAATACCATTATATTGAGGTTTCCACATTTTATGTGTCTGTCTGTCTGCCCCCACCTCTCCACATATGTGTGCATCAAGTTTTAATACACCCAGGTGTAAGTATACAACCTCAATACTGATATGCACACATATAATTAAATGTACTCAAGCAGTTGATTAATTCATGAAGGAACTCATTCTAGCCCCAAAGGGGGGCATAAAGCAATTTTTTCCAAATGCCTAGAAAATGACATTTAAGAAAAGTACTGATTGTTTTGGGGTAACACATATTGGTACACTTTGTACTGATGAAGTTCATAGAACAGGAGGTCTTGCTTCAATCACTTTGATTTAAGATAGAGATGAATAATAATCAAATAAGTGAAAGGGTAACTCCAAAGAGTCACTGATCTTGCCTGGGATAAATTTATGTTTCAGACATTGTGATATAGTTTACATTAACCAGACTCCTGTTCTCTGAAGTTCATCCATGCATTCAGGTGGTCATTTGACAATTCCAGTTCATATATTTTTTAATTGGTTTGTTTCTGAGTTGAAATTTTAGTCTGCATTTTCAACTGCACAGGTTTCATTGCTCCAATTTAATTTGGATTAAATGAAAATGTTGATTTATTTTCATTTTTCAGCCTTGCTTTGGGAATCTTCAGGTTGAAAATAAATAGGAAAAAAACTGGAGAAGAAACACACACACACACACACACCAGCTTGCCAGCAAGCCAAAAATTTACTTTTGTGTGTGTGTGTGTGTGTGTGTGTTTTCCTCTAAAACAAAGTGTTAATTTTTCTATATTTCTGTAGAAATGACAACTATCCTTATTCACACTGGTAAAATAAACATCCAAGTGTTGCCCTTGTCAGATCATCGTAAATGAAACTTTTGACAGTAAGTTTTTTTTTTGTCACATAGATTTTCATGATGAGAAAATGGAATAAACCCAAAGTGCCTGAGGATATGGCAGGAAAGGCAGTCATGGTGTCAAATTGCTTCTACAACTATAGTTTACTAGGAATTGGTTCGCACATTCAGACAAATCACCCTTTATCTCTCTGCGAATCAAATTCTGATGAGTGAACTTTTTCTTCTGAGAAAGATTTTGTTGTATATGTGTTTTGCTTTTGTTTTGTTTTGTTTTGTTTTGTTTTGTTTTGTTTTGTTTTGTTTTGTTTTGTTTTGTTTTGTTTTGTTTCCTTCCTTCCTTCCTTCCTTCCTTCCTTCCTTCCTTCCTTCCTTCCTTCCTTCCTTCCTTTTTCTTTCATATTATATTTTTTAAACAATGCTAGCTGCCCAAAGTGATTACCTTGAGATAGGGCATGTATATATCCTAAATAAATAAATAATAAATAGTGATTTAATAGGCTGAATGTGTGTGCATGTGCATACCTTTGTGCCACTGGGAAAGAATGAAGGTTATTTTTTAAAACATATATATTTTAATTTCTATAAAAATTCTTTTTCTCTTCTGTCATCTTACACTGCTTTTTTTCTGCAAACAAGAGGCTATCCTTATAACCTTTTTGTTTTGCTTTATAAAGATTTTCTAAAAGAAAAATTGGAATCCTCCCAAATAATTCTTCAATAGGTATCCCCTTTTTGCAAATCAAGACTGAAAATGAAAGGTTATCTATATTTACTCTGAAATATTTCTCAGTGACTTCAAATCAAAATATTGGAATTGCCAAGATGATTGAAAGATGATATAGATCACGATTGTCAAACTCCCGGCCTCCAGGCTGGTTGTGCTGGCCAAACCCACGCCCAGTTTAGTGAAGGGGGGAAAAGTCCCAATACATCACATGATGCCAACGTGACACTGTGAGTTTGACACCCCTTATATAGATGATAGCTAGATAGCTAGACAGCTAGATAACTAGTTGGCTGGATAGATGGATGGATAAATGATAAACATTTGAAAAATACAGATCAGGGATGAAGTTTTTAATATCTTTATCAACATATTATGGTTTTAATCCAGACTAAAAGTATTTGACATGTTGTAGAGAGAAGAGGAGGAAGAGGAGAAGGCAAACTCAGCAAAATAAATCGGCTATATGTATATATGTAGATGAGTGCAGATTGTAAAATTAACTGGATATATCAATTAATTAACTGCATTTTTTTCATGAAGTTAAAATGTCCTCTAAACTAGGGTTGTCTTTTAATCATTCCATGGACATATCTGTATAATTTTCTTGGAACAATATGGAAAATTTGCCACTGCAAACTTTTTCAACTTGTCTTATTTAGATACAGCAGTAGAATTTCTTTCATCCAGATATTAAGCAGATACACTTCCTGTTTGATTTCTTGAGGTCAGCTGTAAGGTCAAGACTGGCTGGAAGTTGTCAAGTGCTGAGCCCTTTTGTCAAACCAGTGGGAAGTATTCTTCTGCTTCCAGCTCTTCTATCTCAGGTGTATATTAATAAGAATTGGGAATTATGGGTTGAATATGATGTTTGAATTTGTGTCTGTGTAAAGAGTTTTAACCCGGGAACAGACAACCTTCAGAAAAGATCTTTTAGTTTTGTTTATGTTTTGTGTTTGTATGTTTGTGTATTGTGCTTATGGTAAAACTAACAAAATTTGTTTTTTATAAAAAAAAAAAAAAGGAAAGAATCAATAAAACCTTGGAGGAATGTTAGATGAGAATAATTTATACAAGCCAGAAAGAAAAGAATATGATGACTATAAAATGGATAAATATGGAAGAGAAATGAAATTGAATAGGAGTAAAGAGAAAAAATGAGAAATTTGCTGAAAGATGTTTGTGTGTCCATATGGAGATGGGATAAATTGGAATTATGCTGTATAAAAATAATGTTTTGTTTGACTTGTAAGGATTTACAATGTTAAGAGGTTTTATGTGTTTATGTATTTAATAGTTAATGATGTGTTGTTTTATCTTTAAAATCAATAAAAATTTGTTTCAAAAAAAAAAAAAAAGAATTGGGAATTATGTGTTTTTGTTGCTAAGGAACTTTGCTATTTTTGTTGAAAGTGGTCACAGGGAATATGTTTTGCTGAGGTGAAGCATATTCCTTTATTCATCCTTTCTTTGCTTTCTAACATCAAGTTTAGGGAGAAAGTTTAATTTTAAGTACAAAAAGCAGAATTGAAAAAGTGGAGTACTGAAGTAATAGTTGGTTCATTTCTAAATCTCCAGTGTGTCATGAATAGATTTTCTTTACCTCTAGCCTTTTATGTCCACAGGGTTCATATTGAAATAGTGATCTTAATCCCTAAGAAGCAGCAATATTTTTGCAGGAGAAACTTGCACAACTTGTGGTATGGACTGATGCCACATATTAGCTGTGAAGCAAGATTTGACGTAGCTAAAGAACACAAAGTACAATTCTACATTTTACCTAAACCAAGCAGCATGACAATGCACACAGGACCCTTGTAAATATATTGGTTTCTTCAGATTTTGAACTGATAAGGCCAATGCAAATCAGAAAGTGAGGGTATAATATGCCTTTTCCCATTAAATAGACCTAGCAATTATACTTATTCTTCCTATTCATTCTTAGTTAATCAGTCCCAAAGCCTGATCACATATATGCAGGAAAAGTTCATTTGCACTATCATTTCAGATTCTATACATTTTCCCCCATTCAGATGATCATTAAATGGTTTGGGATGACAAACCATATTATCATTAAGTGAAGAAACCATGAGCCTTGTTTTATAAGATACCTTTGTAGGATTAAATGGAGAACAAAGACTGATTAGACTTGAAGGTCATCTCACATAATGTGCATGGGTTCCAAGAGTTGGTATCACTTATGCATCTTTTTTTCCATTCATCTCATCAGAACTTTGAATCAGTCATATATATGGCATGATTGAACAGTTGTTAGTCTTACCTCTTCTTCTTTGAACGAGCTGCATTGCAGTATGGAGGAAAAAGTTATGTTTTTTGGCTGCTGATTTTTCAGAATGGAAGAGTAAAACACTTGGGTGCCTTCAAATAAAAATTGCCTCATGGCAGAGGAAAGCCTTTTGGCAAAAAGTTTAAAAAAGAGTTTTGAAAGCCATAGCTCTGTAATTTGAGGTATTGTTCTTTTGTGGCATATGGATGCCCTTTGATAAGATACTTGTAACTTTATCTCCTGGGAGAACAAGGCAACAGTGCAGTAGAAGCCGAGTTACAGATAATAATAAAGTCCCCTTGGTTCTTTGACACTGCATCACTGATCTATTTATGTTGTTACTTCTTTTGGGGGAGGCACTGGGGTCATAGGCCACAAATTTAAATGGCATTAACATTGGACAAATTTCCAGCCAGGACCAAATAAGGTGAACACACTCATGCTTTTGGTGAAAAACACTACAGTAAGCTGTAATAACTTAATGAAGACATTGTTGATGGCCTCCCTTGAAACTGCAACATTATGCACTGTTTTTTCTTCTTTTATTCCTGGTTTTCCTAATACAATAGGGAATACCCAGATGTCATGGCAGGCCTGCTTTGAATACCTTGAGAATGTCAAGTTTACAAGTTAGACTGTTGCTCTCCATGATCATGAATGAACAGTGATATCACATTACACATTAATGTCATGTGTACTTTTCAGAGAAAGTGCCAGAATGGAAGTTTGTCATTAGCGATCAATGTTTGGAGGTATGCATTTAATTCCTATTCCCTATGATTCTCAAATGGCCACTGAAAAACTAAAATATATCTCAAAAACCAATGTTATTATCTTAAATCCAGGAAATTCTCACTCTTAAATCTAAATGAATAAATATCCACAAAGGCATGATAAAGATTTAGGGACATCATTTTTGGGTTTCTAATTAAGCCCTGCATTAAATTTGTCAACTTTTAAATGAAATGTTTTTGAACAGAATGTTTTTGTGTGACTCCAGAGCTGATTTTTCATATATGTACCACCCATATTTCTTTTCTTTTCTTTTGTACTCTAACTTTGTACTTCTATAAAATTGGCATACGGGGAAAAATCAAATTAACTGTAACAGAGTAAAATAATGGCTTAGAGGTTGTGTTTTTTTTTTTTTAACCTTTTCTTATTTGCCTCTTAATCCTGTTTGGCTTACCATTGTTTTCCCTACACACATATACACACATTCTTTAGAAAGGCTTGTTCACCCTTCACTGTTTGCTGGAAATTTCTCTGTTGGCAGCCTTATATTAACAGTGCCTTTCTCTGTGGATTTCATCATAATATGTGAAATGAAAATAAGAATTTTGGGAGGGGACACAGAAGAGGGTACTGTAGTCCCAATTTTTCTTCCCAGAGTTGTGCCCTAATTTAAAGATCAGTTGAAGATTTTGGCAGAGAATAACCTAATCCTATTAGTGCATAAACTGCAACTTCAGCTTTTTTTCAATGAGGGTGTTTCTTGTTCTTGTTTTTCCATCTCTCATTCTTTGTCTTTCTACAAAGAACTTTAGAGGGGCTTAGACAAATCAGTCTTTATATCAATTAATTATGCTTCAGCTTTAAAGGGAAAATGGAGAAAAAGTATGTCTCTCATTTATTCATTATTCTTACTGTTGTTAGAATTGGATATTCAAAATGTGGACAGTGATTTTCAAAATGAATTGGAAAATTTGAACATATTGGAGACTAAAGAGAAGTAGCAGAGAGGTGAAACAACCTGGATAGAGAAGGTGAAAGATTTAAATTCAACCCTCACAAATAATGAATGACACTCACCAAATAACAGACAATAACAACATCTAAATCTGAAGCAAATCTTATCTAAATCAAAATCTGTTATATAAAAATGATAACTATTTCAGCAGTCTGTGCAATTTATATTTTTCTACACTGAAAATTGAAGTTCTTAATAAGAATCTAAAGTGGTGACAAAAACAAAAGTATCTGAAGCATAATCTAAAACTCCTAAAATTTTAGGAACAAGTTTGACTTTCTTTTATAGATGGGTTGGAGCGGGGTTGGGTTTCCTACATTAAAAGATGGAAAAGTGAATATTAATAGCAATAGCACTTAGATTTATATACTGCTTCACAATGCTTTACAGCCCTCTCTAAGTGGTTTACAGAGTCAATATATTGCCCCCAACAATCTGGGTCCTCATTTTACTGACCTCAGAAGGATGTAAGGCTAAGTCAACCTTGAACTGGTTAGAATCGAACTGTCAAACTGCTGGCAATCAGCAGTCAGGAGAATTAGCTTGCAGTACTGCATTCTAACCACTGTGTCATCACAGCTCTTATGCACCACCACGGCTCAAATGAATAGTAAGGCTTTTTATAAGTTGCAGCATAATAATGATTTTCATTATCAACCTTTTTCATGCCAAAACTAAATATCTCTTAAGTGATGGTTTAATAGTTCATTAAGTTTAAATAATGATGCCATGTGGTGCCTATGATCACCACTAGAGCTACAGATATCTTTCTTTCTTTCTTTCTTTCTTTCTTTCTTTCTTTCTTTCTTTCTTTCTTTCTTTCTTCATTTATTGGTTACCAATAATTTCTATCCCATCTGATGTGGCCTTTTTAGCTTTTATCTTTTAATTTAAAACATAGGAAACTGTATTGTGTAAAGTATTATTCTAGGTTTTTTTTATATATACAAGATTATCCTGGCTCCGTAGTGTACTTAGAAAATAAACATCAGGGTTTCCTGAAGCCTAAAGTTTTATTCATCCTTACCAAAGAAGTGCAAATGTAATTTGAAATTGCCTGGCGCATCTTCAGAGTCTAGAAGGTGGGAGGAACCTGTGGGTGGGATTTTGTGGCTACATAGGATATCTGGGAAAGCTCCTTTAAGAAGTACATACAGCACTCAACCACATGAACCAACAATCTCTGTTGGTAGAACATAGCATGCTACCAAATCTATGATACCATAGAGATGTGCTACCTGTTATTTCAGATGGTAACAATGCAAGTGCTAACTGTCGCTCTCAGCATGAAAAGGTTGATGATGCATATTTTAATCTCAGATTATATGATTAACCAAGTACTTCATCAGATAGTCATGAACTCAAAGGGAATTCTTTGTCCAGTTTCTGCATGAATTTACCCAGTGAAAAAGAGACCATCAGCTTTCTGATTCCTTTCTCACTGAATCAGTAATCCATGCCAATGGCTGGGTCCAGATGAGAGAATTATATGCCCTCTCCTTATCTTTGACCCCTATTTATAAAATTAAACAACAAACGAGTTATTGTTTGCACCTTGATGATAATAACATTCTGAAATACTTCGATTATCCATTTTTATATCACGTTCCACTATGGATTTGCTACAAATAATGGAAGAAGAAAACAGCTCCTTTCAAAAATTCAACATAGTATTAATGTTATCTGAAATCAGTTGCTATTTCTATTATGAGAAAATCTTTCCAGCTTTACCAAAGCAGTTATGACCTCTTCTATAAATCACGTTTTCCATCTTCTTTAGTTGATCTTTACAGTAGAGAAGAAATGCCAAAACAAGTCATTGTTTTGACCTATCCTAGCCAAGATGTTGCAAGTCTTATAATTATCCCTTTTCTTTGTGGTTTCTTTTCATTATTAACTAAGCCCTTTGAGTGACTGGTGGGGAAATAGGCTACTCAGAGTGAATACAGTTCCTTTCCAATTTTAAAAACCAGAAGATCACGTCAATAGATGAATAAACAATCGCTCTTGCCTCTTTTTCTCATCTGTCAAGAAAAACTGCAAAGGCACTTCCACCTTGGAAACAGTGGCTATCATTATTTTATAGTGAAGAATTTTCCAATAAATACAAGCTGGCTGACATTTTTATAAGTTGTAGCTCCTATATATCTAAAGGGCACTATATCAGGGAAGGCTGCCGTAATGCAAGATGAAGCCAGCTTCGTAAAATAATTGATTTTAGTTGTCTATTTGAATTATCACTTTCCAAGTGGGACCAAACTCTGCTAGACAGTTGCTCATGGATGAAAATTTTCTCCTTAATATCTCAATACCCTGTTGTGGCCCTCCTTCACTGCTCTCCCATTGAACAGAAGATTTTGGAGAAAAATCAGAATAAGAAGTCCATTCTCCTCAGCAAGACACAAGCATAATAATAAATCAATCTGTATCTCAAGAATGGAATAACATCCCAGTTAAACTAAAAACATACATCTGTTAAAAATCTATATTCATATACCAATGTCTAAGCCATCTCACCATTGAAGCAAAGGGATATTTGAATTTAAGTAATTCAAGTTAACTTATCTTCCATTTTCATGTGGTTTGCATGCTGAGAATATAAAGCCCAACTACTTCTCTTCTCTGATCATACTATTATCCTACTGAATACCATGACAAGCAGGAATTTTTGTCACTGCTTCTAATTATTTATCTTTCCTATCAGGTCCTCTTGTACCCACTCAGGATCTGTGTTAATCTAGTATTGTAAACAAAGTACAGAGAAAGAAAATGTATTACATACATACACTGTCTTCAAGATCCACGTTGATGACATGTTAGCAAAAAACTTAGAATTGCTTCATAATCTTGTAAAGATAGAAAACTTGTCAGGGCTATAATAGTGAATTGTTTAACTAAGCTAACCCATTATCCATAATCCAACAAAGAATATGCTGAATAAGAAGGGATTCTATACTGGGTAGTTTTGTATGTAAGAGTGTACAATGTGTACAATTTTTTAAAAACAGAGAAATTTGATATTTTACTCAAATGTTTTCTACACCAAGACTATTTTATGTGTGTCTCATGTTGCCCCATTGTTTCATATATAAGAATCATAAATAAGGAACATTTAAAATAATGTTTTTTACAAAGTTCTGCTTATTTTATGGTGGCTACCGTAGAATTATGTAACTGAAAAATAAAACTTCAAGGCCAATGATATTCCATACAAAATCAACACATTACATTTAAATAATCAGCTATGATTTTCTTTTTATATATAAGAGCATAATGTACTTTCTTCATCAATATTGGATTTTGTTTCCTGACATTATGTGTCATAAAGCTATAATATATAAGCTATTCATAAAACAAATTTCTTGGAATTAAGGTAATTGGGAAGTATAACCATTTTTTGAAGATATGGAAGTATAGGCAAAATTTGGTTATTATTTGCAAAAGGTTATTTTCATCTGACTTGCCAAGTAACTCTACCACCTTTTGATTTCTTGCTGATGGGAAATGAATATCTGCATTTACTTTACTGAAGTTGTCAAGCAATTTAAAAAAGGTCCATTCTACCTGCCTATCATTTTATAGGACACTATTTAACCAATTGAAAAGTCTGTAGATTTCAGGGAAAATAAAGTTGAAGTGATTCAAAATTCATTTTTACAAATTATACAGTTTTTATGGACCCTTAAAGATTACAGTATTCTCTAAGATTATGTAGAGATCTTAACATGAAATCCAATTTGTAGATTTCATATTTAAGTTTTAAATCATAATATAAATATTCAAAGGCAGAACTCTTGATGTTACAGTGTAAAGCAGAACTTTTAATGTACTATTACATTTTAATGTAATATACTGTTATTCGCTGAAGAGTATGCACAGCTAATTATTATATACCGTATGTAATGCTCTGATATAAAGTAGCACTCTTCTCAAATCATGTGCTCAGGATCAGTTTGAAGGACTGCCTATGTGCAACAGAACATTCTACTTAGGACAGACAAATTTCTCCAGTGTTTGTTTGGCTAATTATCAGTTCCATGAAGAAGAACAGTGCTGACATTGTTCTGGGAAAGGTTTTCCCCCCCTGACTTCCCTTAAGCTCCTCTCAGTTCAGATGCAGAAAAGAGATAAACTGCTGCTGTTCCACCACCAGCACCACCATTACTACTGAAGAGAAACAGCAGATTTGGAATGGATGGGGATGGAATTTCACAAGGAGAGAGCAGGAGATGAAAGGGTTAAGTGTAAGCTTTTAATATAACCCCTTTTTAGCCTTCTCAGGATGGAATCTATGAACATTTCAAGAGAAGGGTGTCCACTTATGACAAGTCTTAATATTGAACCCTAGTATAATAGTTCCTTCAAAGAAGGTCTTGTATTTTGTCCAATGGAGGCTGAAATTCAGTGGAGTAATCTACATATTTTATCCCTGACTCTTTCCCATGCTGGCCACAATAACTTTGAGATTTCTATCAATGATATAAAGCTATCAAAGCTCCCAATCACTGAACCTTTTGAACAGAGGTTTCAAGTTCTTCCAGTGTTGTCAGATTGTTTTTTGGCAAGGGAATTCTCATTCTGAAGACTGAACCACAAATACTCATGAGGAAAAAATAAAATATTCACACTTATTTCTGAGAGTGACATATTCCTTTTATTTATTTCCTTTTGTAAAATCCTTCCATTCTTCTCAATACCTGCATAGTCTTGTGACAATTTATGTGCCATGAATGGTTTTTTTTAATGTAATAACTCACATTACAAGTTGTCCTTGACTTACAATCACAATTTGGGCACAACAACCCAAAATTTCTGCTGCCAAGCAAGACAGTTATTAAGTTGCCTTCTCCCCCATTTTATGATCTTTCTTACCATCGTTGTTAAGTGAATCACTGCAATTATTAACTTAGTATCACGGATATTAAGTGAATCTGGCTTCTTCATTGACTTTGCTTGTCAAAAGGTCACAAAAGATGATCACATGACCCCAGGACACTGCAACAGTCATAGATGTTAATGAGACCATAGAAAGTTTAAAAATACAATACAATTAAACCAGGATTCAAATTTTTAACAACCGGTTCTGTGGGTGTGGCTTAGGTGGTGGGCATGGCTTGGTGGTCATGTTATTGGCTCAATATCACTCACATCGAGGCACCCATCTTGTCCCCTGGCCTCTCATACTGTGGGAATGCTGCAACAGTCGTAAGTGTGAAAAATGGTCATAAGTCACATTTTTCAATGCCATTGTAACTTTGAATGGTCACTCCACACAAGCAAAGTACCAGCAAAGGAAGGGATAAAAACCCCAGGGATGTTCCTGAGACAGGAAGTCTAGTCCTGCCTAGAATGTAATAAGGGTTAATGGAAAGGCAGTTTCTGAAAGCAACACCAGAATGTTTCCTTCCTGCCTTCCTTACAGGATTAGACCAGTAATTTCTTCTAACAACCGGTTCTGCAAACTGCTTAGAATATTAACAACTGGTTGTAGAGAATATGTGCGAACGGGTAGAATCCCACCCCTGAATTAAACAATATAAAGGAGGCAATAAGATGCAAGATCTGTAAGCAGATCCACTTCAATTTTCTCCAACCTTTTATTCAATAGAATTCCACAATGGGGCAAGAAAATGACGTATTTAACATTTAGTCTTTTTCTTCTTCGTGAGTTTCTCTGTTATTCTTTCCTTGGCCTTTTAATTTCCAATCCTGGAAAATGTGCCAGTACTTTATAGCAAATAGCTGCTTTTGCAGAGGCAATTTAAAATGGGAAAATAATGTATGGAAGAATGATCACTGGATGTATCCTTCGCCCAATTTAATTCAAGTTCTATTATAGCCTCCTTTTACATCTGATCAGAGCTGCCCCAGTGCTTGGTTTATTTTATGCCATAGATGCACATATTATTATAAATTACAAGCTTCGTTTAAATTGTAAGGCCATAAATTAACAGTAAACACATACACACACACACATACAATTGACAGATACAAGCAACTTTTTTAAAAAATGTTCTGATGAAAGACCTCTGTACTATGATTCCATTAAGTTTCCCACTTTTCATTAAATCTAATCACATTGATGAAAGTATAAAATTTCATTCTAAAGCAATTTCTATAGAAGGAAGTTTGAATGATTACTAAACTATTATTTTGAGAAACAAACATGTTTTGATTAGCATTTTTGTGGACAGAAACAATATTAGGAATGCTATGGCATTTCTGTGACAGTCATTAAATCTGACATAAAAAAATGCACTTCTAGAAAACTTATAAATGGTGAAGCTAGAAAGAGATTTGAGTTGTTTCCCAGCAACAAGAAAGCTATCATGATATGTGTTGCTTCACAGACTTTTTCAAGTACACAGTGGCTGCAATTTCAGGGATACTTACCTTGTAGTAGCTAAACATTCAAACTTAGTTATGAATACAAAGCCTACAAAACTAGGCAGCATGATGCACAAACTACTTCTTAATCAAAACTGCACAATAAATACATCAGCAAATTCTTTGCCCAGGTGATTAATGTTCATCTGTATAAATACTGGAATGCATTTGTAGATCTTTATACATCTGAGTTAAAATGTATTTACATTTATACATTTGAAAAATTGTGCCACCATAAAAATATATACATATTTTATTCATGTGAAATACACTTCTAAAAAAATTGTTCTTTGCAAACATTATAAAAGCAATCTCATCAATGCCTTTATATTTAAATAGCAATTTGCTACACTCATATCTTTATTGGAGCCTTTAATTAGAATTTGTAAAAGGTTCGCTATGGTTGGCTGTGGTTGCATCTGCTTGGCAAGATGATACCATTTTATATATTGATGGCCCTTGTCAATGTTATACGAAGCCTCTTTTCAAAGTGAATTAAATTTCAATGACAAACTGATTTTTTAAAGTGACAACAATGGGGAAATCTAACTCTGTTAATACCAAGGGGTTAATAAATGCACCTGTGAATGTTGTAAAATTGTACTCTAAATGTAATTCATATTATAAACCTATTTGGTTTAATCACATACTTATGCTTCAAATTTATTTTATTAATATCCTGATTATGCTGAAAGATCAGTTTTAATTTATATTATGATTCACAGAACTGAAGTTAAAGAGAGCAGGCTTAACAGTGGAAAACTTTTTTAGAAAAGTATTTTTCAAACATGTTTTCAATTCCAAAAAGCTCTAATTATGGATTTTAAAATCTACTCACTGCTAATTCCCAAGTTTGTCTGGAAGGGCCAGCAGTTTACCAATGTAATATAAATATGAGCTATATACTATATCACAAAGATAATTTAGTACAATATACCACTCCAAAATAAGGAGGAGTTAGAAATTTATTGCTATGATAGAACTCATCAATTCTAAGAAGAAAATATATTTTGGATGATAAATGCCTAATAGCAGCATGGATTGTTTCTAAAAACTCAAAAGCAAGACAAGTTGGGCAAGTAAATAAAAGTTAAAATGGCAACCAGAAGTTAATATGGATTGAGATTTCTATTAGACTCCATGATCAGAGTACATGGAAGGCTAACATACTGTATCTAACCCAACTAGATTGAATTGCAAGTCCCAGGGGTCTTTCAATAACACAGAAGAATGCAACATGCATAAAGGGCACCCGGGATGTTAGTAAAAAAGAGTCAACAAATCAAGAGTTATACGAAAGCAATTGAAATCCTGGCATTTTTTTTATGTATATCACAAAGTAAATAAAAACGGGGTGGGGTTTTGAGCAGGTGGCTTTATTTCCCCATGGATGCACTGAAGGCCACCAACTTGTAGAAATCTGTATTAATAATGCTGTCTGCATTCTTCACTTTGTGTGCAGCTGAGTTGCAGTTTTAATTCTCATATTGTTGAAGAACAATGCCATTAATTTTTTAAATTCCTCCCCCCAGTGACATTAAGACCACAGTTTTATATCCAGGTTCTTAGACATAAGACAACAGAACTAATGAATATGTAGATTGCACTGTGAAAAAAATAGACATATCCTTATAGATATTCTACAATAACACTGCTTTGACTCAATGACACAGTATGAAATCCAATACATTAGATGTGATATTTTTGCACAAAAGGATCATTAGATGAGACTCAAAAATAAAGAACAGAGAGAAACTGAGCAAAAATCTAATTTAGTGAATCAATAAATATTCAGTCAACCGAAAGGGCTTACTTGAAAACTTGCTGCCCTGGTTATCAGCTTCTCCTGTAAATAAGATTAACTGCCCCACTCACCTTAAGCAAAGTTCAGATATAACATAGCTGTAATGGATGTGTTGCTAACTAAACGTTTTGGCAGGAATTGTGGCTGCAAAGGTGTTTTCCAGCTGCCTTCTTTAGGGGTATTTTTCATCAAATGTTGAAAGGGCAGTTACCAACTTTGCAAAAAGCAAACTCTTTTCCACAAATTTTCAAATATATGTTATGTATCTACGAAAAAATACTCAACTGGCATTTCTGAGAATACAGAAATTTTAAGTTTCAGAGAAGTTTGGATTTAAGTCTCATAGCTGAAGTTTAATTTGCTCAAGTAAGCCATTTTTAATTGGGCTCTTGGGCTGGTAAATGCTTGTACTGAATCATTTTAACTTACACGAAGAAACTTACATGACTGAATGTTCTTCTATATGGCATACCACCCCAGAAAATAAACACTAGGCATCTGGGAGAAAGGGAAGAAAAACTGAAACAGAATCTTAGATTATTAACTTTCTAAATGGAAGGAAATGGTTTATGTAATGTAAAACCTTAATATCAAAGTACAGTTTCATTATCACAGAGACATCTATCAATAAAGGAAAATAATTGTAGCTCAATATTTGTAGCTCATTTGTAACCCAGGTTGAAATGAGGAGTCCTTGTTGCTCTCTGAGCTTTCTTGTTTTCTTGCAGATGTTTCATTACTCTAACTAGGTAACATCATCAATGTCTAGTTACCCAGTTAGGGTAATGGAATGTCTGCAAGAAAAACAAACAAATTCAGATAAACAAACAAGTTCAGAGGGCAACAAGGACCACGCACAGAAATCTATGTTCATATACAAATATACACTAGGTCAGTGACTAAACAAATGCTTTAGATGCAGAAAATCTCCAGTTTAGTTTGGTCAAGTAGAACCAAAAATTACTCCTGTCAGAAATGTGGGTATTTGTGGCCAGTCATTACACATTTTTCAACATGGCAGATGAACTAGAATTAAGTTGTCCAGTTGGCATAATTGTTTGTAGTTCCAAAACCTGGGTGATTCCAGGTTAAAGAAAGCAGCTTTATGCTGCTGATACCTACAATTTCATTACAAGTCACAAGCATTCAAGATTGGTTACAAAGCTCAGCTAAAGTTATTGAGGTCTACAAATAAAGCATCCATTATTCCGAATTCTTCATGTTCTAGGAGTTATTTCAACAGAGAATTATTCAGGAATGGAATGAGCTGATAAATCCAACTCTCAATGGAAGACCACAAAAAGATCCAGACTACTGTAAATTGCCATATTAAATATATGTATATTTGTATAGAAGGGCAAAAAAAAATCAAGAAAAAAAGTGAAGCCATAACTCAACAGCCTTTGATTTAATTAATCATTGGTGTTTCACTACTTGACAGCCTTTGGAAAAAGATGTATATGTTGAATGGAAAGACCTATCTCATACAATTCTGAGATAAATATTATAAATCCCTAGTACTCTAAAATGCAGTGATATACCTAAGTATAAAGTAATGCCCTGTGACTTGCTCCCACTACAGCAAATGCCTCTTGCAGCATTATGCTAAATCACATGTTTTGGAATTCATTTTCTTTAAAATCTTTACCAGAAAGGCAACTCATCCTTATACATTTACATACAGTATTATCATAGGTCACAGAAAACTGTGTACATACTCTCCATAAAAGGACATATTTCAAATAAAATAGTTATAACTTCAACAAACAATAGTGTTCCTTCTTCCCATTAGATGTAGATTTTCTGCAGCCCCCAATTTTTGTACATAAATAGAAGAAAACAGTCTTTGGAATATTTACATGCGCTAGGATTTCCTGTCTGTGAAGATTTCTACAGCTGTTTTTAAAGTTGTACTTAGTTTTCATTTTCTCTCCAGCCACGGGCATTCTTCCCAAATTTATATACCAGTCTCCGGCCATCTACACGCTCAAGAATTTCTCTTTTATAATAGTATCTGTTAAAAGGAGATGATGAAATCAGACAAATAAAAACTCATTTTCTGACCAATTCCTCTTTTAGTTTTATTTGTAACTAAACTTAGCTTTTAAGCTATTTGCACATGAAATTAGAAAATAGTCCAGTATCTCATCAGGTGTTGAGTTACTTTGCATAAGCCCATTGCATATAAGATAGAACATATCTGTACACTTTATATTGATTCTAATAGAATTGCCACCTTTGGTTTTGGATAGGGTGGCATTGCCCCAAATAGACCCAGTGCATAATCTGAGGGTTTTCCTGTACCATGACACTTGCTTGAAGAACAGGTGGTAATTATGGCCAAGCAGGCTTTTGCACAACTATGGATTGTGGGCTAGTTATGCCCTTTCCCAAACTAAGAATCCCTATTCATAGTCACCAAAATCCTAGTCACCTTCCATTCTTGACAATTGCAACACAATCTACATGGGGCTATCCTTGAAAAGCATCCAGAGCTCCAGTTGGTTCAAAATGTAATGGCCAGTATGTTTTTGTGCAGACTTTAGTGTGCACATGTATCACTGCTCTGTGAGAGCTGCATTGGTTGCTGATTTACTTCTGGGTACAATTCAAGGTGCTGGTTATCACTTTTTAAGCCCTTCATGGCTTGGCACCAGGTTATTTGAAGTAGCATCTCTTGCTGGTCACATCCACTTTACCCACTAGAGCAGGGAGGCAAGGAATGTTGCAGGTCCCATCCCCTAAAGAGGTACATCTGGCAGGACCCAGAAGAAGGGACTTCTCCATAGTGGCTCCCTCCCTTTGAAAGATCATCCCTTCAGAAATTAAACTAGGGTTAGGGTTGATTCTCTATCATAAGGCCCTAAAGACTTGGGTTTGCCAGTGGGCCATGGGAATCCAGATAGGTTCATCAAATGGCTTACTTGACTGTGTGTTGTTACTGAGTGGGTAGGTGGTTACAGTTTTTTTATTTTTATTGTTTTTTATATACTGTGTTTTTTATTGTTTGTAAGCTGCCTAAAGTCACTGTAAGCAAGTAGACAGCTATATAAATTTTCTAAATAAATAAAATATTTTTTAAAAAAATCCCATTGATTGAAAAATAACTATAGAAGATCTGTATCTAAAACCTACAGTGACATATTACACCTATTGAATGCAAAATTCCTTGAACATGGTATGATATGCAAGTTTCTCTTTATCTAAGGAAATTTGGGCAGGAAATGAAACCGACCAGCAAGCTGATGCCATTCCTGTATTAAGGGGAAATTATATGATTAATATCTGAAGTACGATAAGCAGATTATTACATTGAGAAGAAATTGCAACTGTGAATGTTTCTGATGATTCAGGAGGATTTGCAGAGTCCGTACATGTGGGACTTAAAGAAAATTGGTGAGTCATTATTTAGTCAAGGAGTCAACACTTTCTCATAATTAATAAAATCTCTGTGTCCATGTGAAAACAATTTGGCAATCTTTCTAGCTATATAATGTGGTTTTCCAGGTTGTGGTGGGGGGAGCCCTCAAAGCAAGGATCTTAGATTTCCCATCTTGCCATATCAATTCAACCAGTATCCTTGGATCAGAAAAAAAAATTCAGGAGGAAATTATGCCATAGGAAAATAGCTTCTACTTCACACTATTTTACATTTTAAAAATTCCCCTGTGATTTTAGCATACTCTGACTCTTTGCTTGTCACTGCCAACAAGATTAAAGGCAGTTATTTTTTTAAGCAAAATTTTGTTACCTCATGGCACGGCTGAGTTTCTCATAAGTCATGCTACTGTTGTTCTTCTTCTTTCCCCATAGCTGAGCCACTGCCTCTGATTTTAAAAATCGGAAGATGCCTTCTGACCGATCCTCCCATTTTATCAACCCAGGATTCTTCTCTGGATGAAGGAGAATGTCTCTGATAAACTCCCACAAGTGAGTTCCTCGAGGAGCTATAATGAAATAATGTTCAGAAGAAACATTATTTGTGTTGAAAAACAAACGGTGATGGGTATACATTTTAGGAATTCCTAAAATTTCTTTTTAAAAAGTCCTTCCTATACTTTCTTGGTTGGTTCCAAACACTAGAGTTAATCATTGGAATTTGTGGAAAGGGGGGGGGGGGCAAAGCAAGAAATTGATATCACAATTGCAGTCCCACCCCATTGTACATCCATGTAATGGCAACACACATACGAAAGGCAGTGTTTGGATCTCAGCATTACAATCTCTATCTTGTCGGTTTTAATCCTTCTGCACACCTAGCTGAACTTAAACCTTCATTAATGTAATAAGCTCATATTCTTAACTCAAATTTATTCATTTATCTCAAACCTATTTCACTAATGTTCTTATTCTATGTATTACATTTAAAATTTAATATCTCTGATGTTAAATTTTAGATTTTCATTCAGTATACAGTACATTCCATAAGTCTTTAATGTCCCCCTCATAGGGTAGAAATCCAAGAATAGCTATCTTACTGTGTTTCTTGTTATGTGGTTTTGGTGGATGATCTTGTGAAATTTTCTTCCCTTCCAAAGACTCCTCTGCAACAGAAAAGGGTGATCAGTTCTTGCCTCTACATATGTGAATCTGTTCTAAAGATGATAATACAACAAATGTACTTAAAAATATATCCCATATTTTTCAGCCATATAGTCCTCCTCAATTGGAAGCAGCATAAAACAAAATGGTCTCCATTAATTTCAGTTAAAGTTTTCAAAGCAATTAGGGATAAGTCAATTTATTTATTTATTGAATTTATATTGCCGCCTATTCGACCATGGTGACTTGAGGCGGCTTACAGAATGTAAAACCTTGTTTAAAAACAAAAAAACAATAAAAACTAACAAAAATAATCAAATAAATTAATAAAGTACAATAGAACAAAATCTGGGGGAAAAAATCACCCCCAACTCTCACCCCCACCCCAACTACAGCAGCTCACACAAGCCATTTGATGAGCTCCATCCCGCTCTGAGTTCCCCAGGCCCTCTGGCAGAACCAGGTCTTCAGTGCCTTCCAGAAGAATATTAGAGAGGGGGCCATTCTAATCTCTGGGGGAATGATGTTTCAGACAGAAGGAGCCACCCACGGAGAAGACCCTTCTTCTGGGTCCCACCAGGTGTATCTCCCTCAGGGATGGAGGACCCTCCCTGCCTCACCGTTCTGATGAGTCAGATAAATGTCACCAGCAAGAGACAATACCTCAGGTAACCTTGTCCCAAGCCATGAAGGTATTTAAAGGTGACAACCAGAACTTTGAATTGTATCTGGAATCAATTGCCCCTACCCCCCAAAATTGCAACTTTCACAGAGCAGCCAACACTGAAAATATATACAAGTCATGGAAATGATGCAACCCTCTCTTCACAATGATAGCCCATCCAAACTTCATAGAATCATAGACACCTTGAGTTCAATTTCCTGCTTCATGCAGGAATTCAAATTAAATCTAAATCCACCTGAATACATTCAATATATAATGAATGGGAGATTACTCTTGGTAATTGAATTGTTCTTGCATCCAATCTGAACTTAAATCTATTATTTCATATCCTACAATCTTAATTTTTTTGTGTGTAACATCTTGTTATTTGAAGAGTGTTGTCACTCTTAGTGTTCTCTTCCCTACACTAAAAATATCCAAGTTTCTGCTTTTTTGTAACTTATTCCAGTTCATTTAAACCTTCGTAAAGTTGGTGCCTAAAAGTCAACATAACACTCTAGGAAGGATTTATGTGCAGAATAAATTAGAACTATTATTTCCTATAATTTAGAAAACTATACTTCTGATATAAATTTATATTTCCTTTCTTTGCAGTGAAATCAAGTATCACGTATAATGTATAAACAATTACTTTTCAAAAAATCTTATTCTCAAACTAGGTAGCTTTGATTCCTGTTTATTTGATTCCTGTTTCCTAAATGAAAGCCTTTTCATTTGCCTCTGTTTAATTTAATTGTTATTTTCAGCACATTTTTTAATCTATCATGACTCAATGTTGTGTCATTGGCATATTTGACAAGCAGTCCCCCTATCTCTTCATCTAAATAATTAAAAAAGTACCGGGCTTAGCATCAAACACTATGGTTAAGTTTTATGCAAAATAGTTGATGAATATTCTTTGTGTAAAACATTTGAGCCAGCTTTTTGTCTGTGTAATTGTCATGCAATCTAGACTACACTTAACTAAATTGCTAAACAGAATATCATGGATTATTTTGACATATACTTTGTTGAAATTGAGATACATTACTTCAACAACATTTCCACAATCTACTATTAATTCAGTTTTCTAACAATCTGCCGAATAGATTCAACATTTTCATTGCATATTCTTTACATATGTCATCTTAATTCCTATTAATGCTAAGCCATCTATTTACATATTCTTTATAAATAATTAAAAACTTCCTCTTGAATAATATGTACTATATTATTGGGCTATGAGCTCAGTCATAAAATTAGGCTACAGTCCTTATTCCCTTAATCAGTGGGGCTGATTTCTAAATAGACACATTTAATACTGTATTATTTATAAATCACTGTCTGAAACAATATTTTATTTTCTCAGTTTGGAACTCAATTAAGCTCTCATATTACAAAAAATGGAGGCAAAATATTCCCTCAGACAAGATCAGACAAGAAATTCAGCAAAAATTTTAAACCTTTGTATTATATTTTGTTATTTGTTATAATAGTATATATACATAGTCCAGTTAGTGACCAATTACAGTTACAACTGTGATCAAAAATAACTTGACAATCAATTCTAATATTTATGATCTTTGTAAGTCTTTAAGACAAAGGAAAGCTGAAGTAAAACATGAGCTTCAATTAGTGAAGTTTAATGACCAAGTTGCCAGTCCCAGTTCTGATTGCTTAAACAATATATCTTTGATTTCTTTCATATAAAGGAAATGTATAACATCAACAGATGACCTGGCAAAGAGCTGTAATGAAAAAAGTCAAATCTAGAGGAACAAAAGCCAGTGTTATTGGAAATTCTTCAAACCAACAAGTTCAGAGACCTGTTTTTCTCTCATTTGCATATCATATTATGTTCAAGGGATTTTGCATTTAATAGGTCTAATTTGTAACTGTAGGTTTTAGATACAGATCTTCTATAGTTGCCTTTCAATCAATGTGATAGTAAGGAGTAGCTCCTGAACCCTGACTGTTTATGTAGCAATCTAAAGCTGGTAGTTGGTTTTGACTGATCACATTTGCCAAAATGATAATCAGTTTATTATGTTGATAATTTACATGTTATAAACCTATACCAATAATAGAACATGTATACAGAGAAATAGATAATTTCTGTTAAACATGTTTGACAAAATGAAGTGTTTAAGGTGATCACCCAACCCCCTCTAAAAGAAATTATTAGCCAGAAAAATTTGCCAGGAACTCACACCTGCATCAGAGCACAGCCATTATATAGCACAGCATAAAGCCCACATGCATTTTTCCACCTACTTTCATGAGTAAACTGTCACCGCAGCTTTCAGTAGAAATTAACTATTTGCATGTGCAAATTACTTACAGTAAATACCAGTTCCAACTTCTGTACCAACTTGTCTGAATTATTTTGTTACAATGCTGATAAGCATACTAGGAAAATGGGTATAAACTACCATTACAGAAGAAAATAGCAAGTCCTTTTGCTCAAAGCTTTTAAAAAAAACCAGAACAAAAACCTCAGCTAATTGCATTCATGTCTTTTCTGCACTCGCAACATGAGAACACCATTGTCTTATACAAACTGCTGACTTTGTGGGAAAGCAACAAAGCCCAATTAAGGATTGTTCTTTCCACCCTCTTTTATTAATGTGTGTATATATATATATATATATAAACACCATACAGAAGCCTGATGATGGCAGATGAGATTCTGCTGAAACGTTGCTACAACTTTAAAAGCACCACTATTATGACGTGGGAAAATACCCGAACAAAGCTGAATGCCAGACATATATATATATATATATATATAATTAAAGATTTCATTAAAAGACCATAAAAACTAACACAAAGAGAAAGGGAAAGGAAAGAGAAAGAAATCAAAGAGAAGAAAAGAAAAAAAATACAGAGAAATATTTTCTGACTTTCTTTATATCACTTATAAGTACAATTATAAGTTTAGCTTTTACTCTATGGTTACAGTGTTTGTTTGTTCGTTTATTTATTGAAATAACTCAAGGTGGAAAACCTATCCAAGACACTTTCCTCCTATTTTCTCCAGAAAACATCAACCCTGTGAGGTAAGTTGGACTGAGAGAGAGTGAGTGGCCCAAAGTCACTCTGCTGGCTTTCCTGCTAGATTAGAAATTATGGTCTTCTACTTTCTAGCCTGGTGTCTTAACTACTAAGCTAAACTGTTTCTCTTCTTTCTATAATATATTTTGTTTACTCATCAAAACCATAAATCATAAGTTCTTTTTTTAGTTAAAAGAATTGTTTTCTAGTTGGCAATATTGTCTTTTCTCTTATCAAAAAGGTTAATTTGGCCATCTCAGTAAGTTCCAACATTTTCACCAACCATTCTCTCATTGTGAGTCATGCTAATTTTTTCCGTCTTTGTGCATACAATAACCTCACTACAATTTTATAGTTATTCCATGTTTCTTTTCAACTGTCTGTGGATCAGTCCCAAAAGAAAAATCACTGGTTTCAACTATATGTTGATATTAAAGATCCTCTTAATCAGTGCATGTACAGTACTTGGATACAGAATACTTTGCTTTTTAAATGTCCACTAAACATAATAAAATGTCCCTTCTTTTTGTTTACATTTCCAACATTTATATTATAGCATAAGTTTCAACCTTTTCAATCCAATGTTTTCCCTTGTTTTATGTGTAAATTTAACCAAAATTTCTGACCCACTTTTCATACAGCCTTTCATTTATTCTTCTGTTTCAAATGTCATGATAAGTATATTCATTTTAGCAATTATATGTTCATGATTTGTATAGAATTTGTGACAATTATATCCTTCTGCCATCAGTTCTTTTTTTAAAAAAAAATTATATACCTCTTGAAAAAATTCTAATATCTCACAAGAAGTTAGCCATTTGTGTTTGTTTATTATTTATCATTTATAATATGCTTCTTGGGCTGAGAGCTACGGAGATATTTTTGGCACCTATATATATATAGGTGTGCATGGCTTCTCACATTCCACAGAGTTAATAACTAATTCTTTCACAACTGCAAAAACAAAAGCTGATCATTTTACAGGGAGAAAAGTTTCAAGCATGAGGCATTTTTGAAGGCCGTGCCTTGACAAATTGGAGGGGAGGGAGATGTTTCAACAAAGCAAACTTGCAAAACTCAAAGGAAAGAATTATGCACAGGATTTGCATATGATTCAGAAGCACCCAGCTTCTTTTTGCAGAATACACAAATTAGGACATGCTTGACCCAGGCATGCTCCCCATCCAGTAGGATCAGCAGCTGGAGGATAAATAGATCACACCAGGGGACAATGATCAAATTTTCTACAGTTCTACCAGTTTGAAAAGGTAGCAGCTGCTTTACAAGAATGGGAAGTAAGACAGCAGAAAGAAAGCTGCTTAAACTGACATTTTCTATCTTCTGCACAAATAATATTTGCATGTCCTGATTATTTTAAGAAACACAATTTTCAGAGTTTACCCAATACATTGAGTTTACACAGCTGTAATGGGCAGGCTTGTGTTTCACTGTGTTATGCAAAGAGGAGTGTTATTCATATGGAGCTTAATTCACCACCACCTCAATTCAGCTCTATTGTGTCTCAGCTCAGTACCAAAGCATGTGGTGGTTGATCCATATCTTTACAAATTGAAAACAAGTAACCAATGCTGCAGCCACAAGGAGAAGAGCGTGATTGTCCTATGGTGCCAGCAGTATGAATTTCTTGCAAATTATTTGTGTTTCTTTGTATCAGAGGGAAAGAAAGAAATACTTTAGTTCAATATCAACCTCACAAATAATATTAATGGCATTGTGTATATTAATATAACATTAATGTAATATTAATGTTTGTGTAAATAATGTCACTTACATTATTTACACAAAAACTTTATTTCTTCTCTCCCAATTCTTCAGTACTTGATGATTTAGAGCTAAGAGTTTAGGTCTACAGAACACTGTAAGTAAAGTAAAATGACTTGATCTGGAAGTTCTAATTTTGTTATTTAGCTGATCAAAGCAATATATATATATATATATATATATACCAACCACTACCTCAACGCCCAATCCCACCACCACCCAGCACAGATAAATTCCATGGCTAAAACACTAATTATTAGAACCAAACGCCTGGCAGACAAGACACACATTAAGACTGAACTATGCACCCTGACTAAAATATTGACAGCCAACGGCTTTCACAAAAGCAAAATCACCAACTTGATCCACAAAAACACACTGAGACATAATAGAGACCCAGAAGATGAACAGACCCATGGAACAGCTGTCCTGCCCTACATAAGAGGCACTACAGACAAAATTAGTAAGATTCTATACAGACACCACATCAAGACTGCCTTCAAAACAGACAGAAAAATAGCAGCTATCCTCAGGAACCCCAAAGACAAAATTGATCTGGAAAACCAAGGCATATATGAAGTCCCCTGTGCATCATGCCCGGCCACATACATTGGACAGACCAATAGAAGAATAAGCACCCGCCTGGAAGAACACAAAAATGCATTCAAAAAGCTGGAACACACTTCCTCACTAGTCCAACACATGGAAGACACAGGTCATAACATCAACTTCAATGGCACCAAAACCCTAGCCACTAGAGAAAATCCCAGCCACAGAATCATCAGAGGAGCCTAGAAATTGAAAAAAGACCAGAAAGCATGAATAGAAGAGATGATTCCACCAGACTGTCAATCATTTGGAAGCTTGCACTCATAAACAAAAAAAATCTCCACACCACAAACCAGGCAAACACCTGGGCACAAACAGATCCCCCCTGATACCTCCAGTTCAAAGACACCCCAACCAGGTACCCAGATGAAACCCAGCTTCCTAACTAATGATAGCCGTCCATTTACCCGAAGCCAAGCTGCACTAAAGGCCTCCATTAAAGTAACACAATGTTGCCAGCCAATCAAGATACAGAAAGAGCCCCCCCCTCAAAAAAAAACAGACAGAAGATATTAGAAGCAGAACACAGCAAACTCCAAGATCAATAAACACAGACCCAAGACTCTCAACCAATCAGGAGGAAGAAAAAACCATTCTGACACAGCAACAGGCTGCCCCAAATTTAAATCTGAAACCACTGTAAAAGTCTGACTCACAGACAAACACTATATAGAAGCCTGATGATGGCAGATGAGATTCTGCTGAAACGTTGCTACAACTTTAAAAGCACCACTACTATGACGTGGGAAAATACCCGAACAAAGCTGAATGCCAGATATATATATATATATATATGCAGCATTTCTGAGCTACTAATTAAAGCAACTGCATCATTTTTAGCCTCCAGTTCTTGTGGTAATGGCTAGCACAGACATGATGTGGTTCAATGAGTGCCAAAGCACTTTCTAAGCATGTCCAATCATGTGTATCTATACAAACAAATCTATAGGTTTTTGCACATCTATAGTAATGAGACCACCCAAAGTGTATAGCAACATGGAATATGGTTTAGATATTTGATCTAACCAAATGCTGATATCAGGCCTAGATTATAAAATGTTAGAGCTACTTACCTATAGGTGGATGACCACTAGAGCTAACAGAAATCTGTGCTCTACAATAGGCTTTGCTCTCCACTAGTTCTGAGGATTTAGGAAGAAAAAAATGTAATGTAAGAAAAAAAAAATCAAAGTAATTTCCAGAATTGCTTAAAAATATATGAGGTAATCAAGGTAGTTACCTACTGTGCCACCATATCCATTATCGTAAAAATAATTGTCTTCTTTCCAAGATGTCATTAAAGATGGATCTTTTGCACAGAAAATAACAGAACAAAAATAAATACTGGTGAAATAATATTGCTAGTTAGATACAAGAAATTTTCCATATTCAGAACATAAAATTTCAATTTTCAACAGAAATAACACATACAAAAGCATCAGAGTATTTTATTAATGGTCTTAATTCAATAGTTGTTTTTAATTACATTATAAGGTATTATAAAATACAAAGGGGGAAGGGAAAGGGGGAAAGAAAAGTGAGGAAGGAAAGGGGAAGAAAAAGAAGCAGAAACACTGACTTCCGGCTCTCTCTGTTACAGTAGAATAAGGCATTAACAACAAATCACAACTTAATAGTATAATAGTAATAATAGTATGAACCCGTCTTTGTTATACAGATCTATTTAATCTGTAAAACCCGAAATCAAAGTTTCACTTTTTTTCCACATCAAACATGAAGTTCAGAAGTGGTTTCCATGTGGAAACAAATGTACCTATATTCTTTTCGTTAAGCAGGCATACCGAATGGTATTCATGGTCCAAAAATTAGACATTTTCATCTCCAAGGGTGTGCAATTGGGTATAAGAATCTGTTTTGCTTTTTTCAGGAGCAAAGGTAGAGAAAAGCCATTCTAACAGCGTTAAAGCACAGCACATTCTTGAACAGATTGAAAGTAAGCCCATGCTATCTTCACTGTTAGCACAGCTTTCAATCTATTCATGAAAGGTGCCATGCTTTAAAGCTATCTTAAGAAGTTTGAATTTGCTGTAAGTGCTGTACCAAAGTAAGGGCTGCATATACAGCTGGTGTATGTTGAGATTGCCTCTGTTTTGGGTGAGTAAGATGGCAAAAGGCTGATGAATCATTGTTTGGCTTACTCTTCCTTGGTCTTGCTCCAAACATGGCTTTCACCTGACCCCGTTTTTTAAGCCTGCACTCTATTCTTTAAGCTCCTGCAGCTTCTTGAGTTTCAACAATTGTTATTTTGTTATTTGAACAATATTTTCATAAAGCCTTTCCTTCTTTCTTTGGATGCCTCATACCTCTCTTCATGTGTTATTGTTCTTTTTATTATTATTATTTTTACTGTGGCTACAAGACTCAAAAGTTGGAAACAGTTCTTGGATCTCTAAAAAGTTCTGATTTTATAATTGCTACCTTGGTAAGGCAGGAAGGAATCCTGTATGCACCTAACTACCCTTTTCTATTATTTCTGCTTAAACACATTTCTTCGTTTCTGCATCTAACTTTTGCAGGCATTGGGAAGACAAAGAGGGATACAGATAACCAAGGCTATATTAAGCATGTTCTCCAACTGCAATCACATGATATAATTTTGCTCTTTTCTTTCTAAATTCTTAATCTGATAATCTTGGACTATAGCAAGAAATAAGCATATTGTTGTAGGAAGCGGGAAACAAAAATAAAGTTTCACAACTGTTCTAAATTTATGTTTTGACCCATAGAATACATAGATGAGCACAATACTCATCTGGGTACTGTTGCTAGAGATTAGTCCTTCTGTACAAAAATTTGTCTCTTTTTTAGAAGATATTAACCTTGTTTTGTTTCCATTTCCAAATGCAGGTTTGGGGATCTATTTGTCTTTTAAAGTAATGAATATGTGATTACACCTGGAAATGAATCATGATGAATGCTAAACCTTTGTGCTTTGCCAGCTTAAAACTTATGAAATAGGAATTTAGTCAATCTTCTGCTTACTAGCTATGTATTTGGGCATCCCAAACCTATGTCCTTGAAACAAACTCTCTTGTCATTCAGATGCCTGGTCTACCCTTTGTTTGTTTGTTTTTTTTCTAAAAATAAAAAAAAGACTCACCCAAGTAGGATTGGGGAGTAATGTTTTTGCTATTCTGCATGGTACAAAAATATTGCAGTAGCATTCAGCTTAGTGTAAGAAGCCTCCAAAGGACTCACACAATTACATGGTGTTTTATTTGATAATGCAAAAGAATCATTTGAGGGGTTCAATGGGCAAGACATTGAGGAAATTCAAAGTCAGATGTGTCATTCAAGTCAGGCTCCAGCCATTGAAGTTAAGTGGGTGGTTTTGGACCAATCATTATCTCCCAGTCAATCCCTAATCTATCTCACAGAATTATTGCTGTGGGGAAAAAATTGACAACTTTGATCTCTTGGGAAAAAAGGTGGGATATAAATCTAATGGATGAATGAATAAAATAATCTCAGATTTGTTGAACTGAAATCAACAAATGCTTAAAAAAATCCCCCTATACTGGAGAAATATTTTTGAAAAGGGATATGGACATCATTTGCAATTACTTAGAAATTATTGTAGGTTCTTTATATAATATGTGGTGATCTGGATAATGTGATCTTTTACTTAGAACCTTCCCTAATTTCTCCATGAATTTATCTTTTTTTTTACCAGAGAAAATTCATTAAAAAAGAAGAGTAAGATAATTAAGAAATTTCTTGACCGTTAGGTTTGGATCTGTCTGCTTGAATATATATTAAAAGTATATATCTTCGATTGTTGGTTCTATTATATTACATTGGCAACCTAGAAACCTTCTTTACTAGGTTGCCAATGCCATATTAATTATTTATCAATATGAAGCCCCAGAAATTTCTTATAGCTTTCTGCATACACTCTTAGTATTATTAATATTATACCATAATAGAACAGACTGCCTGTTTTGATGTAGTAGTTCTCAGAGGTCACAAGCAGAAAAAAATCTCTTTCATTGGGTATTATTGGATTCTTTGAAAGTTGATATCTGAGATTAAACTGAAGACCTTTAGCTTGCTTACCTTATAAACAAATTTATATTTGCTTATACACTCAGAAGGAAAGAAGGGTACTCACTTGTGATCACTTGTGAAAAATTTGAATTATTATGAAATGGGGGGAAAGGCTTTATACTAAACTGTGAAATAAACTGTTTTTACACACTGTATTATTAGGAAATTCCAAATAGCTATGAAATCAGTGAGTTTAACTGGCTAATGTAATGTTAGTAATGTTATAATTATTAAAAAAAAATAATTCTTTTAACATGTACATGGGCTTATCTATCCACTTCCTAGACTTTCCTGCTAGATTATGGTTACATTATGAGTTATTTGGTTCTAAATAATCATTATCCTAGTTCTTTGCTGGTTTGTAATTGTTCAGAACAGTAAATATCACTTACCTGTTTGTTCTGTCTTAACAATGACATTATGTGATGGATACACTTCACTTCCACACTGACCTGGCAGAAATGAATGTAATATGCAATGCAATTATTACAAAGGTAGAATTTCAACCATACATCTCCAGAACAGCTGGAACATATTAACAACAGAAAGCAATGCCATTGAGAGCTACATAAATAATATATCAGAATAACAAAAAATAGATATTCTCATGCTAACCTTGCTTCTGTTTATAAGAAGTAGCAATTCACAAGCAAATACCAGCAGATTTACTTATTATTAAATATTATTTAAAGAATCAGTTTGACTGAAGCAAAGAAGCCAGACATTTCTAATATAGGGAAGGCAGACTTTGGTATTAAACAAAAGTAATGTTGAAGATAACATATTGTTCACTGACAATAATGCACTAAAGACAGCCCTTAGTGTGTGCAGAGAATCTTGTCCTGACTTTAAAAAAATCAAGTATTTTTAAGTTCTAAAAAAGTTCACATTTATAATATGCTTCTAAGAATATGAGACAACCCTAAAAGCAGGGGGGAAAGGTGAGTTGGGATAATATAGTTTAGAGACCCCTGAATTCCCTATTTAGATATTATTTAGTGCTTGTTGTAGCTTTAACAAACCTTAAGAAAAAAGTTTTAACAAACCTTAAGAAAAAAGCAGGGTTCTAATCCTGCACTTCTGATTGGCCAATAATAGCGATATAAGATTGGTCCGTTCTGGGGAATCTGATTGGCTGTTAACGAGCCACTCTCATTGGTTCAAGGGTTTAACACTTCCAAGTTTCTCATTGGCTAATAGGTCAGCAGCCTGCCCTATAAAAGGGTTGCTGCTGCCCTAGGGTTTTTGCTCTGTTCAGAATGATTAATAAAGAGTTGAAGTTCACTGTTCACTGCCTCATCTCCATTCCTTGCGCCCATGCGCAGAACTTAACACTGGTGACGAAGGTGGGATGCGGAGACATCAGAGCTGACTGAACACTATAGAGCACCAAACAGAGCACGTGGCTGAAGGCGCATCGACAACGGAAACCATGTCCGGTGGCGCCATACCACCCGCTCCATTTGACCCAGCACAAGAAGACTGGGACTCATATATGGATCGCTTCCAGATGTTTCTGGAGACCAACAACTTGAAGGATGCCACTACGGGAAAAAAGCGAGCAGTGTTCCTGACCCATTGCGGGCCTGCCGTCTTTAAGATGGCCAAGGCACTAGCGAAACTGGCTGAGGTGAAAGCCATGGACTGGGACGTCTTCGCACCACTTCTATGGGCCCACTATGCACCCGCCGTACCAACGCTTGTCCGAAGACATGAATTTTACCAGAGGGACCAGCGGAAAGGAGAGAGCGTTACAGATTTCATCGCGGATCTCCGGAACCTGGGAGGCCTCTGTGGGTTTACAGACCTCGAAGAAGCTCTGAGAGACCGAATAATTCTGGGATTAGATGACTACACTACGCAGAGCAAGATCATGGCCAAAGGGGACATCAACCTTGCTGATTTCATCAAGGACGCTATTGCAGCAGAAGCAACCAGGAAGTCGGCCACCCGAATGCGCCGCACCAACGCACCGCTCTGTCAACTCGCCAGCGATATCTCACCTCGCCAACAGAGGCGACCCACCACGAGGACCTCGAATCGCCATCAGAAAGTGATGAGGAGGAGGCCAACCGGCTCCGGTCTGAACGTGACCAACGCCACCAGCGGAATCAAAGACTACTGCACCAATGTGCAGGTTGTGGGGCAAACCACCCACGATCAGACTGCAAATTCCTTGACGCGCTCTGCCATTTCTGTGGGAAAAGAGGCCACATTGGGAAGGTATAGAAGCAAGCAAGGATCCAGCCCACTTCAGAGGGGAAACAACTCCTGCCAGACCAGAGGGAATCTTCCTGTGAGTCGGGAACATTTGAACCACCAATGGAACAACCACTCCTACAGAAATAAAACACTGGCCATTTCAATGAGACGAGAAGAGGCACCCCAAACCATTACAATCGGTCACGCCTCATCGCTAGATGCAAAGAAGATCCGAGTGAAGGTTGCCATCAAAAACCAGCCTTGCGTGATGGAAGTCAATTCAGGATCGTCCCTCTTGATGATTTCCTGGAAGACTCTTAAACAATTAATCCCTGCCGTCCGGCGTCAAGACCTCAGAGCCCAAAGAATCATACTCAAAGATTATCAGGGGAACCGAATTCCGGTTGTTGGATCCAGCCAAGTCCAAGTATCATTCAAAAATCGTACTGCATCATTACCACTGACCGTCATTGACCGTGACCGGCCTAGCTTGTTAGGCCTTCAATGGTTCACCCCACTCAGGATCGAGGTAGCCAGCATTCACCAAACCAGAAGCAACGACTGGGAGGAGGCCATCGTCCAGGAATTCCAGGACGTCTTTGCAGACAAACTAGGCGAGTACAAGGGGACCCCGATATCATTTAACCTTAACTCTGAAGTAGCCCCCATCCGCCTTAAGCCTCGTCGGGTACCTTTTGCCCTTAAACCAAAAATTGACGAGCAGCTCAATAAATTAATAGCCCAGGGTGTTTTAGAACCAACTGACCACACTCATTGGGAAACCCCAATCGTAACACCCATCAAACCAGATGGATCATTAAGGATTTGTGGGGACTACCGGGCCACCCTTAATCACACCCTTCAACAGAACGCTTACCCGGTGCCGGTGGTACAACACCTTCTCCATTCCCTGGGGGGTGGAAAAGTCTTCGCTAAATTGGATTTAGCACAGGCGTACCAACAACTGCCTGTAGATAAAAAAAACCCGCAGAGGCACAGACGATTGTTACGCACCGAGGCCCCTTTAAGTGCAACCAACTCCAATTCAGAGTGAGCGTAGCCCCAGGGATTTTTCAAAGTCTGATGGTGAGACTCTTGCAAGGGATCAAGGGGGTCGTGCCATACTTTGATGATGTTTTAATTGCTGCCCCGAATAGAGAAATACTAGAAAAACGTCTTAAAATGGTTCTCCAGAAATTTAAAGACTCTAGCCTTAAGGTTAAAAAAAATAAATGTCAACTGTGTACAGAGAAAGTAGAGTTCCTGGGGTACCTAATCGATAAACAAGGCATTCACCCCACTAATAGCAAACTAAGGGCAATCAAAAACGCCCTAAGACCCAGAAATAGGACTGATCTCCAAGCTTTCCTGGGGCTCATTAACTTTTACAACATCTTCTTGCCCCAGAAAGTGACCGTAGCTGAGCCCCTACATAGACTTCTAGACAAAAAAGCAACCTGGGTCTGGGGACACCGAGAGGAGCACGCATTCTGACAAGTGAAAAACTTACGGACCTCAGATGCTGTTTTAATGCAGTATAATGAGACTCTGCCTTTAACAATTACATGTGACGCGTCACCGTTTGGAGTAGGAGCCATTTTGAGTCATGTGTTACCAAATGGTAGTGATGCCCCTATTGCCTATTTTTCAAGGACCCTATCAAAGGCTGAACGTAACTATAGCCAGATCGACAAAGAGGCTCTTGCTGTTGTATCTGCTGTGAAACGGTTTCATGAATATGTGTATGGACGAGTTTTTGCTATTGTTACTGACCACAAACCTTTGCTAGGGATTATAGCGGGAGACAAGCCAACCCTCTATATATTGTCACCTAGAATGACTCGCTGGTCAGAGTTTTTAGCTGCGTACAACTATAAATTACAACACTGCCCAGGGAAAGCCATTCCCCACGCTGATGCATTGAGCCGTACCCCACTTCCAGAAACCGTTGATGACCCAGCTCCAACCCTTACAACACTCCAGATTGAAATGCTACATTCACCACCGCAAACAGCCAGAGACATTGCAATCAAAACAAAATGAGATCCTGTCTTGGCACGAGTTCTTAGCTGGGTCGAACGAGGATGGCCAACAGAACAAACCCCTGACGACTTCATCCCTTTCAGAAACCGGCAAACAGAACTTTTTTGCAAAAAGGCTGCATCCTATGGGGAGATAGAGTCATCGTCCCAGAGCGGTTACAACGAGCAGTATTGAAAACATTGCATGACGGTCACCCCGGCATCGTATGAAAGCGCTCGCACGAAGCTACGCATGGTGGCCGGGCATCGACAAACAGATCGAAGCCTGGGTAAAGACTTGTTTAAAGTGCCAAGAAGTCAGCAGTGCCCCACCTAGAGCAACTCCAACAGAATGGGAAACCCCCCGGGGGCCGTGGTCCCGCATCCACGTTGACTTTGCAGGACCTACTAAAGGACATACCTTCCTCCTAACAGTGGATGCCTATTCCAACTGGCTCGAGATCCACGAAATGAAGAATACTACAACCGAGTCCGTCATCCAAAAATTGAATAGGCTATTTGCAACGCATGGGCTGCCAGACATTCTGGTCTCCAACAACGGACCCCAGTTCACTGCCCTGGCATTTGAACAATACTTAACGGACCGGGGTATCTGCCATGCGCTAACTTCACCAGCGCACCCTACGGCTAATGGTAGGGCCGAGCACATGGTACAATTTGTTAAAAAAATTCTCCACAAAATGGACTATGGGGACATTGACGAAAAAATAAACAGAATATCCTACTCCAACACATCACTCTGCACAGCATCACCAACAAGACTCCAGCTGAACTGTTGATGGGACGCAAGCTCCGTTCCCACCTCGACCGGCTTCACCCGTCCTACGAGCCAGAGAAACCCTGTGGATCTAGCGGAAAATGCCGCGTGTTCAAGGTAGGCAACTTAGTTTTCGCCAAAAACCTCTCTGGCGAACCATTATGGGTCGAAGCAACCATAATTCAAACCACTGGGCCCAGATTGTACCGTGTGTAAACCTGCGAAGGAAAAATATGGAAACGCCATATAGATCAGCTTCGCTCTAGGCTACAACCCAGTCACAAGTGGGCAATAAGGAGTGATGAGAAGATTAATAGTAATAGTAGTTCAGACTTTGTAAATAGTTGGACAGTGTTGAGGGAATTATTTGTTTAGCAGAGTGATGGCGTTCGGGGAAAAACTGTCCTTGTGTCTAGTTGTTCTGGTATGCAATGCTCTATAGTGTCGTTTTGAGGGTAGGAGTTGAAATAGTTTATGTCTGGGATCTGAGGGGTCTGTAAATATTTTCTCAACCCTCTTTTTGTCTTGTGCAGTATACAGGTCCCCGATTGAAGGCAGGTTGGAAGTAATCATTTTTTCTGCAGTCCTAATTTCTCTCTGGAGTCAGTGTTTGTCTTGTTGGGTTGCATAACCCAAATATATGTTACCTTTCCCAATTTCTAAACATCAGTTATTATTGTGACTGTATGACTGTAACTTGTTGCTTGTATCCTTACCATTTATATTGTTTTCTAGTATGATTTGATTGCTTATTGTATCTTTTGACTATTATTAAGTGTTATACCTGATGATTCTTGACTCTTGATGAATCTATCTTTTCTTTAATGTACACTGAAAGCATTTGCACTAAGACAAATTCCTTGTGTCCAATTATACTTGGCCAATAAAGAATTCTATATCTATATCTATTTTAGTGAAAGGTTTTACCATTCCACTTTAGATGATGGAGGTTGTTGTAAAGAAGTTGTCCAGCAGAGCCAGCTGCCCGGGTGAAATCTTGCAAAGTCATGCTACACAGATGATCCCCACTGATGTCAAATTCCTGGAATGGGATACAGTTGGCATCAAGCTGGTTGGTGTCCAAAAGATGTTGGAGCCATTCCCAGACCTGATACTTTGTCCAATACTGAGGATGTATTTCATGCCACTGTGTTCCAAAAAAACTGCTTGATGTTGCTGCAGGAAAAGATGTAGTAATCACTAAAGAAAACATTTCACTATCCATGAATAATATTGGTGAAAGTGAGGAATACTTCATTTTTATTTACATATTAAATTATTGAAAAAATCTTTAACATAGAACAGACAATGATAAATAATGAAAATAAGCATTGATATAAAGGTGAAGTAATAAATTAAGCAGCAGAAAGCAGAGTCAATAGAAGCAAACATCTTTGGGAATTAAAATGTAAATCCAGAACTTTGGCTCCTATCCTTCCAAACAGCAGCTGAATTCTATAACAGGATAGAAAAATAAGTTTTTTGGGGAAAAACCCAACTGACACCGATGAAAAGGATTAAACTATTTTTATGTACTCAATGGAAAACCCATAGTAGGATTTTCAAAGAAAAAATATCAGGTATGAATAGTTAAATAGTCTTTATCCAAACTACATTCAGATTAGTAATTTGAGTTTCCAGAAACTAAATGGAAACCAATTATATGATCAGAATCTCATGCAGTCTAACACCAACCTAGGTAATATTTAATGATATTGGCTATGATTATGAATTCAGAAGTAATTACAATTTGGAGGCATCCTCAAAAAGCCTCATGTAGAACACATTACAATAATCTCATTAAGAGTTGATTAAGAAAATTAAGTATGACGATGATATGTTTATTCCTATTTTTAAAAGAATGCAGTTGATGGGCAAAATGAAGTCAGTATGTGCATCAGCATACAGAATTCTAATTTTGGGATTTACAATTACCTATTTACTCCAAGGCAAACCATTACTCAACTCAAAGTGAATCTTGAGGAATTTAGAAAACAAAAACTCTAGTTATTTGGTAGGCAATCCTATTCCATATGTTTATTATAATCTTGCTACTTATCAATTCAATAAATATCAATTCAACATTTTTTTACAGTAAGTGTTGAATTGATATTTATTGAATTGATAATAGTAGCAAGATTATAATAAACATATGGAATAGGATTGCTTTAAAGAAATGTCAAGTTTTAAAACTGTGGTTGCTACAAATTAAATCCTAAATGATTTTTTGTATGATTTAAGGGACCATATTTTAGTGCTTTTTATCACCTTTTAGACTCAGAACACCTTCATTACTCTATTTCCATATTCAGAAATAAGTGCTTATTTTAAATTCAATAATCAGAAAAACATTTTTGATGAGCTAGTTATATGAATAGGATTTATTTAAAGTCAAGTTTAATAGGTACTTCAGTCAAGTGCCAAACAAAAAGGTTTCTACCTCACCCAAAATTACTTCTGGCCATTGGTGGCTAGGTTAGTTTTTTTGCCAATGAGAAGCAGTTTACATTAGCTCAGCACAGCAAGAATTGAGATCGAGAATTTCAAGTTGAAATGATGCGCATGCTAGATTTGAAACTTAGATTAGAAGTTGTCTATTTGGGTGGAGTTGCCTAGTAGATGTTTCTGATAGTATTACACTTTGCAGAAAGCAGTTGCTCTTTTGCTTTAATATTTTAAATGAAAAAAAGGAAGAATGGAAAATAATTGCATTCATTACAATTTTAGTTTACAGTAATTGGACTGTATTCCATGTTGATAACGTAAGATTGCAATCATATAATGAGTTTCACTTTATCAAAATAAAAAGTATGCTTTGCAAATGGCACAAGGACAAGAGAAAGATGTATAGTTTTCAAACCTATTCATAGATCAACACTGGTGAATACTTCCTACCATTACATGTGGGATATCCTTCTGTCCATGACTGTTCATGAAGAAGACTTGTGACGGTATTAAGACTCATTCTGCCAGTTCCTTCTAAAATCATGATCTGTAAATGCACCAAACAGCTCACTTAACTTGAACTTTTTCTCCACAATTGCCAAGAATATCCCATCAAAATAAGCAATACCAAGTACCTATCAGAAGTTACCCTGTTAAAAATACATTATTTAAATTCATTTTTTGATGAATCCTCCCCCCCCCCGTGAATAACAAAACATGATTACATTTGATTTTTACAGACACAAGGCAAATTATTAAAACACCCACCCATAAAGAATGAAGAAATGAATCAAAAACAAATAGCAAAAGAAATATGCTTCCTTTTGTGTTTGCCTCCCAAAAGTGAAAAAACAACAACAAATAAAAGTATAAACATAATGGTGAATATTAAAACACAAGTAATATTATTGGATTTTCCCATTAAAGCAAATAATACCAAAATAATTTTAACAAATATATAATTTACATAAAATACTTCCATGGATTTATATGCCACTTGAGAAATATTGTGAATATGTTGCATTTGGCCAGCAGACTGTATTCATTAGTTAAAGCTGAGAGCTCTTGAATATAAGCTCTTCATATTGTCATAATATCAAAAGAAGATATAAAAAGTAAGTTTGGATAAAATTTGAATCACCCTCTGGAGAAGGAGAGGAAGGTAACATTTGCTGTTTTTTTCCCTTTGTAGTTTCATCCTTTGCATTGTTCTAGATAGGTCCATCACCCCACAAGTTATGTTCCACTTTCAGGAAATCTATATCCAGGATAATGTCTACTTCTGATCATTGTCAGTTTTGTAAAAGTTTTATCCAAAACTCCATTCTGCTTCCTAGTTTGCTCATCCAGGATTAATTTTATTGGAGTCCACGGGAAGATGCAAGGCTAGAAAAATGCTGGATGTTCCAGTTTTTCTTCCATTTAATTTTCCAGAACATTTTACCTAAAGTGATTTTTCTTGCTAACACAAGAGACATTTTGAAGGTTTGAATTTTCTACAACTAACTCATTACATTAAATCTCTGGAATATTTTCAAATTGCTCAGAGCCTGAAACTTACACAAGCCCATTGGACAGGGAACTAAATCACTTTGTTTCTTCCACAAAAATGGATTTCTCTTACTGCTGCTATTCTTCTCAAAAGACGCGGGTTCCTTATTTAACAGGTGTGATATGTTCTACAACAATTTCCTACCAAAATAAAGAATAAAAAATAAATTACATATTTGGTTGATCCTGAATGAAAAGCAAGGGTTTTTTTTTAAATCTAATAAGTTTCATTGTCATAAAAGGATCAACATTAAGCATTTCATCTCATTCCAACAAGAAATAAAGATATAACTGTCAGCAATCACAGTTTAAAAATGTTATGTAACAATGTTTTGAATGTAAAGGTATAAATGTTATCATACTTCATCCCCTAAAAAAGAACTACCATTCATACAATTGTATGAAAAAAATGCAGATACTGCTATTTCTTTCCAACTACAATCAAAGAAAGATTATGATTCTGAATTAAGACTTAAATTTGCTCTCAAGTTGAAGGCAAACTTCCTGATTCAAACCCAAGGTTGATTGGAAGGTTAGACTATTTTCCAAGTCAATGACTGGACTGAAATAGGATTTTGTAGTCACTAGACACAACCTATGTAATGTGTGCATGCACATGCATGTATATTCATGTGCATGCACGTGCATTCAAGATGCTATAGCTCCTACATATTTTTCCGTGCGGTTTCAATCAGCTTCCTAAAATATGACTATTTCCTTTAGTCACTACTAATCCTTCCATTAAGTAATGTAAAATTGCTGCCTTAGACAACCAGTAAAATGAAAGGCCAACCAATTATTGCCCTCAGAGATTGAGAAATATGCTTTGAGATTTTTCTGTTCTATATGTCAAATTCCTTTAGCACATTCTGCACCACAATTTAAGTTGTGGCATTTGCAGCAAAATCTCTTGGCCAAGCTCTGGCTTTAATACTTTGTATGAAATTGTACTGCTATTAAAAATAACAGTTGACATTAAGAAATGTATAATTATCACTGAAGCTTGAAAATAATTTTCCCAGCAGATAACTATTACCCCTCTCCCATTACAAAAGTTACAAAATGTTAGAACATATTGGCATGCTTATCAAAAAGTCTGTTTATCTGAAACCAGAGCTCTTATTTTGATAAAAGATATTCAGTACAGCTTGCCACGTCAGGATTCCTAGCTTTATTACACTGAAACTTTTTCATAAAGTAAAAAAATCATTCCAAGAAGCTTGAAAAGAAGATGAACTGTCTCAGTTTATCCTTTTGCACCACCAAATGAAAGTTTTAACTAAGACCCTGTCATTAGCTAAGTCCTGAGTTTCTGGATACAATGTTTAAACCAGCTAAAAATGAAGTCAGCTTAAAAGAAAACATCATGAGAAAGAACCTAAAAATAACCACCACCACCCTGATTTTGTTTCGTATCAGAAGAGATAGAGAGAAAGTTGCACTAGCTTTCACAATTTTGATATTCTCTTTTACTGCAATAAAAAGTTTTTCTAGAGTCTGTGATATACTTATTTCTTGACCTGATCTTTAACTATCCAGAGAATGCCCTAGTTTTTATCCTTTTTTTGTCACTTGGTCTAGAAGGGGAAAGTGGCAGAACCATTTCTCATGACTAAAATGAAGGAAAGACAGCTCATCATTTCATGATCCCATTATTCTATCAATGAAATATTAAAAAGTCAAGAAAATATTAAAAAGTCAGGAAAAGCTCACCTTTTCCTGTTAACTCAGTGAAAGAAAATGACATGTTCATTGTTTTCTTGTTCTGTTACTAAACTTGTTAAAAAAAATAACAAAAACAAACAACCCAAAACAGGTTTTCCCCCCTCCAAGGATGAACTTTAAAAAAAAATAGCTGTGAAGAATGGGAGGATGAGGCAACTTTGTTTACAATGAAACCGGAGCAGGCAAACCAGATAGCACTCCTTGAATTGACAAAGGTGAGAAAAATGACTTCTGAGACATTGAAGGGAAAAATAGCACATCAAGGTTTCTTTCTAATAGGCTGGATATAGGTAAGTGCCAGGATTGTACATTTATGTCTTTGAGAAATAGTCAGTGACCTGGATTCACACTGAGTTATGCTGAACACAAGGATCAGCACTAAATGTCTTTGACTTTATGGATCCTGTTATAATGGTGTGGGGTAACCATCAAACCTTATAGCAAGAGCATGTAGACTTACATACTGCTTCACAGTGCTTTACAGCCCTCTCTAAGTCATAGTTGCCATGTTGTCCCCAACAATCTGGGTCCTCATTTTACTCACCTTGGAAGGATGGAAGGCTGAATTAACCTTGATTCTGGTGAGATTTGAACTGCTAAATTGCAGGCAACTGACAGTCAGCAGAAGTAGCCTGCAATATTGCATTCTAAACACTGCGTCACCGTAGCTCTTATGACAAAATTATAGCATTTCCTGGTTTAGTACACACACAACCCTAAAGATGAGGGGAGGTTTAAAACAAAACCCTTCAGCATGCAAATGAGACATTTATATTTCTTTTCCTTTTGAACAAAAAAATCACCAAATTAGGAAAACAGGCACTGGAAGACTTAACATTGGAAGTGGGACAAAAATGTTTGAAATGACTTATTCAGCTCAGGTTTGGTTTTGTTTAGCAAGAGGACGAGGAGGTCTTTGGCTTACATAGCAGAAGAACACATCTTAGAGGCATAAATGCAGGGTATAAGTCAAATAAATCAACAGGGGAATATTTATAGTGTTCAGTGCTGTTGAAAATATCGGACCCTTGTTCCAGTGCCAGATTTAATGTTTATTAATAAGTGCCTATCTCTGCAGAAAATATAAATAAATCCTTTCTGACAAAGAAAAATTTGTATAGCTGGGCAATGGATGAATCCATTTCTAAAATTCTTGTCTGAATCTATATCCATTGAGTTATGAAAAAAATCAGGGATGGAAATCCTTGGCCCCTTGTCATATTCCTGGTTAATCTCAGTTTCCTTTATTCTAGCTCAATTTAATCATCATGCTTATTTGAAGAAATATATTACAATATCCAAGCATGGAATGGACAACGCTGAGATAATTGTTCCCTTGATTTTTCTCTGGAAAAGCATCTAGTCTAATACTAGCAATAGCAAAAGCAATAGCACTTAGACTTATATACTTTATAGTTCTTTACAGCCCTTTCAAAGTGGTTTTATAGAGTCAGCATATTGCCCTGAACAATCTGGCTCATCGTTTTACCCACTTCAGAAGGATGGAAGACTGAGTCTGTCGTGTCCTCGGAAATGATGCCAGGAGTCGGTGACTTCAAATCATGCTCTTTTATTAGTGTAGGAACCGAACTGGCTCTATAGAAAAGGTTTGCGGCTTTTATTCCTTTAGCCGCCGCGGCTGCGGCCAATGGCACCGCTTTGAATCTCCCGCGATTCGAATAGACCAATCGCGGGAGATTCTTAGCGAGCCAATCGGCGCGGCTCGCCTAACCAATCAGAGTGCCCTGCGCTTTGGCCAATCAAAGCACAGGGATCTCAAGAATGCTAATGAGGGGACAGAACACCCCTCCCCTCTTGGTTTAGTCCTTACGTCGCATAGTCCCGTAGGTAGGCGGGGCTCCGTCTCAGCCTACTGGACCTGCGCAGCTCAGTCGTAGGTTGGATCCCGGCCGGTTCGGTTGGGGTCTCTGCTTCTCCGGATGCCGTCGTGGGAACTGGCTGGTCGGTCGGGCCGGGCCGCTCTCCATAGCTCCCTCCTGGGCTTCCCGGGTTGGTTGAGCTGCGGGTTTCGCCGCTCCCACTCGGTCTCCCCGGGTCGGTCGAGCTGGCCTGGCTGTCTCTTCCTGGCGAGGGGTCGTGATGGCTGCTTTCCGGTAAGTATGGCTGGTTTATTCTTCTTTGGTTTTGGTCCCCTGGGTATTCCCTCCCCCCTTGGTTTGTGTTGTGGGGGTTGGTTTCGCCTGCTTGTGCGTCGGTGGTCTCTTGGTTGGTCGTCCTCGACCTTAATTGGTCGATGTGGCATTTCCATGCTCGTCCGTCTGCTGTTTGTAGCCGGTATGAGTGTGGGCCTGTTATTTGTGTGATGACGGCCGGTACCCATAATGGGTCTCCCGTCAGGTTTTTTGCGTACACGGGGTCGCCTGGTGCGAAAGTTCGGTGTTTGCTGTTTGAGTCTGGGGGCTTCTCCGGGTTATACGTGGGGTGTAATCTGTCGAGTGGGGACCTTAATTTCCTCCCCATTAACAGTTCGGCTGGGCTTTTATTCATTGTGGTATTTGGGGTTATGTGTTGGGTGAAGAGCAATTTATTTATTTTCTCCTGGATCTCCCCGTGGTCTATTTTCCGGATGGTTTTCTTAGTGAATTGCACCATCCGTTCTGCCCTACCATTCGCCGCCGGGTGCACCGGTGCTGTCAGCGCGTGTCGGATGCCCCTTTCCGCTAGGAATTTTTCGAATTCTAGCGAGGTGAATTGGGGCCCGTTGTCGGAAACGACGATGTCTGGGAGGCCGTGCGTTGCAAAGAGTTTGCCGAGTTCCTTGATCAAGGCCTCCGTGGTTGTTGTCCTCATGTTGCTTACCTCCAGCCAGTTGGAGTAAGCGTCTACTATTATAAGGAAGGTGTGTCCTTTTGTGGGCCCGGCAAAGTCTATGTGGATCCTAGACCAAGGTCCCCTTGGGGTTTCCCACTCTAGGATGGGTGCTGTGGGTGGGCTTGGCCTAGTTTCCTGGCATCGTTGGCACTTTGCTACCCATGTCTCAATCTGTCTGTCCATCCCTGGCCACCAAGCGTAGCTTGTGGCCAGGGCTTTAGTCCTAACGATGCCAGGGTGCCCCTCGTGTAATAGTTCCAGAACCTTCCCTTGTAGTTTTTCTGGAATGACCACCCTATCCCCCCATAGTATGCACCCTTTTAATAACGAGAGTTCCGTTTGCCGGTTCCGGAATGTTTTGACAGACTCGTCATTGTCCCTTTCCGGCCACCCTTTCTCTACCCAATGCAACACCCGCGCCAGACGTTTGTCTTTATTAGTCTCTCGGGCAATGTCTGACGCGGTTATGGGCAGGTTGGGTAGAGTCTCTATGCTGAGGGTGGTCATCGTGGGTGCTGGGTCGGTGTCAGGTTCCGGTAACGGCGAGCGGCTTAAGGCGTCTGCATGGGAGATCGTCTTACCCGGTCTGTGTATGAGTCCGTAGTTGTAGGCCGCCAGGAACTCAGACCACCTTGTCATTCGGGGAGACAGAATGTTCGGAGTGGCCCGGTTTCCTGCAAGGATTCCCAGGAGCGGCTTGTGGTCGGTTATGATGGTGAATGTCTGGCCGTAGAGGTACTCGTGGAATCTTTTTACGGCGGCAACGATAGCCAGAGCCTCTTTGTCCAGCTGGCTGTAGTTCCGCTCTGGTTTGGTGAGGGTCCTTGAAAAGAACGCGATAGGTGCTTCTTTTCCGTCGGGGAGGGTATGGCTGAGGACAGCGCCGACGCCGAAGGGTGATGCATCGCATGTGACGGCCAGGGGTAGGGTCTCGTTGTACTGTATAAGGACGGCGTCCGAAGTGAGGAGGTCCTTTGTTTTCTGGAAGGCGGCTTGCTCGCGTTTCCCCCAAGTCCAGGTCGCCGCCTTGTCCAGGAGCCTATGCAAAGGCTCCGCCACTGTCGCCTTTTGGGGCAGGAAAACATTGTAAAAGTTAAGTAGCCCCAGGAATGCCTGTAGTTCCATCTTCGACTTGGGTGTGGGGGCTTCTTTGATGGCCTTGATTTTTTGGTTTGTGGGGTGAATGCCGTGACAGTCTAGGAGATATCTTAGGAATTCAACCTGTTCCGTGTATAATTGGCATTTCTCCCTCTTTACCTTGAGCCCGGTCTCTTTGAATTTGGTTAGGACCTCCCTTTGGCGACCCTCTAGTTCGGCTTGGTTGGTTGCCGACACTAAGATGTCGTCGAAGTACGGTACCACCCCCTTGATGCCTTGTAATAGTCTTTCCATTAGGCTTTGGAATATTCCCGGTGCCACGCTGACTCCGAATTGGAGCCGGTTGCATTTAAATGCTCCCCGGTGGGTGACTATGGTTTGCGCTTCTGCCGTTTCCTCGTCAACTGGCAATTGTTGGTATGCCTGGGTGAGGTCGAGTTTGGCGAAAACCTTGCCCCCTCCCAGTGAATGCAGTAGGTGTTGCACTACTGGGACGGGATAGGCGCTTTGTTGCAACGCGCCATTTAGGGTGGCCTTATAGTCCCCACAGATCCTCACCGACCCATCGGGCTTGATCGGGGTGACTATGGGGGTCTCCCACCGGGCGTGGTCTATTGGCTGTAGGACCCCTTGCTTGACGAGCTTGTCAATTTGCTCGTCTATCTTGGGTTTAAGTGCGAATGGCACCCGCCTTGGTTTTAGGCGTTTTGGGGGAACGTTTGGGTCTAGGTTGAATGATATAAGAGGCCCTCAGTACTTGCCTAGGTTTCCGTCGAAGACCTCTTGGAATTCCCGGGCCAGTTGTTGCTCCCAGCTGTCGTCGGTGACGTGGTCGATTCCCGTGACTGCAATGCCAAGCGGGGTGAACCATTGCAGTCCCAGTAGGCTTGGGCGGTCACAATCGACGATTGTCAGGGGAAGCTTTTTGGTGCGCCCTTTGTATGTTATGTTGAACTGTCTGGTTCCGACTACTGGGATGCGGTTTCCCTGGTAGTCCTTTACGATTAGTCTCTGGCTGTCTAGGCTTTTCCTTTGATGGTAGGCACCAAGCGCTTTATTTCTTGCCATGCTATCATGGAGAGGTAGGACCCGGAGTCCACCTCCATTTTGCATGGCTGGCCCTCGATGCCTACCTCCACGTAGACCTTCCGGGCGTCATTGATTGTGGTGTGGCTGATGGTGACCGTCTGATGGGTCTCCTCTTTTCGCCGGGTCTCGCCGCCTCGTAGGGATCGTCCGTTCCGGTCCCATCTGTTGTCAGAGGGGCGATCTCTGGTCCGGGGTGGTGTGCTCTCTCTCCTCCGCTCTCTCTGGTCCCATCGGGGCGGGCTGCGGTTCTTTTTGAGGCAGCAGACGCGGGCGATGTGTCCCTTCTTGTCACAATGCCGGCAGATCGACTCGAAAAACCGGCATTCGGACCTGGGGTGGTCGCCTCCGCAACCGGCACAGTTGGTCCTCGACTTACGACCCCGCCGGTTCCGTGGGTCGCGGCCTGCCTGGAGGCGATGAATCTCCTCCTCTTCGTCAGAAGTGCCCGATGCCGAGTGGAAATCGCCCTGGTGGGTGGTCGTCTCGGGTTGGGCCTCGGCCGACCTTGCAGGGTGGTTGTTTCCACTGCAGTCCCCAGCGTTCGGTCGGCGCATGCGGTCGGTGGATGTTCGGGTCACTTCGGCGGCCATGGCTGCGGTGAGGTGTCTGCAAGGCTGATGTTGTCCTTGGCCATCAGCCGGCTCTGGAGGACGGGGTCCCACAGGCCGAGCACGATTCGGTCTCGCAGGGCGTCGTTCAGGTTGTCGAATTTGCACAGCCCCCCTAGGCGCCGTAGTGAGATCGTTCCTCAGACAATCTGGTTCCATGCAATGAAGGGCTTTAAAGATGATAACCACACCTTGAATTAAACCTGAAAACAAACTGGCACCTAGTGCAGCTGATGTAGCAATGTGTGTACTTGTTCCCAATGAAACAACAGAGGAAGAAAAAAGGGTAAGTATAAAAAAAAATATAAAAACATTTATAAGCAAGGATAAAAATAATTATCCTGACAGACTAGCTTTCTTGAATCTGTAGGATCTAGTCCTCCAGGAACTTTCTACTATTCCTGACCTGTGCTATTAAGCATCCTTGGCAATCTTTACATGTTTGGAATTCTTAGACGACTGTAGTTTCTCTGCAAGACAGAAACTTTCTAGTTTCCCAAGGTAGAGAAAACATGCTAAGCATGGCTTCTGGAATTTTTTCCAGGCTCTTAGCAGTGAGCTATCTGGCTGCAATGTGTGGCATACACCTACGGGTAGACTTCTATTCTCCCCCATGTGCAGACTGAGAAAAATTGAAGTGGGCTCCTCTCGGTGATGTGCCCAGGACAAAAGAAGGGAGGGTTTAAAATGGAGCAATCAACAATATACCAGGCTGCTTCCTACCTACTTCAGACCTCTCCCATAGGGATGTATGGGAAACTGTGGAAGTCTAGTTTCAAGCTTGATCTTTCTTTGGCTCATGTCTTCTCTGATACTAAATTTGGTCTAGTCCCATTTGGTTTTCTGGGATTATTCTGCTGACAGAGTCATCTGCCATTTTCCTTAATTTCTTTCCCACATTACTTCGGGTTGCAAGTAAATGCACAGAAATGGCTGCCGTGAGTATGTTGATGATTAGTCATAACATTTGTTTACTGGAATACAAACTGGTGAAGTTGTTACCCAATTTCCCAGTGGTCATCCAGAAGCTCTCCACTATTGCAGTTCAATTTTTTTTCATTGTGCGTATGGGCATAATTACCAGCAAAATACCTGGCATTATTTTTTCTAAGCATACCTATGAGTAAGTCCCAGAATTATTCTTCTAAATAAAGGTCATGCTGAAGTTGGCTTGCCCTTTGACTTCATTTAAATTAATAAATTATAAATAATGTAATTTCAATGTATAAGTATATTTTAATTAAAATATAAATACAGGAGGGTGGGGTAGCAGCTGGGCAGATGAGAAGGAAGGTGTGCCTGTGGTCACATTACATATCCCAATTTAGTGTACCGCATCTAACATAGCATTTTAAATGTATTTTTTTGGGTTAGTATATGGGCAATACAATGAAAGAAATTGCAGAAAATAAATAAGACAACATTTTATCCTAAGAGACTATAAGTTCTAATATAAGGGCTGTTTATAATTTTTGGCTTCCTGCAACAACTTCTGTTTGTATTAAATGCATCAGTTCTGGAGTTTTAAAACTAATTCAATCATTTGAATAGTTCCATGTAAAAATAAATACCCATAGTACCATGCCAAGAAAAAAAAAAGCAAAATGGGTGGAGCTTGGCACATTTGCAAAAGCAATGTATCTGAATGTCCTGGTTTTTTTCAAAGTACAGTATAATCTTCTCTTCAGAAGACTTATCTTCCCTGGCTTCCAGTTTCCCATTACATCACCATGAGACTCTTTCATTTGGCTTTTTCAAACTTTCACGGGTAGCCACCAAAGTTTTAGAATAACAAAAAATGTGGACAACAGAAACCAAAAATAGCTGCAAAGGAACATTCCGAAATTTCCAATAGGAAACTAAGTTGAAAAACACTAAGAGTATTTTAAACAAATTCTTACAAGCCTAGGGAGAACGTTATTACCCAAAGGTGAACATCTCAGAGAAAATGGATGGCAGGTTTCAACATAACAGGCTTAATATATGAACAAATATGTTGAAAATAAATTGATTCAACTCACTTAGACATGTCCCGAGGTGATTAGAATCACAATTCCTAAACAAAACAAAGTCTGAAAACTGAAGAGGCTACTCCTAATCAGGTATCGGTCAGACTCGTACTTTCATTAATAAAGCAAAAGATGAAATACATAGATCACAGAATGCTTAAAGATAATGACAAGAATATCAGACTATTTTGTTCTAGACTATTCAGATCAATGAACAGGAAATTCATTTCCTGGTTCTCATTCCTTTTCATTCAGAAACACAAGTTCTTGCAGTCAGAACTTATGAGAGGCTCAGCATAAAAAGAAATACTATGGACTGTAAGGAAGAAATAAGAATTGTCAAATGCGATTCACAGAGGGGGGAAAGCCAAAATAGACATATCAGATAGCAGGCAAAGTATTGGAAAGAAATCAGTGTATTCTTATGGCTTGGAAGGAGCTATAAGAGTCAGAAATAAGGACTGAAAAATCTACTTTAATCATAAAGATTAGATAATAAATATGGCATTATGGGAAGATATACAGAACATCAATATTCTAGTTAAATTTACCTGTCATCCTGAAAATATTTCTGTCTTCTATAGCTTGTAGTAATTTGCATCTTTTCATGTTTAATTTTGTTTAAATTGTATAATATAAAACTGTAACGCTTGATGGGACAGATCTTAATTTCCATGAGCTGTCTCACCCATCCCTATGTCACACCAGAAGGGCAGACAATGTGGCATAGATGGGAAGCTGCATAGATGGAAAGTTGCAGCAGAAAGAAGAAATTAACTAAAACAAAAACAAAAAAACAAAAAAACCCCAAGTATGAATGAAAATCATATACTGTTTGTTAATATTAGTTAGGAAAATAAAGACAATTACACAGTTTAGTTCATAATGCCCATTTATAAATTTAGGCAATCCCCACCTTCAGTTACCCTCTTAGCTACTTTTGAGTCAAAAACAAAACAGTTCAAGCACCTATATGGAGATTTTGAAGTAATGGGGATAACAAAGGGAAATGACTTACTCTTTCTGTTAAAAGCTATTTGGGACCATCCTTTTTATTCAACTGATAGCCAACAGAGAAAAACATCAGAGACAAAACATTTCATCAAGTTAATTACTGAGGATGAGCTTGGCTGTAAAACTTGATGGCCACTAAAAGATCCCACTTGATGGCCACTAAAAGATATTTAGACTTAGAATTAGCAATGCTTTGCAGGAGTTTTCTCTACTTAATGAGCAGTGTAGTATGAGGGAATGGTCAGAGAAGTCTTGACCTGGCCTATACATGTTACTTGCAATTAGCAAAAGCTTGTATTTTTCTAAGAAAAAACAATTCATGGGAAGCATGATGTGGATTAGGACCTCGGTGGAAGGGAGGTTTCAGCCTTTTGTCCCCATTGAGACTCTGATCCACATCATATTTATAGAATTATATACACTTGCCTCCTCTTGAACAAAATGTTGTCTTATAGGGAGGTTTCCTTCCAATACAAATAGTAATGTATTCAAATTAATGATTCTGATAGAGTGAACCTCTACTTTGTTTTATTTTGTTTGCCTTGCCTTGATGTATTCTGAAACTCTTTTTAATAAGGAAGATGCTCCATATAAATTAAGGGTGCTGATCTCTGTGGTATTAAAATCAGCTCTTGTCTTTTTCCACTTAACCTGGTAATCAACCAAAGAACTCTGAAACCAAACTGTGAACTAGTTCTCTTATTTCAGATGGCTAGGGTTAGATAACTTGAAGATAATGGCAATGTTTTTCCTTGTCTACCACAAATATTATATAGAACTCAGGACAAAATTAAGGCTTTTAAAAATAGCATTCCAATATTTTAAAATGGAAAAGTGAAGTTGCAATATCCCCTTTATG